>OY720638.1:16692758-17325136 GCA_963169105.1 Ceriagrion tenellum
AGAGGAACTCGAAATTCCCGCAAATTCCATCGTAGGAGCAGTCACACGCAATTTTGTGGTTAGGACGGCGGCCCCACAATGCAAAGGGATACAAAGGAGAGAGTTACCGGTAGAATTGGAGGAACATTGCGCCGCTTTACCGAAAGAGGAGAGGAAGAGACTTCGCGAAGTGTTGTGGGAGTACGCAGACGTTTTCCATAAGGAAGGGACCCCGTTAAGCAAGACACCGCGAGTACGACACTCTATAAACACAGGAGGCCACGCCCCAATATACTGGCGATCCTATAGAGTGCCACAGACCCAGCGGGAGACAATGAGGAAGCATATAGCGGAAATGTTGGAGCAGGGGACTATCTTCGATTCCACTTCACCATGGATTGCTCCGGTTGTGCTGGTGGCGAAAAAATCACAGAACGGGAGGGAGAAAGCACGATTTTTCCCGATTTCCGGGCCCTGAATAAAATAACGCGTAGGGACGAATGTCCTCTTTAGAGTATACAAGAAACCCTGGGCCATTGGGAGGTGCGAAGTTATTCTCCACATTGTACGTTACAAACGTGTACTGAAACGTATAAATTGATACCGGCGATTGTGAAAAATCAACCTTTCCAACGCCCGACGGTCACTGTGAATACCTTAAAATGCCTTTCGGACTTACGAAAAGCCCTAGCACATTTCAGCGACTGATGGATGCATTTTTGTCGGGATTGAAAGGTAAAGAATGCCTTGTTTATCTCGACGATATAATTATTTTCGGTAGAAACGTGGGAGAACACTTAGAAAATTTGAGAGACGTTTTCGAACGTTTGCAAGGATCGGGGTTAACACTAAAACCTGCAAAGCGCACATTTTTTCAGCGCTTGGTGAAATAACTTCTCGCTCGCCATATTATTTCATCGAGGGGAGTTATACCCGATCCCAACAAATTAAAAGCGATGAAAGAGTTTCCCCCACCCAATAATTTAAAAACCCTTAGAGGATTCTTAGGATTAGTGGGATATTATCGTCAGTCCATTCCCTATTTCGCAGAAATAGCTAAACCCTTTACGGAATCGACGAGGACAGGAGTGATATTCAAATTGGCTCAAGAAGCCTTCACGGCGATTGATACATTGAGAGATTTCCTCTGTAAAGAGCCAGTGCTTCAGTACCCCGAAATCACTAAACCTTTTCCATTGCACACGGATGCATCCGGGGAGGCTATTGGAGCAATATTGGCACAAAAGGATACCTCAGGGGAATACGTGGTCGCCTATGCTAGCCGTGCGGCCTTCCGTGCCAGGTCACCCCGTGCCCGTTGCCAGTCGTTCCACGCCTACCCACCCCGACGCCGTTTACGAGATCAACCGAGAGTGAGAGAGAGAGACACTGAACCATGGGTAAAGAACCTTTTTTTTATTAAAATGGCGTCTGTTTTCCTTAATTGATTCCCTATGCCAAGGGCAAGGACTAACGTGAAACATATGATCGAAGCCCTCTGACAAGGCGGGGCCTGGTCATCACACTCATTGTATGGGTATAAAAGACTAGAATCACCAACCCGATGAACTCTTAAGAGTCCTTTCCTAAATCTCTAAGATCCTTTGGTAGAAGATGTTAAAACCAGATAGGACAAAATAAATCTCCAAAGTGTAATTATGTTTGTCATTCCATTATTGTTGTTATTATGCTCATTTGTATTAATTTTCTATGCTACTTGGCAGATGCGTGTTTGTAAGGTGACCTGTAAATAAATGAGGCCAATTAAATAGGTAACAGAGGAGCCCCTGACCGACTAAGAATGCTCCAATTTATGAGCAGAAATTAATAAGCAACTTGTCCCCACTGAGTTCCTTCCTCAGAGGATCAATAAATTTTTTGTGAAACTGAAATTGCTGCTGAGTCTAATTTCAATTTTTGGTATAAATAATTTCATTATTATCTGGGAAAACCTCAACATATTTATTGACTAAAACTGAAAAATATATAAAACTGGAATTTCATTTGTCTTATGCATGACTTTGAACATGAATAGAAACTGTGAATCATATTAATGTGGGAACAGGATTTGGACTCAAAATTCAATTGATTCGATCGAGATTAGAAATTTGAGAACCAATTTAAAAATTACATTTGGATCCGAGATTAGGAGTGGAAAAATTTTAATTCGACCCATATCTATTTTTCATCTAAATTACACCCATAATTTAAACACTCGGTCAAATATTTGAAAAATGAAAGTATTTTAAAGAAAAATAAGACATATCAAGATACCATCATATTTCAAAATTCAATTTCTTCCGCATAAAAGTAATATTTTTAGTTTTGTCTCTCAGGGTTACAATTTGGTTAATTCTATCAAGGTTGTCTCCATGATATTTCCGCGAAGCCTCCGAAATTCGGGCCGGCAAAGATGTGCCGAACCGTGAACTTGGTACGATAGTAATCTCTCATGAACCTGTCCGTATAATGCCTCGTTATGATTCTGACAACTGCCGTACGCACTATCGTACCTACCCTGAACGCCTTCACACGACTATCGTAAACGCAGTGTTACCCTCATCAGGGCATCAATTCATTAACTGAGTATTCACTAAACCAATGGGAAACTGTATCTTCCTCTGCAGTGATGGCTCAAATAGCGTCTTCTTTTTTTTAAATCCTGTGGAGGATTGAATCGAAGTCTCTGTGACATGATGAAATTGGAGTTTGTCTGGGTGTTGTATTGAATTTCATTTGTGCACTTTACTCTATATTTGGGAACTTATTACTCGTTTGTTTCTATTATAATTTCTTATCTTCTTTCTTAATCCTTCGGCTAACACTATTCTTCTAAATACATTATATCCTCTCCGTGTCTGTTGTTACCAATATTTTAAATTTTGACTTCAAACAGATGACGTGACGAAGAAGTAAAGAGCAAGCGAATGAAATATTAAATAAATATTCCTGCGACGTTTTGAGGCGTTTGAAATGTTTTTTCGAGACACATCACCGTGCTTATTTATTAAAATAGCATCATCTGATTCACTTTATGACTGACTCGTTTATTATCATTTCGTTATTCATCATTTTCGGTTTCAACTCGCGACTCCAGCGCCACACTACTAATGACACAGGGACTGTGGATTACCAAGGCCCGAACGTGCATTCACCCTCTGGTATCATCAGGTTACTGTCGTACGGAGGATCGGTCGCACGATAGCGTTGTGAACGGGGCATCAGGGTTGATCGTGAATATCGGAGTGGCACTGAGTGCGTCACGTGGCTCCGGGGGCAGCCACTTGCTTGCAGGAGTACGCGTCATCGTGACTCGAGCGGAGGCGCAGCGCAGTCCACGCCAATTGACCGAGGGTGAGTCTTGGGCACGGCCTTGGGGTGCCTCGCACTCGAGCTCTCGGGAAAATAAATTGCAGACCGCGACGGAGTGCAAACACGCGTCCTCATCACACTTGCCGGAGCAAAAAAAGACTCGTTTCTCAGCCATTCGCAGGTCCCTCTCGTTTAGTTGGTTACATAGGGAGGTGACTGTCAACTGCGGTTGCATGCGCTATTTAGGACGAGGTTTGGAGAAAAATACGGGTGGGATAGTGCGGGGAATGGAGAAAGGGCACAAAGAAATCCGGCGTCGCCGTCACCCTGATCTAATAATTGCCAACTAATACGTTCCATGGTTTAAGGCTCGACTATGTGGAAGTTTATTTACACAAATGATAAAATAGCTTGGTTTTCTTCCACTGATTTATTTTCTTGGTACAACATGTTTCGACACAACGTTGTCCTGATGATGCCCATGGACCAAGGAGGTACCTGATGATGACACCGTTGTGTCGAGGCAAGTTTTACCAAGAAAATAAATCAGTGGAAGAAATCGAAGTTATTTTTTCATTTGTGATTGCAATAAATGCTGAAAAATTACGGTAAATCACAATGAGCCGGTGGCATAGTGGGGATATGACTAAAGCAAAAATCATATATATTTGCTTTCAATTAGTTATTGTGTCAGGGCATATTGGAGACTTCACATATAATTTCGATGTTGGTAATGTTGTCTAGGGACCAATGAGGAACATAAACGTTGAATGCTCTGTTAATGTTTTTGTTTAAGTTTCACCTTGATGGTGTTTCAGTCAGGTATCAATGTGTCTTTTAGTCAACCCGATCATTATATTTTTTCTTTGTAGCCTTAATTTCTTACTATTTCTTCGGGTTAAGATTTGCAACGCACAGCCTCTAGATTGAATCAATGTTTCGAAAACCAATCCTGATCCCAAATAAATCACTTCTTATAATTGTTAACTATGCCCACCTACGTCAACTAATGAGACATAGGCTTATTCATTTAGTGAATGGGATGGGCACGAATGGAACTCAAATGCACCCGTCTCCTCGTGCAAACTATACGGTAGCTCCGTCGATAAACATTTTCATAACTAGACTTGAGCAGCCAAACAAGAAATAAATTATGATATATTTGACGAAAACTGAACATGTTCCGAAGAAATACGAAATTTCTATACTCAGACGGACTTTCTGATACCTTTTGTATAGTAATATTAAAAGTTTTTACTTATGCCGTAAAACTTCTGAATTAAAATAGAAATCAGATTCGATTGGAGTGCCGGGTGTCGTGCAGGGGTCTGTTCCTCAGAGCTACAAGTCTATAAGTTACAAGTCACGTGTTTATTTAACATGGAGGATGTGTAACTCAGATATAACGGACCGAAGACTTGTACCTACTAGTCCAAAAAAATGAAGGCCCAAATAAAGGCCATCTGTAATTCATATTTTGATGATTAAGGTACATTTTTAGAGAGTACCTTGCAATATTTGCAATCCTAAAGTCTGTGTGATGAATTAAAGTGTGTAAAACATCAGGATATTTAATTATTTCCTCCACCATGTACAGGCATATTCAAATGTCTGTGGATAAGCTCGGTTGCGCCATTCGTGGCCTTGTGGAAAACTAATTATTTATGCGGTACTACATGGCTGCTAAGCAATGTGGGCAGGGTGGTAAGCAATGTGGTACTACATGGCTGCTAAGCAATGTGGGTGAGGTTAATCGAGTCGAGAAAAATGTGGGGATGCCCGAGTGCCGGGGTTGAATGGAGGCTACTTGTTACCCCAATCGAAGGGTCTATGAAAGAAACGCTCAAGGACAGGTTTGCATTTCCTTGCATTTGCTGCCTCTATTTTCCTTCCAGCCGAATTCCACGGGAATGTTCCGCTGCTTAAATGACTCGTGCAAATAAAGCGCATTATTCCTACTCGTTCTGCGCCGAGTTTCCGGGAAGAGTGTCACTGAATATTCAATTCGCAAACCTCAAGTGGCTTCAATTTTATTTGTTATCTGTGTAGAGTACAACCCATCTCGTCGATAGAAGTTTCGAATATAGCAATGAATATCCCAAAGTAATAAGTGAATGGCACGATTATACCCTCTAATTTCTTACCTGCATATTTTGTCTTCTTTAAAATAATTAACTTGATATATTTTATTTATTTATTAACCTTACACAGTTACGAAAGTTCAATGGAATCAATGACCTATGAATCCTAAATATTTTAAACCAAACTGAGGACGGATGAACCAAATAATTTAGTGAGTATCAATCTCAAAGGCCGGAAAAGTTTTTTGTGTCTTTAGCTCCATAAACATAGGCTATCTTTGCGACATTGGGATAAAATTCACCAAAGATATGATATTTTCAATAATATGACTTTCTGCGTTATTCAAGCTCAGAATATTGATCGCACCCCAACTGCAGAGACCTCTTTCTCTCTCTCTTTTAATAAGTTATGAAAGTTGAATTACAGAGCCCTTCCGTGATTCATATAAGATTTATCCCTGAATTCGCATTTGAAAAAGGCGTTTAAAGCTTTCGCCAGAAAAATGTTTATAGCACATTGCACATTAATCAACGATATATTAAAATACACAAACAAGAAATACCGGTAGATTGCCAAGAGAGGAAGATAATGTAAAATGAGACTTTAAATGAGAAAATTTTCAGTGTGGATTTTTAAACTAAAATCTAGTTAAATGCAAAAAGTGGCGTAAATGTATTGAGAAACGGCGAGATTTAGCATCATGTTCTCGTAAGTAAAACAGAATCAATATCACAAACCTAGAGGACAACAAAGCATTAGACGTCCGAGGTTAAATGGTTTCCTTAACAGGCAATACTGCCTAATCCATTAGGTCAGTACAAGAATACCTGTGTCGATTGAAAATAATCAATATGAAATTCCATACCTCTCAGATTAACATTGTTCCGTCGGTCAGATAGAGTATTCATTTTTGCAAGGAATACGTCACTTACTGGTGGTATTATAGACTTATGGGCAAATAAAACACAGCTATTTTTCAAATACTTTAATATTTTGTCATTTCCTCATGGAAATTAATCGTTACTTGTAGACTGCGTTCCATTGACCCTACAAGTTTTTGACACGATTGTGGACGCCGTCCCAAGGGAAGTCCACATCTCCATTCCGTGGTACTCCAGAACCCTAACAGTGCGAACAAGCTCAGTGGATTACTCCTGGACCATGATTCTCATTGGGATTCTAATCCGGCGAACGTGATGGCCAGGGAAGGATTCTGATTTCTGAACAAGTGTCCAAATATTCTCTCACAATTGAGGCCTTACGTACAGAACTATTGTCCTGGGCAAACACAACCTCTCCTTCCCGAATTACTTGGCGAACGTAGAAGGATATCCACATTAGGGTGGGCCATAAAAAAGGTTTTTTTCCTGATCAAATTTTCCCTGTGCAGAAAAGTTGTGTACTGATATCAGGATCTCGCATGCAAAATTTTTTCGAAATCGGATAATATTAACCACTGCCGCCCGAGCTCTAAAGTTTTAAATTTTGCGAAAATGCAGGTGGAAATGAGAAACAAACGGTTATGGAGAATAATGTGTTGCATATACTGGAATAATGGTAAATATCAACGATATATACATGTTTCCAGATAACAACACTGAAACTTGAAGTTTATTTGATGAAATCTATGGCTTATATGATGCCTAAGAATAAATAGCCTAATTAGAGTATACGTAATCCGCACAACACAATACAATTTAAAAAATTATTTTTATTTTTTTTTTAAATTGTCATGCATCAAAGACCGAGAACTTCAACCAAAATTTGAAAATAAAGCACAGTATAAGGTATAATAAGAACGAGTGATAGCCATATACCTATATATAGCCACATACAAACATGCCCCTTGGAAGGGTGGTTGGGGAGCGCGGGTGGAACTCGATAGTCGCCACCTCCTCGCGGTGAGTTCTAGGTAGTTTATCCGCGAAACTAACAAAGATCTATTTATTTAAATACTTGGTGGTCAGGATGTGCCTTTATTCTACCTTGATTAACTGATTTTTTTGTGGTAATAGCTCAACATGCATAAAATTCTTCATCATAATTGAGGTTAGTTTTAAAAAGTTTAACTTTTCCGTCTGTTTTAAAGTATTATCTATATCTAAATGAAGGATAAGACATTACTAAAGGAACTGCATAAGTACATTCAACGTATTAATTTTAATTGCTACAAAACCTTTCTGAACGCTACGTGAAATAGTAGTCAGAGAACCTTCGAGAGAGATTTTTCCCAAATTGTTATAGGGACAATATTGGAATTTTATTATTTTTATTTCAGGAGCTGTAAGAATCCTGAAACAAATATATATTACTGACGCAAAAATATGCATGCATTAATTTTTAACTTGACTCATTTTTCACACGCCACCCGGAGAAAAAGCCATCACATATTTAGGTTACTTTGCGGTTCCGTAAACATTACTGCGGTGAGTAACTAATTAGTTAAAAAAATTACTTTTTAACTTTATATTACACATTTTTACATTACAAATTTTTACTTCTCACCTTTTCCATTCTTCTCCACATCCACTTCTCAAATGCCTGCAGCCTATTCTCATCCTCCTTTCTGAGGGTCCACGTCTCTGCACCATGCAACGCTACGCTCCATATCAATCTCTTCACCAGCCTCTTCTTCACATTCTTACCCAAGGTCCCCGTCATCAGCTGCCATCTATTACCAAACGCCTCCATAGCTGAAAAGAGACGTTTCAGGTGTAATCTGGTGGAATGACGTAATAAATGAAAATTGCTAATTTTCATTAAGCCTCCATAGCTAGCGCTATTCTCTTCCATAGGTCTTTGCTACTACGTCCTTTTTCTTCTAGCGTACTACCTAAGTAATTAAAATGCTATACTTGCTCGAATTTGTGTCCTCCAACTTTATGGACAACCTAGCTTTCTTTGTAGTAGAGAATCTCATAAAATTTGTTCTCTTATGATTTATCTTCATTCCGAATTACCCGCACTGTATTTCTAAAGCATCTGTCAAAGCTTGCAGTCTCTTCGAAGATCCACTAACCAATGCCTGATCGTCCGCGAATCTAACCGACTTTATTATATGCCCTCCTACTTTGATTTCAACCTTAAGTTCTTCCCAGGCCTTTCTTACCATTTCCTCAGCATAAATGTTGATAAGCATTGGCGACAACGGGCACCCTTGCCTTACCCCACGACCTATAGTTGCACACCCTGATTCACCATCAGCCACCCTCACCTGCGCCCTTGGAGTCATGTAAGTTTCGAATTAGTCTCCAGTTTCGGGAATGTATTCCCATTTTCCCTAGTATCTCCTTTGGTTTATTCCAAGTAGCTCTGTCGAAAGCCTTCCCAAAATCAATGAAGGATGTGAAAACGTCCTTATTTAGGACGTTAGTATTCTTGAATATTGTTCAATAATTCAATTCAATATTCAATAAGTATTATTCAATAGAAGAAACTTAACATAAAAATAGTTCTGGACGTAGGAGTCAAACATATAATCTATGTTTCTTTCTATAAGTGTTCTCATCACCGCGATCGCATCCCGAGTTGACCTTCCCTTCTAGAACCCAAACTGGTCATCGCCAAGACAGTAGTTAGCCTTGCTCTCCAACCTTCTATTGATTACTCGAAGAAAAACTTTGGCTGCATGTGAGATCAAACAGATTGTTCCATAATCCTCGCATTCGGACGCATTCCTTTTTTTCGGGATAGGAATATGGATTATTTTCACGAAGTCATATGGCCACACTCCTTCCTCTTGGATCCTAGGTATAAGTTTGAAAAAAGTTTGCCTGCCTTTCTTTCCTAAATTCATTAGCAGCTCCGAAGGTATGTTATCTACTCCTACAGCTTTCCTAGCCTTCATCCGTTTTAATGCTTTCTCTATTTCACTGTCGAGTATCATTGGTTCGTGGTTATCTTCCTCTAGTGTTCTGTCATACTCTCTATCTAAATTAAGTGATCTTCCACCACTGCTGTATAGCTCCTCCACGTATTCTCTCCACCGATCTTGAATAACTTCCTGCTCCATTAATATCTTACCTCTGTCCTTAACCTTTGCTACCATTTGCCCTCTCTTACCTCCCGATAGTAATTTTAATCTAACGTATAACGCACCCACTTTCCCATCTTTTTGCAGTTTCTCCAATTCCTAGCATTGCCTTTTACACCAATTTTCCTTCGTCCTATTGGTTATTTGTCGTAGTTGGTTATTAAACTCCTTGTATTTCACCTTACCTGTGTCGGTGTTGACGTTTTTCCAATGCCTTCTCTCCTTCATTTTCCTCATCATTTCTTCTGTAACCCACTGCTTCTTTACCCTCTTCATTTCCGCTGTTCTCATTGTTTTCTCGGCCGCTCCTACAATGCCTGCTTTTATATTCTCCCACTTTACCTCGTTTGTTCCTGCTTCTCTGACTTCACCGATGTTCCCTTCAATTACCTCTTGGTATTTCTTCCTTTTTTCCCCTTTGAACGCTTCCAAGTTCCACCTCTTCATCCTTCTACATGTATTTATCTTTTTGAATCTAACCTCACAATTCATCATCACCAAATTATGACCCGAATCTGCATCAGCCCCCGGATAGCTGCGCGAGTTCTTCACACTCTTTCTGAATCCTTGCCTAACCATGATGTAGTCAATTTGGTATCTCCCACCGTCTCCCGGCATTTCCCATATGTGCCTCCTCCTACGATGGTGTTTAAACCAAGTGTTTGTAACTACTAATTTATTTCTTCTACAAAATTTCTCCGCGATCATTTTTCGTTCCTACTCGAAACCCTCCCACTTCATACCCGTCTCTACCTTCCGCCACTATTGCGTTCCGGTCGCCCATTACCATTAGATTATAGTTGCCAGGGACATCCGTGATTATTTATTCTAGCTGTTCATACCTCCTCCTCCCTATGATTGCTTGTAGATGTGCACCTGGACCAATACGAAATTTGTAGCGCGTGCTTTTATTTCTACTAACAGTACCCTGTCGCTCACCTGCTAAATATTTACTACCCTCATTCCCAATTTTGTGTTCAATACTATAGCTACCCCACGTTGAATTTCAACCACACCACCATAGATTACCCCGTAACTATCAATCCAGTAGTCCCCGCTGTTCTTCCATCTCATCTCGCACAGCCCCAATGCATCTACGTTCCCTCTATCCATTTCCCGTTTAATATTTCCAGCTTCCCAGCCCTTATCATTGTCCTTACGTTCCAAGTGTTTATTTTTATCGGAAATTCCCTTCTTGTCTTCTTTTTTCTTATTATCCTTGGTCCTTTTATCCTGTGATCTCTGTTGTGCAAGGATTTCGTGAAAAGACGACCTCGGGGGCCTTGCCTCTCCCGATGCCAGGCCCGACACCTACCCCATTGGGCGGCGTCCCGTAGTTGCCAGGATTCATTTATCTTTGAGTGACATTTATTTTTCAGGGTGGTATAATAGTTGGGAGGGGGCTCCCACCCCCACTAACCAACAGAGTGTTTCACGTGATACGATCACGGAACTACCTTTCGCCTGGTTCCTACCCTTCGACCTATCTGACATGAGTGACCCTACCGCAATATTAATTGCTCCCGTCAGTATAGATCTTGGGATCATTGGAACGCGCAAGCCCTACCACCACGTCCAGGTTGTAGTCCGAAGGAAAAAATCGGTGACATTAACACTTACAAATATGAATTTACATTCCCGTAAGGTGATTGAAGTAGGAATGATTTAATAATATAATGTATAATAACATATTTATTACTCCGCAATTCTAAGTACAAATTAGTTTTGTTTACAATTTTTCAGGAGCTTTAGGCAACTTCAAAGGTCACATACCTGCGGGGAGGCTGCCTTCCGTTTATTGCACAAATTGCCGTTTGCTACATTAAAAAAATAGTAAATCATCCATATCTTACAGTATTATAGCATTTCAATTACGCCGTCAAAATAAAAAAATAGTAACAAACCAATGACAAATTTTTCTTATCGAGCTTACGTTGCAATTTCGTTCAGCGATATAATACTATAATACACCATAAGATAGCATAGCTGTGGAGTTATTATAGGGCAGCAATATTGTAATACCAGAGTTCAATATTTTCGTGGGACAAATCCATATTTTTGTGATAAATAACTAGTGGACTAAGATTAATCAGGTGCGTAAGCACAGGAGCTACTATGTTAACTATACACTCCAACAGATGAGTGGTATTCCTTGTACTCCAGGGGATATGTGACATTGGAGTGAATTAACCATTTATACCAGTTCTTTTTGCACTGCAGTTTTAAAGTAAAAGGATCCGGTTCACGTAAACAAGGGTTTACGAAAGAACCAGGAACGTGACTATCATGATAGGTCTTTGCAGAGTTAAAATAATTATTAAATTCATTAGCCACAGAGGAAGGATCTTCTGATACTTTGTCAGCTTCTTTCAATAGTAATGCTGCATTTTTGTTTTGTCTCCGACCATCTGCTTAAACACTTTATATTGTTCAGACAAGTTCCCTTGAAGTTTGTAGAACTCATTTCGGTAGTAATTATTTGCGGCCTGTATGAATTTTTCCCTTAAGTGATTCCCACAGTTTAGAAATTTATTTCTAAGAGACAAATTGTCTGAATAGCGTTTAGATTTTATGAACAAGTAATTTTAATTCATTGAATCGATCTATATGTCATGCACGGTTTGAGTAAAACTGATTTGTTCCTGAAAGAGCTAGTGAGTTTTGCCTTGCCTTTTCCAGGCAACTTTGGAGCAAATATATCATAATGTTAAGCGCATTTCAGGTGTTTGTTTCTTCAAATACAGGTGCCCAATTTATATTTCCCACGTATTCCGTGAAAACTTTTAAATTAATAATTAATCCAGTGTTGTTTTTTTCTTTTATTAACCTATATGCATTATGATCGTTCAAACCAATACGGAGAATTTTCAATGAATGATCAGATATGCCTAAATGCAATACATCTGAAGAAAGTTGAAATTCATACGAATTAAAATATCTCACACACACAAAGTCAGTACATGAAGCAGAGTATTTTGTCATACGCTTCGGTTGTCTCAGGAGGCAGGATACCCAATAAGAGGTCAACAAATTTAATATTGTGATCATTTTCTTCACATAAGTCTAAAATATTAATTTTTATGTCACCAATTACTATGGAATTATTTTTAAGCGACGTAAAATAGTCTCGATGTCATCTATAAAGATTGCAGGTGTAACTTTTACTTGTCTATAAATACTAAGCAATTGGAGCTCGATAAATTCAAATTTCCGACTTAACAGTACACTCTCATAGGACGGTATACTAACAGACTCACGGCAGCAAGAACATACCTTTTTTAACATACACGATAGACCCTTTACCTCGGGTATAGTTACTTCATTCAGCATAGCAGTTATGATCAGTAATTCTGTAGAATACTACCTTACTACTATGAATCCAGATTTCTGTCAAATCAATAATTGTGGGCTTAAATGATAATGGATTTAGGTGTACTAAAGGTAAATCAAAGTTAATTCTTAAACTGCGTACATTTTGTTGAATTGCAAATATTTATTTGTAAATTTTAACATAGAAATATCACTTTGATATGAATTGTAATAATGAAAAGACGAGAACATCTTTATGATATTGCGTTACAACTTGCTTAGATCACACAGGATCGTCAGCACAACAAACGGTTGACCTTCAGCTTTCTTCATAAGTATTTTACCGCTCCAGTCCAAAATTATGCGTCATGTTTTGACCTCTTAGCTTCGTGGGCTGCAATGAGGACTTTAAGCCTACCTGTGCACAATCACTCGCGGATATAAATAGGCCTATCATCAGAAGGAGAAGTAAGGAAAGTCCAATTCCGGGTGGAGAAGTTCTTTTTTAATCTTCATTTATTCAAAAAATTCTCTTTAACATTTTGACTGTTAAACCTTACAAAAATACCTCCCGATTGGCCATTGGATTTAAGCTTTGCTCGGTAGCAGAAATCTATACTACTATCACGCAATTAAACGCCTAGATCCGCACCAATTTTACTCACAACCTGGTAAAGATTTTCATTAGGTTAGGTAGGTGCACCATAAATTTCAATATTATTGGCAAGAAGTATCTTCTCCATGTCATCATAACGATCTATGCATCCAGTGACTTCCTTTTTTAACAATAAATTCTCACTATTTAAGGATTTAATTTTCTCGTAACATTATAGCAATTGCTTACCTTGCATTTCAATAATTTTAACACTATCATCCAGTCTCTCATATAGCTTGTCTATTGATTCATTTAATCTAATTTCCGTCGCCTTGAGGTCTTCTTTCAATTCCTGGCAGAGGCAAAATATTTGCTGGTAACATTCTCCTTTGCTTGGCCCTTTACCAGTCACTTTCACCTAGTCATCTTCATTCCGAGCCGACTTCACAGAAGAGTAGCATTCAGAAGACTTCCACTCCTGCTTACTGTCTATTAATCCATCGATATCAGCCTTAGATAGAGGATATTTGCTACAATAACCATGAAATTTTTGGTACTTAAAACAGCTAATAATGATGGTGTTTCAGGTAGATTTACGGCAGCCGAAGCACGTACTCATGGTGCACCAACTCTCCGATCTTCTCTTTATACATCTTGCTCCCCTCAGCAGCCAGCCCTTGCCATGAATACTTTACATGAAACACTTACAGAACACACCACTGTTCTGTATACTACAACAAAACGCTACAACCAGTACAAGGAGAACAACAGATCAAACAGGTCGGTACCTAAAAACTTCACCCAATCTGAAACTGCTGGGGGAAGGAAAAGGATAGGAATAGGCCGCGGAGAAGAACCGCCGGCACCCGACTGAAAAGTACAGCGACCGGGCACGCTTTTGAAACCTGGTACTTAATTACTCAAGGGACGATCAGCCAAACCTACAAAATGAGTGACTCTTTACACCGCTTAGAGCTCGAAGCCAGTGCCCCTTTTGTCACCAGAGAAGCGGCGCCTAGATTCAGGCACGACCCCATTCAGGGAGATGACAAAGCACCGAAGACCCCCTCGGGAATCAAGAGTTCTCACCACGTCAAGGGGGCGAGCGGTTGATACGCGCCTACCTAACAGGGTCCCAACCGTGTTTAGAGCATCAATCTTTCCCAAAAAGGCAGTGGATGAACCTTTTACGAACTACTGTACTATAAACTGTAAATCTGACACACACTCACATCTGGCGCACATAGCGAAGACCAATACTATCACACCCGGCAACGAAAGACCCCGAATTAGTCGCGGCAAGCAAATACACACCCACAATCGTCGAGAGCCAGACGAATACTTCGCAACCTTCGTCATATGGGAAGGAAGACTGGGAAGTATGGATGGAATCGTATCTTTCTGCAGCTTAGGTCCGGATATTTGGTAAATAATTCCCCCGGCTACTCGGTTTCAGTAAACACTTCGATTTCGTTCTCTAATATCCAATAAGTGTAAAGAGCTCACAACATCAATGCCCCTTAGAAGCCGATCTTTCCTGGGAATGGCTTTTGCCCCCTTCGCAAGTAGACCCTCATCCTGTAAATATGAGCAATTTACCTCACAAAGCTATTAACCATCAGAATTGTATTAGCGGAAATTTGATTTTGAGAAAATAATTGTACCATTATAGGTCGCGGTGAGCGAACATACATCCGCACTCGTCGAGAGCCAGTCTTCGTCTGGCTCTCGACGCACATTTAACAATTATTCCTTAAATAAATATCATGTCTGGCCATGATAAACTCAGCTTGAATTTGATAAATGCAGTAGTCATTAGGTTGTATCGTACCGGCTGTTACTATCCTAATTAACGTATTAATAATCCCGATGAACATATAGGCGTACATATATTCACTTTATGAAAAGAAATGACGTTTAATTGTCATGGATCTCAAGTGTGACCCCACGTGCGCCGAAACTAATTGTCATCATGCGGAAGACTTGAATTTAATGCCTTAATTTACGCATTCATTTAATTCTTTAACTTTATTTGAGTAATTTAATGATTTTATATTGTAGTCGATGATTTTTTAAGCTTGTGGTTAAGGGCGCTGGGTATAGGTTTATGGAACGGTCTTTGGATTTTTATGAGCCTTATGAAACCCCTGATTTTTCTTCAGAGTTTCACTTTTCGACTATTTATTGAAATAAGCGTTGCTTGATATCTTTTCATGACTCACGATCTTATTTTTAACGAATGAATTTTATCTTCATGGAATTAAATGCCTCCTATTTGGCCATTGTACATACAATTCTCCATTACTCACGAGCCAGCCAGCACTCACGAGCTGATGGCCGTGCTTTCCTAGTGCAGAACTTGAGTCCCCGGACAGTTCCGAATCGCTCCTATGCCGTTCACGTGACCATGGTACTACTAAGTCAGGTAGGTCGTTGCGCGTCATCGTCGATACGATATATCGCTGTGGTCGAACCTGTGACGTCTTTCGGATCGCAAGCGGAGGATAACCTGGAGCTTTCAGTGCTATTGACGTGCTTAATCCTGAGTTTTTAAGAGTTTTGTTGAAGTCTTAGGCCCCAAATAACTGACAATGTCTCATTGTGCAGTATTTGGGTGCAATAATTCCGTAAGGAATCGGATGGATTGGCTGAGGTTTTTTAGATTTCCTGCTGAGAGTGCAGTGCGGACGAAGTGGATACACGCCTGCCGAAGGCGGGACAGTTTTAATGCTGATAACGGTAATATCATTTTTAATAATGTTTTATTTTTTTATCTTTTCGGTAACACATATTTGACCGTCATCATATAATTATTTTGTCATTACTTGAGTGAAAACATAACCGTTGAAGAAGCTAATAATACAGTGGGATGGCATGAGTGTGACGATTTCTTGTAATTCACTCACATGTTCATTATGGACTCTTATTTTAATTGTAAAATTTGCACAGAATACTGATACAGATAAGCTTGTTACTTGTCATACCATTCGTATACAGGGGAATTTCAGGGACACAGTAAGTTATTCATCAAAAGTTGTTACATATGTATGTAGTGCCATGTTATTTGTGCTATGCTATAACAGCTGAGTGTTTCGGTGTAAGTGCAGGTTGCTGTTCATGCTGAGGGAAATGTGATTCACGCACTGTTGAATAGAGATTGGAAAGAGCATCCTCTGCTGTTATGATGTGCTGGCAAATCAAGCGAAGGAAACTTTTCACAACTCTTTTTGCGAGGTGTTTCCCATGAGAGCTTATTTATGTAGCTGTGAATAAATTACATTTTTAAGACTAGTGCCATTTCCTCACCTTCATGTGAAACCGAAGCTGTTGGATGCTCACAGGATGTGGATAATGATATGGATTTTGAGGAGAATCCTGTGAATTTACTGTGAGTACTCTACAGTGACAAATATATTGCTGTATTTGAGAGTTGAGGTAACAGTTGTCAATGTATAAATCCATCCAAATAAACATTTTCAGGCTGCAAGCCTCAGAAATGGTGCAATATGCAGACATTGTTTTTGCTATTGCGCATGATAGGCCTACATTAGATGCTGTCAGGATGACGGAATTGGAGGCAGAGTATGCTGAGTTAAAGGTGAAGAACAAGGGAAGCTGATGAAAATGATGAAGAACAAGGAGCTAGAAGAGGAAAACTTCCGCCTGAGAAGGAAAATACAGGAGCTGGAAAGCCAACAGCTGAAGAAGGCTGAACTAGGTCGAGGCAGAAGTTGTAAGTATATTCAATTTTGTGTTTTATCTATGTGATCTTACATATGAAATTCAAAATACAACATATGAAATTATTGAATAATTTTCCTTCGATGGGATGAGGAAATAATTTAACTTATTCGAGCTCAGAATCCAACTCTGCTTATGATTCAATGCATGTAAATCAGTAGTAGGTAACATTCCTTTGATTAAAAGAGGGGAATATGCCTAATTGAGTATGCATTCTTGGAAGTAGCTATTATTGAAAACGCAGGGGTGAGACAAAATTTTTTCCCGTTGATAGTTATGTAGGTGAATGCTGTTTCTGGAAATTTATCAATACATTGTTTGTATCAGTATTGGTTTAGACATCCATTTATGTTTTTTCTATTTTTTGTTTCAGTTAAAATATTGGAATAATTGCCTGCAAGTGATGCGTCTATGTGCTTAAATATATTTCTGTAAGATTATTTGATGAATCAGCTAAGTATCTCTTTACAGTATTAGATGTGGTGTCTGTTTACATATTAACCTTAATCTCTAGTGTAAGATTTTTTCTCAGGCTCATTCCTTGGATTTCCGTGTTCCCCTTGGTTATAAGTTGTGGAAAGGTGTTTCATAATGATGTCGCTGCTCCTTAAACTTCTTGAGTGACGTACTATCTGTGTTACGAGTTGTATATTTTATGATATTGTCATGCGACCACTGCGTACTAACTGCATTTTTTAAATATTGATTAATATTAACTTTTTTAGCATCCTGGCTAGCATACTGTTACTCTGTGGAGACAAGTATTAAGGACAATTTTGCCTGATGACATTATACCTTGCAGCACTGACAGCATTCTGGAGGACTCACTTCAATGTAGTTCAATGATTGCAAATGGTTGTGTTACTGGAAGTTTCCTCTTGTCTCATTTTGAAATTATATCTTTGTGAATTAAATATCAAATTTCTTTTACCTCTGATGTTGTTTACTGGTCAATTATTTGTATGGGTTCATGTATGAAAAATAAATGTATGTTTATGCCTACAAGTTGATCTTTAAATTTAAGGAATCTGGCATCAACTGGTCAAAAACCCTTTCAAGTTGTGTATGACATAATGCTGTTTTTTGTAATCCTTTAATTTTGCATTGAAATATGTTTCCCCTACTGATAACCTGCAGGTCTACCTTCTGTCGCATTCCCGGACGGGAATGGTGGGTTTCATTACGATTGAATGATGGGGTAGGTAATGAATAATTTATCCATCGAGGTAAATATTAATTTGAAATCAATCACAATAGGAGTGGGGCTAAGGCTGAGGTGTCCCTACTGTCTAACACCTGTTTTTACTCGTGGTTTGGAGATTCATTTAAAGCTATAAGCAATGTGAAATTTCTTGGTTAAACGAAGTGTATTCCCATCTTCTTGTCAATTGATTACATGTTCTACGTTGGTAGCTTGCGACATGAATGAGTAAGTCGTTCATAACGAAGACGTAGAATAACGACAAATGTTTGGACGCTCGTAGCCATTGCGGGAATACGATAACTTATCGCCACTTTAATGCAAATTGAGGTTAGATACCTTCTCTACTCTTGAATCAATTGCTTAGTGATTTTCAACTATTAGTTTCGCGAATGCCGAAGCTGTATAAATTATGTACGCTACCTGAGATACACTTCGCAAGAAGATTCTAGGCGATTGAGATGCTCACTTTATTGTATTTCGCAACATAGGTATAATTGGGATAATAACATTTTCTTACTTCTGTAAGCTCGGTAGCTATTGCTGCCTACTAGTACGCATTATTCTTCACTGAGCTTCCTCATCTCTAATTAACGAAGTTGATATTTCTTGCCTCACGAACGTCACTTCCCGTGGTTTCTTCGGTGGTGTTTACATATCAGAGTCACTTAACATAAGTGGCTCATAAACTCCGTCAGTGGCATTTTCGTAGAGAACTTACCATTGTGCGGTTAGCTTGGCGTATATGATTGAACTTACGAACGATTTTCCACTGATGCAATTGACTTGTGTCTCCGTAAGTTAATATATATGCGACGGTTTTCACCGGCTACCTCCATACATATAGCTACTCGTCTTCTGGTTCTGCGAGACGAGTGACGTCATGCGCAGAACGGGCTTATATTGGTCACGGTAACGATCTACCTGGTATTAGTACTACCATGCACGTGACGACCAACTCTTAGCCTTGCTCCCGCATTGAAACCTCTTCCAGGCTCCCACAAGTCGCCCTTCCTCTCTCCTCTCCCTCCCTCTCGACCCGTCCCCCACTCATCTCCACTATGGAGCGCTGGTCCAGGGGGAAACCTCCCACCGCCCCTCAAAACCATTTTCCCTTTCTCACGTGCCAAGGTCAGCTAGACAAGGAGCCCGGATATTATTCGTCGGTTGCCTGGGTGTCATCCGCTGCATCTTCGGTACGCGGGCCTTGCCGCGGCCCGCTCGCTCTCGCCTCGGGAATGGAGCGTGTCCTACGCATGCTGGGTTTGGTGCTGAATGCAGTCGGCCCATGGGAAGACATGAAGCGAGTGCGGGGATATTGGTTCGGTTGTTATGGGAGGCCTCCGAAAACTGACGTCGTTTGTATCTTTTATGATAGGTGTGCAGGAAAGTAGGGCCACACTGATTACTCTGTGGCAAAGGTTCTTAAAGTGGGCGTTACCAACCTCTTGGGGGCGAAAAGGCGATCTAGGGGACCAAATGAAACAAGGTGGCGACGTGGGGCGCTGGCGGAAGGCTTCTGACCTAATCATGTCCATATATACATGCCCTGGGATGAATGCACTATTTATTATAGATTTCAACTACGCAAAAATTTAATTCTTCAATTTTTTTGATCAATTTAATGATTTGGTCATATAGTCGATGATTTTGATGCTTGTGGTCGAGGGCGCTGGGTATAGAATTATGGAACTAAGGATGGCTCGAAAGTGTTTGGGAAACAAAAATTGTAAGTGCTACAAACTTTTGGACCTGTTTTCTGAGAATAGGGATGTATAGCGTCAAAAGCTGGGACTGCAAAGGAGTCTTCGTGGGACAGATGGCTAGAAACTCTCATGCCAAGACTAAGGAGCATTTTAAAGCTTTTTTAATCAAATACAACAATAAATGTGATTTGGCTAAGCATTTATGAGATCTTGACCGTATGTGTGACTTTTATGTTGATGTTTTATTAGCGTGCGACGATAGACGAGCTCTCAACTCTCGTGAACAGCTAGAGATTTAAAGAGAATGTTTGAACCTGAGGTCACTCTTATCAATGAATATTTGTTCCCTGCATCCTCTCCAGTTTAAATCGTAGTTACTCTCCTTTCCCATTCTCCTTCACCAAATCTCCCCTCTCCCCTCCACGCAATCACTCAACGCATGTCACTTTAATGACAACCCCCCCCCCTCTCCATCCCTCCACAAATCCTCATGCTCCTCAATACCCACCCTCTGCCCTCCAGATGTAAAGGAGTAAATATGAAGAGAAGTTAAATTTAAGAAGTCACCTGATAATGGCGATCATTCATTGAAACCCGCGTCGAGTCTGTTTTATATAATCTGTGATATTGTAAAAGTTTGCTCAGTAAAATTTGTAAACCATGGAATGCCAAATCACTATTTTTAATGTATAGTTTTAATATGTTTTCAATCATGACTATGGAACTACCTTAGTTTTGCGCGCTCTTGGTTATGACCTCTTACTTTGCGTAGAGGTAAGCACACGGAGAGTAGCTTTACCAACCGTGTTCTCCATCAAGCCAATTTCATCGTTAAACACTATTCACTGCCGTAATGACAAAGACTCCGAACCGGAGAGGGGCACGTGAAAGGGTAATTGATCGTTAGAGTAAATAATTTTTAGCAAAAGCAGTGAACGCTAAGTAGAAGCGACATTTCACAAGCAAAATTCCGGACCCTTGACAGAAAAATTACGCTAAAAATATATATAATACAAAAGAAAGCTGGACGTTTCATTAAAAACTGCTACGGACGAGCATGTAGTGTTTCACAACTTAAAGATGCATTAGGTTGGACACCGACTGAGACTCGGAAACTGCGTACGAGACTAAGTTTCCTTGGGAAATTCCGAACAGGTTTGATTCAGGACGACACAGGGAATATCATTTTGACGGAATACCACATCTCTAAGTCCTACAGAGCGATCAAATAGCAAAGATACATTGACGAATAGATAGGTGACTCAAGAGAGAGATCTACTTATTTGTGGAAACCCTGCTCTGTGTGAAAGGAGCTAAGGAGACAAAGTTTTAACTTCTAACCCAACGGATGGAAACGCACTTGAGCGCCCGCTGCACAGAACCCGGCAAGAGAGAAAAATATCCACCTCTGCCGAAGCTCTAACCCATTCTCACAGAATGAGAATCCAGTACTCTTACCAGAGAAATGCCTCAGTTTGAGAAGACTATTCGCGAGGTTATGTTAAAAAATTACGAGGCAAAGGTGTTAGTCGCTTATAATTATTTGCAGACGGACAGAGAAGAGCACGACTGACCTCAGATGACGGTCGCATTCCAAAATCACCAAACCAAAATAAAATTAAACTTCATGATGCATGTAGGTCGTCACCAATTTCTCCCGAAATCCTGATGCGTGACAGTGGTTCCGGCACTGTGAGCGCACGTGTCCATCCTTTCCTATTGCTGATTATTGGCTGGCTGCAAGAGTATTTAGTCATGGAATCAATAGTTATAAAATCCATAAAGTTATGGATTTCAATAAAATATTCGGGTTGCAGGAACACATCTACTACTTACATATCTTATTAACCAATAGTTAATAGCTTCGAACATTCGATCTAATCTTATACCGCCGTATAAAATTTATGAAAGTTTAGCATATGAATAATTGCTAATGGACGTAATAATTAGACAATAAGAGTAAATAAACAGTTCATGTGTCTCAAAATAACTCATTTATCTAGCAATGAAGTCTCCAAGCAGTTCATTGCGCATCCGTCATCTTGAATACATATTGAAATTATAACTTCATGCCACAAGTCATGATACCAATAAATTTATGGAATGTTTCAGCAACACTTATTGAATGGTTGCCATGGTTTATGGGCCCCATAACTTTATAGGACACCTGTCGTTCCTGTAACTGACCATATAGAGCACTAATCGTGTCTCTTTGATTGAACATTTTAATAACTTTATCAGTAAGATATTCGTAATAAAATTCTCGTACCACACCTCTCTTGAGTATATCTATTTATTTTGTTTAAATAACTACACATATTGCAACATAAATGATGCAAAAAATATATTTTAAATTTTCAGCCAATTAAAGCGTTGTTTTGACTTTGGTTTACGGTGCAGAATTCGATATTTAGGTCTAAATCACCTTAAACACAAATTTTTGATCGGCATGATGGTTTGATATTTGTTGGCAACCATTATTTTCATATGGCTCGTATCCTTTCGCATTTTTGGGAAAATATTCATGTATAGAATCCAATTATTTAGAAATATATGTCAAATGCCATTAGTTAACGTATTCAAGTAGCATTAAATTGCAAGTAAATCAAATCGTGACATTTAATTATTTTACTTTTGTCGCAACACATTAATAATTATTATACGTATTCAAAGTTTTACGCAAATATGAGCAAAACGAAAATCGCACCAGCTACCTTAAGACCTCAGGAGAGTATGAGTGCCGCCACCAGATGTCTCTGTTGAGATTTTATCGCAGGCAAGTGGACACTCTTCAATGATATTGCCCTCCCCGTTCTCATTTGGTTTCGGCTCCGATCGTTCACTCACCAACGGGATCTCTCTGCCACCAGCCAACGTGTCGGTGCATAATCTGTTGTCTCCGGCGTGAGCTCGTGGAATTTGATGAGTATTGTAAATGGCAAGAATTAATTGGTGAATCTGCACAAATTTATTTAAACATGACCTAAAATAGCCATAAACCTTGGTCGTGTTCAAATAAATTAATGTGGAATCACCGAGTTACTACTATTATGTACAATATAGGTAAATTATTTATCGACTCTTTACTAGAATATATATGACTATTAGTGGTAATTAGTGGCATAGGTATAATACGAGTCATGGATCGAATTTGCATTTCTGTTCACCTGAAGATATATAGTTTTCAGTTACGGATATGAATTTTGAAAGTAAATAATACCGTCGGCTTTCCTTCGAATCCTCCAGCTCTTGGTGGAGGTAAAAGATATAATTAGTTGTTCTTATGACCAATGGCAGGAACGACACATATGTATTCTATAAAGTTATGGGACCCAGAAGCCATGGCAACCATTCAATAAGTGTAGGAGAAACATTAGATAAATTTATTAGTTTCTTAAGTTATAGATATATATATATATATATATATATATATATATATATATATATATATATATATATATATTTATATATATATAAGTCCCGGAGTTATGAGTTCCATAAGTGGCCAAGATGGCGGATGCGCAATGAACCACTTGGAGACTTAATTACTAGATATAGGACTTGTTTTGAGACACATGACATGTTAATTTACTCTGGCTGACAAATAATTATGTGCATTAGAAATTATTCATTGGATAAACTTTCATAAATTTTATCCGGCGGTATGAGATTAGATCGTATATTCGAAGCTATTAACTATTGAAAAATAAGATATGTAAGAATATTTTTATAAAATCCATAAAATTATGGTTCTAATAACTATTGATTCCATAGCAAAATATTCTTGCCATTAGTTGTCAGTACGCTGTGAAAATTGAAAGTGCTAATACTTAACCCTATTCTCTTCATATATCATTAATATCCCATTATTTAGGTATTATTAAAAATCTATCAGTAGAGGAAATAATTTTTAGCATAACGCATGATTTTTCATGAATTCGAAACTTACCAAATTATAGCATTTGGAAATTAATAGTGAAATATTTTATAACAGTTTGGTGGAGATATAAAAGTTAAGCTGGTAAAATGGGACATTTTCAATAATTTTTAGTGTGACAGAAACTTGATTGGTACGTTATTTGGACGGATCGGAAATCAGCTGTTTATTTTTACGATATGCGAAACTGGAGTAGGTGGTGACTCTGTGGGTAATTTATTAATTATTTGAGTTCGCTGCATTTCGATCAGGTAATAGGTATTAATATTTAACTTTCCCACTTCGTTTTCACTCCACCTGCCTCCTTCAATCGCTTGAAAGGACTATTTTTATCTCCTTTCTTCAAACATTCGTTCCATGTTCTTGCCACACCTCCTTCAGCATTCCGAACCCCTCGACGCACCCTCCCCCATACGCCTCTCGCCGTCTCCTCCCATCCCTCCTCTCCCCACACCCATCGCTCACCTCAAACGCCCACATCTCGAAGGCCTCCCAACTGAGAGCATCCTATCGTCCTTACCACATTTACTTGACACTATTGGCTCATGTGGACAATCGTTCACCGCGTAAATCTTCAGTAACTCTGTAAATTTGATTCTCAATGTATGAAGATCTGACGGGGAAATCTTCCACGTGAGTAGATACTTTCATCATTTCGTTGTAAACGCTGGTATTACTATTCAAGTATTAGTACATAACAGCTCGTTGTCATTATTGTCTCGTTGTGATAAATAGTTGAAATTGAAGAAAAAGTTAAAACTTTGTAATTTTTAAGCGAAGATGTGTATAACAAAATCGATTGTAAGAATTAAATACTTCATTCTATTTGCCATCCGCTAGTGAAAATGTAGACCCTATATCTTCATTGCAAGTAATTTAAACTTGCAAAATAATAAACCTCTACATTGATTACGAGTAAAATAGGGGCTCTTTTTGGAGACCTTGGGGCCTTTGCAACCCTAAGGCTTTTAGTCAAATGGCTTCCTCGCACCCGAAAACCCATACATACCGACTTTCAGGAGCATTGGTTCGATAGTTATCTAGAAAATATTTACATACCTACATAAATATCTTTATCTTCATAATACCCTCCGAGCCACCGCATAGGCGTGTGGCAGGGGGTGTTAGGTCACCAGCAATGTAAACATATGTACAACGATTGCTCGTTTAATACTATAAGATGTATAAGGTGTAATGTTGCCAGTAGAAGCGGAAAATTTAACTTCGAACTACATCTACATACCACACTGCGAGACGCTGTATGGGTGTGTGGCAGGGAGTGCTAGGACGTCAGCCGAGTAAATTTGTGAGGGATAATGTATTGGAAGGTGAAATGGCGACATGTATTATGGATATGTTTTAAGTGGAGCTCAGTTTTTATTATGATCTCTTATTGTTCTTGGGAAGAACAAATTTTTTACCTGCTTGTTGACAAAGTATATCTCTTATTTTATCACTCATTTAAACGAAAATAATATTCCCTGTGTCTAACATGCTCTTAAACACACCTGTTCTGAATTTATTAAGCAAACTAAAACTAGCGTGCAGCTTCTGAGTCTCTTGAGTCTCCCAACATAATCCCTCCCAAAGCTGAGAAACACTGTATGTTCGTTCGTAGCAGTTTTGAATGAAGCGCGCAGCTCCCCTTGGTGTTTTGTTAATTTTTTTGGTTAAATCTTTATGACCAGGGCCCAAAATGCTAGCGGCGTATTCGAGGTGTGGCTTAACCAGAGCGAAGTAGCATCTCTCTTTTACCTTCTCATCCGAGGACCTACCTATTTTAAACTTGATAAATCCTAGTCTCTTTTATTCTATGCCGCATATGTTTTGCATGTGTGTTCCTCAAGATATGTCTGCAGTTAACATAATTCTAAGGTATTTGACGAATTCACTTTACTACACCCACAGTATAGATATGGCGTTGATGTGATGACTTTCACATGAAGTCTCGTGTGGTGCATTTACTAAGATTTATTTCTAGCACGCAATCCTGCCACGATGTATGAGCGTTGTTCAGTTCCGACGATTCCATATAAAATTTCCTCTAAGAGTCATTTTACGATATTATGGTCACTTATCGTTCTTGTAAGGAACGAATTTTTTACCTCTCTGTTGACAATGCATCTCTCTTATTTTATCGCTCATTTATCGAAAATAATATTGTGTGTAATGTGCTCTGAAACACTCCTGTTTCGTAAATTTTTTCAAATATTATTGAGTAACTTACTTTTTGGTAGTTTGAGCGAAATTTTATTTCACTTAGAAATAAATGATTTTGGTCCTTTTTTATAGAAGAACATCTCACTCTTCCAAAAACACAGCATATGAGTCCCTTACAGCGCTAATCATCAAGATATTTGCTTAAAAATACTAGCAGTTTGATATTGTAAATGAAATGAATATGCACTCCTAATTAAATTGAAGTTTAAATTAAAAGATAAGAAATTTATCTAAACACCTAGATTTTGTGGGAAATATAACAGAGTGTAGTTTGGATGTTTTCTCAACTATTTTGAAAAATGAATCATAGAGTTCAGGATCGTATTAAAGCTCTCTGTTGTGGAGTTTTAAACGCACCACGTGACGAAAATGAGTTAAGGTAAAGACTCATATATATATTTTTGTTTATTTACTTAAAATTTCAGTCATATAGAAATATACCATTGCACCATCAATGATCTTAGATTTAATTCGTGCTTCCCACAACTGTTGAAATTGAAACGTGTAATTCGAATATGTTTTACATCATGACTAGGGAACTATCTCGCTTAAACTATCTTAATTTTGCGCACTCTTGAATATAACCTCTTACGTAGGCATGATGGAAAAAATCTCTTAGTAAATTCCACACATAAAATTTTATTACAGGGATCGGGTTGGTGTGGCGGCTGGAGTAATCGCCTACCACACGGGCGGCCAGGGTTCAAATCCCTGCAGAGGAGGATGTTTTTCAGAGGAAATCCGATCCTTACTTTAGTGTCTTATAGAGGTACAGTACTCCGTCTGCCGGATGAGAAGATAAACCGTGGGCCCCTTGGCGCCTTTTGATAAGAGCAGGCTAATGCCGACGCCGGGTTTCTATCCACCCTTCCTCCCTCACCTTTCCCCTATGGCGCAAATAACGTTAGCCGACAGTCGCCTCCCCAAATGTCCAATTCAAAATTGTATTACCGAACTAGGTTTCGATAATCTTGCAATCATTTTCAAAAGTACATATGCATAGCATGCGAGGCAAGAAATAGAGACCCGGGGATGGGGAGGGATGAGGGGAGAAGTGGTTGGTTGACATCAGACTACTAACAACGACAAACTAACCACTTCTCCCCCCATCCCTCCCCCTCCCCAGGTTTCTATTTATTCATTCGTATGCTATGCATATGTACCTTTGAAAATGATTGCTAGACAATCGAAACCTAGATCGGTAATAGAATTTTAAGTGTGGAATTTACTAACAGATTTTTTTCCGTCATGTCTGCGGTAACCTTCCACAAAGTTACGCCTTCAACCATTAATGTTGACGTCTTGCTTAGCCTAAAGGTAAGCACACAGAGAGTAGATTCATCATCCGTGTTCTCCATCGGGCCAATTATGTCAACTTAACGTTAAACGCTCTCCACTGCCATAATGACAAACACTCCGAACCGGAGAGGGCCACACAAAAGGCTGATTGATCGTTAAAGTACATTGTTTATAGCATAAGCAATGAACACATAGTAAAAGCGACATTGCAAAGCGAAATTCCAGACCCTGGACAGATAGATTACGCCAAAAGACATATATATGTTCCAAACTAATATATCCTATAGCTACAAGCAAGCGCAGTGTAGCTGGACGTGGTTATTCTCCACGAGTGTGAAAGGATGCGTAATCGTTAACGTAAATTTTGCTATTGAGTGATACTGTCATTGAAAAAAAATCCGTTGAGTGGAATACGGGACCAGACTCCTCGATTTTGCGCCAAGTGCTTTAACAAGTTACGCTACCCAGGCGTCCCTTTCTAATTTGATTTTCATGGAGGTTTAAAAAAGAGCGAGGAATTTTCACAGGCACTGTGCAATTGATGCTCTAAAGAACCTGCGTTTGTGCACAAATCGCCACTGTTTACCAGGTAAAGCCCAACTTTGAACTCGAAGGTGTTTACTGAGGACATTTTCAAAGAACTGTGAAACTGGCTGCGCGTAAATTTTAATGGTGCCAGTCGCTAGTGCTCACGTAATTGTGTGCCTCCGTCAAAGTGACTGCACTGCTAATCGTGCGTTTCAATTAAAATAATTATACTGGCAATGCAGATGTTTTTCTCGGGGGTCCGTTGTCTCGGTGTTCTTCTTGAATGATAACAACTTGTTTTTTCATTCATTTTCCAACTATATTTTTCCGTTTCCCATTCGATTCAACATTATCCAATCCCTCCCCTCTATTCTCAGCCCGAATTCCTAAGTCATTAGCTAAGTGTAGTATCTTGTTCGTTTTTCTAAGCATGTATATTCCTGTTTTTCTTTTTTACATTTTTATTTCAATCATTCATTTCCCTATGTAAATATTAACGGTAAAAATATGCCCATACCAGACAAACTGTCGGTAATATGTACATCAACACCTAAGAAATACCGTGCAAGCCATCACTAATGTGTATGGCTCGGAGTGATTCCTCACCAGGCACGTAGCACTCATCCCAGTTTAAATCAGAACCACTCACGTTCCCCCGGATGCCAGGCGCAGGCCAAAAGCAGTCAAGACAACAGTGCACAGTCAGACCAGAACCTAGGAGAGTGATTTGTAGAAGAACATGTTACCATGCAGTACACCACTCAAGATACAACTGCTGGTTATGCGACAAATGCGACAGATAAATAGCACTACACGGTACTACTCCATGCAAGAGTATATCATGCCGGAGATTACATGCGAGGTTATCAGCTAATAATCATGTTAACTTATTTGGCTCTCCTGAAACAACCTATTTAACCTAGTCAGTATCCTGGGACTGATCTCTTGCAACTATTATGATCCCTTATTTTACGTGGAAAATATGACATTTTGAATCTGCAGTCTATTTCCTTAATCTTATGCCTGTGATCGTCTCTACCATAACAGTTTGGCTCAAGCAAAATACGTTGAACGCCTGGCAAAAAATAGTCTACATCAAACTTTCGTAGAAAATTTAATCTGTAACGAAGGAATTATTACAGATTAATGTAATGACGGATAGTCTTTTTTCCATGGCTATTTCAGCCTTGGCGAAGGAATCCTAAATGCTCGGCGTAAGAGACGCCCGGGGTAGGCCTGGAAAATGTTTCCCCTTCAAGAAAGATTAGCGCTTGCGATAATGGCTTATCTTTGCAATGCGAGGACGAGGGGTTCAAAAGGGAACAAATGCAGTGATGATAAGGATGTGCCTACAGACGGCTGACACCCTTCATTTATCTCACCCAACTTCACCGAAAATGTTTAAATTCACCCTCGACGTGGGATTCTTTCAAAGATGAGCGGAGTGCGTATCCACGATCGGGTGAGACTCCGCCATCTTTGGGCACTCTTAAATAACGACTTGGGAAGCCAAAAGTTTGACTCCAGCAGAATTTTCAATTCAGCTGACATCGGAATAATTACGCGCGAGAGAAAGGAAAGTTAAGAGAGCTATCGGATCGTTCGAGTGATAAGCACCGACTCCGATCGATTAGACGCTGTTTCAAGGGTTACCGCTGAATTATTACAGCACGGGGGCAAAGAGCTGAAGCCCATACCACCCTAAACGTCAATGGTTACGGTTGCCATTAGGCTTCTCGACCGATCAGCGCGAAAACCATCTTGGTTGCGGTTGGAAGGTCAAGGATTGAAGCGAGTCTATTTTTCTCCCGGCCAATGGCACCCTTTCATTACCGAAGCAATCATGTTCTGTCTCGCGGTCACTTGCTATCAGTGTCTACTTCTCGTCAGCGCGCCGTTGTGCTCAGGTGCTGGTCCGGTGATTAACAGGTGGAAGTGCATTCCTTTTCCACTTTACCTTTGTAAATAAGATGCTTTACATGCGGCTCAGTCACTATTTGCTTCTAGTAATACAATCGTCGTAATTGTTCAAGCTAGTTTTTTCCAAAGGATTTCACGGCGTTAAGGTAGTTTGAGCGAGATAGTTCTCCAGTCATAAAGTATTCGATTTATACGTTTTAATTTCAGCAGCCCTATGAAGCACGAAATAAATTCTACACGACTGGAGTTCTAATAAATTACGTAAAAATATCTCTAAGTCTTTAACTTGACTCATTTTTTCGCGCGGTACGTTTGAAACTCTTTCACAACGGCAGGTTTTTTTAGTGATTCTGAAAAAACATTAATGCGATTTATTTCCAAAAATGGCTGAGAAGATATACAGACTAAACGCTGTTAGTTTATTGACGACATCTAGGCTTTTGAAATACCAATTTTTTAAAATAATACCTCTCTGGAGTGCGTACATGTACCATTTCCCATGATAAATAGCTGGGGTTTTTTGGCATAGATATCGGAAAGTGGTGAGGTAAGGGGCTAATATTTTGGCATCTTTGGAATGGTGAAATATTTTCATTTAAATGAGACTAAATTCATTGATTTCTTGGTGAAATCATATTTCGCTCAAACTACATTAAATATCCCACTGTGACATTACGAAACCTTTAATAGTGCTTAGTTCAATGTCCAGGTAAACTTGCATGGAATCCAACAGCCAATCCAAGTAATCAAACAAATGGGTGCAAGTGAACAAATGCCTGGTCAAATGCGTGGCGACCGATTTAACGCCGTGAACCGATGATGTAATTGGAATTGTTGGCACGAACCACATTGATGAACTGGAGCCGTAATCGGTAATGTCTGGTGTGATACGGGCTTGATGGCGCCAGTCCAAACCCCAGCGGGGGTGGAGATCCTTTATCAGAATTCCGAACTTTAATTTGGGTGTTTGCTTTGCTTTGCTTTGCTTTAATTTACCGAGAGCCCTTCAAGTACACGATCCGTCGGATGGGACGTCGAACTGTCTCCCCATGGTGCCTCTCGTTCGGAGTAGGAGGTTGCCGATGCTGAGATCCTCTCCACCTTTCTTCAAGGGCACCAGTCTGAGGACACTAGCCATGGAAAAGAAAGGGAATTGGATAAATGAATCAGGACAGGGAAAGGATGATAGTTATGCTCATTTTAACTGAGTGTGTCTTTGTGTTTCGCTTTGTTTTTAAAGTAGTATAAATTGGTGCGTGGAAGGAAGAAATGTTTTACTTAACAGTTTGGTATTGTATCACCTATATTTTTTTACATGCTTTTCTTTAGCTCGCTTTTCCATGGTTCATGGTTCCATGGTTACCACTTCATTTCACGCTATATGGTTACCACTTCTTTCCATCTTGTACATGGTTCATCTTAGCTTATTGGTGAGGCATCGGACTGTCGTCCCGAGGTAGAGATTTCGTGTCGAGTTTACATCTTGGCGAATTTTTTTCCGAGATAAATATTGCGTGCTTTTATTTAACTCTCTTTTTTCTAAGTTCAATGAACCCACGGTTGCCTCTGCATTTTACCGTAATACATTCGATTCCATTCGATTAAATGCTCCAAAAATCCCTTAATCCATTGACATCACCCGCTCCTTCGTCCCATTCCATTTATTTTCCGTATGGTTCTCTTCTTCCCTAAACTTGCCCCTTCAAGTGCAAACCTGGACCCCTCACACTTTCGGATATCACTTTCCTTCCCTCCGACCGCATGAAGCTCATAATCGTTCCAGCCTTACCTCTTGCCAGTGTTTAGAACCACTTAGCGCAGTAAGGCGTTTGTTTCGACGACTGATTGCTCTCTTCGCTTCAAGACGGCAATAGTATTTACAGACTTAAGAAGAGAGTTGTTCTTTAATGTAAGTATTTTCTATGTGGCTATGTCTTCATAATCAGTGCTACGTTTATTAGGTTTAGCCTACTCACTTAAACTTGGCCTACTATCAGTTGTCGACCGATATATATAATTGGTTAGCTTTAACTCAGCTTAATTTAACTCAATTCTTGGCGTCATTAAATTATGAACAGATAATTTTACAGATACATATAACAACAAATATTTTCTGGGAGTGTGTTTTGAATTGGAATAGACATAAATACCCCCTTGTATGAGTGAAGAGTCATCATCCCAGAGTTCGTTCTTCAATGTAAGTATTTTCTACGTGGCTACGTATTGATAATCGGTGTTACGTGTATTAGGGTATACATCTGATGTTATATATTACATATATAGGGTATAGCCCTTTCGCGTTAACTTGGCCGACAATCAGTTGACATTCAATATATTTTGATAACTATAACTCAGGATAATTTAACTCAATTCTTAGCGTGATAAAATTATGAAATTTTGCAGTGCCGTGAGCTAGGAGAAAATTGAGTATTCCATTGCTACATTTGATATTATCGATATATTTTCAATAGAATCGATGAATTTCAATAAATTTAACTCGGCTTATTTTTATCATATTAACTATATTTTACAGATTCTATAACAGAGCAAATATTTTCTGGCAGTGTGTTTTGAATTGGAATTGACATAAACACACCAATGTGTGAGTGAAGAGTCATCTTCCCAGGAATTGTTCTTCAATCTAAGTATTTTCTACGTGGCTACGTATTGATAATCAGTGGTTCATGTATTAGGTGTAAGATATACCTCAATCTCGTTAACTTGGCTGACAATCAGTTGACATTCGATATATTTTGATAACTATAACTCAGAACAATTTAACTCAATTCTTAGCGTCATAAAATTGTGAAATTTTAATTATGTAAAGTGCAAAGTTTACTTTACCAATGAATTAGTGTTGTTTTTATACACATTTTATTAATTAGGACCAAAAACGAAAAAATTAAAAAAACTTTTGAAGCATGCTTTTCTAAAAGAAATAAAATGTTACTACAAATCTAAAAGGAAAGTAATATCGAACTAAATCGAAATTAGAATCGAACTAAAAAGGAAAAAATAATACTTGCTGAAGTGAGTGAAAGTTTACCAGAGTACTGAACATAATTATAATCAATTCAAGGAAATTAGTCACACAATAGATTATCTACAAACATAAATATAAAAAATTATGTTTTTTAACATTGTAACTTATTTGAAGCTGTCTATTTATGCAAAATCACTACGAAAAGCATGGGGCGCTCTTCTATATTCGATATCAACATAAATTCATTAAATATGAAGATTTTGGTATTCAATGAAATAGAGAGTTTCAATGTACTATTTCTAGAAAATCTTTAAATGAACGAAAGGTAAGGTGCAAAATATAAATGAGGTTGTGCCCCATGCTTTTCGTTGTAATTTTGCATAAATAGAAAGATTCAAATAAGTAACATCGTCAAAAACATACTTTTTTTCTATTAATGTTTGTTGGTAATCTATTGTGTGGCTAATTTCCTTGAATTGATTTCAATTATTTCCAGTATTAGGGTTAACTTTCATTCACATGAGCAAATATTATTTTTTCCCTTTTAGTACGATTCTAAGATATTACTTTCCTTTTAGATTTTTAGTAACATTTTATTTCTTTTAGAAGAGCATGCTTAAAAAAGCGTTATTTATTTTTTTAATCTCTCCTATCAGCTCTATGTGTACTTTGAGTGGGAAAAAAATTATACTCTCCTTGTCACTCTGACCCTCGATTGATTTAATTTGTCCTAATTACCCTACCGTTTGAGTCTTTAGTGACTTCCAATCTAGTCCTTCCATCAGCTCGGCACCACTCTTATGTTCGATCAAAGCATTTTTTGACTAAGCTTGCGTCTGTTCCATTTTTATTCATAGCATTAAGTCCGCCTGTTCTGGGCTCCAAATGCTTACGACAGACTTGAGGTGTGGTTTAGAGAGAGCTAAGTGCCTTATTTCGTTAACTGAAAGTATTTCGTTCAATTCTTAAGCCGAGGACATTTATACCTGATATTTTAATATTTGCTTCATTAACCATACTCTGCTGAACGCAGTGCTGCAAATAATTCGTATAGTATGTTTCCTCCGCGTCAGATGCTTCAGTTATGGGGATTTCTGAGTATTTCCATTTCCTTTGTGTGTACATATTTATTTACTACCCCTTATTAGAGACGAGGCGTTGCTTTTATTTCTTTTTTAAGAGTATTACTGCACTGCATTAACAACGATTGTTGACAACTTTCGCATGCCTTTGTCACTACAAATACACTAAAGCAACTTTCATCAAAATTTGTACTCGTTCATTGCTCTAAAATTGCATCATATATAAGAGTAGTTTGAGATAAATGTGAGCAAAGTCACTAAAATACTTTATTCAGACACCTATCCCTGCTTGTGTTGGTCCTGTCAATTGAGCCACCACCCCTTCACTCTTGAGTACCTCTCTGCCTATATTCTGAAAATGCTGGAAGAAAGTGAAAAATTGATTTAATAAAACTCAATAATATTTGTATTATAGTACGACCGGTTTCACCTGTTAGGGTATCATTAGGTCGTACTAAGAGAGTAAAGTGTTTCAGAATTCCACAAAGTTAATTCTTGCTTTATTTCATTAGGAGAGAGTACCAGCATGTTACGCCTAGTAATATTTATTTTATGCTGTGAATGCTGCCGGATTGATGGTAAAGTGACAAGTGTCCGTTAGATGGAGTTGAGTCTTACCCCCCATTTGCAGAGGACAGTGACTCAAACAAAAAAGTTAAAATAAGGCTAGCGAAAATATTACGAACCCTTTTGCTTTCGACAAAGATTTTGCATAAGCTTTGTCTCTTCGAAAGTTTTCGATAAAACATTCTGGATATTTTCTGTTGAATTTGAATCTGTAGTTAATAATTTCCCGTGTTAACTTCCTGCCTGTCTCATAATATTGATGGTTTTAATTGCAAACAATCTGATGTGCCGGCGACTATCTTCAATCATAACCGTCAGTTTGCTCTCTGGATGGCCAAAATATCCATTCCTCTGGAGTAAAGGGTCAATCCGAATTCTCAATCATTTCTAAATAAGTAAATATAGAAAGTATAACATAAACTAGTGTAAAAGCAGTATTATTTGCAAAAAATGTGGTAATACTTAGCGTAGCCAATGAAGAACTGGAAGAGTTCATGAGAATATAAATTGAATAATTAGAATCGATTGGTCTGAAGATCAGTGAGGTCGAAATAATACCAATATGCTTTTTAGGTAGTACAAATAAAAAAGAAGTTCATAGCATATGACTACGAGTTGGAGTTAGTAGAGGAATCAAAAGAACAATTGAAATTGTTATAATGCAATCCGGACTGTACGCTCTCACTCTCTCTCTCACACACACACACTCTATCCCGATCTTGCTTGACTGTATACCTTTAAAAGCAAAACCTTCAAAAAAATTTCATACAGAAAGATTTTTATTTATATTTTTCATTTGAAACTTTCCTCAGATATTGGTAACGGTGAGTACTGAATAATCGAATTCAAAAATATATTTTTACCGCTTCAGGGTTATTGTAAAATAATTATACCAAGGGATTTCCGCCAGTCGCACCAATTTGCATCTCTAATTGTAAGTGGATTCAGTTGAGTGACAATAGGTTACCTGACAAACAACCCCGAATGGGATGATTGAGAGTGGAACATGGGGGTAACAGATTGCATTATTGACACGAAGTCCGTAGAAATGCTTTCAGTCCCATTCTTCGAATACCAGCAGAGTTTATCAAACGAGGATAACGGCATTATCGTCGGTAAACGGAAGCGTATCGCTTCAATGCTAACAACTTATCTTCCGACTTTTTAACCCCTACGTATTTGTATCCAGAAAGGTAAGTATCAGAACCAACACCAGGACACGAAAAGTGCCCCAGACGCAATCACGCGTAAGATATTACTCCGTAAATATGCCGGCGCTGAAACTTAAACAATGTCAAAGGTAAACAGCGGGGATCCGCAGAGTCGTTCATCGGACAAACAATGAGGGAAAGAGATTTCGCCAATGTATCCCGTACAATTTACTATGCGTTTTAAAGAAAGCAAATCTAATTTTGAAGCCAGAAACTGTCGCAATAGGAAATTATTCAACAACCTCCATAAAAGCTTCTTCATTCTCTTGACGACAGACGCGTATGTCCAGAAACGTATGGCATTACTTGTGAATGTATTTTAACAATATTTCTCTGCTATTAGAAGTAAGCTAAACTGATTTAATCTACACTTTGAACTTTTACGAGCGAACATATAGTGTTTCTCAGCTATTACAGGGATTAGGTTGGGAGCTGCTAGAGGCTCAGAGGCTGCGCGCTCCGAGTCTCTAGCGCGCTGATTAGTTTACTTAAGAAATTCAGAACAATGTATTTCAGGGCGTCATGGAGAATACCATTTTGACACTACACTACATCTGTAGGTCCGACAAACGCGATTAAGTATGAGAAATGCATTGCCGAATAGACGGGTACAAAAATTTGTTCTTCCCACGCACAATAGGTGACCATAATAAAGCCGGAGCTCCACGTAAGGCACTGCGAGCGAGATAGCTCCCTAATCATAATAGAGACCATATTCGATATATACGTTTTACTTTCACCAACTGTGAGATATACAAATAAAATATTGCATTATTTATGGTGCAATAATATAGCTTTACGTGACATTAATTGTAAGTAATCAAAAGAAAATATCTGAATAAGTCTTTGACTTGACTCATATTTTTCACGTGATACGTTTGAAACTCCATCAAAATGGAAGGTTTTTTGTGATCCCGAAGAATTTACTGCGGTAACAATATGATTAATTTTCAAAAATATTTAGAAAACACTCAAACTACACTCTGTTGATTTTTTGACGTGATCTAAGTGTAGGAAATGCCTCATTTTTAGTAGGTCTCTCTGGAGTGCATACACGTACCATTTTCCATATAAAAGGGCTTGTATGTTTTGGAAAATATCTCGTAAAGTTATGTAGTAATGGGTTGAATTTTTTGTGTCAACGGAAGGATGATATATTTTTCTTTAAAATGAGACCAAATTCATTGATTTCTGGGTAAAATGATATTTTGCTCAAACTACCGTAAAATACCCTAAATACACTTCACCATTTCACCTGCTTTGCCACCTTCACTTGCGTAATTCAAGCCTATATGTACAGATTTTCTCAGAAACGTGAAGTTGTACGTGCCATACTATTATAATGATTGCTAATAAAGATACCATGCCGGCTAAAAATACTTGGTTACCAAATATTTCTGTTTAAATTTCGAATTCCGCGCCGTAAACTCAAGTACCAAATAATAATGTTAAAATTAAAGAGAAATGTAAAAAATATATTTATTGAATCATTTACATCCCTACATGAATGGTTATTCCTTCAGTATTAAAAGATATGAAGTGCAGAGTGGTCAAGTAATTTTTTTCAACTTACTGGAAAAGTTATTCAAATGTGCTCCCAACGACTCAATGTTAGCGTGCCAACCACCTCAACCGATTGCAATTCAGTGGCCTTGAGAGAAAAATTTCTCCTTTGAGGAAATCGGTAAAACGGCTTGTCATTGGGAGTCATGGTTGCGAGTATGATTTGACTCGCTGCTCCGTAAACCCCGCTTCCTCCTTCCTCTCATTCGCTCCGATTCAATGCCTCCCGGCTCACCTTCGCTCAGTTTCCGCAGGCATGCCGAGAAAGAGTGAAATTACGTTCTCTCGTTCATTTAGAGGAAAACTGCCTTCGGTTCACGACCCTTGTCTATAGCTCATATTGAAGCAGTGGAGTTGTATTAAAGTAAATAGTCATAACTCTAGTTTAATTTAGACGAAAATTTAAAAATATTACTAGTGCATAATTTATATAGCAACACGTATGATTTTGTTCCAAAAGAAACATAGATGCTCCTTCCGGAGGACATCCAACTTGCCGTGGTGGAAGGATTTTTGTGCTCCGATGACTCCTAGAGCTGACCTGGCGGGATGCTCAAGGTAGAACCACCCATACCAGGTTTACGATAAATACTGTCCAAAAACCTACCAATCGACTGGTAGATTACTTAAGTGAATGAATGCATAGATTTTAATGCGTTAAAAGTAGTCCAAGAATTTTATTTCGATTTACTTGGAAAGCTATTAATGTGTGAAGTCAATGAATCACGATTAGCGCTCAAGTCACCTGAAGTTAGTACGAACGAGATAGTTCTCTAATCATAATAGAGACCATATTGAATTATACGTTTGAATTTCAACAGCTGTAGGACACATCAATTAAATATTGCATTATTAATGGTGCAATAATATAGTTTTATATGACAGAAATTGTAAGTAATCATATGGAAATATTAACATAAGTATTTAACTTGACTAATTCTTTTCACGCGGTACGTTTGAAACTCCATCTAAATGTAAGGTTTATTGTGATCCCGAAGAATTTACTGCGATAACAATATGATTGATTTTCAAAAATAGTTGAGCAAACACACAAACTACACACTGTTGATTTTTTGTCGATATCTAAGGGTAGAGAATGCCTCATTTTTATATAAGGTCTCTCCAGAATGCATACACATACCATTTCCCACATAAAAGGAGTGGTATTTCTGGCAAATATCTCGGAAAGTAATGTGGTAAGGGGTTAAATTTTTGGTATTTATTGAAGGGTGATACATTTTTCTTTAAAATGAGACCTAATTCATTTCTAGATAAAATGATATTTCGATCAAACTACCTTAAGAGGAAAGAAGCGCGTTTGAAGCCATTGATGATTGTGATAGAAAGTATTCTTACCAGGATACGGAATTGTGGTCGGACAGCGTTAGTTTCCCTGGCCTAATGCCGATTAATAAGGTGGTTGGAGCAATTTTTGTTTACATACAACTTTACGTACAAGTTCTCATTTTTGACCTTACAGAGTGAAAGTGTTACTGATATCACCCCATACCGATTCACTTTTTTAAAATATATACATACATACCCATCACGCCGTTCCCTTCCGGGGAAGGCACAGTCACAATGTTTCACTCCTAAATGTATATTTGTACTCCTCACTCTGCTTCAATAATTTCCTCCATTCTGACCTATCCTTGCAAACCTCTTTTGCCTCATTTACCTCCATACACTGTTTCATACACGCCCTCCTGTTTCTAAGACTCCTAATATTCCTCCTCTTTAGAATTTCCTCAACCACATTCAACCACAACTTTCTCGTCCTACCTCTACCTCTCACACCATTCATTCTACTCATATATCTGTTTCGTTATTCGATTCTCATCTATTCTTTCAACATGGCCAAACCAACGAAGCACTCTCCTTTCATATATATCCATTTCTGGAGCATTTAACCTACATTCGTTCGTGACCCACTCATTCCTGACCCTATCCATCCTACTTTTGCCGCAAATACTCCTCAGATAACTCATACCCACGGCGTTTAGTCTCCTCTCATATCTATCCTGACATACCCATGTCTCACTACCATATAGAAAAGTGGGCAGAAGTACACTTTTGTACGCGGCAATTTTCGCTTCCTTAGACAAGCACTCATTCCTTGATATGCTCCACATGCTACCTACCACTTTCCTTCCAGCGTTCACACGTCTCTTTATCTCCTCATCTATTCTTCCATCTTTCGCCTACATCTTACCTAAGTACACAAAATCATCCACCCGTTCAATTACTTCGCCATCCGCCCTCATCATACAGTTATTCTCTCCATTCTTCTTATCAAAAACTACTACTTTAGTCTTGTACGCATTTACCTTCAATTCCATTCTCTCCGTTGATTCACAAAACTTATCTATGAGCTTCTGTAATCCCTGTTGACTGACCGAGATCAAAACAGCATCATCCGCATATAGAAGAACTCGCACGTTTACATTTCCAATCAAGACACCGTCATTTTCACAACATCCGTCTCTAACACATTTATCCATAAATATATTAAACAGCTATGGAGACATTACGCATCCTTGTTTAACACCCCGATTTATTACAAACCAGTCACTCAGAACCCCGTTTACTCTTATACTTGCCTTACTATTGTCATACATCGCCATCATAACATTCAATAACTGCCCATTCACTCCATAGTCTCCCAAAACCTTCCACAACTTCTTTCCATTTATTCTGTCATATGCCTTCTCTAATTCTATTATAACACGTAGCATTATGGAACTTTATATCTGTTTCGTAATAATTCGGTAGATTATTTGCACATTTTCTTCTAAACACCAAATACGCATTTCATATAAATATCAAGATGTCACGTTGATACGAAAAAATATATTAACGCAGAGTTTACGCCCAGTTTTTGAATTCCGTGCCGAAAAACCTGGTCATATTAAAGGAAAAAATGTAAACTATAATTCTGGAATCATTTCATGGTGCTGCAAGTGATTTCCAATGCAAAAACAGGAGTCCTTCAATCGAGGCCATGGAATTTTGGTTGGCTCACTCGAAACAAATGTGCAATCGGGAACCCACGATTACCGCTTCAGCCACCTTAAGCTCCTTCGACTGGTTCTGTCTCGTAAGCGATTGGTGTTATGGGCATATATGCATTCGAGTAATGTTAAATAACAGCTATTTACATCTGTTTTAGTATCCTTCGGAAATGTTGCCACGGTGAGCGGTCATCGCTTCTTTCCCTGGTTGCTGTCCCACGGGCGGTTGAGGTAGACAGTGACTCGGAGCCGAGACATTTTCAGTCTTCTGTCCCATCCAACCCTTCCAACCAAGCCGTCTTCGCCTTTTTATCACTGTTTGTTCACGGGCTCACCGTGAAGGAACATCCGAGGGGGCGACGTGACTCGCTGAGCTAATATTTGAGCGGCGCATCCGAGTAATAAGTTGTCTACCCAAGAAATACATTTTGGGCTCAACATTTTTGTTCATTTTTTGAAAGAGCGCGTTTCATGTCTTTGTTGGTTTACACCCTGAATTTTTATTTTTCGCTCATAGCATTCTCTCTTTAGACGCCATATTGGTGTTGGTAAAGAAATATCTCGGACACCACTGACTGGATACGCTTCTCTCTTGATGAGCGTGGCCAACGGGGAGATTTCAATTTGGCGGCGAGAGCAGGTGTTTTTTATGCGAAATATTTGTGGTCATTTACTCAAATTCTCCGGTTAAATAATCTAACAATGATGATCATTATTGCAGCTACTCTATACTCTGACATAAAAACCATACATCCACATCTACACCTAAAACATACCGTGCTAGCCACCACTAGGGTGTGTGGCACGGGGTGATTCCACACCAGGCATGCAGCACTGATCCCAGTTCAAATCAGATCCGCGCACGTTCCCCCGAATGCCAGGTGCAGACAAAAAGCAGTCAGGACAATGGTACGCAGTCAGACCAGAAGCTAGGAGAGTAACGTACGTAGAAGAACATGCTACCATGTAGTACACAACTCAAGACACAACTACTGGTATGTGTTATTAATGCGACAAATAAATAGCACTACAAGGTACTAAAACATGCAAGAGTATATCGCGCCGGAGATTGCATGCGAGGGTAGTATCTACAATTCATGTTAAGATATTTAGCATACTGAAAAACCTATCTAACCTAGTCAGTATCCTAGAACTGATCTATCACAACTATTCATATACAAAGGTAATGTGATTATCACAATATGTGCGGGCTGGCATAGGTACTTATTAAGATCGAAGGTAATAAAGTAGAGCTGGTGGAATCACATCTACATGTGAAGTGTTCTGGATACGCGGCTCAGGAATAGCTTCACGAGGACGAGCAAACAATTTTTCTAGCGGCGAAGAAAGTACAGTGTAACCTGGATAAGTGAGAGACAATGGAATCTGGATTTTTTTCTCGCTTGTAAAGATTTCTGATTCGGACGGTTTCATATTTTTAGAGGCTCAGGAGCGACTTCTCTTACTTACAAAGGTTTTCACAAATCCCAGCTCAGCGCATGATTCTCTCACTTATCGAGGCCTAAACAATGGGAAAAGGGTGAGAAATGCACGAGGAATAAAGAAATACTAAATGAGATTGTGAAAGTTTTAGTTTGCCTCTCAACGAAAACCCTTAAATCTTTCGCTTGGACGCCCTGAGGACTCGAAGCACCTCTCTCAACAACCCACACTTATTGACTCACTCGTCTTTGTTCATACTGTACTGTAATACGGTGTGATTGTGTGACCTGCCAAGATACACAAATTCGTGTTGCATTTCCTGATACACACTGCCTCTTGAGGTAGCTCTGGCCAGAGGATCACTTATTCCATAAATTCGGAATACTCTAGCAAGGCATCGTTGATGTGCGTTTTATGAACTGAAGTTGGCAGAAAGTAGAGTATCCAGGTCAGTTTTACTGTAAATCTTCTTAAAAGTGGATATGTTAACATGGGTTATTATAGAGATAGTTTATGGTATAGCAGGAAAACGTCCATTTGAATGAGAAAGCAAAGTTCAAGCTTTTAAAGTGAAATGTCACTAGGAAGCGAAAAGTCCTTGGAAATTGAGTGAAAATTAAATTTATGTATCCTAACACCTAATTTTTAGTTATTAGTGAACTACTGTCGTAATTGAAGTCAAAATGCGGTGATTTCACGCAATGACCCAGCTTTCGGCCCCCATGGTTAGACATGTGATCATTAAAAATATCCTTGTGGAATAACTAACATTTTCTACCTTAATTTTGGCATTCAACTGGTTAACCGTTTCATCAGTAAAAGCCGGATTTTGTTTAAATGAATACATAAAAATGGGTGACACAGTATTTGCCTTGACTCTCACAGTCAAGCAAAAGCCACTTTAAAGAGTTGTAGAGCGTGGTGGTCTCGCTAACAGAGGTCCGGATGGTAGGAACGACTCTCGCGTGAAGAGGCCTTCGCGTCCTCACTTATAGAGGTTTACGGTGGTGAAAATGACGAGACCTGACGATTAGTCTCGCTTATTGAGTTTCTCGCTTATCCATTTCTCACTTATCCGGCTTCGACTGCGTTTGCGAAAAGGCGGGACTTAACTGTAGGAAGCCTGAGTTAACAGATGGTTAAATATAACTCGAAGCTCTAGAATGAACTGTAGAGATTTGTGGCTCAGAAACTTGGTCGCTGCGGAATGAGGATGGAAGTCGACTGGTGGTCTTTTGAGATGAGGAAATTTAACGGCCCTTTCTTATGTACGCCATCTGCTCGCCGCCTTGCGTAATTTTTATTTCCCGTCCTTCCCGCGGCTTTGCGCGCCACAGTCACCGGCTCGCGCGTGTTCCTGACGCCTTCCCCTCCGGTCGTTGGACTCTCCTTCCACTCTCCTCCCCCTCCCACCCGCGCGGGGATAGTTTTCTTTGGCTCGTCCCGAATGTGGCTCGAGTCTCTTTCGTTCAAGCAGGTCGAGGAAGAAGGTCTTCCTCCCTTAAGGAGGTTCCACCGAGAAACGAAGTAAATGTCATTTTCATGAAAGTTTCAAAATAAGCCCTTCTTATTGCACTCTATCGATTGCAGTTGAAAATAATTAGGCTTCCCACGCTATATTTCTCGGAAATCGCATTTAAAAATGAGAGAATTTCTATAGGATCTTATGGCAATGCTTGCCTATGAGTAGAAGAAATGCAGATTACTACTTGAATATAAATGTCGTTTTGACAAAAAACTGATATAAGGTGCGCCACAGTATAAGAATCATGATAATATTTTAAAAAATATCCCCTTACCACGTTGGTTTAAATGATATTAACATATTTTTGCAACAAAAATAGCAGAAATCACGTAGTTACTAACAAGTGGCGCTGCAGGTTGATTCCACATCGGCAACGCTGTGCCGTGACGAAACGAGTGATTTTCGAGCAGACGGGAATTTACAATGAACTTTGTGGAGCTGGATTTTTTGTGCATGGACGCAAAATTTAATACATTGATAAAAAAGTATTAGAAATTGTCGTTGTTCCGGTAATGTAAAACCATGCGAAGCTTCACAATATCATCGTGCGAGATTTCACAATATCATCGAGGAAAATATGAAAATAGGAGACTTTTTTGTGATTCGGGAATTTTACATGTATCTTTTGTACTTTCTTTAAAGGAAATACAGGCTTACAAAACTCGCTGAATGCATTTTTATGACAAGGTGATACTATGAAAAAATGGCACCCCCCTCCCATTTCAGAAGTAAACTAAGCACACACGGATTGAGATTTGTGCGGCCGAGAAATTTCACCGGCTTCCAATAATGCACAAAAGTTCGTAATAATACAGAGATACACATAATAACATTACTTTTCTCCTTTTTTGACCTTTAGTTATTATATTAATACCTAGATAATCTCAAAATAGACTATGATAAATATTATGCATTACGCTAGAAGTAATCATTCTCTGAAACTGACACAACTAATTTGACTGTTCCACTGAGGATGGATTACATATTAATACCTGTATTGAAGTATGCTTTAAAACAATATGTGGAGATTGAACCAGAGAGGTGAAAATAATCAAAGGGTTCACATGCATGTTGGAGAAGCTTTTCCACAATCGTAAAACTTATGCAGATGGCGTGAGCTAAACACAGTACGACAGGGACTTCATCTGTGAAAATACTCATCAAAACATTTAAAAGAAGTTCACTCAATCATTTCCATACCCTGTCAAAAACTCCAGGCACTGGCATAACTACTAAAGATGGCAGCATTTCTTATGATTGAACTCAACCCCACTTTCTAACCACTGCCAACTGTACAGAACTTATATTAATCTATTATACATTCAAGACACTAAAATAAGCATTGAACTCACAATCAGACCCACCTGATATGCAGCGAAATCCTCAGCTCTAGTCCCTGAAAACATTAAATATAAAATTACAATGGTAAAACAAAGCTTTAGGTAGGTAATAATTTATTGCAGCAAGAAATAACTACACATTTTTCAAAAATCTAATCAATGCCATGATAATCTTTTTATTTTTTGTCACATAGGGCATGCCATCATTCCCAGATGAGAGTAGCTTTATAATGCCTTCTGCCCCCCTCAGCCTATATTCTGCACACAATTCTTCAAAATTTATCCCATTTGCTGCCGTTTTGTTAATTATCCTAGAAGATAACACCTTTTTTAATGTTGCAATGAGAGGGCATTCCTTTGGGCAACTTCCTTCCTTAAGGTATTGTTCTTAATATCTTCAAGAGTGATGTACTGCATTGTAAGCTCCTCAATCCCTAGCTTGCTCACCACCTTTCTTAATAACTTCACATCCCATGAGGCATCATGTGCATGTGAATACTCATCTCCTTCCAAATATTCTTTCGCTAAGACTTCAAGTCTATATGATGGTTTTCCAGGAATGACAGCTTTCAATAGGGGGAGAATGTCCACGATACCTTTAACACAACCAGCAAAATGATCATACAAATTACAACACCTCAGATCCCTTAAAATATATGGAATATCAAATCCAAGTACATTATGTCCCACAGTTATACATGGACCACACAGTCCCTGTAGAAAACAAATTAATCCACTTAGGGCCTCGACATTTGAGCAAGTGCTCACTACCTGTTCTCTATGATAAAACTTCCCATGACACACAACCAATCCATTAACCTGAGAAGCTGCTGGAGATATGTCTTTTTTGGGCAGAATGTATTTCGAATATACATTGCCCTCACAGTCAGCAGCTAACTGGCAAATTTCTGGCTCCTTCCCAAACCCTGTCGTTTCCAAATCGAAATACACAAATTTCAAGTCTCCACCCAATAGTAGAGGCATAGGGTCAGGGTTGCTCATTACAAATCCCATGTCCCTTTGGTACTTAATTCCCTCCTTTGCTTCTTTGGCTGTACAATTTTGCCCCCTATTCTGCTTCAGAAACAACCGCCGCCGTTTGAAGGACTTGCTTGCATTCCTGATTGACCTCTGCATTCTCTTCAGGTCCTTACGCCTCCTGTGGTTCAAGCTATTCTTCCCTGGAGACAGTCCAAGTCTTTTGTTGCACTCAACAATGTAACTAGTCCCCATATTTTTCTGGCTGACAGCTGAGGCTAACCTGAAACTCAGTGACTCAAAACGACCATCAAATTTGTTTTTTGGAGCTTTATTAGCCACAACCATGTTAAGTGACTCATTAGCTTGAGTTGATGCATAAGGTGCCAGCTTACATGCATTTTGTGTAAACTTCTCAAAAATGTTTGAGAGATCCTCTTTCAACTTCATCCCAGTTAACCCCTTTCCATTTGGTAACCCTTTGTGTTGGTATGAGCAAGGGTCGACACCATATGTACACCACTTGCCACAGCTAGTGTGGTCATCAAAGGCATGAAAGACTACTCCCAGAATGGCTCTGCGAGTGCCTTCCTCATCATTTTCATTTTGAGCTAGTGCATATGAGAAACATCGTTTCAGGTAATTAATAGTGCTGGTTGTCAGACATCGGTGGGATTTCTGTAGCCCATATAGCATACTTCCAAGGCCCTTCTTGGCATGATTGATATCAGATCATTTAGTTATTGGGATGACGGATGATTGCTGAACAGCAGAAATAGTGCAGCTGTAATCATCCCCAATCAGCACACCCAACCTCACATCAGACTTCTCCAGGTCATTGCTATGCACCAACTCTACTGCCAAATCCGCTTCCATAACCTTAGCACTTCCTAGGAAGTTCTTTCGGCAGTCATGACTCCCCTTAGCTGCTCCAGCATCACACTTTCTACAAAGTTTACTTCTGGTCCCATACTGCAGGACTTTCTTGGATTTGAGACCGATCAATGATCCATGCCCTAAAAAAATAGATATTCATAGTTATAGTACGTAACAGAATGAATGCATTGATTATTGTTTGATCACTGCATGCATCATCAAGCACACATTAGCATCAAGCATACAGATTTTAATATAATCACCCTAACACCTTCCAAATATATTCCCACTTTGTAATTTCATTGTGAAAGGAAAGGGGCATGAAAGTAGCTTCAAGAAATATCTTAATACTAATCAAGACATAAACCACCTCCAAATTCTGAAACATTTAACTTTTTATACCTTTCACGGCCCAGGTTTTGATACTGCACATCATCAAAACCTAGGCCACGAAAGTTTTAAAATATACAAAAAATACAAAATTTTCAATTGAAGTGGTTCCTTTCCACCCGCATTATTTATGAATTTTCACACTTAGTGTACACAGATGTTTAGCATGTCTTTAAAAACTATTTAATTATATTATTTTCACATAATTATGAAAATGATAAACTCAAAGAAATTTGATTTAGAGTGATGTCTGACAGAAGAAATATTTTTCATAACGAGTGATAAAAGCTGCAGAGCTGTCATAATAAGAGAAAAACAGTATCAAAATGAAGATATACTTTTAAGACCAGTTTTGTAATTTTATCCCACAAGTAGGTACACTCCAGCATCATCCAAATAACCTGTCATATGTAATTAGATCATCTTCATATGATGAGCTTTCACTAACTGTTAATGTTCGAACACACATGCAGAGAAATATAAAATTCTTTTAGTGTTGCACAATGACTCAGGATCAGTGCCATCATAGTAGTATGCAATAACAACAATATGAGCATCTTATTTTTACATACATGCTCAAAAAAATGTTCCATTGTAAGTGCTGAGTAGCCTGCATATGAAAGCTAACTTAATATTTAGCAAATACATTGCAGAATTCAGGCTAAGTGATACAAGGAACAATATGAAATTAAAGTATTTTTAAGAAGGTACCCAGTTGCCTTCCCATTTCCTTAACTCTTTATCATGGAAGAGGTAGCTTTGTACAGCATTAGCTATGAAATGAAGTATGAATACCATAAAAGAACTATAATAATATGTTCCGGAATAGACAGAGTAAACCATGGAAATAATTTCATTATGGTGCAACATTCTGTCTAATTAATTGAAGACACATGAATGATATCAAGTAAATTGTCATGATCCATTACCAATCCATAAAATTCCATCATAATCTTTCAGAATGAGCAAATAGACCGTGGGACATTAAAAAGCAATAATTATAATGGATTTAAGCAAAAATTTCTCGTTACTTATATAGAATGAAGTATAAGGCTATAAATGGACTAACCTATCATACACACTACACCCTTGTTTAATATATTTTTGTGGTAATGGCAGTGCAGGATTTACCTATAAGCTACACAAGCTATAGCTTAGGGCCCCCACTTTCTTGGGGGCCCCCCAAAAAAATTGTCCGAGTGAGCAATTGTCATATATAATTATATATACCTCAGTCTCATGTGCATAGAAAGTGACAAACTACGCAGTTTATCTTTTGATGATGTCATCAGTGACTTTTCTCTGGCAAAGGCAAGAAAATCAATACCTATTTTAGTTTAGTATAATTCCTTATATCATGTTTCAAGAGATTAGATAATAAGCCTTTGTAAGTTGTGCCTTTTAAAAGAACTTTTGTTTCTTTTTACCAGAGTTTGCATTTTTGAGTTTGTTATGAATAAAAATGATTTTAAGTTCAAGATTTACTATTTCACTATCTATATACTTCTTAATTATATTTCAGTTTAACCCTATAGGTATCCAAAAATCATATTTGGCACTGACATAGAATATCTGGACTTATAAAGGGCCCCATATCGCAAATAGCTTAGGGCCTTATCAAGTCTAAATCCGGCCCTGGGTAATGGTATTTCCACCATTTTATCATCCTGCTTTCTATCGCATGGCCTTCACCATGATTTGGCCTATGTAGAAGTTATCATATAATAAATTACTTATAAGTAATGTACAGGAAACCCACCTTTAAAAAATTGTTTGGCAGACAGCTAGAGTCAAATTTAAACAGTTAAATTTTATTGAAATGCTGAAGAACATGGGTTTTTGATTAATATTTGACATTGATAATTGAAATTGATTAATAGTAATTGACACTGAATGATATTCATTCCAGAATATGTAGTCACAGGATGTCACTAAAGTGAGGATTTCATAATTGTCTCTATATACTGCTAATGTTCAAAATGGGTTAGGTACATGACATTTCTTTCATTCATTTAGTGAAATTTAGTCTCACTTTTGTTAGATATGCAATAATTCCTAAGCTAAAGTATGCTGTACTGGCTGATTTCACATAAAATGACCCAATGGAATTATCAAATACTGAATGTACAAACCTAGTCCTTTGGCTCAGTGCTAAAATTCTACTTTGATAATTTCACAATATCATGTAGGCACAGTCGAGTGCATGGTAAACTCAAAAAGAAGGCACTAACATTACTGGCATACCTGTAAGGCTGTCGTATGATCTTCCAGTGCCTCTCTTCTGCCATCCCATGTCGTAAGAGACGGCAATAGCAACGATAGGAGTGGAATGGGCCACATTTTGGGGCAGCATAATATCCATTTTGTTCCTAATGGTAATAGATAGACATACATTTAAATTAAAAATACATGCGGCTAAGCCTAACAATTGCAAGAGTTGATTTAAGTTTCGTGCTGCTAACACGTCATTCTTCATGATAAACCATTTCAAGCAGTCTCAGTAATGACAGGGTCAATTATTTAACCTTGACATCCCATACACATTAGCACAACTTACAGTGGGCTTTCTTCAGTTAAAGTTCTCTCGGCCACAATCGCTTCTCGGCAGCTCTCCTGCGCAACATCTTCCAATACGGGACCGACGATCCTTTCATGTCTCTTCAAAAGGCCATCTGAAGGAACTGGAATATTTAACGCTGACAGAAGTGTATTCAGTTGGCTAGGGCCTATTCCAGCGTCGATCATGGCTACAAATAAAACCATATTGAATTATAAATCAGTTATCATGTTAATTTTAGCATAAAAATTGTTACTGTATCTAAAAATTCAATAAAATAGGAAGCTGACTTACCTGGTGCACCTTTGACGTTTGTGACCCATAATTCACGGCCGTTTGTCTTCGTTATCTTATCAGTGGAAACATTTTTCAGGGCAAGACATGATCGACAACGAATCTGGAATATCGATGCCAATCCCTGTCTTTTTTCTGCCAATGTATCCCTAAATGATAGCGGTTGGTCACATAATAGGCACCACATCTCCTCTCCTAAATGTTTTATGTTTACGATTCTCCGGGTCACAGACTCTGTTAAATAATCCACTTCTTTCGTTTCCTCTTCTTCTTGAATTTTCCTAGCTTTGGAAACTTTTTCTCTTCGTTCTTTCTCCTTCGCGGAAAGGAATCTACCTCCTCTGTCTTTAGCCCTCGGCATGGCAGGAAATTGAAAGCTTCCAAGGAAACGAACGTTATCTGAAGATATGTATATAATACTCACGGGTATTTATATAAATGAATACTTAAATACAGTAATGTATTATACAAATATATATGTATAATATTAACGAGTTCCTGGAAAGCAGTCACTAACAAACTCAAGCATTCGCCAACACGAGAGCAGGAAAACAAGTGAACGCAGTAATTGAGCATTGTTGCACTTACCACCGTTGCCAAATCGTTCTAACACATGATTTTTACCCATTATATTTAAATAAGGATTTACATTTCCATGTAAATATTTTGAAACTTATTTTTAAATTATGGGACACATTTCAGATCACGAAATAGCGGTGATGAGCTCAAATTTATTGTCAGAGCAATTAAACGTGGCAACGAGTTGCCAGCCAGAAACCGAGATCAAAATAAGCTACTGATGAGTTTTAAAAATGGTTTCCCACTTCTAAGTGCTTCGACACAACTTATTCACAAAGTTTTTAAGTACTTGTTTAAATACTATAGGTGACTACTTAAGGTAATTTTTTCCACCGTCCGTCCCTCTCCTCTCCACTCGGCTGCCCCTGGTCTTCTCTTCGGTCTCACTCATTGGACACTGTACTTCTATTTCAGGGTCTTTTTACCTGGACGGGTTTTTCTTTTGGGATTTCCCCCAGTTTTTTTTTGTTTGTAAGGTGAATATGTTCACCTCGTGGGCCTGAGGCCACCATCTATCCCGTCAAAGGGGATGAATGCAGAGTGTACGCATGGGTGTATTCGGCATGACTCCTGCCGGTTCATTACCATTGGTGATCTAATTAAGAATTGAAATGACCAAGCCGCCGCAGCCCGTAAGAGAGAGAAAATTTTCTAATGCTCCACGTGTACCGGGGTCAACACTGCGGACTGAATACTGTAAATATTTTGAGGGTTCTGTATGACAAGTATTGTCAAGTGCTTATAGTTTGGTTTTGTAACTCAATTGTAACCTTATGATTTATTTATGTTCCATTAAATTTGTGAGTGTTATTAAGATCTCGAGTTCGCTGTTGGACATCTTTAGCGGTGTACCTGCCGGTGCACCTAGCGCCCATAAGTTTTCAAAGCTAAAGATCCCTCCCCACCCCACTCTACCGACTTTTTTTTTCTTGAGCTAGAATATCCCTCCCTCCCGGGATTTATGTTAGTTTCCCTTGTGATCTTTTCTCTAGTACTTGTAGCAAGTGACAGTAGAAATGGATGAATAATAATAATAATAATAATAACTATATTAATTTATTCTTCCAGAAACCAATAGATTGATACATTCATTAAAAAATTCGCAAGTTAGGTATCCTATAAGGCTATGTGCCGGTTTTTAGGGTACATTCAGTTTTACTTACATGCATTTCTGAGTATAACATAAAAAATACAATACATACAATACGTATAGATACATGAGCATATATGAGAAAAAAAATTAACAGAAAGACAAACTTCGTCTAACTTCAAACAAACAAATAAGATAGGGGATAGAAGAAAATAAACGTGGAAGAGGTAAGAGAACGATGACAGGTGGGGGGGAAATGGGGAAGAGAGAATGATAGTGTCTGGAGGATGCGTTGAGCGGTGACGGCGTGCTGAAGACGGAGATTGTTTGAGGCTGATGGGACGCAAGCGGACGAGGGAGGAGAGAAATAGGGATCTTGGGTGGTATTAAGGGATCAAAAAGTTACGATTAATTTTTAATTGATCTGATACATGGAAAGAGAGTTTTTTTTTTAAGGTAAACTTAGAGGAGGCCAGCGAAAATCCTGGAAATTCGGGCACGAGCCGTAAAGAGGAATTGTGCTGGAATAGAGAATTGGAAGAGAGAACTGGTTAAGAGTGAAATGCGCTTGCTGTATGACAGGGTAAATTCTCGAAGTGTCGAGTATAATGAGGATAGAACACAGGCATATCGGGAAAATAGTATATTTTACAGAGTATAGCAAAAGCGCCTGATTACATGTTCCTTTCCTTTTATTGTAAACTTATTTATTTGTTTTCCTCCTTTCCCTCTCAAGAGGGGGAGAACTCCAGCAGACATTAGTGTGGAATAGAACTGGAGAGAACAAAGTGGCATGGGCTATTGTTTTGTCACACCTGTACGATTGATAGTTCATCAACCGTTGATGCAAAAAATAGGGTCCTTAACATCAGTAGTCACTTCAGACTTAGAGAGAATAACAGGCCACCAGGAGTCCGTTCTTAATGTGTATACCTGAGCTGTAACACATATCGAGGACCCTTCTTCTTGCAGGCTAATACTAGATTCCTATCAACTATAATTCGGTCAAACAATTATAAAATTTAGGAAAAATACATTACAATGCAAATCATCCTTCTAGCTACTCACTATTTTAATGCAAATAACACGAAAGAAGAAAAAACGGTTGAAGTTATGACATTAATTCTGTTAACTGCGAGAATAACAGGCCACCAGGAGTTCGTTTTTAATGTATCTACTTGAACTGTAAAACATATCAAGGACCCTTCTTCTTGCAGGCTAACGCTATATTCCTATCAACTATAATTCGTAAAAATAATTATAAAAATAGGATAATGCATTACAATGCAAATTATCCTTCTAGCTTTTGAGTATTTTAATGCAAATAATATAAAAGAAGAAAAGCGGTTGAAGTTATGACACTAATTCTGCTACCATTTTCCTAAAAGATCGATTCTGAGGACATGGGCCACTGTATTGAAAAATGCTAAATGCTACCCAATCTATAAAATGTAGCAAAAAATGGTGTGAGCAAAAGTTCAAGGCAACAAAATTTCCTGCCATATATATCACAATTCAGGTTTATAGAACAAATAGTTTTATTTCCATAAAATGAAAATTATTTGTTCTATTAACCTGAATTTTGCAGTGTTATAGGAAATTTTTCTAAAAATCGCAGTTTTTCATTTGTCAACCTCAATGAGGCGCGGGTTAGAGTTTCCTAGTTGAGATGAAACTTTTCCAGTCATATTTTCTAGCCCATTGGCAAGTTTTTGGGTGGTCCCCCGGATCATTGGATGAAAAAACCATTTCTCCATAGCCATTTGGGCGGTCATAAGATGTATGGATAGCGAGTGAAGTGTGGTTCAAGAATTATTTTGGCATACTTGAAGAGTTATGATTGTGACTCAAGAACTCACGGTCCGCGCTCCAACCACCTTAATCGTCTATGGACGAGCATGTCGAATTTGTTACGCTTCAATATATTCTTGCAAGATCAGCTCCGTAAGAAGCTTCTCCATTTAGTTTCCGCATAAGACAGAGTCGTAACGATTCGGATTTGAATAGTGGAAAATTGTCGCTCTTTCGCTTTTTAAAAATGGTTTAATAATCCCTTTGACAATACCCTGCTAAGCCAGAAGACCGTAACTGACAAAATTTCACATATTTAGGTTAGAGTTAATATTTTCATTTTCAACCTAGAGGCTTTTAAAAAACTAAACAAAAAACCATATATGTCGCACAAGCAGTGATGGTTTTTGGGAAAACCCGCGTCAAGATTTAAAAAAGCCAACGTTTCTTCTCCTTTGCCGGAGACCTCATCAGGGCTGAATGACCTAATTGCCTTTATTCTGCATCAATTTATATCATCACGGTGGTGCAAGAGGGGGAGGGGGTGGGAGTGGGTGTTGGTGGAGAGTCTTCTGGACGTCGCTCGTCTTTCTGGAAATTACTGGTAGCCATGATTCACTTATTCCTTAACCCTGGTCTCTATTGAAATTCTTGTTATGCTTTTTAATTTTCAATGCCTCCCGGAAGATTCTCGTCTTGAAATGTTTTTCTCTGGCGAGAATTTTTGGGTTCGTGACGTCAATGGTGTGGCCTATGGTGGCATGTTCCACAACCGCTGATGTATCGGCGTAGCCCAGTCGAGTTGCCGCGCTGTGCTCTTTGACTCTTGTCTTTATTGTCCGACCATTTTTCACCGATGTACTACACTTGATCACGTGTGCTGTAGTTCAATTGGTATACTCCCCCTGTTTCCATTTTATCTTTTCCTTTCTCATTTCTGATAATATCCCTTATTTATGTGCGTTGCTTAAAGATGATGCTTTTTGACGCCTTCGTAATATTCTGGATATTTTGTCCATGACTCCTCTGATATATGGCAGGAAGGCTTTTTTCCGCTTCTCGGTCTTCTCTTCGTCAAGTTGTCTTGATTCTCGTCGTCTTAGTTTACGGGAGATGGTCATCCTGATTTCTCTTCTTTCATATCCATTCTTCATTAGAATTTCCGTCGGTTTGTTTAACTCTTCGTCCCTATGGTCTTCGTCAGCGAGAGTGATGGGTCGGTGGATCATTGTGGTCATCACTCCTTTAATTTGTGCTGGATGGTGGTGTGATCCAGCAAGGAGATACCTGTTGGTGCTGGTTGGATTTCTATATACCGAATGTCCCAAGGTGCCGTCTTCTTTTCTTGTAATGAGGACATCCAAGAAGTGTAACTTCCCGCCGCTTTCCTCTTCCTTCGTAAATGTGATGCCGTCGTCAATACTGTTTAGATAATGATGGAACTCTTCCAGCTTTTCTCTGCCGTGTCTCCATATTACGAAGGTATCGTCCACATACCGCAGCCACATTGACGGTTTGTAGGGGGTGTTCTCCAGAGCTATCGTCTCAAAGTCCTCCATGTATATGTTGGCAACTGCGGGAGAGTTGGAGGATCCCATTGCTGCTCCTTCTGTCTGCTCGTAATATTCACCTTTCCACTGGAAATAGGTTGTTTTTAGACACATCTCCGCCAAGTTGGCTGCATCGTCTCCAAATTTATTCCGGACGACGCTGATGGCTCTCCTTGTCGGTATCTTGGTCGGTATTAATAATTTGACATGTATGTCGCAGTTTGCCTGATATAACGTTCCACTTTCACCGTATTTACAGTATAAATTTCAGTTTTCTAGGTCAGCAAGCATTAACTACAAGTTTTTCTCCCAGAGAATCTCATAATTTTTCTTCCCCCATGGTTTATCTACATTCCTTATTTCCCGCTCTGACAATCTAGGCATCAACTAAAGCTTGTAATCTCTTCGAAGAGGGGCTAGGTGAAGAACCGAAGACTCAGGGATGAAAAAATCAGCATGAAGTAACTCAGAGCCAACAATGACGCAGTCACTGACTTTTAGCTTAGCAGGGAGAATACTAATGGACCAGCAGTATATTTTTCACTTTATTGCTTCATAATTCCGTCCATTGAGGGCTAAGCTCGCACTCAGCAGTCAGCATATATATCTCTGTTGAGGGTAAACTGGTATTATAGGTACCATGTTGCAACAACACCCGTCAGTTACAACTTTTCGTTAACCTTCCGTCAGAGTTTCACTTATCCAATTCACTATTTTTTCATGTACTCTAATCGAATGCAACTTGTGTATTATGTGGTGGTCGTGCGTTGTTCATAAGTTTCTCAATTGCATGTATCACATCCATTTGCCGTGCTGACTGCTTTGAAAATATTGACCACCTAGGAGGCCCATAGGAACTTTAAATAAGACGCTATGACTCTACTTCATGGCTCCTAAAATCTTTTACAATGTCCCCTCTACCCTTCGGATGGCCTATTTGTGATCGCTTTGGAAAATTGCACATGCTGATAATGAGTTAAAGTTCTCTCTATTTAGTCAAGATTTTTTTTCCATTTCACGCGTTATACTCCACAAGACCTTTTCCTCTCGAAGGTTTTGCTTACAGCTGTTTATATATCCTAACTTATTTTCCTGTTAGGGATAGCTTCTCGCTAGCTTAATTTAACTCATGTTACTTTTATTTAGCCCCTAACTCATTACCGCTTTTCTCTTATCTCAGATTGGGATGTTCTCTTGCTGTACGTCATTTTTTTGCTCCTACTTCATTTATGAGAATCTATCCGGAAGTATGATACTGAAGAGCATCTCTTCCTTCTATTTCTAGCGAGGAGATTTCTGCCACAAAATGACTTCTTCTTGGAGTCACATACCTTTTCTGGTGTCAGGGACACGATTGAAATTTACGCCGTCTAGGATCTTAGTGGTAAGAATGTACCGTTGATCCTCGAATTCCAAATGTAACTCTTGAACATAAATTTACTGGGTCATAATATGTACCAGAAACTTTACCCTCGCACTCTTTCTATTTATTTTAACTCTACTTCTATTTGATCAATATATATAATATCGCATCCGCTTCACAGCCATCATTTTCCTTCTCCTCTTTTGCTAATTGTTTCCATGTTGTAGTTTAATGCGCATTGTGACCTTTGTGGTCTAACTGCGTGTCAAGTGCTGTTTGTTACTGTGGATTTGACGGAGTGTTTTCTTGCCACACACCAACCAAAGAAACCTGATCAGGTCCAATAAAGTAAATGGTAAGTACTGAGCCTTTTAAGATTTTGCTAAGCAGTCTGATATGCCTTGCGCTAAGTGTTGACTTGGACTATTGAGACGTTTACTGGTGCTTATGCAGATTCTAGCAGTTTTTTTTAATTTATGCATGTATTGAAGAAATACCTGTACACATCACAGTTTTGTAATTTCACTTCAGTTTAACTGGCAGCAGTGAATGGCTTTCTAAATTACCAAAGTGTATGGTTATTCCCCCGGCGATAAGGCAGAGAATGAAATTTTCAAGGTTGGTCCAGCTGTCTCAGAATTTTAATGGCTCGCATGAGAAGGTAGTAAAAGTCGTCTTGAGCAAACACAATGTGATCCTCGAGGATGGAGACAGAGGAATGCCGCCGCTTGGAGGAAGCTGAAAGACATGGTTATCTTTCCTACTCCTCCCAGAAAAAAATCCCTACGCCTCATCGCAGTGAATAATTTCCGCTGTAAAGAGCATGGAACGTTGGATTCTTATTGTGGGATGAATGAAGTGTTGGTCCCACCTTTAATGCTTTACTTTTCGGTTGAAAACTGGTTGTTCTGCTGCACGAAGGGCGTCTGTGAAAAGAAGTAGCAAATGAATTCTGAATTCAATCCTCTTAGGCGTAACCTTGTGAAAGTCCATTACGAATAATGCCAATAACAGCTTTGTTTCAAACCACAGATTTTTTTACTGCTCCTGCTATTTTCAACGCTACTGCGTCACAGGTACCTGAACGTACCTGATGATGACGCAGTAGCATTGAAATTATTAGTACCAGGAAGCATCTCTGTGGATTGACGCATAGTTGTTATTGCCATTATTCAAAACGGACTTCCACTAGGTTATGCTAAGTTTCAATGCATGTATCTATACGCTATAACAACTATGTTTCAATCCACACAGTTTTTCCTAGTACTACTAATTTCAAAGCTACTGCATCACAGGTATCTGATATGACGCATAAGCGTTGAAACTAGTAGTACCAGGAAAAATCTCCGTGGATTGAAACAGTTGTTATTGTCATAATTCAATGAAATCTGATTTTTCATTTCCCATTCTACTTCTACGTACTACGTTTTGAGTTATTCAATTCAAAGTCTTGAACTTCAGCGGAGAAATTAGCATTCACACCGGCCACAAAGACACCTGCGCTACACTGCGGGGTGACTGCGACAGATATAATTTTGACTTTTAATTCTTGGGGAAAACAAATAGTACTATCACCAGTGCGCTCCGTGGTACACTTAGTTAGCATATGGGTACACACTTTGGAAATATTATTCACTCTTATTCCTTAGGTAAGATATTTTTCCATCCAATTTAGCGTCTGAATCAAAGATACAAAAATGTAAGCCCATCCCCGTATTTCCTGCGGTCATAGTTTGCTGATTTTCTTAAGGGGATCGGTCACAACGGTGTCCGTAGAGTGCAAAATTTCACCTGGATTAGCAGACCATGACAACATATTCGTGGTCCTCTCCATGACCCAGAGCATATATGTATCCATCAGCGCTGTTATCAGAAACTCTTTCGGGAATGAGCTCCTCCTTGTAGCTATGGACTTCATGATCTCCCAATCAGAAGATGCTCTTATGAGTAGCTAATCAGCCGCTGCAGCGGAACGATTATGACAGAAGACTGCCTTTTTCCTGGGATCATACTTGCGTAAACCTGTTTGTACAGTTGCATACAGTCACAGAGCAAAGTTGACCAAATTTTTGGCGATAGCGGATTGGCAGATTTCCCTCGGTAGAAACACTCAAGGCAAGAAAAAGGGGATTCTAAAGTTGCAAGGGGAATTTGTGTATTTCAACTCCAAGGTAGCCCTCTTCTGCGCTCTCAAGGAAGGGTATAACTAGTGGACTCATGTCTCCCCATTTTTTGTGCTAAAACATTAATGCCATTTTAATTATCTTGAATATTAATGGTGGTTAAATGAACTTGAAGACTAAATCATTCGAATGACAACACCCGATATGTACTTTACAATGTGTAATTTAAATTCGCGGACGAATGTGAAAACTTTAGCATTTCCTCCCAGTCATATAATTAGTTCAAATGACTGTATCTCGGCTTCGCCTGGCACGAGATTCCCTTTCGTATCCGGCACTGAATGTGTTTATGACAAGTCTTATTGCTGTCAATGGTGCGGTAAAGGAAAAAGGCATGATGTGATGGTAAGCAAAATTTTGGATTAATGAAGATGGGAGAACATTAATTGAAAGAATAATATATAATCATTCAATGGTAAAATGATAGTTTGGCAATGGGTACATCTTGAGGATGAGACGCAAATATGGGTGACCGGGGCGGAAAGTACTGCGACCGCCTTCGATCGTCATCTATCCCTACGTCATAATGTTGTGTCTGGTGTCACTAGAAAACGAATATGGCCTTGTGTGACTTTACAGGAGGTGAGGTGCCTTTTTGTGGAGGTTGAGCGGGAGCCCGCGACGCCCGGTGGCCATGTTGAGCGCGGGCAAAAATGTCTTCTCCTGTGTAACCCACGACACCGATATGCTTGAAGATTTTTTGTCTAATTAATGAAAAAAACTGGCTTTGTACAGTGTTTGTTGGAAACACATTGGAAATAATAAATATTATTTCTAGTATAATATTAGACAATGGTCGACAAACAGTGAAGCTTTTTCGGTGAGTGGTAAGCGGGGTCCCGCCACGCCCGGTGGCAATGTTGAGCGTAGATAAAAATGTCTATCTTCTGAATTCCACGACACCGATATACTTGAAGATATGATGTGTAATTAATGAAGAAAACTGGTATTGTACATTGTTTGTTGGAAATAATGGAAATAGGATTGGATTGGATATTTGGGGAGGCGACCGATGGCTAAGGTCATTTGCGACATTGGGGATAGGTAAGGGAGGAAGGGTGGATAGAAACCCGGCGTCGGCATTAGCCTACTCTTAACGAAAGGAGCCAAGGGGACCACGGCTTAACGTCTCATCCGACAGACGGAGTACTTCACTTGAAGTGCCCTCCACAAGACACTCAAGTAGGGATCGGGTTCTGAAAAACATCTGCCTCAGCCTCAGGGATTTGAACCCTGGCCGTCCGTGTGGTAGGCGAGTACTCTAACCACCACACCAACCCGATCCCCCTAAAGAAAATAATTTGTGATATTTCTAGAATAATAATAGTTATCGGCCGACACACCGAGAAGCTCCTGAGAGAGGGCACAGGGACTCATGTCGACGGAGAATAGGACGTCTTATTCACTACACCACCAATCAGTCAGCAGTCGTAACTATAGCGGTGCCGGTGAGGCATCTTCGGGAGAGCCGTAATGTTGCACAAGACTTCTCAAGCCGCTGAACATCCAATGCAAACACATTCACGAAAAATGGACGGTCTAGACCACTCTATTCATGGAAACACTTGGCTTTATCAAGGATTATTATTTAACGCAGAAGCTTTGGATTGAGGAGAAATTAGAAGTACGAAGAAGTGAACTCTTAAGGATTGGTTTATATAATAAAGGTGGTAACCACTTACTTGTGTGTGTCCGACTAGTATTTCTCTTGCCCAAGGTTTCAGCTTCTCGTCAGGGAAATACTAGCCAGTGAAGTTAGTAAATACCGCTTAGGTATTGCGTGATTTTGTGTTTCATACTTGTTGAGTGAACCCCTCCCATCGGGATTGGTTTTGTGTAGTAGCGAGAGGAGTCAAATTTTTTGCATCTCGGGCTGGGATATTTGAAGTGGCGGAGATTTTCACTAGAATCCCAAACCCTGCTCTTGTGCCCCGTAGAGAGCAATTCGAGTGAATTACTTTGCTCTCCGTTGGGGGTGCTGAAATGTGGAGCCATTGACTCCTTTCGTCGAGATTCGGCATCTAACGAATGCCATGCAAGCCATTTGCGGGTGGTGTGATTGGGGTTTTGAGAGTATTGGAGTTTTATTGCGAGGAACACAAAGTAATAGCTCGGTAATTGGTTTCGATGTAATCGGGTACCCGCTTATTGGCGCTAGTTTTAACAGCAATATCAATCAAACTGCAAGCTTTTGGTAAGAAAGGTATCAATCCGCTTCAGAATCATGTACTTACCGTACATCATACTAAAACCCGCATGGAACACTGGCGAGATCCGGACCAAGGTCCTTATTCCCAGGTCATGACACGTACTTGTCTAATGTAATACACCATCTTGAGTCAAACTTTTGGTGAGGTTCTAAGCCTAAATAAATGGGTGACATAGGCACAAACATCCACTTGTATTATGTATCCCCAAATAATGTAGGCTTTGCTATGAAACTATTTAAGTTGACAGGCAAAGCTAAGTGGCTTTAGAATGCGCTTGGACCTCCGGTCCTAGGCCTCCAATTCGACTCCAGAACAGTAATAAACATTGCTTCCGACTCTATAAGTCAAACATGGAAATGGGCACAAAGATCCACGTATATTTCCCCGAATTATTTAGGCACGGTTTTGAAATATTTTTAGTTGACAGGCAATACTGAGTGGCTTTGACTTTTGTTTGGACTTTTGGCCTTAGACCTTTCGTTCGACTTCAGGAAAGCAGTAAACCTATATCCAACTTCATAATTCAAATATGGATATAGGCATAATGATCCACAACTATTTTCCTCGGAAAATAAGATAATGCAATGAACCTTGTGGAATTGATAGGCAGTACTAACAATCTTCAATTCAAGCACGAGAAAAAAATGAAATAAAGAGGTTCAAAGCAGAGCTGATCACATCGGCAAAAAAAAAGATGTCATTACTAGACATGAAAATATGAGTGGCTCTACATTTTTTTAAAAATATTTATAATTTAAAATTAAATTTGATAAGTTATGAAAAAACAAGAGTGAATAAAATTGGTATGAAAATAATCTTAATATGGAAAAGTAAACACTAAGTATTTGCCGCGAACCATCGACGATTTTAGTGAGAGGCGAGCACGCTGCCCATCACACTGCGAACTAACTATAATTACCTTGTGGAAAAGCTTGTTGTATTTTATGACTTGGCTCCAATAGGCCACCAAGCTTGCTTGTTAATCAAGCTTACTTGGTACTTGTACTCATTTCATACGATGTACGATACGTAAGTTATTCTGAAGCGGAAAACTCATCTCATTTCATGTACTCATTTCAGCTTTGTGCTGAGGAATCTGTAGGTCTAAACCTACAGATTTAGATTCACGGTGGTTAGAGGTATAGCCTTGCATACAGATTTCTGTGAGACTTTGCGTACGGATATTTATTAGCAATATATATCGATAAAAATGAAAATAACTGCATGATATTGTTTTGGTTTCCTGGTACTTGATTGCTACTTTATCACGTAGCCTAACGGCGCATGGTATATATTTCGGAATGATGCGATTCTGTATGTACTGATATTCATTCGCAAAAACTTGCAGTTTGATTGGCATTTCTGTTAACACTAGCGCCAATGCACTTGGAATGGCATCTCTATATTCTTACCGGGTCGCATTTCTCTACAAAAACAATTGTTATTTGCATATATTAATTCTAGCTTCATATTTTAGGAAGGTGGCACAAAAATCGTAAATTATCTTATATATTAAGACGGTTATCCCCTAGAAGTTTTGGGAGTGAATTTTAAGCTTTGAGTTCTAGTTGTGCCAACAAATGACGCTTAATTAGATCATGCACAATTATAGTGACTTATAGGCAGGCAGAGATAATTGTTGGGCCCAAATAAACACTGAGGAAAGTTTATTCCAATATTCGAGGAGAGCGATGGTTCTTGTTTCGAGCTTGAAAATATTTTATCGTTAATTTAGACCAAAATTTACCTTGTACAGCTTACCTACTCTTTTCCTGATTTGAAATTCACAGTGCATTCAACGTTAAAAAGAGCATACGATAACAATGTTGAACAAGTCGTAACACTTTTGGCTACTCACTGAAGAGTGGCATTGCTGAGCAACGTCAAGTCTGATCCAAAATGGAAAAAACAGAGATCATTATGGGATCATGTCATGACCTGGGTACACTAGCCTTGACCCGGGAGAGTGTCGTGTAGCGCATTGCGGTAAGCGTATAAGCTAAACGGACAATGAGGGCACAAAAATTTCTATTGGCGGTATATCAAGACGCAAGGGGCTGATTCCGGGGTGTGTGGATCTAATATGGCACCCATACTTTCTGGCGTTTAAGTGTTAAAATTGTTGAAATGATAAAACGTGCTTTTTTCAACAAAAGGTTTACTTCCGATGCGGGTTTCAATGTTGATACATCATCATTATGAGGAAAAGCTTCACCGGAATGTGTATCAACTTTGAAGCTCGGGTCGGAAATAATTTAATATTTTTGGAAAATTGCACGTTTTAATTTGTCGAAATATGAAAATTCCACTCGATTTTGCAAGAATCTTCGCATGTCATATGTTGCAGTTGTCTCCGAAAATTATCAACCAGCCAACAAACGGGCATGATTCACATGTACCGTCATTCAACGTAATATTGCCAGATTTTAGAATGTGAACACTCCAAACATTCCTTAATGGCAAAGGGAAATATTTATCGGACATCGATTTTCTCCGTCGTCAACTCCATGAGATCGGTTCTCCTCTTTGGGATGCAATCACGGCATCCCGCACGTTTTATTTTAATATTCTACGCGCTCGCTTCGACGGGAAATCACTCACCTCCTCGCTTCCTTTACCGGCTGCTGGTAAACTTTTGCTTAGGTAATACAGCTTTCCTGTCAACTCATAACTGACAAAACATCCAGGATGCGTGACTTTGTGGCTGTGCACGTTCCTGAGAGCGAAGCTGTGGCTGTAGGATGTGGCGCCAGAGACGCGTTGTGCACGTTGTCTTCCCATCTCCAGTTCCGCTCCGCCTCGTGCACGGGCGATCCGATGGCAGGGCGTGAGCTATACGTTGCGCTATCGAGGCTTTCAAAAAAGATTGGTCGAAGGATTTAGCTCGGGATTGGCTGCGCATCGAAAATACCTCTCGAACGTATAGCTCTCGCATAAGTTACTGGCGCAGATCTGTGCGGTAACGGGAGGACGCAGAATGACGGAGGGGTAGATGAGAGATGGAGAGAGACGAAGAGGGGTAGCTAGGCAGGGTAGGTGGACTAATTTAAAAAGAAAGTACCGATATATAAATCGTTTGCTTAGATTATAGAGCTTCCCTATCAACTCTCAACTGATAAAACGTTCAGGACGCGTGACTTTTTACGTGTGCTCGTTCCTGAGAGCGAACGAGTTTAAAGAAAAAACGATATTAATAATGATAACATTTAGTAATGTTCTGTGGCAAGCCACCTAAGAACAAATACATAAGTTTACAATAAAAGAAAAGAAAACACAGTCGGCACCAAAATACATAAGTCAAGTATAGTTAATAAACAATTTACATAAGGTATTTTTAAACAAGAAGTTTTAAGAGCTCATTCTGAACAATGACAAGTGACATAATAATAATTATGTTTACTATTAATATCGATACGATTTAACATTTCTAACACCTAGATCTCTGCAAGAGAATGGAGTGTAATTTATAAACCAAACGGCAGTAGATTTGGCATACGCGAGGCTATTAGGCAAGTGATTAAAAATCGCCTGGGGCTATGAATTCACCAGGGACACTATCTTCTTGTAGTGAAACTGGACTACAGATAGTGGCAAGCCGTCTAACTACCCAAAGCGCTTGGCAGCGACTCCAAAATGTTCCTAACTGACCCTCCGCATTGAATATCCTTCCTCCAACTTTTTGCAGGCTTATGAAAATTATTCCGTCCCCCATGTAGCAAACACGTCCACTGCACAGCGCCAGGGAGGTTTGTGGGGGTTTGAAACAGTTTAATTCAATGAATTTAGCCTCATTTTAAGGAAAAATATCTTACTGTTCCAAATAAATCAAAATATCAGCCCCTTACCGCACTACTTTCTGAGATATTTAACAAAAAATACCAGCCATGTTATATGGGAAATGGTAACTGCACACACTCCAGAGAGATCTTATTTGAACAATGAGGAATTTCTAACATCTAGATCTCGTCAAAATATCAACACTGTGTAAATTTCATGTTTTCTCGACTATTTTTTGATTTAACCCTTTGAATGCGGCATGACGTCATATCACGTCATGGTTGCCTTTACGCCGTTGCTGATAACTAGATATCACGTCAAGGGTACCGTGAGTGTTCCAGCTTAGACTAGGGAACTTTCGCTAGGTCCCCTAGTGAAAGCTAGAACACTCACGGTACCCATGACGTGATATCGTGTCATTCCGTATCCAAAAGGTTAATAAATCATGCTGTAGCACCGCTACCATTGATGTATTTTAAACATACTGCCCGAAAAAATGAGTCACCTTAGACTAATGTAGATATTTTTATCTAATTGCTTAGAATTTCTGTCATAGGTAAGTATATTATTGCACTATTAATACTTAAGCATTTAATTCATGAGTGCTACAGCTGGTGAAATTAAAACGCAAAATTCGAATATGGCCTCCAATATGACTAGAGAACTATCTCGCTTTGACTACCTTAAAAGCCCTCAAGCCTTCTCCTACGCGTTTTCCTCTATGTTTCTGTCAAGGTGTTCCGTCTTCCTTTCCACCTTGGTATCTGCTGGCCGTTTATTTTATATGATGGCCCTGAGTATCCCCGAGATGAAACTTGTAAAATTTTCACTCTCTTCGTAGAGGTAGAGGGCTGGTCCGAACATAGGTTCCCACTTCATGATGGACCAAAGGCGAAAAATATGAGGTGGAACAGCTTTTGATATTTGAATGAAATGGAAATTTAGTAATGTCCACTGGAAGTTTCTTTGCGTCCATATCAGGTATATACATTACAAGCCTACCGTGACAATATGAGTGCTAAATAATGACGTTGAGGTGCTGAGACGCGCAGTACCTTAAGATAGTGCGAGCGAGATAGTTCCCTAATCATAATAGACACTGTATTCAATATATACGTTCTATTTTCACCAACTGTGAGACACACAAATTAAATATTGCCTTATTAATGGTGCAACAAAGTAGTTTTACATTACAGAAATTGTGTTAAGTAATCAAATGAAAATATCTAAACAAGTGTTCAATTTGATTTCTCACGAGGTACGTTTGAAACTCCATCAAAACGGAAGGTTCAATGTGATCCCGAAGAATTTACTGCGGTGACAATATGATATATTTTCAAAAATAGTTAGGAAAACACACAAACTACAGACTGTTGATTTTTTGACGGGATATTAGTGTAGGAAATGCCTCATTTTGTAAATAATGTCTCTCTGGAGTTCATACACGTCCCATTTTCCATATAAAAGGGCTGGTATTTTTAGCAAATATCTCGGAAAGTAATATGGTAAGGGGTTGAATTTTTTATGTCAATGGAGGGGTAATATATTTTTCTTTAAAATGAGACCAAATTCATTGATTTCTAGGTAAAATGATATTTCGCTCAAACTACCATAATCAATACGAGTCAATGGAGTGAATAGTAAAATGATGCATTTCGGAAATGAATTAAAACGCCGTCACTGAGATACTGGAGCGCAAGTAATTTTCTCGATATTTTATCCTCGGAATGGTTGCGAAAACATTAGGCGGAAAGTAATATAGTAATGGGTTGAATTTGTTTATGTCAATGGAAGGGCGATTTATTTTTCTTTAAAATGAAACCAAAGTCATTGGTTTCTAGGTAAAATGAATTTTGCTCAGATTACCGGAATAGTCTCTGTGGGCCGTACTACATTTTCATTTTACTCAGATATCAAGAATCCATTTTTGTCAGGCACTTTGAGAATTTCAAAATGTAGACGGCGTTTAATGATTATAATTGAAACTTGTAAGATTATGAGTGCTTCTACCGACACCTTGACAATTAAAGGTTTGTTGTAACGAGACTACGGATATGCAGGTGGGCAAAGTCATTAAATTTGATTCTTTTTTTCAAAGAGCCACGGAACTAGCTGCTCAGTAACTTCAACGGAGTCACCCCTCTAGCGATCACACAATTCTGTGAAATTCACATTGGACAAAATCATTCACCTGGACTGGGAATCGAACCCAGAGTACTCGATTTCGCCCCGAGTGCTCTACTCCATTAAGCTACCTAGTCGTCCTCTTCCACCGTGAATCTCATGGGGACTTTTAGGAAAAAAATGTCCAAAGTAAACACCTTCGAGTTTAAAGTTGGGCTTTACCCCGTGGACTGTAGCGCTTAGCGCTCGTATACGGGATCCCCTGGCATTATATGCACGGGACCTGTGAGGACAACTTGCTCCTTAAAGCCCCCATGAGATTCACAGCGGAGGAGGATGCCTGGGTATCTTAATTGGTTAGAGCACTCAGCGCAAAATCGAGGGATCTAGGTTCGATTCCCAGTCCGGGCAAATGAATTTTTCCACTGTGAATTTTACCCCATTTTCATTGAATTTGGTCTGATAACGGTAGTTGCTTCATCTGAAGTATTCATTGACGGGGCATAATATGCTAACCTCTATGTCTCTCTCGGCAAGCGACCGGTTTTGGGACGTCGCACAGTGGTCCGAAATCGGAAAAAGCCGGACAAAAGTCCAAAATGGCTTTTTTTGAGATAGAGACTTGAAACTTAGCGTAAATACTCATAAATGATTACCAATTATAGATTTATATGCCATTTTACAAAAACACGACTCGTTACCGAGATACAGTAGCCCAAACATGACCAATTTTTCAAAAACACGCGCGATCTCGTTTTTCTTCGAAAATCTTTGAATATAAGTAGGTGGTGTTGCGTTGGTATGATTTTTATGGAATAAAAAACGCTATATTCCTTTGACTTGGTGCTTTGCCTATATTTTCCATGACTTTTGAAGATTTTGACTCTCATCTGTCTGGTTTTGCAACGCAAAATGGCGTACCCGTTTTTCACGTGAAATTGAACATAAAGTAGACATTATCTTTCGTTTACGAAATATATAACTCGGGAAATTTACATCACAGTGTAAAGTAGAGATTTCTTAAGAATACTAAGCAGAAGTCTTGGAAAAAAGTTTGCGACCAAGGAAATGAGAGCGATTTTTCGATCGCGCGTCAAGGCTGAGCTACACGACGCGGGACCCTGAGGCTCGGTAACTGCGGTCGATTTTTCAAGTTTTTTGAAACTTTATTCTTGCACGTTTACTCAATTGCCTGTCAAATCAGCGGCCAAGTCTGGGGAATAGAAGAAACGCCTTGCCGTGTTACCGTCATTTGTGTTACCTGATCCAGGCCTTGGAACATCAACAATCCACCCCATCCTTTCTCTAAAAGCCTTCTGAATTCTTATTTTTCTCTGCATAAGCAGTGTTTTGAGATTTCCTCGGGCCTGTAAAGAATTTTGTTCGTAATTCAAAGGCATTTTCACCATTGAACCAGATTCCAGCTTGTCTGTATTCATTTTTACCTGCCACTTTTTGAACTCTAGTCTGTACGATATGTGTAGCACACATTCAAAAAACCGGATGTAGCAATGCATGGTTGACAATCCAAAAGAATATTTAGTCACATCTGCAGGTCGATTCCATAATTGCCTTCAAATCATTCATCTCCGTAGCTGTTGCTCCTCAGATGTAGCACCTCATACTCGGATTGTCAGTTAATGCGTTGCATGCCTAAAATAATCGTATTTTAATTTTTTAAATCCATAAGCACTACCATATTCTTGTCTATCACAATAGAAATCTGAATTTTTCTTACTTTTCCATTTATCATGGTTAGCAGCAAGCTGAAATTGACTGAGTAATTTCCATTGCTCCAATTTTTCAGCCCGTCAATCTGCCTTTGAATGTAAATACTTTCCTCATTAGCAAGTTCCTTGGTTTCCCTCAGCCACCGGAGGCGAATAGGCCGGCAAAATGTGGTTGATGATGGGCGAGAATTTTTCCAGATTATTTCACCTAAAACAGCAGACATGGAATTAAGTACTCAATTTTACTACAGTCAGATTCATTCGTCATAAGCAAGATATGCAATTTGAAACGCCTCAAACTCTTACCATTTTTGTCATTCAGCAAACGAAGTGACACCAGGGAGCTCATAAATAAATATTCATCGGAAGAATCCGCCTGTTCCCAATACTGTTTATATTGTGAATGGCCCGAACTCCCGTCAAAGCCATATTTGCATATTAAGGTGCAGTTCACCTCATTGCTGGCCGCTAGAGCAGTGGATTCGCATGTCAGTATCCTCGATGCAGTGTGGTTTTATAGAGCCTGTAGACTCACTTCGCATACATTTTCTGTAATGCGTATTGCTTCTGGGTATGCAGCACTTTTTGCGGTTAACACTCGTGCGTAGCTGGGGTACAAGGAATGTCCCTAAGTACGAGCGGAGCGCCTAAATACATTGTACTGATTTTTAGTCAGCCCAATGGTGATGATCAAAGATAAATCCTCCTCTGGAGACATCTCTTTCTGCACCTCATCACTCTTCCTCCACTTATTAAGTACTCTCTTAGCTCTAGTGGGAGTAGTTGTCGTTACTTCCATAATTAACTGTGCTGCTGCAATATCTCCTTCCTCCCTTAAACCAAGAGAGGTTGCTAATGCCAGCTCAGCTACTGAGGAACAACTTTTAATATTTTGAACTTTCCTTCGTTTAGAATGGCCACACGAAGAAGTAAAATTTTTCTCGGGCCGCCTCAATAAACCTAATAAAGCAATAATTGTAAGATATAGAATAGTGTATACAATTTATAAGATTTAGAATAAGTATAGATTTTCAGAAATATAATTTTCTTTAAAAAATCAAAACATACTTAAATATAATACATACCAGTTGCCTTTGAAGTCCCAGGAAAGTATTGACGGACAACATCAGGGAAAATAATTGGCTCTGCGAGCCATGCGTCACATCGCACTAAGAACCTTTCATTATTCCGGCAACAATGTTTCCACATTTTTTCGTAATAAGGGCAGAATCCCAACCAAAGTAATTCACGGAGACCATCAAGAGCATCCTCATAGCTCTCTACATTTAATCTCCGTGACAAAAAATCCAGCAAGTGTGTTTTTTTCTCGCCTGATGTCTTTCCTTTCATTTCTAATACTTTATTATGTAACTCAAAACGAGTAATTTGGTTTGAATCCATCGCTACGTTAGAAAACGCTCGAAATCCTGTGCGGGGATTTGAAAATTATAAATATGTAAAGAGAACACGCATCAAAATCATAATTGCCATGATTTATGAGGGAAGAAAAAAGAGTAAAAATCGATAAGTCATTTAACAATTTCGTTGAAGTAGTACGCAAACACACGCGCCTTTGAAATGGAAAACATAAAAAAACTCACCTTGCAAAAATTCAAGCTGGAAAATCACTGCGCTGTTCAACTCCGGGAATAGCTAGTGGGAATTCAATAAAGCCCGAACCAAATCACTGGGAACATGAACTTGAGAATTACACTACAGCACGACACGACACTAGGACAACAAGCACGACACTTCTTCACAGATTCCAAAATAAAACTGCAAGTTGACATGCATTTCTGCCGGGGAAAGGAAAAAACCCTTGTGGAAGAAACCGTTAAATACCGTCAAAGGCTGTGCGTCGTCATAAAACGCTCCTTTCCGCGCGACCCCCCTGGGTGGGGGTGGAAAGGGAAAGAGAGTATCGGTTGTTGCCTTTCCCGGAAACAGTTTATTTCTCTCTCTTTAGCATGCCGACTTAATCTCTTAACCCTACTTCATACCCGAAGCATATTTCTTATACGTGGGATGGTTCCGACAAATATCCAATCCCTAGCATCTTCACTAGAGTAATGCGTGAAATGGTGTAGTCAATCGATCCATAATCCTGGTAATATCCTCAGTATAGTGTTTTAGGTCAATACTGACTACGTGCCGGGCTTTAAATGACGATTTTCAAGAATAAAGTTTCAAAAAACTTGAAAAATCGACCGCAGTTACCGAGCCTCAGGGTCCCGCGTCGTGTAGCTCAGCCTTGACGCGCGATCGAAAAATCGCTCTCATTTCCTTGGTCGCAAACTTTTTTCCAAGACTTCTGCTTAGTATTCTTAAGAAATCTCTACTTTACACTGTGATGTAAATTTCCCGAGTTATATATTTCGTAAACGAAAGATAATGTCTACTTTATGTTCAATTTCACGTGAAAAACGGGTACGCCATTTTGCGTTGCAAAACCAGACAGATGAGAGTCAAAATCTTCAAAAGTCATGGAAAATATAGGCAAAGCACCAAGTCAAAGGAATATAGCGTTTTTTATTCCATAAAAATCATACCAACGCAACACCACCTACTTATATTCAAAGATTTTCGAAGAAAAACGAGATCGCGCGTGTTTTTGAAAAATTGGTCATGTTTGGGCTACTGTATCTCGGTAACGAGTCGTGTTTTTGTAAAATGGCATATAAATCTATAATTGGTAATCATTTATGAGTATTTACGCTAAGTTTCAAGTCTCTATCTCAAAAAAAGCTATTTTGGACTTTTGTCCGGCTTTTTCCGATTTCGGACCACTGTGCGTCGCCTAGAATCCACTCGGTTGGCATGGGCGAGCGGTTGGACGTGAAATAAACGACCGAGGTGGATTAATTTCTAGTAGGTCGACGTAACCAAAAATTAGCTGTCAAAAAGGGAGAGGTCTGCGGACTGTTGGTGATGTCTGTGAAAGTCGTAAGGAAAGCAATTGGTGGTTTCCGAAGCGTGACCGAATGGGTGCCTCCGAGGAAAATGACCACTAAAAGAGTTCCATCGCTGGGCAGCTTTGCATTATTTTTAGCCACGTTTTGACGTTTATTCGTAAACGCCAGAGAAGATAGTGGTCCGGACGCAGGAGCGGAATAACGTAGGCCATTCATAGTGGGAACAGAGCCAAGGAAGCTTCTACTTTTAATTTTTCAGATAAATATAGACTAAATATTCTACTCTGTAATATTGTGAGATTAGGCTTCCCTCGAAAGAAGTTTATCTTTTGAAAAACATTACCTGTCTAGAAAAATAAAATTGCAAATATATGAGACCCTCATGAGACCAGATGTCTCGTATGGAGCAGAGACGTGCGCCCTATCGAAGAATGATGACGAAATACTTAGAAGATTTGGAAGAAAAACGATGAGAAGAACGTATGGTGCAGTAAGAGAGGAATAATTGTGGAGAATCGGAGTTAACTGTGAGAGGGGTGTATTAGGGGGTAAAGACATAGCGAGGTTCTCCAAGTCACTGCGACTGTCATGGTTAGGACACAATGAAAGAATGGGTGAAGGCAGAATGCCCAAGCGACTGCTTCATACTGAGATAGAAGGGGTCAGAAAGAGAGGAAGACTGTGGAAATAGTGGCTGCAGGATGATAAGAAAGATCTGAGGGCAATAGGAGTTGTAAAATGGAAGAAGGCTAGAAACAGATTGAAATGGTGTTATTTAACGGAGGAACCATAGGCCCTCGTCAGTCTGAAGAGCTCATGATGTTGATTTTGAATACCTTCCAAATCGAATGTTTTTATTAATGAAAACAGTGGAAAGAATATTTATTTATTTTTTTATAACATTGCCTTGAAGGTAGTCTAAAGGACCTTTTCCATCAGGCGTTTCAATCAGAAAGAACGAACGAGAACACACGGCTTTGCCCTGGGAGATGAAAATTGAATCCAGGTGGGACAGGAATCTTACCCAGGGACGAGCCCACGACCTTTGGGTCACTCAGGTTAATTTGGGTTTTCAGGTACTTCACCCCGTCACCACCGACGTCGGCAAATGAACGTATTGAATATTTAATGTAACACTTTGTGGGATCTCTGTCCACACTATTAACGCCAAAAAGCCGTTGATAAATGAATTGGGCAAATTTTTCACTCGCATATAAATGTCTCCAGATTAGCGCATATTCCCAAATTATGTTTTCCGAATTCGCAATCAGTCTTGTCATCACAATCACAATTCGCAATCACTTGAACTATTATTTTCCCACTTTCTCACCTTGAGTCCCAACGCTGAGCTGAGCCACAGTGATTCTCGACTGGACATAAATCCGGAGAACGCACTGACCACGAAAGGACCAATATTTTCGAGTAAGGAATGAAAAATAATTCTTATTTAAGCCTAAAAAAGATAAAAATCATAAATAAGGGACCCATATGAACACCAACATTCTCAAGAAAAAGGTCCTTAGTGATGTATCAAGTTCAATATAATATTAACCCCTTTGCTAAGAAGTTAGTTTTTATCCTAAGGAATATTTTCATGGGCTTACTACGGAGTTCGACTAAACCCAAAAGCTCAACTTCCCCTCCGCTGTGGAGATTGAGTATATCCCCAGAAGTATCGAATCTTTAGCAGCATGCGTACAACCATGCAAACCGAGTTTATTAACATAAAATCTTCAGATATAGTAAAATATCTTGGAATTACCTTAACATCCGATATATCGTGGGGATTACACATGCAGAACATATGTGGCGCAGCATTAAAGAAACTAGGTTTTGTTAAACGTATAATAGGATGGTCCTCGGATGAAAAAGTCAAATAGAGATGCTACTTCGCTCTGGCTAGGCTACACCTTGAATACGCCCCGAGCATTTGGGACCCTGGTCATAAAGATTTAACCAAAAAAATTCACAAAGTACAAAGAAAAGCAGCGCGTTTCGTTAAAAACTGCTACGAGCGTACATATAGTGTCACAAAACTTTTAGAGGGATTAAGGTGGGAGCCCCTAGAGGCTCGGAGGCTACACGCTAGGCTTAGTTTGCTTCTTAAATTCAGAACTGATATTTTTCAGAGGGACATAGAGAATATTATCATGACTCCTCACTACATCTCTAGGTCTGACAGATGCGATAAAATAAGAGAGATACTCTGCCGAACAGATAGGTACAAAAACTCGTTCTTTCCGCGAACGATAAGTGGCCACAATAAAAATTGAGCTCCACTAAATACACTCCAATAATCCATGTCACCATTTCATCTCGAAAAAAAACGTACATCTATACACGGCTGGTGACCTAACACCCCCTGCCACACGCCCAAGCGGCGGCTCGCGGGGTATTACGTAGATGTATATGTATATGTTAGTTTTCAATAGCTGCGTAAAACGGTGGGTAGTTTATTATTCAACACAATAGTGGCGGACGTATTTTTGAGGATACTTGATAATGAGTGACTTAAGTAATCATTTAACACTTCACGTTGAGGCTAAGATTTTCCTCCTATCAGATGCTCCTTTTACCGTTATGAATAAAGCGGAGCAATATTTCTCGCCTCCATGCGCCGGTGCATTGTTGGCTACCACTAAGTACCGACGACTTAAGCGATAATATTCGTAAAATATCTCCACAAAATAGCATACCGTTCCCGAATAAACCATTAGGCTAACGGATAACCGACAGAAGACAGTGTCCCAAGGTACTTTGAGTGAGACTCTTCCCAAGGCATAATGAAGACCTACTTCAAATTTTGTTTTAATTTCAGAGGCAAATATAAGTTTGAATTCAATGTTGCTATATCTGTGGCGCGAAAATATAATGGTGTACGACTAAAAAGTCTTACAAACCTTGAAGTAATAAAATATATATATTTATCTGTTTTTTACTTGACTAAGTTTTTCACGCCGAAGGATGAAAACGCTTTCAGAGCTGATGGTGTTTTTATGCGATTATGTACCAATTACTGTGGTGAGAAAATTGACATTATTTTCAAAATAGTTTATGAACAAACAAAATTTCGCGTTTTTGATTTCCTGCGAGACCAAGATGTTAGAAACCCTTGATTTAAAAATCTTTTAGTAAATTTGGAAAGTTGATATATTTTTCTTTAATATGAATCCAAATTTATTGAATTATGAGAGAAGCAATATGTCACTTATGCTACCTAAAGGTGGCCCCGGCCTCAGGGTTATTTCTTCTAGATTTTCTGAAAACTTCAATACTGAATCGTTGAAATGCGTTCTATTCCCTGACATGACGAAAAATTGTGTTTCTAGGCTAGTTTTACTGTAATTCAACCTCGAAAATGTAGATTTTAACATGGGGTCTTATGGAGTGTGCTCTGATTACAACAGAAAAATGCTATTCATAATCAAGGGAAAACATGTACGAACTTTTTATTTAAACTTTTGCCAAAAAGCAAAAAGTCCTGAAAATTTGAAAAAATAAATAAAATATGAGTATCTGACCGACTATTTTTTTAGTTATCAGCAAGTTACTGCCGTCATTATAGTCAAAATGCTGTAGTTCTGTGCAAACGGAATTGTATACGGCTCTTATGACCGGACAAATGTGATCATTAAGTATATATTTGTGGAATAATCTTAACATTTGTGTTTTGATTTTGGTTTTCGAAAACCCATTTTATCAGGAAAAGCAGTATTTCTTAAACTGAATAAATGAAAATGAAAAATTAGAATTCTCTTGACGAACATAGTCCAAAGAGGGTCAGTAAGTCAGTAAGGAGTCAGCGAATACCACTGCCTATCTAGTTCGAGCCATCGGATTGAGCGTATCATTTCCATCAACTACGACGCAAGTAAACCTGCCCAAGGTGCCAGGGAAGCACGCCCCACGAATTCGACAGCGAAGATACGAATGGAGTGATCGCCGCCCTGTCGCTTTGCTTGCTCGGGGAACTGCTCGCGTCGGATGGTGCGGCAGGATGCGGAGATTTAGTCGGAGGGGGCAGGCAGCAAGCAGCCACGCCTGAAGAGCGAATCACTCAAATTTTCCTCGCCCGCTCCAATAAATTCCGACCACGATCCATCCAACATGGCCACACGCCCAAACACCCTTCAACCATCCACAAAATGTCCCGTCGAAAGTATTGCCACCGGAAGGCGCAGGGTCGCACAATACCAGATCGCCCACTTCTCGGCGAGGAACGTGCATCAAAGAATTATTCCTCAAGTTCGTGTGCTCTGTGGACGATTTTTCTGTGAAACACGCGCACGGAGTATCAACCACTTGTACTCAAATTACTGCAGACATTAATATTCCCTTTAAAAAGTGCTTAATGTTTCTTAAAACCTGCGAATTCCAAAACGGCATCTCGACGGTTTGACGTCACCCTTAATAGTTCAATTCCATCCTTTAGAAAGAACAATTATTTTCTTCTGACATGGGTCGGCGAACTGATCTCCACATGGAAACGGGTCGTATTTTTGGCGGCGATACGTGACGTCATCTGCCTTGTTCTCGGTGACCAAGTGTTTTGACGCCGCCAAGCACGCGTAATTGTGAACGAGAAATATTTTCATGAAACTACGTTTCTCGCCAGAAAATTTGTTCTCTGTGTTGAAGAATATGAAATGTACATACTAATAGTTTTCTTTAATCAGACATATCCCCCATTACTACTGGGGAATAATACTGCATGTTAGCACCTTCGCCTACGAAACACTCTCCAAGTTTCTGAGTTTGACCGCGAATTTTTCTCCTGACAGCTTTTCGGTCTGCGTCTAGCGGACGGGGGAATGTAGGAGCTTTCAATTTCAACTGGTATGAGTGCTGTGCGTCTGGTGCTGAATCTCCCCGTGCCACGCACCCTAGTGTTTTCTTGCACGGTACTTCGTAGATGTAGATATAGAACTGATGTCTGGTTCAAATCTCAGGCGGAGATTTAAAAACAATAATAATAAAACGTTTTTTGTCGGAGACCTTTACATTGGCCTTTCAGACATTTTTAGCATAAAAATATAATTTTTACACAGGATATTATTTTAAAATAATAATAACAATAATAATTACAAGATACAGATGCGATAGTGTTTATGGAACTTACTTACTTACTGATAATGTTTATGTATGAAAACAATAGTAATTACATGATTGGCAGTATATACAATAACATAAAATAACCTACCAATTTCAAATGTACAACAACTAATGTGTCTTTTGAAATTCTGATCTATATCGGCATATTTTTACATCCTCTCATACTTTTGAGCACATCTACATAATGTTTACTTAAGACAAAATGTAAATAAACTAATTACAAGACATTATGTTTGCATAAAATAATTTCTGGACACACTAAATACACGGAGAGAGATTGAATACCATACTGCTTTCCGATGCACTTCAATTATCAATTGCCTCTTTCTAAGCTGAAAGTTTCTCGGAAATATGGAATTAAATAATTTGTTTTTGAAACAAGGTACAGATTGACATGTTTATATATCCATCGGGAGTGAATTCCAATTTCTTGATATTTTAGCTATGAATGGTTTATGATACATTTCAGCTTCGTGCTGAGGGAGCTGTAGGTCTAAACCTACAGATTTAGATATACGGTGGTTAGCGATATAAACTTGCATACAGATTTCTGAGCGCCTTTGCGCACGGATATTTATTTGCAATATATATCGATGAAAATGAAAATAACTGCATGATATTCATTTGGTTTCCTGGCACTTAATTGTTTATCACGTATCCTAACGGTGCATGGTATATATTTCGGAATAATGCGATTCTGTATGTACTGATATTCATTAAACGCAAAATAAAATATTCCATTCACTATAATGGTTTCTATCAAACATTAAGATATAACGTTGAGTAAAAAATCACGTGTGTATACATATATTTTTCAAATAATTTTCTTTGTCCCAGCGAAACGTTTTCCCGTTAATTTTTACCCAAGTAATAACACTACTTGATTTGAGGTGTATTTAAAAAAATATGACTCCAGAATAATTTATGTTACCACATTCATGGTTATTTCTACCGAAGAAATGGCTGTATTAAGTGTTATATAGTTCAAGAATTTTTTTCCGAACCGCTTCAAAAGTTTTCAAAATGTGCATATAACTCTCCTTTTGATCCTATGCAAATACATTGTAAATTTTTGGCCGTTACTTTCCCTCTTTGATTAAGCCTAGTTTTTATGTGTTTTTTGAACATTTTTTTGTGTTTTTTAAATTAAAATCGCTTTTATTCATCCCGAAACGATTCCTTTGCAATTTGTATACTAATACTTTATTTTAAAATATTATCATCTACGGAGGACAATTCTGTGCGATCATTTCCATTCTGATACGCTTTTCTTGTTGCCTTTTACATGATTTCCTCATATCCGTGTTTAAATACTCATTCTATGTTCTCTTTTGTCCATTGCCAAGGGACAATTCTTGCTGGTGCCACTGACCTTTTGCAATAACTGGGATGGGAATCGCTTTCAGATAGTTGATTATAAATGACAATGTAAACGGATTCCTATGTAGTGTGGAAGAAGAGGAGTACCATAACCATCGCTAAGTTAAAAATAAATCCACATCGTTGTTTTATCTATTTTTTATGATTAATCCTGAATTAAATGGAAAAGTGCACCGACCAAAACATATTATGAACGCAAGAGATTCCGTTTAAGTTGTCTTCATCGTACTATTAAAATGTATGATATTATTAAATTTATGCGAGGTACAAGAAACTCACGTAATGAACTGAGGTAGTTGCACCAGGTGCAAGGATGTGCATTAGGGTGGTTCGAAAAAACGCTTTTCTCGCAAATCGTTTCCTGAGGGGTGCCAAACCTAATCTTTTGCGATGACTAGGAAGTACGCACAAGATTATTGCGCAGGGTTGAGTCTTTCCTCTCTAACCTGACAAAAAAAATGAGTTTTTACGCACATTTTCAGAAATTATCGACTTTTGAAGTTTTTCCTCCATATTTCTGGAAATAATTTTTTAAATTTTTACACTCACCAATAGTAATAGAAAATAGATCATTTTACACATTCCAGTTGATATTTAAGGAATATATTATGAAATATTTTCATTTCAGAGTATTTAAGGTCGATTTTTCACTCATTTTAAGCATTTTTCATGAGTTTTCGAAATTCTGCGAAAATTTTGTTTTTTATCAAAAAACAGTCTACTACCTCTCGATCGTTCTCTTTAAAATCAGCTTCCATAATAAATGTGGTCCATTAAATCCGTAGCTGGGGGAAAAAACATCAATAGAAAATGTAAGGCCACTTTTTCGTTTATGGTTAAATTAATTAAATGTGCGCCCATACTTGTATGTTCATATACTAAAACGCACTAGTCGATCATCAAACTAACCTTAAGTACCGATAGCAATCAGCTGTATAAATTCAAAGCAAAATTCAAATAAACAGTTTCATTAATTTATAAAAATTATCAATGGTGATTAATGCGATTGCGTGAAATTACTTACCGTGCGTAGTTATGGTGAATATTTAAGAGCTCAATTTCGACAATTTTCACACTTTTAGCATATAACATGTTTGAAACAGTGAAAAGTAATTGTCGATGCACTGAGTAAAAATTGGTGAACTTAGTACATCGAAGCCTCACGTGAGTGTGTGCCGTGGAAAGCAACTTGGCACCCCTCGGGAAACAATTGGCGTGAAAAGCGTTTTTTCGAACCACCCTATTGTGCATACCGAGAGTACATCATGTGAAAAATATAGCAGAATCTCTTATGGAAATATGATAACAATGATCACGATCATGTAAAGGATGCAAATGAGTTTATTATATACAGAGCTCATACCAAAGCATGCAGCTTAGCGTAATAATCTTTTTTACCACGCAAGTGTGACTAAGTTTTGATACTCTTCACAATTCCCTAGTTTGTGAGCCATTCCGGACGAGGAAAGCAAATGTCACGCAACAAAATGTGCGTTAAGATTCCCGTCCGACGCTAATCAGACTGTGTCAGGATATGCATATGAATAGCCTATATTCATGGGGTACGGATTGTATCGTGGGATACACACATACAAAACATATGCGGCACAGCATTAAAGAAACTATGTTTTGTTAAGCGTATAATAGGAATTTCTAATCATTGCATAAACAAATGATGTGGTACGAAGTCACTTGCACGGGTGCATATACACCACGGTTGAAATTCGCCATGAAAAAATCATTTGACTTGACCGGGATACGAACCCGGATCTCCCAATTGCCGGTCAGGTGTGTTAGCCAGTTACACCACCAAGTCATCTTCATCCCGGTCAAGTCGAATGATTTTTTTTTATGGCGAATTTTAACCCTGGTGTATAATAGGAAGGCCATCGAATGAAAAAGTAAAACAGAAATGCTACTTCGCTCTGGTTAGGCCACACCTCGAATACGCCGCCAGCATTTGGGAATCTGGTCATAAAGATTTAACCAAAAAATTCAATAAAATACATAGGAAAGCAGCAAACTTCGTAAAAAATTGCTACAAGCGATCATATCGTGATTTCACAACTTTTAGAGGGATTGACGTAGGAGCCCCTAGAGTCTCGGAGGCTACACGCTAGGCTTAGGTTGCTTGAAATATATAGAACTGGTGATTTTCAGAGCGACACAGAGAATATTATCATGACGCCATACTTCATCTCTAGGTCTGACAGAAGCGATATAATAAGAGAGCAACATTGCCGAACAGATTGCTACAAAAAGTCGTTCTTTCCGCGCACAGCAATCGACCACAATACAGACTGAGCTCCAATAAATACACTCCCATAATACATGTCACCACTAACCTCACAAAACCTTACATATTTACACGACTGGAGACCTGACAACCCCTGCCACACGCCCATGTGGCATCTCGCAGGGTAGTTCGTTGATGTAAAAGTAGATAAGAAATGTTTTCCGGAAAAGCAGAATGGAAAGAGGGAAGGAAGGAGTGGGCGATGAGACAATATGGAATGGATGCTCCGGTGATAGACATACCTATATGAAAGTGTTTGTGTCACGTGCCACTCGCAACAACTGGGATGGGAATCACTTTCAGACCGTTGATTACAGATTAGACTTAATGAATTAATCTTTTGTTAATCTTCAAAGCCAATATATTTTAGACAGTTTTATTTATATTTCACGAACTCAAACATACTTTCGTAGATCAGATCATGAGACTAACAATTGGGAAATAGACTGCGGAACAGTTAGGTTGAAAGTATCGTTTTTTCTCGCTATTAATAAGCGATTATAATGGCTGCCAATGAGATTTGGGAGTACGTTAGGCGACAGGTTATGTTGCTGATTATTATCTCTAACGCTTATTTCTTAATCTCCAACGTTCATTAATCTAATGTAGCACTAGCAACACGCTTCGCTTGATTCCTGCATGAATCTTTTATCTTGTTTACGAAGTTGTGTTTTACATTAATACTAGAGTTCCGATAGTTGTGGAAGCATCGGTAGCATACTTATGATGTTGTGCAAGTCGGTAAAAGTTTATGGTACGTTACAGTGCATGTTGGTGATACCTCACCCCATGCTAAACACCCTTGAGGTTGCTTGCTCGTTAATATGTAGGTGTTGAAATTTTAACATAAATCCTGCGGTTAATTGAAAGGGATGCATTCCATAACACAAAAGTTTTTGCTGGTATTTTTTAAGTCGAGGAAAGAATTTCATCGGCGACTCCCAGGACTGACGAGGAAAACTGAAGTCCGCGTTTTATTTAAAGGTGCATTTATTCTACTTGCCTTGATATAACCTAGATTCATTCCTTAACCTCCCGCTTCCCGGCGATGGCGACGCGCCGGCGGCGCGATGGCGACGTGATGGATCCCATCCCTTATTAGGGAAAAAAATAGATGGTATACTTTACGAAATTTTAAGGTTTACTATTTTTTTCCGGACACTGAAAAAAATTTTTTCGAGCCAAACCATTTTTGTTGAAACTATCACCGACATAAGGTTAAGGAAATAGATGGCAGACCGATAGATTCAGGCCGGTATTCATAGACGGGATAAATAATCAATGATTGGTGAATCTACGATTATTCGTCAATCATTAATTATTTAATTCATGTATTCATAGACAGCAAAAAATCTCCATTTCATGAATCACTCTTTCCCGAATTTCTAATTATTTAGGATAGTCTGTAATTGGTGAATTACAAATTGGATGTTTGTTTATTTTTGGACGGTATGAGAAATTGAAGTGGCAACACATTTTGTGGGTATCGTTGAAGTTTCATTCAAGTTGAGTATATAATTTTATTAATTGCAGATCAAAAAAGAAAATAAAGAGTGAATTGGAAAAGTCTCTTTGATAAAAAAGGATTAGCCATGCCTACATTAGAATTATTTCTTATGATTATTCAACGTTAATGAAGGCGTTGCTAGGGAAAAATCAACATGCAGAAATTTCGTATTTCGGCAGGTGTTGATGATGTAGCGTCTGCTGTTTGACGTCAGGAATTGGCCGACCATCAGTGTGGTCTCCTCTTTTTTCTAGCTACACACGGAGACACCTTTTCATCGCCTGAACATCGTAAGATGCAGGCGTTCTGATGTGTCAGCTATTTGGACGGCCAAAAGTTTAGTTATACGTTTCTCAGATCTGACCTCATGCTCGACATAGAAAATACAGCATTCAAACCGGCGAGTCAGGGTACGTAGTCTCCCCTCGTGAGTAATAATTCAGTGGATTTGTTGGATCCCTAATGTGTGTTTTTCGCGGCCTTTAGTGGTATACTGGTATGTTGTCATCGGCAAACACATACGCCAATATATCCGAACGAAATTCCATTGCACGAAAATCCTAATCAATTCAATGTAATAGACGGTCATATTGAGTATTCTATGCCTTTAGCACCGTATAAATTTGTACATTTTGAACGTAAAGACACAAATATGTCAAGAACAACCACTGAACTACCGACGTACAACAATGAAAAACTCTAATTTATTACTGTCGAGAGTTTAATTCACCGAATCGATGATTATTTAGCCAAATAATTACAGTTTTCTTGACTATGAATACTAGAACAATAAACAATGATTACTTGACGACTATGAATACATATTAATCAGAGCTTGATGAATCTCGGATTCAAGCACCAACGATTGATGAATCTCTGGTTCAAGCATCAACGATTGATGAATCATTGATTCTTTAACAACAATGAATATGAAACAGTAATTAATCAGAGGTATAATCATACATTGGAACGAATCTGTAATTATTGAGGACTATGAGTTTCATTTTTTCCGTGCACAATAAAGAGCGATAATAGTCCCAAAAGATCAGTTCTATGGTACTTTGACCCTCATCATATGAAGTAGGTTTTGCTCTTTTGCAAAACATGTTAACATCATTACTTAACCCTGCATGAAATTTCCGGCGCGATTCAGCTTTTTCATGATTTCGTACCTTGTAGTTTTATTAAGTTTAGCGTATCAGGCGATATTTAGTGGAAATGGAGTACAGATGCCATGATCTCACAATAAAAGTTGTTCATTTACCCCAGAATTTTATTCACCGACTAAGGTATCGGCATTAGCTATGTCTCAGGGAAAACATTGAAAATGACATGCTTATGTTGAAACCTTGGTCGGTGAATGAAATTCTATGGAAAGCGAACAACAACTTTTACAACTTGTAGTACTAGTTATCATTCGCATTATTACCAGTAGGTGTATTTAGTACGGCATGGTAACACGTTCGTCTACGTAGCACTCTCCTAGATTCTGGTTTGACCGCGCATTGTGATCCTGACTGCTTTTGACCTGCGCCTAGCGGCCGAGGGAAGGTACGCGGTTTTGATTTCATCCGGGATTAGTGCTGCATGCCTTAGTGTAGAATCACCCCGTGCTACACATCCTAGTAGTAGCTTGCACGGTATTTCGCAGAAGTAGATGCATCGAGTATATCTCTATGCCTTTTATGAAGCGAATGCTTTCCCATCCTTTTCATTTCAGTACCCTGAGAAATCCACCCCTGTTTTGCCGCAGGGCTCAGCGTCAAAACGGTCGAGTCCTCCACTGCCTTCCTCCATCCTCCCCAGGGGCGCACGCCTCTTCTGTCACCCAAACATGAGGAACAGGACGACACTGGGGGTCCTCTCAAAGACGGTAAGTTTGTCCACTTGCTATCAACACTCGGGTCGAACTGAACTTCACGTCAGTAACGGCCTAGAGAGCTTGTTGAACCAGAATAACGTGACGCACCATTCAATTGAGAACGAATGTGTCGAACCATTGCGCAAATGCAATTGGCCTGCACTTGGATAGCCATGGAAGTGCTGTAAGCACTACTGATCATTGCGTTACATTTACGAAAAGTTCTGTCTGATGTTGGCTGGTTGGTGGGTTATTTTGTAAGGCTACTGACTATTGAGGTTACTTTTGCAGTAAAAGAATGGTAGTAAGACAGGTGATGTGAGGATATGTAGGGGATTGTAGTAAGGGTCGAGAAAAACTCAACGCCAGCATTAGCCAACCATTAAAGAAATGGGTCAAGGGGTCCATAACTCAACATCCGATTCAGAGGACGGGAGTACTGCTCTTTGAAAGCGTGGTAGTTATGTGAGGTTGCTGGAGCGCGAATTGTGCGTCACTGAGTTCACACTTTAATATATTTTCAATAACGCCGATAAAACTCTAAGATCACACTCCACTTAAGTGCATCTATTTCTACGGTTAAATAACAATACATGTGGCAGTATAAGTGTTTCAAGGATTATATTTTGAAATTTTCGTCGTAATGAAAACCCAGTTATGACTTAGATTCACGGCATGGAATTAAAAACTTAGTAAAGATCTCAATATAATGATAACTCGTAACTTCGTGATTCCACATATCTTTATTTGGAACGATTCGGGTTTCGACGTTCAACGTCATATTCAGGAGACGTTAAGCTGAAGATGACGTTGAACGTCGAAACCCGCGTCGTTTCAAATAAAGATAGGTAAAATTAAAAAACTACGAGGTATCATTGTCATGTTAACGAATTCAACAAAGTTACGCCTGAAACAACCAATTACATATAGATCACAAGTAAATATTCGTTTTTAACTCGGCATTATATCTTGGCATTTTCTAGCTACCATTATAATTATGAGAAATGTATAATTTCGCGTTTAAGAGGAAATTTGCACATACAGAACCGAAATATTTCGAAATATATGTCAACTTCCATAGGGATTAAGGTTAACACAGCATTAAGTTACCAGGAAACCTAATCGGTAACATGCAACTTTTTCACTTTCATCTGTGCGTATTACTTATATGGACACGTATGCAAAGTTTGACGGAAATTTGTATGTAAGCTAAATTCAACCCAACCCCTTAATGACTCCGAGACAATATCAGGATCCCACTAAAAAATCTCCGTTACTTGAGTTCAACTCTGGACCTCCGAGGTGGGAAGCCGTCATTCTGACCACCGCCTCATTACTACCTCCTAATTATCTTAACATTTTCATGCCGGTTATTCTTTTTCAAATGCAGTAATTTCTGAGTTTGGCCAAACGTGCAGCATGTGAGGGCGTGACAGCTAAATAGTATTACAAATAAACAAACATTCTCTCAAAGTTTTAACACCGAATCGTCCGTGGAAAATCTTTTGCTGGCTTAGCTTCAAATATGCATTATCACTTCATCGATTGCGCCACAACCGCTTGCAAAATTAAGGAATGTCTTTCGGGTATTCACCCTGGTAATTGGTTTCATTAGGGTTCCATTTCATTAGCTCAAATGAAGCCAATTACCTGGGTGAATACTCGAGAGACATTCCTAAATATAATTCGCTATGAAAGTTTTAGATATTTTATCGCTTGCAAAATATTAATCGGTTGCTTAATTTTAGAACTTAGAAAACTTAGAATTTTCGTAGTATTATTTTCTACTGAATTATTGCTTTGGAGTCCATTGAAGAGAGAGTATTCAGAGAAATTTGTTGCAATCCAACATTTTATAAATAGATATTCTAATGCTTTCGCAACCATTCCGAGGATAAAATATCGAGAAAATTACTTGCGTTCCAGCATCTTGGTGACGGCGTTTTAATTCATTTCCGAAATGCATCAGTTCAATATTGACTCCATTGACTCGTATTGATTAAGGTAGTTTGAGCGAAATATTCATTTTACCTATAAATCAATGAATTTGGTCTCATTTTAAAGAAAAATATATTACCCTTCCATTGACATAAAAAATTCAACCCCTTACCATATTACTTTCCGAGATATTTGCTAAAAATACCAGCCCTTTTATATGGAAAATGGGACGTGTATGAACTCCAGAGAGACATTATTTACAAAATGAGGCATTTCCTACACTAATATCCCGTCAAAAAATCAACAGTCTGTAGTTTGTGTGTTTTCCTAACTATTTTTGAAAATATATCATATTGTCACCGCAGTAAATTCTTCGGGATCACATTGAACCTTCCGTTTTGATGGAGTTTCAAACGTACCTCGTGAGAAATCAAATTGAACACTTGTTTAGATATTTTCATTTGATTACTTAACACAATTTCTGTAATGTAAAACTACTTTGTTGCACCATTAATAAGGCAATATTTAATTTGTGTGTCTCACAGTTGGTGAAAATAGAACGTATATATTGAATACGGTGTCTATTATGATTAGGGAACTATCTCGCTCGTGCTACCTTAAGACGGCAAAGGAAATGTCTAGAAGTTAATTTACTGCGATGTAGAATGCCTCTCGTAAAACGGCCATAAGGGAGCGAGAACATTCTTTCTCCGTAAAATAGATTGCCATGGAGCATCCTCTGCTAATTATATAGCTCAGAATGATCGTTCCGCATATCACGCCTTCTACACGCCCAAATGGTTGGGATGACTGACCAGCAGCTCAGAAGTCTTCTGATGCGTATAATTTTTGTGTTAAAGGCATTTAATCTGGCGCCGGAATTTCTCTCCCCAAACATGTTTTCCACCTTATGAAGGGATTCAGCGATGGTCAAGGTCGTCATATTATTCATTATCTTCGCGTCGCAGTTTGTAATTAACTCCCCGATCTGATTCGCTCGTGGCGTAATTGTGCCTCATCCTTGAAAGTGTCTCGTTACTCTTTTTTCCTCCTTACTATGACGGGGCTGGGAGGTGGGGGTGGGAGGTCGCGCCCAGAGGAATAGCCAGGAGGCGGGAGCCAATGAATGAGCCGCGCGTAAGCGCACGCTTTAATGTCCTTGGAGACGGATGCCGCTCGACAAGATTGTACGCCTATTGGCAAACTAAAGGCGGGTTCTCATTCAGGCTTTTCACGTGAAACTAAGCGAAGCGTTTCGCGTGCAGCCAATGAAGTGATTCTCCTCCTTTACCTGTTTTCGCTCGAGCGAAGATGGGTATTGCTCACAGACATAACATTTTTAGTTTTTGCTTGGTTTTGCTTAACTTTCTACGCGCCAGACCGTGTGAAACAAATGGCGGCCGTGCAATTATTTCCTATTTGCAATAAAGATTCAGAGGGTTATATTGGCATACTTTTATCAACTGCCCTGTTCTGTTTATCGCTGCATTTTTTTATATGTAGTAGTTGTATTTTGGGAGAATTGATACATATATTGAATGATTTCTATGCATAAATATCCCTGGTGTCACTGGGACGCCTGGTATGATTATGCATTCATTATAATTTACGGTTCCCGGGCCATCTTCTGCGCAAAACATGAAGTTGGGTCAAATGTGAGCAATTAACAATTGTTTTTAGTACAGATTCCACCCACAAGGAGAGTATGATGAGCAATCAGCGCCAAAAACTCCTCCAGGTGACAAACATTCTCAGGTCATACCCAGTTCCATAGCCATACTGCTTGAAATAGTACCTTCTAGCACTGTCAATACTGCAACAAAGAAATTTTGTGAATGAACGCAAAACAATCTACTGATGCATGTAAAAAATCAGTGGATTATTTATATTAAAGTACGACTCAATTTCTTGTTTCCACGGGGAAATTATTTTGCAAAGGCTGATGAATAATTGCAGTCAATCAGGTGCTTCTCCTTCTTTGCCTGGTTTAGCGCGAGCGAAGTTGAGTTTTGCTTAGCTTCCTACTCGCCAGACCCCGTGAAACAAAAAAGGGTCATTTCGTCTTTACTATGAAGATTCAGTGAACTATATTGGTATGCACTCATCACCATATGTATTGATATGGTCCATATCTGTTAATCATTGCTACATTGATTTACATATAATTGTTATATTTCTGGAAGTAAAAGAAAACGGGTTTGAACATATTATTTCGGATAGAAGCAGGTACCTTTTTTTACCATTGTGGTGGTTTGAGCGAAATTTGTCCCTTGTCATAATAGAGATCATATTCGAATATTTTTTAATCTCAGCAGTCGTAAGAAACATTAAATGTATATTTTTCTGTTAATGGTGCAAAAATATGGTTTTATAAGATTGAATTTCTCAGTAAACTACTAAATATGCATGCATACGCCTTTAATCTGGCCCATTTTCTCACGTCATACGGGGAAAAAGCTTTCACATGACAAGACTTTTTGAGATTCTTTAGCAATACCTGCGTGGAGGAATTGATTTTCAAATAGTTTAAAAGAACATACGTCTTACCCCCTGCTAAATTTCTGACGAGATTATGGAGTTGAAAAATCCTCATTTTTTATATAAAGTCTCTCTGGAGTGCTTACCCCTACCATTTTCCGTGTAAAATGGCTGATAATTGTTGGAAAATATCTCAAATCGTGGTTCGGTAAGTGCCAGGTATTTTGGTATCTTTGGAATGGTGAATATTTTTGTGAAAATCGTTGTTTAAAATGAGAGTAAAATTCGTTGTATTTTGAGTGAAATGATGTCTCGCTGAAGCTACAATCACTCGACATAAAATAGGCAACTTCCACTGTGATAAATTTATCACAGTGGAAGTTGCCTATTTCTTCACTCTTAGTTATGTTCCGATTCCACTCCATCAAGCCTAAACCACGGAGTATAGTCATAAAAGGGGACGGAGGGGAAGAGATGGAATCAACGAGAGATAGAGTTAGACTGAGGAACCAAACTACAATATGATCATTAGAAATAGTCTCTTACTCTGAAAAATAGAATGGAACACGCATACCCTTTTTTTTGCATAGCTGAGATTGCTCCCATAACAGCACTTGTATTTGTTCAATGTTATGAAATTATTTTATATTCTTAGAGGTAATATGCCAACTGCATCGGGCAGCACACTTAAGTTTAATTTGATAAGGGGACATGTTCAATTAGTGAAGCCAAATTTAACAATTTTCAATTTTTTTAACAATTTTCAATTTTCATTCATAGAAAAGAGTATATAATATCTTGCCTGATACTTTCAAAAATACGATTATTTGTAAAGCCTTTCTACAGTTGGACAAGTTTTGGATATTGGCTGAGAAATATGCTGTTAGATTTTTCTGAAATATTGTATACTATTCTTTTTTTAAACTTAGAGCTACTTTGTTAAGCAAATGGCACTATCATTATTGTATTAGTAATTTAATGGCTTTTTGTGATTTATAAGATGGTTATGTTAAATATTATGTACCATATCATTATTTATGCCGGCAATGTGTATGTTTTTGATAAGGGTTGCCTCAGCACAGGTATTCCATAGAGGCAACCTAGCTTTCATGCGGATGGATGGAAAATCAACGTTTCAAGTTGTTGTTATTGAAAGCAATAAATTTACTACACGAAAAAAGAACGGCGCTCTTTTAGGAAACGCAAATTATGAAAATAACCCTTTGCTCTGACTGTACCTGGGACAGTATCTTGGAGTCTCATTGAGAGACGAGTCGAAATGGGACGACTGATCATCAATTCACTTCTCGAACTACTCATGTGTGTAGCCGTTTTGGATTTCCCTATCTGCTCTTCAAACTAAACAACCTTCCTCCCCTGATATGCTGTATTTTGGGTTCCGTGGCCCACGTCTCAAACTCATCCGCTGTGCAGCGCCAGGAAACTGTGCTAGACCTTGTAGGTAGTCTGAGCGATATATCATTTCACCTAGAAGTCAATGAATCCTGCGAATACTGCATTTTTGTTTTGTAACAACGTTCTAACAACCTTGCTGCTCTCCGCTGGATTCGATCTATCTCTGAAAGTAAGCCTGCTTCGTCAGTGTTCCATTTGATAGCGGCTAACTCCTAGTGAATGAAGTTGAAAAGCGATTAAGCTAGCTACTGAGCTACGGGCACCTTAAGTCGACTCTCGCCACAGATATCGGAGTTGAAGTGTATGACCAGAACTTTTAAAATCCTCTGATCTATCGAAAATTGAATATTTTAAGAGGCATTTCAGGAATTCTTTAGCATTTTATTTTTTTTCCAGTTTTATTTCCATGAACGCTGAGTTACTCTCTAGTGATTTCCCAAGATTTGTACCTGAGGTAGTCTGTAAACATTTTGAGTTTTCTTTTTCTATCAGACTAAATATTCCGGTCTTACGTCACGGTGGGTGGTTCGCACAGTGAAAAAATGTGTTTAAGCAATATGTAGTCCCTGGAAGCTTATTTCAGTCAAGTGACCGTCATACTTGACGGTCAAGTGACCATTCAAAAACACTTCACACAGTCACATATGTATACCGATTGAGCATATTCCTATGTGGAAACTACTGTTTCATTGCCCCAACTACGTGAGCATTAGAATAGTTAATTTAGAGGCGTCTAATATCCACTTATTAATCCTTTCACTTATTCAAAAATGAGAGATATTTTAAATTACTTACAGTGTCAATAAACACTTTTCTGTGTTGTTCCCATATAACTACTTAGTTCCTTATGCTCTCAATGTGCAGCCACACAAATTCAGTTCATGCTCCCTGGCTCCAAAGACATTTGAAAAAGATAATAGTTAGCCACCCTATGAGTTCAAATTTACTGATGTTCAAATGAATCTCATATCTTCACCAACCACACCCACTCAGCCATTGTTATATCAAAATATTTTCCGTTATGCATCCCTTCTTCTTTTAACACTTTCATGAGGCCTTCTTTCCTGGTATTCACATAAATCTTGATATTGTTGGGATTTCCTATTCACGGAATCATAAATATTTTTATCTGCTCTTGTAATTGGGTGTGGCAATGAGAGTTCAAAAACCCCCTTAAAAATGTTTCATTGTCATTTTAAAACCTCTTCCGCTGCATCGAGAATAGCGTTCATTCAGTGAGGTAATCCACACGCATGACACCTCTGGTTGAAAACAAGGCGGATGGCATTATATCCGCCACGCGCTAAAGAAAGGCTATTATTACTTTAGCGTGAGGTATTTTTCAGATATTGAAAAGGTCATATAGACTGATGATTGAAAGTACACCGGGACTAGCCACGGATTAACTTTGCGGGCTAATCCGCAGTGTACAAATGTACGAAAATCCACGGAGGAGGAATCATTCACCTTGACCGGAACTCGAACCCGGACCCCTCGATTTCCGGTCGATTACTTTATTCAGTAAAGCTAAGACTAACGGAGAAAAGGACGCCTCGGTGGCTTAACTGGTAAAGTAATTCGGCTGGAAATCTGGGTTCGAGTCCTGGTCAAGGCGGATGATTTTTCCTCTGGTAACTTTGGTCATTTAGACTTTTTTAAGTGAGGTTGCTAATCGTCTGAGTTAATCGATCTACTATGTCATTTCCATTTCTAAAGAGGTTTCTCTGTCACTGTATTGGCACTTCTTCCGTAGGCCTGAGGAATAACATCTCAGCGTGTAGGTATAGCCCAGCGAATGACACCGACAGACGATAGAGGGACGTATGGCTGAATGGCCACCAGGCGCTAAAAGACTATTACTCCTACTTTGACGTCAAGATGCTTTTAGGCTATTGTTAATAAGAAAGTCAATAATCTATTTAAACGTTTCGCGTGAAGAAATGAGTAAAGTTAAATAATTCCATAAATATAGTTGATTAATTACTGATAAATTCCATCTTCTAAAAGTATATTATTGCACCACCAATATCACAATATTTACTTCATGCTTCCTTCTGCTGCTGAAATAATAAAGCAGAATTAGAATGCGGTCTCCATTATGCGCTCAAACTACCTTATTTCGACGTTTCTTATGCCACACTTTCCTCATTTCGGCATAATACACCCTTTGATCCAATAAATTATCACCACCGTTTTGCACTTTCGACAATGCTGAACCCTTTACAATGGAGAAGTATACTCCCCTAAGGATGAATTTGACAAAGTTATACTGCAGGTTTCCGCGACGTCTAGTATCAGAGTCCATCTTCCGTGTATCCCGTCGCGAAGGTTGACTTGAAGGGACAACGGTTTCGTCCCCTGTCATTGAGACTTCCTCGGGTCGAGACGACTCACGGGACCCTGGAGACTTCCTCAGGTCGAGTCCTGAGGTTGACCTGAGGAAGTCTCTAGGACAGGAGACGAAAACGTTGTCACTTCTAGTCAACCTACGCGACGGGATACCCGGAACATGGACCCTGATGAATTTGACAAATTAACTTAAGCATGTCATGGTGTCTACATGAGGATTTTGGGAATCCTTTGCTGTTAATAGATGTTAGATAGATATGAGTTAATAGATGTAGAATAGATAGGAATGTTGGGATCTATAATTAAGTTTCCGATCCGAAACCCCTTCTCTCTCTATTTCCTGCGCATCAATTAGTTTATCTGTTTTCCCTTTCTTGCCTTTCCTATTTGCCAAATATGATAATCGATGAGAGGGGTCTGAGTGGAGACTAAAGAAAAGGATTGGGAGAACTGTAACATAGGGCGTGCCTCTGAATAGTTCGGACACTTGGTCTTTTAGAAGTGAGTATGCGTAAAGACTTGAGACTTCTAAAATATAGATGTGGGTAAGAATCGTGAGGGTGAGCTGTGTGGCAAGAAGGACGAACGAGGAGGCATTGGATATGGTTGGAGAGGAGAGAACGTTGGCGGAGGAGGTTGGGAGGAAGTGGAAATGATGGATGGAAAATGCTTTGAAAAGAGAGGGAATGCCGAAGAGAGCAATAGAGGGAAGAACACTGGGGAAATGAGGAAGAGAACGGAAGAGGATAGGAATTTTGGACGAAATTAGAAAATGGAAGACTAACGACGTGAAACACGTGGAGGTGTCTGCTGAATCTCTCGTGAACTCAAATGGTAAAGGTGGGGACATAGGAATTAAGGAGAGATCAAATGGCGGATCATGTGTAGAAGTAATACCAGAATGATATGCCAGAAATTTGGACGTTACAATTAGTGTTGTCCACAAACCTACCAATCAGCTTGTACATTACATAAATGCAGGCCTATTTTTATTATATTGCTATGATAAAAATGCAGAACTACTTTCGGTAATTAAAAAAATATATTTTAATCGGAGGCATAAGTTAAGAGCAAATACACATTCTGATACAATGATATCTACGTATTTAGTCATTCTTCTCACGCCTTTGCCCCTCGGGACTGGTAATGACGGGAAAAATTGCGTTTTCAAAAATTCAACTAAAATTGTGTGCTCAGTTGGCATTGAATGAAATGCCATCACCCTTTTACACGAGCGAGTTAGTTGTCATGTGTTGTATGCTTTGTGCACGAGCGATGGAAAAATGATGAACGATAGTTTGGTCAACATCGCAATTGAAAGCTGTGTATGAAACTGCAGTAATAGTAGTTTTAAGCCTTGTATCGATGCGTTTGGCAACGTTGTACACAAAGACGAGCTAAATGAAGAGACCGTATTGGCGGGACTGGGGTTAGGTGAATAGGACAGAGTACGAGGTAGATTCACTAGAAACTCGGAGACCGAGCTCCGTGTGGCACGCAAGATATTGTTTTGGCCATTTTCAACTCTAATATTTATCTAATACATAAAAATGAATGTTTCTTTGTTCGACTTTTATGCATTAGAATACCATTCATCAGATTACTATGAAACTTTGGTGAGTTATGCGCGCGCCCGCGAAGGAGTCTGATTTATTAAATCCATTGTACAATAGGTGGAGCGCGAGTCGTTTCAATTAATGAGTGTTGGCACGCGAGCTTCTCAAACAAGCGAGGAACGACAAGCAAATAACGAAGCAGATAGCTTACAATTTGCTCAATCACGTGAATCAGAATCATATGGGTGAGACATAATTTGTGTTAAAAAGTACGTGATTTATTTGTATATAGAATATGAATGGTGGTCTCTTTGTTTACTTCTTTTAATTATTTCATTTGATTTTCCTGTACGCTTCACTCTTACCTAAAATTGGATTTTTAAGCTCAAAAATCATTAGTTTTTGCACTAATTCTACAATATGTTATTTTATTTACTTGGAAACCACAGTATAAGGCATTGCAACGCATGAAGGACACATCTAGTGACTGGGAAAAAATTGACAAATTAGAATAGATACACCGCCAAATCGAGAGATAGCAAGGTAACCTTGCCTGCGGAATCATTATTCGCTATTGCAAGAAAAATATCTAGAAGACTAAGTAAACCCTGGTGACGATGGCAGAGAAAGCTATGGAAACGTTGGTGGAAATGGCCTTCCTGACCCGGCTGGAAACCCGATGAGACTTCATCATCTATTTGCATAACCTAAATTACGCAGATGACCAGAGCCGTTGGTTGCCTTCCGAAATAACCAATGATGCGCGGTTGCGGCCCGGAACCATTGTTTCAGGGGAATTTTAGCATTAAAAGGTGACGTTGGTTGCTTTTTAGCGTTCTTTTCCCCCATACGGGAAAACGTAAGATTTCATAAAACCTGCCTTTCCCCTAAACATATCATGTGAACCTCCAAAGACTATCATGCGTTCGAAAAATATTTGTACGAACACTGTTTTGTCCACTCTCCGCCACACTTGGCAATATTGAACACAAGCCATTGAAAGTATTTGTTTGAGCTACGACGTGACGTGAGTGATGACGGGGACTGTTGTGAAAAATGGATTTTACGCGCTGTTTGCAGTGATACAAGCTAAAATTTTTGGTCCGATAGTTATTCAGTACCACCAGATATATGACACATAAATGGGAAAAAGAATACTAGAAAAAAATGGGACCATACATAGTAATATATCGATATTTTCAGACTTAAGAATGTGGAAATACATTGTCACGGTAGTAAATACAAAATATATCCTTCCACCAGGATTTTTTTATGGTACTATGTGTTCCCGTTGTGTGGAAACATGTTGTACCATAAATATATCCTGAAGAAAAAATAAGTTTTATCTTTACTTCCGTGACAATTTATCTACATATCCTAACGTATGGCTCCGAAGTTGTTGACCTATTTCAACCAGAGCAGAAAGTAGAATAACTGCGCCAGAAATGAAATTCTTTAGGAGAACAGCAAATAATGCCAAACGAGACCTGGAAATGTACTCAAGAAGCAGAGAAAAATTCCAGGAGGAGCCATTAATGGAAAATATCGAAAGAAATCTGGCAAGGTTGAATGGAAATCGCACTCGAATGGACCGAAAGAGAATCTGTAGGAAAGAACTCTAGGCTAAACCAGATGGAAGGAAAAGTGGAGGAGGGCAAAGATAGACATGGATGGGCGCATCAGAAAAAGTATGGAAAGAGAAGAGGAAGGACCGACTGGGAGATTAACAATAGAAGTACTGGACTTCGCGGCATACCTTTTAGTACCGACAGGGGTCAATTTGATCCCAGAGAAATAATTTGATTTCTGAAGGTTGTCGGTTGTTTTAAATTTAATGAATATGCAAATTGTTTCTAAAATATCCTTTATTTAGTATTTTGCATTATGTTGCTAGAGTAAAGGTGTATATCAACGTAGTATAATTTGCTATTTTAACTTATAGAATGTGGCGCATGAGGAATTGGACGCGGGACTACTGTCCAATGTACAAGTCCTCATGTGAAGTCTGGATCCGTCGGCTCTTCGTGTGGCGATTAACCCTTGGGTATTAACGTTTGCCTGCCAAGCTGTGTAAAATATTTCATTAAAAGGCGATAAAAAACTATTCTATACGAACAAAACTTGAATGAAAGAGGGGAAAAGTAGTCCGGGGCCAAAATAACCCCTCTGCTACTAAATGGTAGAACGTAATGTGCATTAAAAACTATTGCTTCTATCAGGTTCTTATTTTCACATTACATTTTCCTGCTAAAAAATAAAAGTCAAGAAGTATGCAAGAGCTGGGACGATTGAGGCAGAAGTAATGGCTAGTCAAGAATTAAAAGAGTCAAGAGTCAAAATTACCTCTCCGGTATTTTTAGTGAGAAGTTCTTCATGAGGGGCCGCAAAAGATGTATAGAGTTTGTGGAGGCCCCGATGCCAACGGCATCAGGGAAATGAAGATGAAAAATGGAATATTTCAAGGAGTGGTACAAATTCGATGCCTGGAGTAACACGAAATTCCTACGCAAGGTGTACTTGGAACCCCAAATCTCCTCACGCAAAGCAATGGATGAATAGTCTGACCACTCTCCACTGAAAACGTCTTATTTAATGCTTAAATGTCCCCGTTCAACTTTGGACGCAATAACATTGGACGGCAAACGTCGGCTTTAAAGAGCAAATCCGAGCACCGTCTCCCGTGCATTCCTCGCTCCATTCCATCCCATTTGTGCTTTCTCTTTGCTAACCGTTCGTCGTTCCGCACTCATCTCGAGATTACCAAACCGATTGCGAACCGAAGCCTCCTTTCATACTCGTCCATTATCGGAACGTCCAATCTCCACGTTCTCATCGAGCATTTCTTCCTCACAATCGGTCTCTCCTACATATTTTCCCTTCTTACGGCGCTACAACTTTCCACAGAGTTTTTCCTCTTTTGCGGACATTGTCCGTCCTCTTCTATCATCTGTCAATCCTTCCGGTGATATATATTAATTATGTTGCAAATCTTCTGAGACATTTTTGTGAGATTTTATTTTGTTCTATTTTTTCCGGTATCATTCGTAATCACCTTTTACTGTTCTTGTCTTCTTCAATGGTGCTATGTGCGCCAGCTATGAAAAATGTTATGATTTAGAAAATCCACTCTGTTCTTCTTTTATGAATTCAATTAGTTCTTCATTTCTTTAACTTTCTATTCCTCTTTTCTTCTCTTCTCTCTATTATTTACCCGAAATATTTCTTTGGCACTCCTTAAGAACCTCATTCAACCTGCACCTATTCCTATTTCTCCTAGTCATCTTAGATTCACCTCTCTGTAATTCAGTGGGGATGATATAAGAAATACGGCTGTAGGTCCTTTCCAAAAATCTTTTGGGAAGGAAAAATAGTTTACTCCCATTTCTAGAATGTTAAATCTCACACCACCCGATAATTGCCAAGATATTTCACCCTAAGGGTGGAATCACAATCATCACATCTGTTGAGAGAACGGCATGAATGGCACTGGCAATGAGAAAAAGCTAAATATAGGATTGGATGTATATAAATTGCTCTCGGGTTCTCGTTCGAGTAAGGATTTTGGCTGCTGCAAACGTTTCGATGGAATACTTCTCCATCGTCTTCAGAGCAATGATTCCCAGGACATTCTGTATGCACCTATATAGCTCTCTAATCGGGGGGGGAGGTATTGTTGTCTCCTTTTTTCCGTTAGTTTTTGGACTATCGATTTCCTTAGCTTGTAACTGATAAATTACTTAGTTTTTCCATATAGATTTATTATAAAAAGACGAGGTTTCGACGAAGCTCGTCCTCACCAGGTACATAACGGGGGATTGGGTATCCCCAGACTCCCTTTACGGGTAAACGTCGTGCGGTCTGCTGCAGTACGTCATCAAATTAGGGACCCACGGGACCAATGGATGGTCAATGCGGACCAATTATGGTTAAAGGGTGGGTTCCGTCATCTCAATAATCCCCATCTACACCTTCAAGTTAGTGCAGCAGCAATTTTTATTAAACCAATTATGTTGGTTTTGGGAGACTTTGTGGAGGTAGGATCAGTGTTTCAAGTTCCTATCTACCCCTGCCACTCGCAAGAAGGGAGAGGATAATGCAAATGCTCACGGTAGCCTCAAAATTCGTGTCCGGAATGCAGACATGGATGAGCATTATCGTACATAAGATGCGCCAAATGCAAACAAAATTTGAGCACATTGAAGTTGATTATTAATGTACAAGATTTAAGTTCATTTCAAGAATTATTTCATGCCAAAGCTTGTTGAGATATTTTTAAATGAATAATATGTTAAATAATGTTAAATTTAAGGAAAAAAACTAAGGCAGAATGCGATGAGGCACCCTGTGTCACCAGAATTTTTCGGGTAGTTTGCGAGCTGCCTATTTTCAACGTTGTTTGTTCATTGTTAGGCACCTAATTACCATATATTTCTTTTAATAAACCAATATAATAATACATTTAGGTGCATTTTTTGACTTAAAGGCATTTTTTGACCCTTAAAAAAGCCAATTTATATGTACGCCCAGGCCTCTCATAAAAACCTTTGGCTCTCCGCAAACATTCTTACTCTTTACTGTTCAGTTTAGGAAAGCATACCCGCGCTATTATGAAGAATCTTCTTTAAGGAAAAAAATGTCTTTAAAAAAAAGGTTAAAAATTTTTTTTGGCAAAAAACCTTTTGGATGACAAAAAACGCGGTACACTAGCAAAAAAACAGTTCAGTAGAAAAAATAGTTCATTAAAAAAACCGGTTCCGTAGAAAACCGGTTCGGGAGAAAACACCGGTTCAGTAGAAAAAAACAGTTCGATCTATTGAACCGGTGCACCATCGTCGCAAACAGTTTTTTTCCGAACCGAGAATCGGTTCAGTATTTTCTGCACCACCCAGCCCTAGTGAGAGAGGTCATGTGGTGATGAGGTTTGGCAACACATCAAGCAGAATCAGGAAATTATCTTAACGAAGGTATGAGTGTAACTAAATTTTCGTGGCTCTTCGCCACGCCTACTGTACCCTGATTGGCTCTGGGAAAGTCGCGTAACAAGTAACTTTCACTTCGCTCACCCCCACGAATCCTAACTCTTAGCCCTCAAAATATTTGAAAAACGTTATAGCTGTCAGCAAGAGCCTTGTGAAGAACTCTGTTGCCAAATTCTACTCTCCGGGTGTTCACCTCAAGGAAACTCAAGTAAACATTTCCATCACCTCAGTAACTTTATGTAAACTACTTTAGAAATCTTATATTAATTTTGTAGCGTGTCAGTCATTCTGTATCCGTTTTGTTACATTCTCTGTTAATTTTTGAGCTAGAAGTGTGAGGTTTGGTGCGCTGAATGTGGAATCTCTGTGTTCATGATTTGGTAGTTGTTTTGGATTTTAATTGGTCGTGTGGCAGGGGGAGTTAGGTCACCAGCCGTGCAAAGTTGTAAGATATCTGGAGATGAAATGGAGACATGAATTAAAATAAGTGTATTTGGTTAGTTTAAATAAGATCCAAAAGAGCGGCTGCTTGGGCGTGTGGCAGGGGGTGTTAGATTACCAGCCGTGCAAAGGTGTAAGTTATTTGGAGATGAAATGGATCATTTTTGGGTTCTGGTTGCAACAACCAGATGCTGGGAAACATAGTGACAAGGGAGAAAGGCCAAAAGGGAGAGTGGAAGAGTGTAAAGGTTGAAACAAAAGAAACCCTAAATGGCTTTAAAAACAACAAAAGAGAGCAGTAAATGAAAAACAACATTTTCACCAAGGAGCTATTTTTAGACTAGGACACATACCCCTAGAGCCCCAGAGCTGATAGCTCCGGAGCGGGTACACACCCCTGCTCATGGAATGTGCAGGCTAGCTGCCTTCTTATAATAAATGCATTTAGGAAGACTCCGTGTTTTGCAGTTAGTAAAATTTACTGACCATATACTAACTTTCCTGTTGTTATTAGCTACATCGCACATGCAGCCTTATGGAGATGAACAGAGAAAACGAATCTCCATAAGAGACCATGCTGCCAACTACATGTGGAAGAAAGTGGATCAATTATTGTATACATGCCGAGAGGAAGAAATTAATGATGTAAGGAGATAGTAGCCTGTAGGAGTAGGGGGCTGTAAAGGTCGCTTTACACGGTAAATATAATTGTACACAGAAATACATGAAACCTCTCAAGGAGAAAATTGTACCAAGAGAAGCGGCAAATGGTATGATTCTCTAAATTACTGAGCGGGAAACCTGCTCTAATTCCATTAATTTTATTGCATTCCACGATGAATTCTTTTGTACTACAAAATATATTGGGTAAAAAGGCCTAAAGGGTGAAAAGGGTAAAGGCTAAAGGTACTCATAGCTCCATCTGAGACTAACTTAATCGATAGATCTCTACCGACAACAACTATCCACCTGTTTAAATGGCGCAAACAATCTACTGTCTGTTGTCTTCCAACCACCTCTAATTTGGGATGTGGGTGTGGAACGAGGAAGTGCTTGAGATGGTGGGTGAAGAAAAGAAACTTTGAAATAAAATCCGGGATAATAATAATGATAATTAATTTATTTATTGTTCTAGGTGTTTTTCTCCTACAGAGAAAAGGATTATTTACACTCTATTGAACAACAGTGGTAAGAAAATGAAAAAGATTAAGAAATATAAAGTATTCACTCAACCAGGAACAGAAAAATTGTAAAGAGAATAATAAAAAAAAACTTATTAGAATATTTCCGATTACAAATTTGGATAAGTGCATAATTAAATCGCATAATTGCTTATTTTTTTATGTGAGAATGAGCCGCAGACATATAAAATGAACAACGCAATCATCCAACAAATACTATGAAAAAGCTAAATTGCATCTTCTGACAAGAAAAATAAGAATATCAATAAGCGAATAAATGAATAGCATGATCACTGATCAAGAATTACTGGAAAAGATAGGCAGGATAGGTGGCTGCAGGGAGAAATTAAGGTCGATAGGCTGCTGAAGACTGAAAAAGGGAAGGATGTTGGGCAATCGGGGAAGGGGATGGAAGAGAATAGGTTTTATTGGCGGGATGAAGAAGGGTATATCGTATGCAGAGGTGAATAAGGAAATACTGGAGGTGGATAGGACCCTGATAGTGCAGAATACCGGGAGGAGATTCCCGTCGTTTCAACAAAAACTACCTTTTACCAGTAGAATACTTTAAAAAAGACGAATGATTTGTGGGAGGTTATTACTTGTAAAAGTTTATTGTACTTCCCCATGGGGTATGTACTAGGGGATCATGCATTCAGTCAAGGAACGTCTTAAAATATGGAGAATTTGAGAAGTCGTAGCTGAATCTATTTCATGATTAGCGGATTGTTTTGGAAAGGTCTGCTGGTTCTTTGGTAAATTTTGTGTGAATGAGGGGATATTTTATTGTTTTTAAAAATCACTCTGGTGAAAATTGTTTTACAGGTGTGAACGGAGCTTTGAGCGTCCGCTTTGGAAAAAGGCCAGGTATCAAACATTTATCCCAGCTTGCGAACGAGGAAATTACGCTGTAACGCGTGAGCAGCTGCGTGAACGGGTTTCGTTCCATGTATGTCGACCTGATGTTTGCGAATGACGGTGGGGCACTCATGCGGGCGTCACAAGGCGAAATAACTCGAATTTATTGTGCAGAACTCTTTGCAGTTTTCCACCTCTCATTAGAAAACGGTGGACTTATTTCATGTCATGAGCACCATCTTCTACACCAGGGCAGAGACTACAATAGCTACTATAGATGTCTACAAAGATGACATTTGCACTACTAACACTTCGTGAAGTACAGTATGGTAAGCTAATGAAAGGAGTAGTGTGTGCAGGTCGAAGACTCGTCTACAATTAGCAAAAGCAACACTCAGGACTGGAAGGCCAGTGCTTAAAGTTAGGCAGGGGATATATCTACATTTACATCTACATACTACCCTACGAGCCGAGCCGCAGCATGGGCATATGGCAGGGGGTGTTAGGTCACCAGCCGTGTAAAGATGTAAGGTTTTGAGAGGTGAAATGGTCACGTGTATTGTTTAAGCGTATTTAGTGGTGCTCAGTTTTTATTGTGGTTGCTTATAGTGCGCGGAAAGAAGGAGCTTTTGTACCTATCTGTTCGGAAATGTATATCTCTTATTTTATCGCTTCTGTCAGACCTGGAGATGTAGTGAGGCGTCATTAAAATATTCTATGCGTCGTTCTGAAACACACCAGTTCTGAATTTCTTAAGCAACCTAAGCCAGTCTTGTAGCCTCCGGGTCTCTAGGGGCTCCCACCTTAACCCCTCAAAAAGTTGTGAGACACTATATGTACACTCGTAGCAGTTTTTAACGAAGCGTGGTGCTTTTTTGGTGAAGCGAAGTGCGCAGCTTTCCTTTGTATTTTATTAATTTTTTTGGTTTAATCTTTATGACCAGGCTCCCAAATGTAACATATTTGACGTGTGGCCTAACCGGAGTGAGGTATATACAAACGATAAGAAAAGCCTGAATATGTAACTCTGTTATGAAACTGATCTTGATAATCAATTTTTGTAGAATTTGCAAAGTTCATTTTTTAATTGCGACTCATATAAAACGGTTCAAAGAGTATTTTTTGGTCCCCTATCCGACAAACTACGTATTGAGACCCCTCCAGGTTCCAGCGAGCGACGCAAGTCGGGGAAGCAACTAGAAAGCGTGGATCCCACGCTCCACGCCGTCCTCCTGGAGACTAGTCGCCAAGAAACTCTACTCCGTAACCGGCCTTGGGGTCGAAGGCTGGCGGTTTCGGTGTGGTTGTTGACCCGTCGTGCTTCTCCTATTTGTGAAGAAGAAGCATCGGCAGCCACTCCCCATGCCCACAGTGTCTCTCCGTCTGCCCCACCCTTCGTGCACACGATCGCTCACGCTTTCACACCCCCTGCCAGTTCCCGCCGTCCCTCCCCCACGGCCTTCCGCCTCCCATAAACTCTTCCCATCAGCCACTCGCTCCTCTCCAACCATTTCCTCCTCCACTTCCCCTTCCGCGCCCCCTCCCCCCCCGCCCCCGCGACCCGTCCCACCCTCCCCTTCCTCATCCTCTTGTTGCAACGTCCTCAGCGGTCCAGGACGTCTCTCTCGCACTGCCGGATCCGTTGAAAATCGTCGCTCACCAATCTCCATCTCGTTTACGAAATTTTGGGGGGGGGAAGAAATGTACGTTTCTGTGTTTTCCAGCCTCGCATCCCAAATTTCCTGCGGTCCACTTGAATGGGTTATCTTTGACTCTTTTTACTCTCATGAGTCCGGAGCGGCTAAATCGACGGTTGACTCACTCTTCCATGTGAATTTATATTAAACTTCGCTAGAAATTCTAGAGACTTGACAGTTCGCTGATAGTACACTCATTCTTCTTCCGTAGGCACGTGCTGTGGTGGTGCATGGGTTGTGGAGTCATGAGTATTTCAAAGAATTGCATTAACTTGCAGTATAGTACCATTTACAATACATGTAGACTCGTAATAATTGTTCACTATGATAATAACAAACGAAGGCGATAAATAACGTAAATATATAAAATAATACAACCGTACAATGCACTGTGAAGTGATACTTAAGAGGTTTTGCTTTGTTCTTGTGCTTTGGAATGTTCCCTGCGCTGTGAATAATTCTCGGCAGAGGTGTTGAAATATTTCGGAGACATCTCAGAAAACATGAAACGTCATCAGGGGACAGCAGCTTTTCTTCACTATACAATAGGTAATGGAATCATAATAGGTAATGATCTTAATCGGTTAAAGCAGTTTCTGGGGGCTCTTTCACGTTTATTTCATCATTCGAGCAATGTTGAAACCTCCTGATAAAATAGTTCGTTACTCATTGTAAACCTTTATCGCAATTCATGCTTTGGCTTTTACACAATCACTAAAAGTGCTAACGACGGTCTTAGGAAAATATTCTCTGTTTCTTAGAAGGGAATGTCCATTAAACTCACTCCAACTAAATCGCAAGCGTTTACGCAGTTCTTTTTCAGAGAGGCAGAATCATCAGTGAAACTGTAACTTTGGCATTACATGTCACTCCCAGTGCATGGAGGAAAAAGGGAGAATGAGGTGATTATTCCTTTACGTCAGTTTTCGGTGGAGGCTGAAATAAGTAAACAAAAATATAAGCACACGATTCACGTGGAAGCACTCCTGCATAGATCACGATGAATATTTAGCTTACTTTTTGCGCAAGGTAGCCATTGATTTTCTCACGGATATCTTAAACTCAAAAGGGAAGTATGAGGATAAACTTAATGGTTGAAGGCGTAACTTTGTGGAATGACTAAATCTGACTGACATGACTAAAAAGAGAAAACTCTTAGTATTTTCCACACTTAAAACTTAAATTCCCGACCCAGGTTTCGACTACCTTGCAATCTTGCAACCTTTGAAAACCTGCCTTGCAACCTTTGAAAATGATGGAAAGGCAGTCGAAACCTGGGTAGGGAATTAAAGTTTTAAGTGTGGAAAATACTAAGAGTTCTCTCCTTTTAGTCATGTAAGTATGAGGATGTTAAAGAAATGGGAAGATCTATTAACTGTGGATGACAAAGAAGAAGCAATGACATGAAAAATGATAAGAATGAGGATTTGTCGGAGAATAATTATGTGAGACAATGGCCGACGAACGTACTTGGGACATAAGTATATAATTCTTTTAAATAAGAATTTTGACTTTATTTTGTTACACTTTATCTTCAAAAGAATGCGTGCCGGTTAATCTAATTAAATCAAGTAGCAAAATATTTCCTACTTGGTCCTTTCTTTTTTTCTTTCTTTCTTTTTTTTTCTTTCTTTTTTCTTGGTATTTTTACAATTACAGTTTCTATGTTATCGTTCATGTTCCATTCCCAAATGTAAGCGTATGTTCAACTATGGTTGTAAAATAGTTCAACTAGGTTTCCTTTCTGATAATATTTTTCACAATGTAATGAAGCCAACTGTGATTGCAGATGTTGCCTGAGACGACCGATTCTCAACATAAGTAAATAGCATGTACAACTTTATATTAAAAGGTTTAGTATAACAAGGGTCGAGAGAGTACATAGAAGCACACACCAGCCTTTCTATCGTGGATAAGGTGACACTCAAATTTTATTTTTAAATTTCCCCTTCAATCAACTTCCGTCATAGTTTCGGAATTCATCACAATCGATACATTATTATATATGTTGTTCAACTGAGGTGTTAGTATAGTAAATTTGTTTTGCCACAAGCTGAAACGTGTAAGGAGACGGCGCGGAGTGTTGACTACAGCCTTGTCGACATGACATGTCCCATCACCGTGATATCGAAAAATAATGAAATCGCGCCGAGATAATCCCCGCTAGTTACTTTCCGAATGGATATCCCCGGTCCATTGTAAAACTACGCACCTTTTCAAGGGGTGAACGCCGTGAATATGAAGTGTTTACGGAGCATATCCCGAGAAAAATAATTGAGCGCGATGAGGCGAACACCTGTCTATTCGTCCGGTATAATATCCCCGCGACGTCTTCATTATTCACTCAGTGGAGAACGGAGGCGACACGCACATCTTTAAAAAGACAAATGCAAAGCGTGTAGTTCCTTGTCACTTCAGCAATCTAGACACGTCGCTGTATTTCAGGTTCCTGGCGAGTGGAGTTGGACCCGGATGCATGATAGAAAAATCATCTATTTTTACGCTATCGCAGACGGTTCTAAAAGTTCTCCTCAGGTAAACCATTATAAGTCTTCAAAAATGCTCTCAAGTATTTTCTTCTCTTTTCTGGACTTTTCCTACAGCCCATTTATGCACACTGCTTAATTTAAATGTTCATCTAAATGCAGCGTTTGACGTTTTGAGTCGTCATGTCATACAGACCTGAAGGGGTCCTCGGCTTATGATGCTAGAAGTGAGACTCGTGAGTCGTCGACGACACAGTTTAATAAGTTTTTAATTAAGTCGAAAATTATTCTTGTACCACCCGTCAATTAAGTAGGTATATCAATTCATACGTTGGAAATACCATTATGTGGTAGTATAAATGACTACATATAAACTATCATACATATGGTAGTATAAATGGTAAAAAATCATATTTTCAAACATTTTTTTCAATTGATGCGCAGTCAGGACTTTGATTTACGACACGGATTTAGAAATTTAGGGGAAAACTGAACGTAAATACTTGTTTTGTATTCCGCGTGATACTTTAATATTTAACCCAACCATTATAATTTTATGAAAGGCATATAATCGCATTTAAGAGAAAATCTGTCCAAATACTATTGAATTATTCCAAGTCTGTGACCAGTGTCATATGATTAAGCGTTACAATTGCATTTAATCGCCAGGAAAACATCGGTATCGCGCAATTTTTTTTCGCTTTTATCGATACATGTTACTACTGAGCAAGCGTATGAAAAGTTACACGCAAATCTGTTCATAAACGAAAATCGCTCCAACCACCCGAAGCTAAGTTCATGTTGATTCCATCGTGGGTTGGGGTGGCTGAAGAGACATACGGTTTTCTTGGCAAATGAGGAGATACTATGGCTACCTTCACCCAGGGATGAAATTGAGGCGATAATTCGGTTGCATAGGAAGGAATATGGCAGAACTTTCCTCTCATTTTTGCTAGCAATCGGCAGATTGGTTTGTAGCAAGTCGCCATCTTCTTTAGTCTTGAGACTTCTTTTCATACCTACATAGTTGAGCTGTTTAAGTCATCCATTAGCATTTGAATTATTTAATTGATCCTCTATTTCCCAATGAGCAAGGTTCAAATCCCGGCGGAGGTAGATCTTTTTCAGAGGAAACCCGATTCCTTCTTGGGTGTCTTGCAGAGGGCACATCAAGTCCAGTACTTCGTCTGTCGGATGAGACGTTAAACCGTGGTCTCCTTAGCGTCTATCGTTAAAAGCGGACTAACTCCGACGCCTGGTTTCTCTCCACCCTTCCGCCATTCCCATAAGATCCTTCCCTTACCTGATGACCCACCTGACCTCAATGGCGCAAACGACCTCAGATTAATCTATTTCTCAAGTGCTTTTTTATTTCAACCATTCCTTCCAAAATGTTGTAGCGGAATATGACCAACCAGTGTATATCTGCACTTGGACTAGGCCTTCCACATGCTCTGTTCTTCACCTAACCACTGATATACTTCTTCATTAGTTTTCTATCACTCCACCGTATTTAAGCTGCCTCCTGTGACACATCTCGAAAACTTCAAATTTCCTTCTTTCCCCCACAACAATTGTACTGTTCTCCACTGTACATATTACTCTCTATGCATTCGTCTGAAGAAACTGTTTTCTCAAATTCAAGCTAATATTTTTTGTGCAGAGGATTTTTTTCCTCTATCTGAATGCTAACTTAGCCTAGGCGATCTTCATGTTGTCCTCTTTGCTGCTTAGTGTATCAGGAGTTATGCATCTGCCCAAGTACTGTAATCATGTTAATTGTTCCAGATTTTTGTCGTTTAAGTCAACCTGATATTTTTTTACCTTCCCTACCACACACCATGACTTTATTATTCACCTTGTTTAGCTGTAAGTTGTAGTCACTGTTAATTATATTGTCTGATTTACATATCAAGGACCCAAGGCCTTGTTTACTTCCCACTACACCAGAGATAATCTCAGCAAACTTCAAAATGTCTCTTCTCTCACCTCGTTTCTATACTCCGATTATTACTTTTTGCCTTACCCTGTCTAACGTTTCCTGAGTATACTAGTTGAAAAGTATCAGTGACAACTTGCAACCCTCTCTTACTCTCTATACATGTTTGGTTCTTCGTAACTTATCTCATCCTGATGGCTGCTGTTGGATTTTTATAGATGTTCAGAACTACTCTTGTGTCTTTTCGTGATATGTCAAGTTTATGAAGTAGTTGGAACATTTTGTTCCAACAGGCATAATCGAACTCTATGTCAACAAAGGCAATGAATGTATTTTTATCTTTCCTTTTACTTTTGTAGGAGTAGTTTCAACGCCTCGTTTGCTTCTCGTGTCCTACGTCCTGTTCGGAATCAAGCCTGGTCTTCACTAAGGGAAACATCTAGTTTTATTTTTATCATGTGCAGTACTATTGCAGTTAGGAGTGTCGAAACATGGTATGCCATACCTGCATCTACTCGAAACAATGTGTACAATTTATGTGTGTCAATAAAGAGGATATCAAATAATTGATAACACACAAGACTGTTCCCTTGCCCTTGGATTCACCTCACGTAAACAGTATTTAAGCTGTAAGCGAGTGCCGATTGCGAAAGACGAAATAAGCCCTTATCTTCCGAATTCAATTGCGGGTGGAGTCACGAATATAAAATGAAATGCCACCTTAACATTCTTCCTTCCTCCTTGAGAATAACCTAATAACTTGCAAAACCCTGGGGATTTATGACATATCACCACGGCGTTAAAGAGCATAATGACATCCTGATCTCCTCGCTGCGTGAGCAAACTATTTTCAGATTCTTACGCTACATCCATTTCGTCTGCTTCATCTTTAGGTTAGTTGATACGGGAGCTGGTAAACAGCTTGATATGGAGCGCTGCGTTGCATGGAGCATAAACGTGAACCATAAGAAAGGAGGACGAGAATATGGCTACAAGCATTTGAGATTTGGATGTGGAGAAGGATGGGGAAGGTGAAGTGGACGGGAAGGAAGACCTACGAAGATGTGCTTGAGATGGTGGGTGAGGAATGGAAACTTCTGAATGAAATCCGGAATAGGAATTGTAGGTGGCTGGAGGATTTAATAAGGAACGATGGGTTGCTCAAGAATGTGATGGAGGAAAGAATATTGAGCAAGCGGGGAAGAGGAAGAAAGAGAGTAGGTTTCATGAATAGGATGAAGAAGAGTAGATCGTATGCCGAGGCGAAGAAGGAAATACTAGAGTTAGTTAGGCCTCTGAAAGTGTAAAACAACCGGGAGAAGACTCTCTGAATTTCATTAAAAAACAAAATTAGGGGAGATGACTATCAAATGACGTAATTTGCTTATTGAAGATTGGAAATTTTGGCCGGGAAGGTTTGTTTAGGGCAATTAGAAAGTGTGGAACGAAACCCGGTGTCGATAAAGCTTGATGTAAATGAGAGGTGCCAAGTTATCCAGAGTAAAGATGGGCAAGCCCATTCATTTTTGGGAACTCGTTCACTCTGAACTGGTCCTTTTCACTTGTTTATCGATTTTTTATTGGTGGCTGTGCATTTTGATTGTCAATATGTTCATGATATTCAAAGTAATCAAAAATAAAAAAATTGATGTAGTTATTACCATGTTGACAGCGTTTGTGAAGGCTGGTAAAATAAAATTTAGATGATAATATTACGACCTTTTTTACATGAAAATTCATAAGATGGTTCTATTTGGAATTTATTTCTGAAGCTAGCGCCTTTTAGGAGAAAAAGAAAAAAGTATAAAATAAAACATAGATTATATTAAAATTAAAGTAATATAGTTTAAATAAGTGTCAAAAACTGCAATATTAACACTGCAAGTTGAGGAGTAACTGATCCAGTGTTTGTTTCCTTGCGTGCAGCCACATTTTCTGTACCGTGTGTGTAGCAACTTCAAGGTAGCTATTTCTGCCTAGTGATACGCCGCGCGGCGGCCGAAGGTTAGGTCGGGCAAGATGTCCACAAGTTTCACGGCGCTAAGGCCAGAATTGGACTAAGGAGGCGGAGAAGGAAATCTTAAGCCAAGAATGGTCCGAAGAATTTTATTTGGCTTTGCGCGCCTAGGAATTCAGTTGTTTTATTCGGCCTCAGCTGCAAAATGTGACCGAGTAGAGCGAGACCACTGGTGCCACTATAAATAAAAGTGCTACTAAATGGCCCGCTAGCTCCAGCGGATGGAATTTCGGGGTCTCATAAAGAACATCTTATCTCATAAAGATAGAAGTGAAGGACTCAAACGAAAGGGAGACCGAAAGGAAAGATGGGCATAAAGAAGTGAAGGAATGAAAGAAAAGAGACCAAAAGGAAAGAGGAACATAAAGAAGCGTTGGACCCGGCTATGAATTGGAAAACCAATAGCGTTGAAACAAGTTCAAAGAAGTGTGATATAAGTGAGGCTTTAATTAATATACTTTCACACCACTCTCTTACTCAAGTTGTCATCGAACTCAGGAGAGGTAATAAAACATTAGCGGCCGTATTCATAGATTCCTTAGTGAGCTACTTTCGGCTTAGTAGCGCACTAACTAGTTGCCAAGTAACAAAATCGTATTCATAGACAGCTACTAAGCTCCACAGCGCCAAGTGAGCCACTATTTTAGAAGCTGATTCTTAAACACTCTCTTGCCTTGTTTAGAGGCACTACTAAATATGGCGGTCTGCCACAAGTGGCTCACCTCGGGTGATAACCTGAAGCCATAACGGAGATTTTAGGCAAAAATACCAAAGATACCGGTGGAATTGCTTTTCTCAAGTCTGGCGGATGCGACGTGTAGTACTGTTGCTGGATCAAACTAAAAATTTTAAATATTTGCTCTTAGTCTACGATACCGTGATGTGGTATTTCGAAGTGCTTCATGAGTGATTTATTCAACGAAAAAGGAAGAGTTGGTGAGATGATTACTGTGGTTTCGAGCGGTGTAAGGTGGTTATCATCTCTTCTTTATCTCGTTTCATCAGTGTTACGCCTCACAGCTTTCTAAAGTGTATACATTATTGTGTGTGTATTGACTGTTTTTTAGGGTAACAATTGCATTTTTAAATTCTTCGGGCCTTAGTACTGATCATTTGTGGTTTTAGATGATTACTCTACGAGAATACAGCCCATTTTTGAGAAAGTGTCCAGGAGGAAGCCTCGTCAACAATTTACAAGTGCATATCAGTTTTCGTGACTACTGCGTCAAGTGAGGTGCTTCAGAGTAATTAACTCGAGCATATTACGGTTATGTTATCGTAGAAATATGTCTTACATTGATATAAAGACGTACAATTGTTATCTCAATGAATTGTAATGATTTTGCACAGGTAATGATTATAATTGTGATCCTGTTTACATCATACCGCTGGTCTGTTTACATTCTGCTGTAAATTTCTATTTCGTCTCATTTTTGTTTTGGTAGCAGAACGATGTTATGGTTCACACAGTGATAGAAACTTTTTTCAGTGCTTCAGCAGTTTATCGCATCATATTTTATGGTTTAACTTCTATGTGGATAAGTGTAATCAGTTTCGTTCAGATATCAGAGATATGGTAGTAGATTGTGGAGTGGAAGGTCCGAGGCTCGATTCCCTGGAGTGGAATATATTTTTCTTCTTTTTTCATAGTTTTTTTCACTATCATATTTTTAAAATTTTGTTTTCATCATCGTAACTTGCTTTAAAAATATTTTCCCCCAAAAAAAATAAAAATGGCGGATTTCCCCCTTTTTTCGCTGTTTTTTAATCTGGCACCTGGGTTTACCGCCAGAAACGACTGTTTTTCACAAGTTAAGTTAACAAATAAATGTGCTTTATTAATTCGTTGACCTTTTGTCGTTATCATTATTATTCGCTTTGATACGAGCTCTCTTAGTCGAAATATAGGTGGAATTTGGGACTTTTTCGCAGTTTGCGTCCTTGTTTAGAGCGTTTCGTTGCGTACAAAAAATAAAATGTCAGAACTTCGATCAGATCGACCGTTCGGACGCTAGAGCTCAAAGTTGTGAAAAATGATATAGAACAAAGAGTGAAGAAAGTAATATATATAGATAATGGGCTAATGGCATTAAGAATAGGAATTCAACCTAAGGTCATAATACAAGTATATATGTCTACTTCTGCCTATGACGATGAACAGACATGAATTCAAAATCACAAAGGTTTACATTAGGATTAAAAAACAACTAGTTTGTATTATTCAGAAGTATTTATGAGTACAAGCGTTCATTAAAGCTATAAGTGCCGCATTTATCAGTCGTTTATTTAAATTATTATTATATGACAACAAAATGTTTTAGGAATATATACTGGGCCTGTTTGGGGTTATATGAAGCCCTTCGTTTTTTGACCGATGTTTGTCACTTGATCAAGGTGGTACTATATTTTCAAACGAAAAGTTTACAGCTTCTGAAACGTGCTTCTTTGTTTGAATTCCCGTGGTATGTGTAAGTTCACTTCCAACGCTGCCACATGTATGACCAACCCCAGCGCCCCGATCAGCTAAATGATGTGTCTCGGATAAAATTTCAATAATAATCATGTAATTTCTCAAAAGCTATTCGGTAACCTACCGTCATTTTTGGACTAATCAATTCCTTAAATCCTTGTTTATGTCATATCATTTTCTTTGTATAAACGACATGGGTTTCAAGACTCTAAATCTATATTTTATGTACCAAGGAGCCGCTCCTACTGTACTAAATAATGTAAATATGTATAGCTATTTTCAAATGTGATTATTGGAAAAAACCAGGACGGAGAGGTGTATTTCTAATTAAGCCAATCGATACAGGGCCTTTTATGTAAAGAAAATGATATGGACTTTAGTTTTCGGACCAACTTCCTTAAAGAAACTAGGTTTTTTTAAGCGTTTAATAGGAAGGTCCTCGGATGAAAAAGTAAAAGAGAGATGCTACTACGCTCTGGTTAGACCACACCTCGAATACGCCGCGAGCATTTGGGAATCTGGCCACAAAGATTTAACCAAAAAAATTAACAAAATAAAAAAGAAAAGCACCACGCTTCGTTAAAAACTGCTACGAACGAACATATTATGTTACACAACTGTTGAAGGAATTAAGGTGGGAGCCCCTAGAGACCCGGAGGCTGCACGCTAGGCTTAGGCTGCTTGATAAATTCAGAACTGATATTTTTCAGAGCGACAAGGGGAATATTATCATGACGCCTCACTACGTTTCGAGGTCTGACAGATGCAATAAAATAAGAGAGATACTCTGCCTAACAGATAGGTCCAAAAACTCGTTCTTTCCGCGCACAATAAGCGACCACAGTAGAAACTGAGCTCCTCCAATCACACTCTCATAGGACATGTCACCATTTCACCTCCAAAACTTTTACATCTTTACACGGCTGGCGACCTAACACCCCCTGCTACACGCCCAAGCGGCGGCTCGCGGAGTAGTATGTAGATGTAGATGTAGACCGAAAGGAACGGCCGTTCCATTGAAGCCGTTCCTTTGTTCTTCCGTTCAATTCATTGACCCGTTCCTTCAGACCCGTTCGTTCGTGTACGACCAACCTCTAATTACACAGTTAAATATCCATATTCAGTCTCCCTCTAAATGACGCCCAAAGCAAGAATAGTTATTTCACATTGATGGACTGTCACATACTCGTATATCATCACGTGGGACAGGAGAAGTATAACGGATATCAAACGAAGGATAGCCCAAGCTAAGAAAGCGTTCGTCTACATCTGTATCTACTTATTACCCTGCAAGCCACCAGAAGTTGTTTGGCAGGGGGTGGCTTATCACCAATAAGAACTGCATGTAAAGAAATGTACTTTTACCAGCTTACACCACGTAATAGGTATGCTACAGAACCTACTAAAATAATCTCTAATGTATTTATGTAAACGTCACCCAAGAGTCATGAACGGAACATGCAAAACATGGTGCTTACTCTACTCGGCAAATTTAGAAACATACATTAAAGGGAAGGTATATGAATAAATCAGCTGCAATATCATTCAAATAATCTACTTCAAAGTCTCAACGCAGCCATTACGGTCTCTTATCGACCGGGGGAAAAACATTTTAAACCTTTCTGTTCTAGAGTCTATTTTCCTTATTTTCTTCTCATGATATGGTCTACTGTAGTATTTTATTTATTTATTAATTTATTTTGTTTAATACTCGCCCAACATATACATAATTATAGGGTGAAAAATCCAAAAGTATAAGTACAAAAATTAAAAATAAATGTTGGAGTATATAGTATTTAGTATGTTGGAGTTGGTAAGATATTGATAACTTCTTCAGTTTTCCTGAAGATGATGTGAATGCACATCGAAACCTGGGTCGTTGTTTAATAAATCGAGTGGTTTTAATAATAGTTGACATCTTAAAAAAATTTTTTAATGATGGAATACCACCAAGTGAGACTGACGAAAGTGAGTGATATCATAACGGCCTTTCAAAATCTTTCTGATCTTCTCTGCACGTGCTATAACTCTGTTTTTACGCCTACCTCATGTGGATCCCAAACACTGGCAGCGTATTTTAAGTGAGGTCTAACAAGGGAGTAGTAGCTCATTTCTCTAACTTTATCGTCGCACATTCTAAATGCCCATTTTTATCAATCCTAATTTACGACTAGTTTGACCAGCTATTTAACTAGAAAATAATAAGTGAAGGCATTCGTGAGGAGCGTAGCACTCTATCAATCGGAAGTATAGACCATTCGAATAGCAGAACAGACTAGAATCCTTCGAATTCTGGAACTAGAGGAGGATGCTGAAGTTAAAATGGACAGATAAAATTAAAAATCATGACCTTTGCAGATGAGGAGAAAAGAAGAGGACCATTAGAGTAACACACAGAAAAGAAGAACCAAATGGATTGGACACACCCTGAAGCTTTGAATGTAGATTTGTGAAGAACATGAGTGAAAGTGAAATAGAAAGAAAAGTTCCAAGAGGAAGGCCCAGGAATAAGTTCATGGACCAAATAAAGAAAGTCTCTCCTAATCACAGTACACCGTATACTCGATCTTCGGAAAACTGTTCGTTTTCCAGTCGAGTGGACATCCATGATTTGGATGCATTCGCTGGTCACAAACTGACGGGATCCACTTCAAACTCGTTCTCACTGAATTTTAATGAACCTTGTTTTATTTTCGGACGACGGCTGGGAAAACGTGGGGGATGACGTAATGCCCCCGTGACACTTACTCGGCCTCGAAGGCCTCCAAGCGTTCCTCCTGGAAGAATTATCGCTTCTCCTTCACTCAAGCTACAAAAGTGTAAGTTTCCAGTGAAACGAGCATATTTTGAGTTAACCATTCCAATATCTGAGCGTAAGGACTCAGTGTCAATACTTTTCACTCAAAACACGTGAGATACCTTCCAAAAAGTGTGTAAATTATAATAAAAACTAATTTTTATTCCGCCATTTCAGAAATTTTTACGAATGCATCACTCTACCAATTTTTTAATATGTAATTAAGCATCCCAATGGATACAATCAGTTTTTGGGGTTACCATCGAAGCGTATTTCAAGAGACGGTTACTCATTTCTCATCTTTACGATTCACAAACGTCCCAGCAAATCACTGACGTACAATTTAGATGTGTCCATACAATTAAAAACAATTGTTCAAAGATTTAAAAAAAAATGTATGAATAAAAACCAATACTTTGCAACAGGTTACAAGACATATGCAATATTATAACGTCAATGAATACATAATCTAAAGTAATTTTTTTAATATAATCACGTATGTCATTGCAATTATTTTCCAATTTTTTGTTTGGAAAATTACCATAATTGTATGTTTCTTAAATATGTACCTATAGGTACCTACATGAATTATCAATTCGAAAGGTAGAGAACAGAACAATTTGGGGCAAGGTTCTAATATGACTGATTAAAACTTCATGGAGAGGAAGATAATGTAGAAGGGAAATATAAAATGTATTGGACAAAATAATATTAAATGGAGAGAAATTTAATCTATAAACGAAATTTGTCTCAGTTAAGAGGGCACATATGACTGCGAGTTCGTAAGCATTGATAATGCCAATGACTAGCTATCGCATTCGCAACAGTAACACGGATGATTCAAAAATGAACATCCAAAAATGCAATCATGATAAAATTAAAAATCGTGAAGTAATCGTCAGATTGACGAAGAATTTTCCCTTTCAGAGATAGGCTTAACCTTTGAATGCTCCCATAATTGTAGGCAAACTAAGCGGTGACACGAGAGATTAAATAAATACATGATGCCTGTAAATTTTCATTACCCTAGACACAGGAATAACCTTAGATGGAACTCATCACAATGCCACGGGAACAGTTAAGCTGGCTCTCTGCGGATGTAACCACAGTTGAAAAAAGTGCGAATGGGGTCGCTATTAAGGTGGCTCGGGCCTCAAGGCTTATTCCAGATTTTCTGGGAACAGGAATACAGCATCTTTGATGTGTTTTTTTTTAAACTGAGATGAAAATAAAATAGGGTCTCTTGGATAGACGTACTGTAATTCCACCTTGATAGTGCAGATTTTAACACGGACTCTAATGGAGATTCCTCTGATCGAAGCGGAAAATGTCCTTTGAACGAGAAAGCATATTCAAGCTTTTAATTAAAACCGTTTTCAAGAAGCAAAGTGTCCGGGGAAGTTGAATTTAAATAAAACATCGGCATCCTACCGCCTATTTTTTCAATTAATTACCGGAATGGCTCCGTAATTGGAATCAAAATACGGTAGCTCGATGGAAATGGCGCTTTCGTCGACTTCCATGGCTGGAAAAATGTGGTCATCCTTACTGATATATAAAAATGTAATTGTGTCTGTCTATCTGTCGGTTGCTCCATCACGCAAAAGCTACTGGTCCGATGGAGTGCGGGCGAAATTTTGCGTATAGATAGATAATATATCTGGATGTGACTAAGGCTATATTAATAAGCCCTCAGGACCCCCTGGTGGTCAAATCAAAGCATTGGATTCGGTGTAGTGCTTTCATTTTTTGCTTTTTAAAAGAACTTTCACTCAAGGTAGAGGGCTGGGATTTTTTTATCGGATGGGCGGATGAAGGAAGTCAATAATTCTTTGAATCAATTTTCTTATACGCTTTGTATTTGTTTGAAAATCGTGTTTTTAGCTGAAAAATCCCAAAATTTTTCTGAAATCAACAATGGCATATTTCCTTGACAACCAGAGATTTGATCCTCATATGACCACGCCGAAAATATAATTCAGGCGTTGTGGTTTTCTTATGAAATAAGAACAATATTTTTCACATCCGTTATTTCAACGCGTACCTTCCTCCAGTTAAAAATATTTTCGTGGAATAATGTGTATATTTTGAACCTTAATTTTGGCTTCCAATAGTAAATATTTTATCAGAGGTAGCAGGATTTCTTTAACTCAATGAATAAAAATGTGTAACTTAGTACTTATCTTGACTTGCTCAGTCAAGCCAGAGCCCCTTACACATGTTTCTTGCGAAGGTAATCCCCAATTCATCTTCTAAAACCTTCCAGTTAAAGTTAACTTTGTTCGAGACATTACATCGTGCATTTTGCAGTAGTGTCACTTCACTCATTCAATCCGATTAAAAGTCTGAATACCGAGAACGAATGAAAACAGCATCGCGCAATTAGATATCAGGAATCAACGCGGGAGCAGAATTAGGTGCTTTTTTGGTCGCCGAAGTTAGGCAGCTTAAGTTCTTCCTAAATGCGACTCCATATTCTACTTCCTATGCTATTTCTTTACTTCCGAGAGATAAAAACATGAGAACAGTGGATTTGAAGAAGGCATGACGTGCAAGTTGTTAATTTTTTTTAAGGTAAAGGCAAGCATTATTATTTATACTTTAAAATAATAAATATATGATATTTTTGTAGAATAAATTCTCAACTTCGGGAACCACGAATGAATAAATGATTTTGACTTTTTTGCCATAGCATAGACATTTACAATGTAGAAAATGTAACTAAGTAACAAAAAATAACAAAACGATACATAAATATGACAAAAAGTGTGCTACAACTATGGTGAATCTCTTCTCCCACTGGACTGGAAGTGTTCTCAAGACTCTACTTAGATTTAAACAATAAGTACAGTTTTCCTTATTACACCGCATTTTTGCAGTACAGTTATTGCAGCATTACACTTCCAACACTGTAATAATGCATAGTTTCAGTACAGTTTTTACCACAGTACAGTTGCTCCACTGTACTGCAGCACATTTTCAGTACAGTCCTCTCCTCAGTTAAGTCTTTACAGTACACTTTCGGGGTAAATTATCCTTAACAATTCAACCACAGCACCGTCCAGTACCTTTAAGAGGACTGGAACGGTAATAACTGCGGAGTAACGTACAGAGTAAGCTTGGGTGCAGTACACCCTCAGTAGGAATTTTTTTCTCTGGGAAAGTATTAATTTAAAATATGGCACCCGTTTCAGGTCTCTCGTAAGATCCTCCTGGAATCTATATTTTCATTTAGTGATCCACATTTCCTATCCTCTTCCATTTTCCTCTACGCTTGCTAAGAACTCTTTCTTCCATTATCCTCTATAACATACTTTAATTTTTCATCGCGCCCTTCATCCAATTTTTCTATCTCATCCAAACGGTCTCTTCGCAAGGCACCGTCCAATCTTGTTCTGTCACCTTTTTTCTATCTTGTCGGTGTGGAAAGGTGAGTGAACATCCTCTGAGCTACCCGGCGATAAGGTTTTGGTAGCATTTAAGGTAGTTTGAGTGAAATAATATTTTACCAAGGAATCAATGGCTTTGGTCTCATTTTAGAGAAAAACATCTCATCCTTCTAATGACACCAAAAAGTTAACCCCTTACCGCATTACTTTCCGAGATTTTTGACGAAAAATACCAGCCATTTTACTTAGGAAATGGTACGTGTATACACTCCAGAGAGACATTATTTACAAAATGAGTAATTTATAACACTTAGATGTCGTAAAAACAAACAGCGAGTAGATTGTATGTTTTCTCAACTATTTTTGGAAAAAAATCATATTTTCACCGCAATTGGTTCTTGAGTATAACGAAAAACTTTCGTTTTGCAGGAGTTTCAAACACACCGCGCGAAAAAATGAGTCATGTTAAAGACTTATTTAGATATTTTCATTTGATTACTTACCATTTCTGTCATATAAAACTATATTATTGCACCATTAAAAATACAATCTTTAATTCATGTGTTCTGCAGCTGGTGAAATTAAAACTCATGGTGCGAATATGGTCTGTATTATGACTAGGGAACTATCTCGCTCAGACCACCGTAAAGGTCCGAGTGTGCTCATATTCATCGCAAGGCTTAATCTACATCTATGATATACCGTGAAAAACACCACTAGGGTCTGTGGTTTGGGGTGATTCTACACCAGGCATGCGACGCTGATCCCAGTTACAATTAGAACCGCACTAGGCGCCGGCCAAATCGGTCAGGATAACTATGCGCGTTGAGACCAGAACTAGGAGAGTGCTACGGAAACGAACATGCTACCATGTAGTACACTCATTAAATTCAACTCTTGATTAGCTATATTAATGTGATCAATGAATAGTTCTACAAGGTACTATACCATGCAGATAGCTAAATTATAGTGGAAATTTCATGCGGGGTGATCTGTTAGTAATGATTTTAAGATACCAAGCACACATACAAAGCTACTCTACCTAGTGAGGGTCAGAGTTTCATAGAACTGATAGATCGCAATTATTATGGTCCCTTTTTGTACGTGGAAAAATGATATTCTAAATGTATCGGTGCATCAGTCTATTTCCTTAATCTTATGCCTGTGATCCTTTCTACTATAATCATTTGGCCCCTGGCAATGCGTCAACGTCCGGCAGAAAATAGTTTCCATCAGTAAAGGGCACAAGCCTCATGCCTGGATAGCTGGACTTACCCTTTCTATGGAAGGAGATGTGAACAAATTCCCATCGAACAAATCAAACATTGGGTGGAAATTAACCTAAATCTCTGTCTCTGTTTCCAATCCTGATATAGTATCATGGCTTTTGCTTTCACCCTGGAGTCTGCTCTCCAACACGCAAACCGCTCTTGAGGATCAATGCTTAGAGATAATCTCCCAAGAACGCATTCCCATCAATTATAACTAATGATTTAATCTACATGAAAACTAATTTAAATAACATTTTTGTTTTCTTGAGCGCAACGGAAAAATAGCAATAGCGTGAGCGCAAGCGTAATGCTGAACCGTAAATGCGCCCCTGCCAGCTTTTCATATTTTTACCCAATTGCCTCCTCCGAACATTTTATTCTTCCTTACACCATAACTAGTTAAACAGCCATTAATAAACCATGGGAGAAAATAACTCGCAAAACATAGGCAGTGGGACATGATTCCAAATATATCTCACCTAATTAGACCACAAAATACCAGTGAAGAGATAATATGCCAGAAGTAGAAGTTGTATATGCGTTGTGAAATTTTTCATGAGATCTTATATTTGGTGTACTCGGTCCGTAAAAATATCAACCAACATTGCCCATCCATTTATCCGTTTCTGAGAAGACCTGTTGCGACCGTATCATTCAGGCTTATCGGCTTTTGTTTTAAAAGAGTACCGCTTAGGCATTCCTGATGCTTTGATCTTTGTAGTTTTCACGTAAACAATGCACATTATCGAATAAAATCGTTTGCTGAGGTCTGCGAAGGAGAAATGACGTTCTTCTCCTTCAAGCTTACTATTTTCAGCCTAGATGTAGCATTCCAAAAAGGCTATGGAAAAAGAATGCGCGAATGAAGGTACATGTATAGGCTAACATCTATGAAGCACAATGAAGAATAGGAAAGGCAATTTTCACTGGATATATAGAGGAAAACTGCCTTTTCTTTTTTTCATGAGTTATTAATTTGGTCAAAATAAGCGATTGGAGGACTACAATTTTTGCCCTTCCAAATAAACTACTGCATACTGTATGAAATATACAAATTAATTGAGTAACGGAAAATGTTGCTACGATAAAATAGTTAAGTTGTGTGAAGTGATGCTGATATTACGGAAACGGAAAGATACGCTGTCTCTCAATTTGCACTCCAAATTGTGAGGATGACTCCTATGAGTTTTAACGGATGCCGTTTCCTCTTATGCGCTTGAGTCATTTTCTGGAAAGCTCACTCAATTACGCAATGAGATTCGGTCTGCACATCCCTTCACGCTGGGATGAGTAAACTGATCACGAGAATGTGATGCCAGCCGACACGCCGACCCAACGTCCCCTGAAAACGAACTGGAACCCTTGGACCCGTCATCGGCGGACGCTCGGGCTGGTGGTGAGGGAAGGCTGATCCTGAAACGGCGACAAAACAATTGTCAGCCAAGGACGAAGTTTCCACCTATATTGTTTCAGAATGCGATACTTTTATCTTTTTCACATGTCTTGGGAACTAGGAAGCCGACCGCAAAATTGTGGGGGCGGGCGCCTTTCGTGCGAGTCCGGAACTGTTCGAAGGCCTCCGCTGCTGGGGGGCGGGGAAATGCCTCCGAGAGGATGGGTTTTAGCTCGACGTTGCCGAGATCGTTATCCCTTACCCGGAATAACAGCATGGCTCACAATGAGAGAGGCTCTGTAGTTTTTTAGGTTTGGCAACACAGCAAGTTAATTGAGGAAGTTCACACAACGGAGGTCTGAGAGGAACTGAAATTTCGAGGCTCTACGTCACGCCTACAGTACCCTGATTGGCCCTGGGAGAGTCATGTTACGAGCCACTTTCTTTTCGCATTCCTCCAAAAATTTTAGTCCATCCTCCAAGCCCCAAAGAAATGATTACAGTAAAAACATAATTGGCGATTCATTTGTGTACTTTTAATTCATAAAAGATGCTCATTGGGGGGGTGGTATTCCATGAAACTCTTTCAAGTACCTCTTTCCGTTGTTCCACAAATGTATTTTGCATCCCTAGGTCTACACTATTCAATAAATGTGAGGTAAATAACAAATTATTTTTAAACAGATACGACAGTGGGTAAGAATTGGATATATTGATTAATGTTAATTTTTCTCTCAATGTACTAACAATGTTGTGCTTAATTATTATTTATGTGCTTAATTATTATGATTAACAATCAGTCAGAACTAATTTTACTCATCCGGCGGTACGGTAAAACGCCTAGCTCAACCGTGAACATATTTGCATGTGAATTGCTTAATTTTTTATGCCAAGGGTCTGATTCATATTTTATTCTTCCCTTGCTGGAGGAAACACAGTATTGCGTTCCAACTGTATCTATGGGTTGCATCGCGTAAAGTTAATGGCGCAAAATACCTCGTTAATCGGTCGCCCTCCATTTCAAAGACCCAAGTAAAACTCTGCTTCTAATATTTGTGGTTACTTGTTTTCCGTCGAAGTGACATGAAGAAAAATTAGGGCTAGTGAGTTGGATGTACATATATCTTCTTTCATTCTTCTCTCCAGCTTCCAATCTACACTTACATACACTATCCAAAATCAAACCATATCCTCTCCTTATTACATTGTTTTTAGAGTGTAATTAAACTGGCATGGGAAAAATCGCTGTTGAAATTTTGGTTTACAAAAATGTGAAAGCACGACTTTCATACACAATGCTTTGCCTTCCAGCTTTGTAGTGACCTCTTTGACTCATTTGGTGTCACAGTTTTCCAGGGGTGAGCACGACTTTCATACCCAATGCTTTACCTCCCAGCTTTCTAGTGACCTCTTTGACTCATTTGGTGGCACAGTTTTCCAGGGGTGAGTAGCAAAATTCCCCAATAACTATTACTACTAATTGCGGGCATGGAATTTTGAATGGAATATGTGGTGACAAAGAAAACTCTCCATGAGAATCGACAAATGGTCACCATCTCACCGTGTTTCTTGGTCAATGATTCGACCCATATGGATATGAAATTAAATCTATGATCCCCTTTGAAGAGTAACAGAGTGGCATTTAGTTAATGAAAAGAGGATAACAAAGGAATACGAGGCGATCTCAGCCGCGAGCAACGGCTAGTTTACGTCTATGGAATTAAAACCCTTCCTTACCTATCTGTCCAAGGCAGGGCACTTGTTCTCTCCTGAAGTTTAATATGACCATCGCCCAAATTATGATAGCGTATTTATAAGGCGTTAACCAATGGACTTCGATCTGCCAAGAGTTCAGTTATCTGTCTAGTCCTTTATTTTATATTCATCATCATCTCTTTTCTACAAAAAATAATTGTTTCACGAATGCTGTTCATGGACCAAAATATTTGGACATTAGGATGTGGTTATTTTTCATTGCTCCCACAAAATTAGTTTTCAAAAGTCCACATCATGTTACGCGGTGAGCAAATGAACACCCCAAAACTTCCGCTCGACTTGTGAAAATTCAGAGCCCACCCAAGAGCCACATGTAGTACCTATACGGCGATGTTCAGAGTACCTTATTTGAGGAAGCAGGCAATGATTTTAAGGTAGGTTGTGAAGAGACCGCCCTCAAAGCCCTAAAGTCATTCCATTTGTGCACATGTGCTACCTCTCACCAGTATTAAGAGCTGCAGTCCAGGTCTTCGTATTCTTTCCTCTGCGCCGTGATTAACCCTCCCCCACTCTGCCACAGACCTCACAATATTTCCTCTTTAACACTGGAAGTACCGGAGTGGTCATTTTGACCCCTTTTTTATGACCATTTTGTGGTAATCCATTATTTCCATCTGAATCGTCCCCCCTCTTGCATATTCCTTGACCTGTTATTTTTTCAGCTGGAGAATATAATGTGAAAATAAGAACCTCTGATGAGCCGTTATATTACTAGGGTTAGAATGATAGTTAGTATGGCGGCTTAGCTAACTTGCATTTAATCAGCATTTCTTGACCCTAGTTAAGATGCTGGTGGCCTCTGGTGGAGAGTTATGAAGTCGATGTAGCCCACAGCCCAACAAATATCGGTAGTCGCTTTTCATTTGTTTCCTGGGCTGTGGGGGCTGTGGGCTAAATTCACGAGACTTGTATGGGCAAGAAAAATGATTGAATATGCAAATGTTTCGCACGGTTAGAATTCATTTTTATTAGTATTTAACTATACACTTATCATTTCATATCTAATTATTACTTTATACAGCGAAAGATAAGAGAAAATTGATCGAAAGTTAAGATAAGAGAAAACTAAGGGGAAAAAGTTCGTTAAAGAACGACATGTCACTATGCTATATTTACCATTAAGATACTCCAGGAATATTACGCTATTATGTTGTTTATTTTTGTTAAGATAAATAAAAACAATTCAACATATGTTATCTTGATATTCTAGATTTATAAATTACTTCCATTTTGAGTCTTTGTCTCAATATATGCAGCGGAATGAACGACTTTTCCTTCCAAGTTCGGCCCATAACCCGTCCACGCTTGCGCATTTACGGTAAATTTTGAACTTAAAATACGCTATTTTCTGTTGTTATCCAGTTGTGACTTTTTGCTGATTTAAGGGGTGACATATTCACTGTACGAAAACATGTACGATATGGTTAATTTTAATTTAAAAACACTTGTCATATTTATCAATTATTCATTATGCATGTACGCAATTGGTCTAAGTTTTTTCTTATTCATCCAGCTCAACATGTAATGGCAATTTTTGATGTATCCAACACACAGACAATGCGGAGTAGACACATAAATCATCTATATTTTTGTGTAATGTATAGATGTACTTAGCGTAATTTCATGGGGATAAATACAAATACTTACACTAGTATAATTATACTAAAGCATCAAAAATTGCCTTAATGAACGGCCGGGGAAATTTGTTTCAAAGAAATAAAATTTCGCGTTGGAATATTTAAGTTTCCTTGATATTATATTGGTGTGCTGATCACACCTTAGATGTTGGTCGAAAGTCATTCCCAAATATTAAAATTCAGCTACTTGTTCAATTTTCATTTTGTAATTGCATGGATTTTCAGTGAACTTAGACTTGTGAATGGTTAAATGACAATTAATATTTTCAGTGCATTTAGACTTGTGAAAGGTTAACTGACAATTAATATTAAAACAATCGCACATAATAATATTAAAGCAAGAAGAAAATAATATTGTTCACTCAACAATAATTTCCTGGAGTCCATCAATTCGCTCTGTGTACAGAGATCTGATTCTGACGTCCGAAAATATAGATGTAATTACAGCCTCCGAGTGAATCAGTGTAGCGTAGACTTGCACTGCCAGAGTAACTAAGGGGAAGCTCAAATAAATACTTGTAACTCGCCTACAAAAAAACTCCATAACGCTTACTCAAAAGAACAGCAAAACTTCAGAGAAAATCTTGTTCCTCAGCAAGAGAGGTTCAAAGAGATAATTCATAATATCGCACAAAACAGCTGAACGACATGCATAAAGCTAAATGCGATATAAATGTAATGGTAGCTAACTTCTGTAGCGTAAAGAACAATCAAGTCGAAGTTGAGCATATTGAGGAGAGGATATTAGTGATATCGAAGTTTTTCCTACAGAATATAAAATTTACAGACATGATCGACCGTTAATTACTGGCGGCGGATGATTCTTAGCAGTTAAATCATATTTGAGTAGTACGGCACACTAATTATACGAAAATAAAATAGAGAGCTTATTGTGTACTATGAAACAACAAAAGAAAAAATATCCATGTTTGTTTATTACATAGACCACCAGATTCCAAAATAGACGTTTTGTATCAATTAGATACTTAATTATCATCATTTACCTGGAGGCATAACAAAAGCATGATAGTTATCGGCGGAGATTCCAACCTCTAGCTATAACTTGGGTAACATAAGTGCAGAAATAAGTTCAAGGAAGTGTGAAATAAGCCATACCATACTCAATACACTTCCAAACCACTCTCGTACTCAAGTAGTGAATGAAACTACGAGAGAAGTGAAGTATTAAAGTATTATCTTCTTTAAAATTTCTATTAAGTCAGGTTGTACAGCAACGAATCTTGCGTCGAGAGAAATATACGTTGCTCAACGGTCAAAAACTAAGAGAATTATGCGTTCTGTTCTACAAAATTTCAATTAAAAAAATCTCAGGTGGATTACTAGATGAAACTCCCAAGTCATTCTTGTCTTACGCGAGAGAGCTCCTGGACGAATCTTATACGGTAGAGTCTTTATATGATTACAACATAGCAGTGACTAACAATATCGACAAAGCCAATATATTAAAGCCCTACTTTGGAAGTGTAGTCGAAAAGGATGATACAGCGCATAATTCAGACATTCCTAACATTATTGAACCGATTTCTGATATAATTATTCATCGTGAAGAAATAACTAAAACAACTACGTACAATTAAAAGGGGCAAGTCATCAGGCCAAGAAGGATTACCTGCATGCTTGCTCAAGGATTTAGCACCACAGATTTCTCCATTCCTCGAAATTATATTTAGCAAATCATTATCCGATGGCAAGGCAAGGCAAGACTGAAAAATAGCCAATGTCACAAAAACACTTAAAAAAAGAAACAGGCTTGACCCATAAAACTACCGGCTTATAAAGTTTTAATCGCTTTTATGCAAGACTCTCAAACGCATTGTTGTAAGCATTTTTGATGACCTTTCTGGATAATTGATACCTCTTTAATGCCAGTCAGTACAGTTTCCGGAAGGGTGAACCTGCGAAACATAGCTTGTGCTCTTCCCTCAAGACTAAAATCAGATGAATAAAAAACATAGTGACGCGATATTACATGATTTCACGACAGTATTTGTCAAGATTCCTCACAAAATACTCATACACAATTTGCAATCATGAGCAGTAAATAAAAAAAATAGTGAACTTGATACGGGACATTCTAATAATAGTTCTATCATTGGACCTTAACAACGTAAATTTGTGGTGCCAGCAGTGGGCCGTAGAACTAAATCTTAGTAAATGCACCACGGTACACATCTTGCGGCGGACATCACCCCAACACTATATCTACACAGTGGGTGGAGTAAACAGAGTTTTCAGATAAATTCAGATACCTTGGAATTGCCTTAACTTCAGATACATTATGGAGAACACACATACAAAACATAAGCGGCACAGCATTGAAGAAACTAGGATTTATGAAATGTTTGATAGGAAGGTTCTCGTATAAGAGGGTAAAAGAGGGGTACCAATTTCCTCTGGTTACGTCACACCTCGAATACACCGCGAGCATTAGTATTTCTGGACAGAAAGATTTAACCGAACAAATAAGTAAAATACAAAGGAAAGCTGCACGCTTCGTAAAAACTGGTACAAGCGAACATGTAGTGTTTCTTAGCTTTTAGGGGGATTAGGTTGCGAGCTGCCAGAGACTCGGAAGGCGCGCACGATACTTAGTTTTCTCGAGAAATTCAGAACAGGATTGTCTCAGGGCGACACAGGGAATATCTTATTGATGCCACTCTACATGTCTACTCTGACTGATGCGATAAAATAAGAGACATACATTGCCAAACAGATAAGTACAATAATTGGTTCTTTCCACGCACTATAAGTGACCATAATAAAACCGCAACTCCACTTTAAACACACCCACGATACGCTTCACCATTTCACCTCCCAATCCCTCATCCTTACCTCCTTTATTCGGCTGGTGTCTTAACCCTCCCTACCACTCGGCCATGCATCGGCTCGCAAGGTAGTATATAGATGTAGATTCCATATTAAGTCACACCTCTTCCCATGATGACCATTTATAGGGCAATTTCATCAGTAAATGCTGTTAATCTGCCGATGAATTTTCAGTGGCAATAATCAGTCAAGTAAATGAAGAACAATATATGGCCTAACACTCAGCATTGTGGTGTATCTGAGCATATGGATCCCTAATCATTGACTCAATTGTTTACCCGTACGCACTGTGAAGGAGAATATAAGTAACCCTTAAACCATTTCCACGGTGTTTCACGAACGCTTTCTTTGTTTAACTTTTCCATCAAAATATGGTGACTTATAGAAACCATAGGCCTTCAAATATCCACAAGTAGAGCTGCTACACGTTTATAACAATTAATTTCATTATGGACGTGTCTTGAAATTTTCCAAGGCACCTTTGGTTCATAAACCCTTTCTAAACCTGTTTTGCATACTACTAAAAAATTCTTGCTTGTCCAGGAAGAACGAAAAGCCGATAGTAAGTTACTTTGCGTCGGTCGCCTTTTTAATGCGGGAGAATTACAATAGCTTACATCAATTTATCAGAAAATTATCCTTGGTAAAAACTCATATTGAAAATATGCGTCAGAAGATCAAAAATGAGGCGGGTGATATTTTTTTTAGCATTGTTGTATATATCCCGTCTGCAATAGCTGTTTCTCTAGATTGAGGAGTTCAAAGTTATTCGTATTTCAGATGATGTTAATAGTTCTAGGTGCATACAAATAATCAGGATGTTTAAGTTTATCGTGCATCATTCTAGGTGCAGAGATATTTTCACGTTGAATATATACTTTGGTCGATTTGAGCACGCCAATAAAATAGTTATTGAATTCTTTCGCGAAAACTGCTGCATCTGTGAGAATTTTTGAGTAAATTTCTAGCTCAGGTATGAATGAATTGCTAAGTTTCTTGGCTGTTAAATCTTTCAGAACATTCCGCAATTCTTTTGGATTACATGCAAGCTTTTTAACTTGATTCATACAATAGCTGTTAGCTATTTCTCTTGTGACCGCTCGTAATCTTTTTCAAATTTTAAGCACTTGTTCCTCAACCTCTCGTTCTTAGACATTTAAATAAAATAGTTTGATTGGTCAATTTTTTTAGTAATTGATAGTCATCCAAGGTTGTATTTTTTTCTTTTTAGAGGTACTTTGTGTATTGAAGTTGTAATCTTGGACAGAGTTATTCAAACTGTCTAAAGATCATGTAAAACCTATCGATACATTTGTTTAGTGATAAACGGAACCCTTTCGACGACAAAAAGTCTAGTTTTTCATTTATTACAGTGAACTATAATAAAATGAAATCAGCCAGGACTATTTAAGTTGGCGTTATTGATCATACTATTCTCTGAGATTGACAATTCAGTCGCAGAATAATCAGCTAATGCCAAGTGAGCAAATATTCCAGAACTAAAGGAGTTAAAATTCCTGATAAAAACATGTCCAATGCAGGTAGCAATTAATAAAATTATTCGTGTGGGCTCAATAATGAGACTAGTTAAGCCATAAGAGTTTATTAGTTGAATGTATATAGTATGAAAAATGGTATTGGAATCCAAAGTATTGATATTCATGTCACCAATAATTACTTCATTATTCTCGAACATCTTAACAATGGTTCCTGTGCATTTAAAGAAGATGTTACGGGAATATATTGGTCCATGTAAATCGAGATGACGTCTGAATCCATAAACTCATTTTAAGACTAGTCATTAGGCATTTAGCAGAAGAATCAGATCACAACATATTTTTTCATAATTTATGTTACATTTTACATTCACCAATACACCTCTAGATTGATAATTGTCGTTGCACTAAAATATATCTGACACGATGTAGGTAGACTTTCTTCACTTGTTATCTTGACACTAGCACAAGGAATAGATGAACTTTGCAACTATCGCCACCACTTTCTATCAGAACATTATTTGTTCTTTCATGGTCACTAGAGTCACTAGCGGTACTTCTATGTTTATAGATATTTTGTTTTTCCATGAAAGACAAATCTTTCGGATAAAATGATTCAAACCTCTCAGCCACTGCAACAAAACAAGGTAGCTAGCCACTTAGTGTGCCGCGCCCGACACCAATGTGGACGAAGTTATATTACAGGTGCTTCAGCCAACCGCATTAACATTGAAAACGAATATTATTCCTGGCGTGAATACAGATTGAAGGTGCGTGCGTTCCGGGATGGGGTGAAGTCGAAAGAATAAACGAAATTCACCAAAGAGCACATCTTATACCTTCTCGTTACATTACGTGGAGACGGAGGGCACAATGTAAAAATCACTCGGCAGAGGAAGGTGTTCACAGTCCGAAAGCTTAGTGCGTAGTGAGTGGCGGCTTACCGTCTTTATCTCTCCTCTTCCCACTCCCGTTGTTAGGGAGACTTAATTAACGATGACCGAAATCTCATTCACGCCGTCGATACGCATAACGATGACATGGCGAGACTTCCCGTCGCAGGAGATGCTGCTGATGCCCCGACTTCATCGCGTCTCGTCCGCCGAAACTGATGGTGTTGATACTTTAATTGATTTTGATACACAAAGGTATTGGTGGATTTGGTTTTGCACTCGCGTTCATAAGAACGCAATGAGAGCGCTCAGAGATGCATGGCATATGTGACATGCAATTATCTGTTCTTAGTACTTACCACAACGCTAGGAAAATTCTATAAATATGTTCACTCTCTCGTCCAGTAGGGCACATTCTTTGAATATCCTGAGAATGTAACTTTTATCTTAGATCTACGCTTTTTCGGGCTAATGTTATCAATAATTTTCTAAGACATTAATTATTTGGTTGGAGAGGAAGGATATCGATTTTATCCAATTAAAATTTTTCTTTTAACCACGCGATCATACTATTTACTGCACCACTGGAGAATTCACTGGAGAATACGCCCCTCTTGACACCGTTTGTCGAGTGATTATAGAGGTAGGGGGTTCTTCCTTCCATTGTATCCCCTGGGGAGCTCTTCATATCAAATTTTGTTGAGTTACGTGGTATGGATGAATATTCCTCTTATTTATTCGATTTTTGCCACGGGATAATTCCTTGTTACATTGAAGGAGGAGCAGAGATTGTTACGTTTACATCTCTTATGAGAAAAGTGCTTCGCGCCACTGCTCTGCATTTTTCCCTTCTCTGCCCAGGGCACCGACAACCTCCTCTTCACATTACAAGTTTTCCTCAACTTTATAGGCCTTATATTATGATGGTCCCAGTCCAATGAACAGTCGGTAGAACTGAATTCTCTGTGGCCTCAGGAAGAGCAAGTAACCACCAGAGATCATATTGAAACAACCAAACAAATATATCAATTTTTGCAAATTTTCGAACTTCTACGCCGGTCGTGATTACTGGAGGAACCTGTTTTTTGCAAAAATTTTACTAATTTGGCTCAAAACGCGAAACTATTAACCATTAAGGCAAAATCGTGAAATAATTGACGAAATTGTGTAGAATCATATATTTTGAAGTTAACGCCGGAAATTCGATTCGAGTTAAGGCGATAAAATCCGATGGTCTATTATAATGAATTCTACACCACTTGGATACATATCAATGTACGACGGTGTATGTTGTGTGTTTGGTGCGGTGCATGTTCTCTCTATAGTGTTTTCTACCCAAACGTACAGAACCGTAGTGTAAAGATCAAACAAGCAAAAGTTGAGTGCAACTTTGAAAATGTAGATGTTGTCATTGGAACAGAGAGCTGGCTTGCTGAGGATATAAGTGATAGGGAGGTTTTTCCAATGAGATATATAATCAATGGATGTGATCGACCGAATAGTACTGGCGGCGGAGTATTCTTAGCAAAGAAATTACATTAGAATAGTACCACACATTAACATATATTACAGTGTAATAAAATAGAGAGCATTTGGTATACCATTAAAAAATTCATCATAAGAAATATACATACATCTTCATTTTATAGATCACGTAATTCAAAAATAGACATTTTGTATCACTTAGAAACTCCAATCTTAACTAAACCCTAAAAATAAAGTCAATTCATTTGAAAAATTCGTCATCGTAAAATTTGGAGAAACGTTAGAAGTATCATTCACAGAATTTGTTGCTGTATCAAAAGACAAGAGCACTGAAGTATCACGGTTAAATCTTTTGGAGATTCTACGCAAAGGAATCGATTAACATATCCCACACAAACTGAAACGTGAGAGTAGGGAACCTCGTTGGTATGACCACGGAGTAAGGCGGAAGCTCAGGAGATAGAAACAATTACACAACTTGTATAAAAATTCTATGAAGTCAGGTTACGCAACACCGGAAATAGACCCAAGTTTCCAAGTTAGCAGTAAACGAATTCTTTTCAGACAATACAGTCATCCACAGGGAAATTACCGATGACGCAGACTCAATCATCAAAGGAACGGAAGTTATAACATCGAACCTGAACTGCGTTCATTCGTGGTGCCATGAGTGGGGGATAAACCTAAATCTTAGTAAACGTACAACAGTACACTTCTTGAGGATGTCATCGCACCGACGCCACTGTGGGTGGAGTAAACCTCAAATCCTCACATAAAGTCCAGTACCTTGGAATCACCTTAACTTCAGGAAAGTCGTGGAGAACACACGTACAAAATACATGCGGAACAGCATTATATAAACTAGGATATATCAAGTGTAAAATAGAATGGTTCTCAGATGAGTAAGTAAAAGAGAAGCGTTTCTTCACTCTGGTTAAACCGCACCTCGAATACGCCGCGAACATTAAGGACCCTGGACAGAAATATTTTACCAACGAATATATAAAATAAAAGGGAAAGCTACACACTTCATTAAAAACAGCCCCGCGTGAACGTATGGCGTTTCACAGCCTCAAGAAAAGTTTAATTGTGAGCCCGTAAAACTCGGAGGTGACACACTAGGTTTGGTTTGCTTCAGAAATTCAGAAATGGTGTGTTTCAGAGCAACATAGAGAATATTATCATGACGCCGCATTACATCTCTACGTCTGAAAGAAGCGATAAAATAAGAGATATATTTTTCCACTTAGACAGGTGCAGAAATCAAGTCTTTCCACGCACTGTAAGTGACCATAATAAAATCGGAGCTCCACTTCAAACACACCCACAATAAACTTCTCCATTTACCCCTCAAAACCTCATCCATTACACGGCTACTGTCCTAACATCCCCTGCCACACGGCCATTTGGCGGCTCGCAGGGTGGTATGTAGATGTAAATGTGGATGTACGTACACCAGTTCACAGAAATAATTCACTGATTGAGTCATATTTACGATAGGTTGCCACTAATTAGCAAAAATATGCAGTCAAAAATACCAGTTAACCGATTAAACTTCGTCGTTATTACCGTCCGGTACAAGTAGTGACTCAAATACTCGCCCGTGAAAAACTAGTACTTTTTTCGGTAGTTCTCCTACCGACCCAGGTTTCGAGTTCGGACCCCGGCGTCGTCTGGGATTTTTCAGCAGAATCACCGTCCCTACTGAGATTGGAAACAATTATCCCTTTAAGATTAGCACGTTATATCGGATGGGATGTAAAACTGCGTGCGGCATGTCGACCTCTCTCCGGATCCGGATAATACAACTTTTACCCCGAGAATGAACACTCTTCATTTTCTCTTCACTCCCACCTCATCTCCTTCCTCTTCCATCTCCCAAGTTCGCCACGAAACACCAGCAGTATTTCAGGTCCACTAAATATGCATATACATTGTGTACAGAAAATGGGGAGCTTGCATAAAAATGTTCTCATGCTTCAGCAGCATACATGGCAAAAATCTTTTCTAGCAAACTCGAATATATAATCCGTGTGTATGAGCGTCGATATCTGGTATAAATTCCCTTTATGGTAGTTTGAGTGACATGGCGCCTTAATGATTGCATAAAAAACTGTCAAAAATATCAAAATACTACTTTTCTTTTTAAATACTTAAGGCTGATTCACCAATGGTTACTAGATACTGACAACATTGAAAAGTCTAACGTTGAGAGATAATCACTGCTTTGTCATGATGAAGTGTCAATTTTAGTTTAAAAAATTAAAGGGAGGAGGAAATATCGAAGGAAACGGGAACTAGGTATTCCATTTTAGGTATTTTAGAAGAAGCTAAGGAGGAAAATACCTTGAAATAAGAGCAATCAAAGAAGTTAGCCGGACATCGGCTAAGGAGCATTTCAAGCAGGAGTAGGAAATTTTGGTAGGTCAGCATAAAAAAATTTCGCAGATGTCACTGGGTCCCTATGCTAATGCCAAATTTTACAGTAAAAAACAGTTGTTTTGTATGTGTGCCGTAAGTTGTGAAACAAACCTCTAAATAATATAAAATATATTTACTTGTCCTTATAAATATTGAAGGCTAATTCACCAATTGTTACTCGACACTGACAATATGGAAATGTTATTCTAAATGAGTATGTATATACGTACGACAATACCATGATGTAGATTAATCTTTATGCTCTTTTAGTCACAAAATTAATATTTTTTTACGCACTGTACATTTTTTTTTCTCTAACGTGTGATTTTTTACATTGATTTGTTCATTAACAGCAAATGTTTAGCTAAAGTTAGATTGAACACAGAGTAATTGCCTTCTCGGTTAACTAATTTCCTTTATTTTAAGGTAGAAGATGTAGTTCTTGTGGAACGGAAGACTGAATATTATTATAAAATAGATGATTTTCCAATGTACGAAACACAGAATGATATATTTTTACCCGTAGTAATCTGTTTGTGCTATAACTTATAATATTTCTTATATTCAAATTTTTGTCATAAATATTTTTACTCACTCTGCACTAAAGTAAATTTTTGCTGATCATGTTAGTTCCACGGGGATTGGAAACGATTCTAGGGCTGGGCGATTTTCCTATGTATTGGTTCCAATATCAATATTTTTTATATTGGAATTCCAAAATCAAAATTTTGGAGCGACCAATACCAATAGTCTGATTTGGATATTGATGGTCGGAAAAACCAATATTTATAATTGGAATGTTTATATTGATGAACTAATATTTGCAACTGTATTATTGAATATTGGATTACCAATGTTAAAAATTCAAGTATTGAATATTGGAACCCGGTGAGGAGGGTGGTAAGAAAGAAAGAAAGAAAAAGAAAAGGGAATGAAATATCTTTGAAAACAGACGGCGCGCATGGCACTCAGTGCAGTACTTCCTTTTCCGTCAGGCTTTTACATAGTTAATAAGTCCTTTTTTTGAAGTAACCCCCCTGGTTCTAATACACCACTGCCACCTTTTTTGTTTGTTACTTGTTAATTTTACCTGTAAATATTGCTATGTTCAATATTTTCCAATTTACCAACACTTCATTTTCCCATTATTTCCAATATTACAATGTTTCCAATATGCCAATATTTTCCAATATTCAATTGTTGAATACAGATTATTGATATTGGTCCATTTTCCATAACTTAAGGTATTAGGTACTGATATTTGAACTCAAATACCGCCCAGCCCTAGCCGGTCCTCTCCGTTCTTCCCGTAAATACGCCCATGTATTTACCCCACGCGATCGAGATCAGTAGATAAATTAAATCTACGTACGCTAAGACCACTGACCCTGCTCGATTCTTCAGTTTCAATCATGACTGGAACCTCGCATATATGTATATATATTCATGATCTGAAAGTCGTAGAGGTTATTCACAGAAATGTGTTGATAGAAAAAGGTATGCAACTATCGTTCACTAAAAAGTAAGTTGCATCATTCTTTCCGAAACGGCACCGTGCCCCTAGGAAAGCAATCCGAATAAGTAATGTGGAGATCCTCGCTCGCGTGAGTTAACATCTCCGATGCACTGCGGCTTAAGGTTGCTCTGGCCTCACGGTCACTAATTCCAGATTTTCTGAAAACTTGAATATTTGTATCTTATAAGTACGTTTTATAAACTGATTTGAAAATAAAATATGGTTTATATGCTGGTTTAATTGTAATTTTGTTCTGAAAGTGGAGATTTTAACATGGCCTCTAATGGAGATAGCTCAGATTGCAGCAGAAATACGTCAATTTGAACGGAAATCCCATTCAAGCTCTTCATTAAAACTATTCATTATAAGCGTTAAGCCTTGAGAATTTGAATAAAAGTATAATGTAGTCAAATTTACTTTTTTTAAGTATATCTAGAATAACTACATTAATTGATGTTAAAATGAAGTAGTTCCTTGCAAATGGCGCTGCAGTCGGCTCCTATGGCTGGACAATGGCTGGTCCTATGGCGGGTCGTTGCAAATATACTCGTGGTAAAACATGCTTATATTGTGTCTTTATGAGCATAATTGTAGGCATAATAGAGGAAAAAGTCCCCAGAGAAAGACCCAGGAATAAGTTCATGGATCAAATGAAGAGGAAAGTGCATAGGAAGAGATACCAGGAGGTAAGGGAATTAGCAGTAGGTAGGGAGGGGGGATGGCTGCAGTCAACCAATCTTAGGATTGAACGACCAATGACGATTGTGTCTTTATTATAGTTCTTAATTGGTGGCTCTGGTCACTCGGTCACTAACCTCAGATGTTCTGTAAACTTGAATATCGCATCTTTTAACTACGTATTTTAAACTGATTTGAAAATAAAATCGGGTTCGCATGCTGGCCTCATTGTAATTCAGTCTTGAAAGTGGTGATTTTAAGATGGGCTCTTGAGGAGATATCACTAACATAGTCAAGAATGAAAAATACAAGATTTTTTACGTGACAGTCCATAATTAGGTTTTATTTATGAACCAATCGGAATTTATTTCTTAAGCCACCGCCATCTAGGAGAGAGAGGAAAAAGTTTCCATGCAAATGTTATGGCTGGATGGCTGGTCCTATGGTTGGTCGTTAAAAATATATTCGTGGTAATGCATGCTTATATTGTCTTTATGAACATAATTGAAGGCAAAATTGAGGGAGATGTCCCTAAAGGAAGACCCAGGAATAAGTTCATGGACCAAAGAAACAGGAAAGTGCATAGGAAGAGATACCAGGAGGTAAGGGAATTAGCAGTAGGTAGGGAGGGGTGGATGGCTGCAGTCAACCAATCTTAGGATTGAACGACCAAAACCACGGTATTAAAACTCGGTAATGGTGACATTTAAGTGATTTATTTTAAATCTATTTCATAGAGAAGGTAGGATTTAAAAAATAAATGAATAAAAATGTTTTAAAATGTATAATGAAAGAAATTTTGTAATGTCCATAGTACAACGCGTTTCAATGATTTGCATTGTCATCATCAGGTACAAACAAATGTAATTTTCGACACGACAGCCTTTATATACACGAGGAGGGTAGAGGATGGGGTGGGGGACGGAAAGATTTGGGGATGGTAGGGGGGGAAGGTGGAGGGTTGGGAGTGGGAAGGTTAGCTTGAAGGTTTTTATGGTGGGAGAGCTAGCAGCGGGGAATGGTTATGGAATTCAATGTCGTTAATTAGATTGCTTCTTCTTTTCCTTCTCCGGGTAATCTCCCACTGTTCGAGTGCGTCAAGATGTTGTCCTTTCTCTACAAGCACCGGGATTTTTGGGGTAATATTGCAGAAATGACCTTCTGCGTTGTTTTATGTTTAACTTAGCATTTATCCCTCCCAGGAGATAAACATAGGCCCCGTGTGCTGTGTGGAGGAGGGGGTTGGGATGGGAGAGCATGAGGGGGAGGGGGAGTGGGGACCTTAGAGAACACAGGTGCCAGGAAGTGGACTCATTCCTTCCGGCCTCTTATATTCGGAGGAAGAACCTCCGTACCTGGTACAAGAGATGGGCAAACCCGTCCTCTCTCGGGAGCTCGCTCACTCTGGACCGGTCCTTTTTGGAACCTGTTCCTCTTGAATCTTTCACCGCTCCTTTTTTAGCGGTGTTCGCGTACAAATATTGTCATTGTATTCTTTGGAGCCCTAATTGATGGTATGAAATGGTTATTAAAAATTCCCAACCGTTGCTTAGTTACGGCATGATGTCATTTTGTTGATTTATGGGTACACGTGGTCGTGATATACAGTGGAGTTGCTGCACGCACGGTATAGAAAAGGTTGCCAATTATACGGAAACAAGCAATGGATCAGTTGCATCTCAACTTGCTGAGTTGATATTATAGTGTTTGAAATAGATTTCAACTGCATTATTTTAATGTAATCATGACGAGGGTTTATTTTATACTTTTTCATTTTTCTCCTAGATGGCGCTAGCTTAGGAAACAAATTCCGTATGGTTCATAAATGGAAAATTCTTATGCATTGTCACGTAAAGATTTGGTAATATAATCTACTATATTTAATTTCATCCAGCCTTCTTAAACACCGTAATTGAGGTATACCAAGAATTTCTAGTTTTTAAAAATTTTCTCTTGTTTTTAAACACCATAAACACATGATAGAGTTTCAGGTTTAACTTTGTGAAAATACTGTATATCTATATTGGTAAAAATGAAATAACTCGATTGTAAATTCCACACTGTTTTAATGATAACCGACCATTCTTTCGACACGTTATGTCATTATCAAGGATAAGGACCTTGGACCAAGGATGAGGGTCTTCGATAATGATATAAGGAGTCGAAACCATGGTCGGTTATAATTAAAATGTAAAATTCAGTGTAAAAAACAAGTAAAACAGTGTTAATATCGAGTAAATTCATGTTTAAACAATATAGATGTACAATGTTTCCAAAAAGTTACCCCTGAAGCTCTTTTATGTGTTCTTGGCGTTTAAACAAAAGAAAACATTTTTTAAAACTAGAAATTCATAGTATACCACAATTAGGGTGTTTAAGAAGGCTGGATGAAATTAAAAATAGAAGATAATATTACGCAATTGTGACGTGAAAATTCATAAGAAGGTTTTATTTGTGAACCATACGCAGTATATTTCTGAAGCTAGCGCCATCTAGGAGAAAAAGGAAAATTTTTAAAAGGAAAACTCGGTTATGGTGACATTAAAATAATGCAGTTAAAATCTATTTCAAAAACTGCAATATCAACACAACAAGTCGAGATGCAACTGATTCATTGTTTGTTTCCCTGTATGCAGACACCTTTTCTATACCATGCGTGTAGCAACTGCTCTGTATAATGATACGCCGCGCGGCGGCCGCAGGGTAAGTCGGGCAAGATCTCCACAAGATTCACTGCTCCAAGGCCAGATTGCAACTAAGGAGGTGGAGAGTGAAATCTTCAAACAAAGTTGGTCCTAGCAACTTTATCTGACCAAGCACGCATAGGGATTCGGTTGCTTACTTTGACCTCAGCTGAGACAGTGGCCCAATACTGCTCGATTCGGCGCGATTCTTTTCGGTGTCTTATGAAGAACGTCTTATCTCATAAAGATAGGAGGGAAGTACCTAAAGGAAAGACGGACCAAAAGAAAAGACGGACCTAAAGGAACGAAGGATTGAAAGGAGCGAAGGACCGATATGAAAGACGGACCGAAAGAAAAGATGTGCCTAAAGGAACGAAGGACTGAAAAGAACGAAAGGAACGGTTGTACCGTAGAAGTCGTTTCTCGGTCCTTCCGTTCAATCCAAGGACTCGTTCATTCACGAACCCTAACATGTGTTTATATCTCCTGCGTTTATTTATTTTTATTTATCTTCACTATCCCGAATACAGCACCGTTGGGCCAATTTACGTCGGGTGAATAACAGTAACAACAGAGGAGACACAAACACCCATGTCCTGGGCAGATAATATTCTACCCAGTCTACCCAGTGGGACTCGCGACCCTCGAGTTAGCAGGCGAGGGCTTAACCCCGCCGCTCTCCGAGGCCATTTAGGATTGGATTATATATTTGGGGAAGAAAATTTGAATTGAAAGGAGGAAAATAGATTTGTGTTCCCCAATTTGCACAAAATATCAGAAAATATTTTTCTTTCCTTCGGACATCAGTCAACCCAAAACGTACTGTATGCTTAAGTACATACATAATGATATCGTCGCTGTTAAGAGTACGACGGTGTCTTCAGAGAAGAAGCAATCGGATTTTTTTTAGATACCCAAGGCGATAAGTATTGGGGCATGTAGATTGTTTATTTTTTCATACTAATGGCACAATATTTTTTTTTCATTTCGATAAATTTATCTTTCACGGATATTAATTTGCATGTAAAGTTAATCGAATTATTTAAAATTTATTTGTTTGATCTTTACGAAAATATAATACATGTTTAAATGATTTACAATGCAATTTTTCCACGAACAATAAGGGACCATAATAATTGGAATGGATCAGTTCTGGGAAACTGTGACATTCACTGTGCAAAGTAGATTTTGCACTTGTGCTAAATGTCTGAACATCATTATTAGCTACTAACCCCGCATGAGATATCCTACGTCTGATATCCGGACGAGCGTGCGCTGTGCTAATTTCAGCTAGGATGAGTGTTACCTTCCTGGTGTGGAATCACCCAGTGCCACATACCCTAGAGGTAGCTTGCACGGTATTTCGTAGATGTAGATGTTTTCTTGTCCTTATTTGGATTCCATTACCGGCATTTTATATTTTTCGATTGCGATTTGAATTTACATCTAAGGTAAGATATGATAAAAAATTGATACAATTCATTGCTGTATGGCTGTGAAAATCCCTCCACAAACATTCTAATATTATTCTGTAGCCGAGACCTATTCTTCTGCTAGATCCACAATCAAAGCACAGATGTTGAAATTTCGCGCTTGTGCGAACTTAGGAGGTATGAAACGGGTTTATACGATTGATAATTGAGTTTGCGATTTATAAATGGGTTTGTGCCAGCAGAGAAGCGACTATTGAAAAAATATCAGCAGTGATTCTCTCAATTGACATAACGTCTGTGACTAGGATGACTTTTCGCTGATTAGAATATAGTGATATGAGTCTATACTTGCTACACGAACTTAGCGATGGGGTCAACGAAACTGTGACCTGACTCATACATATCGTTGCCGAGGTGATAAATTATTTTCAAAATTTACTAATTCTTATATATACGGAAATTAAGAACCTCGCGAAATGTAAAAAAGAATGCCCCCATAATTTATTCATGGGTTTATTATATATGGGTATATTATAAAATAGTTCATTTGATAAAGTGGAGATCGTGCCAGTTTTTAAACATAGATTGGTTGAAATTCGGGCTTTTCCATTGTACCGTCATTGATTTACGTCAACCATATAGCTCATAATTGATTACGAATGAAACTTCGCATTTATAAGTCTTTCATTGGTTGACAAGAAAGAACACATCCATCGTGTCACAAAGGGCGACTGTATCCAATGACCAGGAGTTGCTTATGTACCTATGCATAATAAGCCAAAGTATCATCCAAGATTGGAAATGATGAATTTATATTGTAAGTGGATATTAATAGTTCCAAATAGCGCGATTTAACCTGCCTTAAATATATGTTTTTCATAATAAAACAAGTTATTATGCAAGTTCTAAAGAAAATTTCTCGTGGGGATTCAATGATGACACACCACTAAAGGTCAATTAAAAATAATTGAATCACTCCATGTCAAATCACGCAAAAAATGAGGAAATTTGTTCTCGACCTCTCAAATTTTGTTAAAAATTCCAACATTGTTGTGTTTTATGATGGAGCAAAATGGTTATAAAAATTTCCATCCATTGCTGAGTTACGGCATGGCGTCATTTGTTAATTTATGTGTACACGTGGTCGTGATTTCGGTGATATCTTTGTAATTATTCGCATTATGTGATCGAAAATTTTGTCATTTGAACGTTTGAAGAATTATACGTTGCAGACGATTTTTTAAATAAACAAAAACATACATTTTTTAATAGCCATGTAGCCCTCGATTGATTTTTGGATGAAGATTTTTTTTGTAATCCTCCAATTCATGTTGTTGACGCCCAAAATTTCCATGGAGGTAATATTTCATCTGAGAAAGAAAAATGCTATTTAATGTGTGCGTGCAACGTAGCCGCTGGGTTCCACTGATGAAACGAGTTATTTCAGTAACCAAAAGTATATGCTGACATTTAGGGATGCCTCATACGTCAGTAATGTGTGTTTTAGTGTTTTTCACATTGTAAGTTACACTACAATAGTCATCTTAAGTCGATAAAATTTATTTGCACGGAATCATAACGGCAGTGGATCTGTTAGTAATATGTCCCCTATCCAGTTCCCTTGAGACTACAATTTTCATCAATACCCATTAAATAGTGGGAAATTAAGCCTAATGCTGTACACATAGTTTGAAATCTTAGTGATCTCTCCGAATCTAAAAGAGCTTCAGCTGTCATTTAATAATTGTATCCGCAATTTGTTCCTAGATGTGATTTGCTGTTATTTACCGCCATCTTGATTCCCTGAAAACTAATAAGTATATCCAGTGAAAGCTGTGAGAAAGTGCTGGAGTTAATGTTTCTCACTGTTCATTCCACATGTTATCAATTATTTTTTATTTTCTTTTTTATTTTATCATTACTACCCCGGATACAGCATCTTGGGCCAATTTATATCATGAGGATAACTGTAACAACAGACAAACTCAAACACCCATGCCCTAAGCGGTGATAATTCCACCCAGGCGGGATTCAAACCCGCGACCCTCAGGTTAGCAGGCGAGGCCTTTACCCCGTCACCACTGGGTCCGGCGATATAGATTAGAGAAATTCTACGATTCTCGTGCCTCCGAATTGCACAAACAGTAGTACCGTCATTGTGTGGATAAGGGTAGCGGTCTAAAAGTGTTCCCTCAGTAGAGACTGCAGCAGAGTATTATATCATGTAATTAGTTATTTGTTCCTCGAAATATCTGTATCACACTCTCTTATCCTTTACGTGCGTTAGATAAAGATACGAAGTCTGTTGTTATCGTACTGTTACATTTTTTCCTTGGATCTAGCATTAGAAGTTGTAATGGAGGATTGATGTCAGTTGAATACATGACTTCGAGCATCTCTTTCCGCAAACGTTTCGCTGATACATTCACCCATCCCCAGGGCTTTGTATAGCAATTATAAGAATAGTTTTACTAAGCTTTCTAACAATTTCATAAACTCTGAAGAAATTTAAAATAAAGTAATTTACCTTGAAAATGGTATCAGGCTAGGTACAAACACACCAAATGCATAGTCAAAGTTTTTATTGTTGCTATACATGAAGATATACAACATACAAATTTTTAATAAATAGATAAAAATCAAAGAATTTTTGATAAAATCTAAAACAAAATAGAATTGATTAACATATTTAATAAGGAAAATACCTTTGATATCCAATAATATACCTTTGATGACATGAATATGTGTTCTGTACAATTTTTCAACGAATATACATAACATTTACGTAAATTACTGTATGCCGATGTAGCTGATGACAGCCATGTGCAAAGGAAATATACTCTCTCAAGTTGATGTTATTAAGAATCGATATACTGTGCCTAATTTTTAAATGTTTGATCTATTGCTACATGCTGTGGGAGATTTTACAATATGCACCATTTCTATGATTAATCTTTTAAGATTGTTTGGTTCAAAGTCTATTATGTTCACTTTTTTGAATTTCTCCGATTTAGTCACACTGGTGTGTATAGGCATTACTATTGGCAGTGTTGACTCTCTCGGGCTGCCAGTCTCTTTAGAGATCCCCTCGGCCATAGCCTAGAGCTTTCCATGATCTGCGGCAAAAACTGTTATTCGGCTCCGTTCTTAAATTCAACTTCATGATAAAATTCTCATTCTATATGGTGCCAATTACGATTACTTTAATTGATTTGGATACACAAAGGTATTGGTGGATTTGGTTTTGCACTCGCGTTCATAAGAACGCAAAGAGAGCGCTCAGAGATGCATGGCATATGTGACATGCAATTATCTATTCTTAGTACTTACCACAACGCTAGGAATATTCTATAAATATGTTCACTCTCTCGTCCAGTAGGGCACATTCCCCTTCTTTGAATGCCATGAGAATGTAACTTTTATCTTAGATCTACGCTTTTTCGGGCTAATGTTATCAAAACTTTTCTAAGACATTAATTATTTGGTTGGAGAGGAAGGATATAGATTTTTTCCAATTAAAATTTTTCTTTTAACCACGCGATCATACTATTTACTGCACCACTGGAGAATTCACTGGAGAATACGCCCCTCTTGACACCGTTTGTCGAGTGATTATAGAGGTAGGGGGTTCTTCCTTCCATTGTATCCCCTGGGGAGCTCTTCATATCAAATTTTGTTGAATTACATGGTATGGATGAATATTCCTCTTATTTATTCGTTTTTTGCCACGGGATATTTCCCTGTTACATTGAAGGAGGAGCAGAGATTGTTAAGTTTACATCTCTTATAAGAAAAGTGCTTCCCGCCACTGCTTTGCATTGTTCCCTTCTCTGCCCAGGGCACCGACAACCTCCTCTTCACATTACAAGTTTTCCTCAACTTTATAGGCCTTATATTATGATGGTCCCAATCCAATGAACAGTTGGTAGAACTGAATTCTCTGTGGCCTCAGGAAGAGCAAGTAACCACCAGAGATCATATTGAAACAACCAAACAAATATATCAATTTTTGCAAATTTTCGAACTTCTACGCCGGTCGTGATTACTGGAGGAACCTGTTTTTTGCAAAAATTTTACTAATTTGGCTCAAAACGCGAAACTATTAACCATTAAGGCAAAATCGTGAAATAATTGACGAAATTGTGTAGAATCATATATTTTGAAGTTAACGCCGGAAATTCGATTCGAGTTAAGGCGATAAAATCCGATGGTCTATTATAATGAATTCTACACCACTTGGATACATATCAATGTACGACGGTGTATGTTGTGTGTTTGGTGCGGTGCATGTTCTCTCTATAGTGTTTTCTACCCAAACGTACAGAACCGTAGTGTAAAGATCAAACAAGCAAAAGTTGAGTGCAACTTTGAAAATGTAGATGTTGTCATTGGAACAGAGAGCTGGCTTGCTGAGGATATAAGTGATAGGGAGGTTTTTCCAATGAGATATATAATCAATGGATGTGATCGACCGAATAGTACTGGCGGCGGAGTATTCTTAGCAAAGAAATTACATTAGAATAGTACCACACATTAACATATATTACAGTGTAATAAAATAGAGAGCATTTGGTATACCATTAAAAAATTCATCATAAGAAATATACATACATCTTCATTTTATAGATCACGTAATTCAAAAATAGACATTTTGTATCACTTAGAAACTCCAATCTTAACTAAACCCTAAAAATAAAGTCAATTCATTTGAAAAATTCGTCATCGTAAAATTTGGAGAAACGTTAGAAGTATCATTCACAGAATTTGTTGCTGTATCAAAAGACAAGAGCACTGAAGTATCACGGTTAAATCTTTTGGAGATTCTACGCAAAGGAATCGATTAACATATCCCACACAAACTGAAACGTGAGAGTAGGGAACCTCGTTGGTATGACCACGGAGTAAGGCGGAAGCTCAGGAGATAGAAACAATTACACAACTTGTATAAAAATTCTATGAAGTCAGGTTACGCAACACCGGAAATAGACCCAAGTTTCCAAGTTAGCAGTAAACGAATTCTTTTCAGACAATACAGTCATCCACAGGGAAATTACCGATGACGCAGACTCAATCATCAAAGGAACGGAAGTTATAACATCGAACCTGAACTGCGTTCATTCGTGGTGCCATGAGTGGGGGATAAACCTAAATCTTAGTAAACGTACAACAGTACACTTCTTGAGGATGTCATCGCACCGACGCCACTGTGGGTGGAGTAAACCTCAAATCCTCACATAAAGTCCAGTACCTTGGAATCACCTTAACTTCAGGAAAGTCGTGGAGAACACACGTACAAAATACATGCGGAACAGCATTATATAAACTAGGATATATCAAGTGTAAAATAGAATGGTTCTCAGATGAGTAAGTAAAAGAGAAGCGTTTCTTCACTCTGGTTAAACCGCACCTCGAATACGCCGCGAACATTAAGGACCCTGGACAGAAATATTTTACCAACGAATATATAAAATAAAAGGGAAAGCTACACACTTCATTAAAAACAGCCCCGCGTGAACGTATGGCGTTTCACAGCCTCAAGAAAAGTTTAATTGTGAGCCCGTAAAACTCGGAGGTGACACACTAGGTTTGGTTTGCTTCAGAAATTCAGAAATGGTGTGTTTCAGAGCAACATAGAGAATATTATCATGACGCCGCATTACATCTCTACGTCTGAAAGAAGCGATAAAATAAGAGATATATTTTTCCACTTAGACAGGTGCAGAAATCAAGTCTTTCCACGCACTGTAAGTGACCATAATAAAATCGGAGCTCCACTTCAAACACACCCACAATAAACTTCTCCATTTACCCCTCAAAACCTCATCCATTACACGGCTACTGTCCTAACATCCCCTGCCACACGGCCATTTGGCGGCTCGCAGGGTGGTATGTAGATGTAAATGTGGATGTACGTACACCAGTTCACAGAAATAATTCACTGATTGAGTCATATTTACGATAGGTTGCCACTAATTAGCAAAAATATGCAGTCAAAAATACCAGTTAACCGATTAAACTTCGTCGTTATTACCGTCCGGTACAAGTAGTGACTCAAATACTCGCCCGTGAAAAACTAGTACTTTTTTCGGTAGTTCTCCTACCGACCCAGGTTTCGAGTTCGGACCCCGGCGTCGTCTGGGATTTTTCAGCAGAATCACCGTCCCTACTGAGATTGGAAACAATTATCCCTTTAAGATTAGCACGTTATATCGGATGGGATGTAAAACTGCGTGCGGCATGTCGACCTCTCTCCGGATCCGGATAATACAACTTTTACCCCGAGAATGAACACTCTTCATTTTCTCTTCACTCCCACCTCATCTCCTTCCTCTTCCATCTCCCAAGTTCGCCACGAAACACCAGCAGTATTTCAGGTCCACTAAATATGCATATACATTGTGTACAGAAAATGGGGAGCTTGCATAAAAATGTTCTCATGCTTCAGCAGCATACATGGCAAAAATCTTTTCTAGCAAACTCGAATATATAATCCGTGTGTATGAGCGTCGATATCTGGTATAAATTCCCTTTATGGTAGTTTGAGTGACATGGCGCCTTAATGATTGCATAAAAAACTGTCAAAAATATCAAAATACTACTTTTCTTTTTAAATACTTAAGGCTGATTCACCAATGGTTACTAGATACTGACAACATTGAAAAGTCTAACGTTGAGAGATAATCACTGCTTTGTCATGATGAAGTGTCAATTTTAGTTTAAAAAATTAAAGGGAGGAGGAAATATCGAAGGAAACGGGAACTAGGTATTCCATTTTAGGTATTTTAGAAGAAGCTAAGGAGGAAAATACCTTGAAATAAGAGCAATCAAAGAAGTTAGCCGGACATCGGCTAAGGAGCATTTCAAGCAGGAGTAGGAAATTTTGGTAGGTCAGCATAAAAAAATTTCGCAGATGTCACTGGGTCCCTATGCTAATGCCAAATTTTACAGTAAAAAACAGTTGTTTTGTATGTGTGCCGTAAGTTGTGAAACAAACCTCTAAATAATATAAAATATATTTACTTGTCCTTATAAATATTGAAGGCTAATTCACCAATTGTTACTCGACACTGACAATATGGAAATGTTATTCTAAATGAGTATGTATATACGTACGACAATACCATGATGTAGATTAATCTTTATGCTCTTTTAGTCACAAAATTAATATTTTTTTACGCACTGTACATTTTTTTTTCTCTAACGTGTGATTTTTTACATTGATTTGTTCATTAACAGCAAATGTTTAGCTAAAGTTAGATTGAACACAGAGTAATTGCCTTCTCGGTTAACTAATTTCCTTTATTTTAAGGTAGAAGATGTAGTTCTTGTGGAACGGAAGACTGAATATTATTATAAAATAGATGATTTTCCAATGTACGAAACACAGAATGATATATTTTTACCCGTAGTAATCTGTTTGTGCTATAACTTATAATATTTCTTATATTCAAATTTTTGTCATAAATATTTTTACTCACTCTGCACTAAAGTAAATTTTTGCTGATCATGTTAGTTCCACGGGGATTGGAAACGATTCTAGGGCTGGGCGATTTTCCTATGTATTGGTTCCAATATCAATATTTTTTATATTGGAATTCCAAAATCAAAATTTTGGAGCGACCAATACCAATAGTCTGATTTGGATATTGATGGTCGGAAAAACCAATATTTATAATTGGAATGTTTATATTGATGAACTAATATTTGCAACTGTATTATTGAATATTGGATTACCAATGTTAAAAATTCAAGTATTGAATATTGGAACCCGGTGAGGAGGGTGGTAAGAAAGAAAGAAAGAAAAAGAAAAGGGAATGAAATATCTTTGAAAACAGACGGCGCGCATGGCACTCAGTGCAGTACTTCCTTTTCCGTCAGGCTTTTACATAGTTAATAAGTCCTTTTTTTGAAGTAACCCCCCTGGTTCTAATACACCACTGCCACCTTTTTTGTTTGTTACTTGTTAATTTTACCTGTAAATATTGCTATGTTCAATATTTTCCAATTTACCAACACTTCATTTTCCCATTATTTCCAATATTACAATGTTTCCAATATGCCAATATTTTCCAATATTCAATTGTTGAATACAGATTATTGATATTGGTCCATTTTCCATAACTTAAGGTATTAGGTACTGATATTTGAACTCAAATACCGCCCAGCCCTAGCCGGTCCTCTCCGTTCTTCCCGTAAATACGCCCATGTATTTACCCCACGCGATCGAGATCAGTAGATAAATTAAATCTACGTACGCTAAGACCACTGACCCTGCTCGATTCTTCAGTTTCAATCATGACTGGAACCTCGCATATATGTATATATATTCATGATCTGAAAGTCGTAGAGGTTATTCACAGAAATGTGTTGATAGAAAAAGGTATGCAACTATCGTTCACTAAAAAGTAAGTTGCATCATTCTTTCCGAAACGGCACCGTGCCCCTAGGAAAGCAATCCGAATAAGTAATGTGGAGATCCTCGCTCGCGTGAGTTAACATCTCCGATGCACTGCGGCTTAAGGTTGCTCTGGCCTCACGGTCACTAATTCCAGATTTTCTGAAAACTTGAATATTTGTATCTTATAAGTACGTTTTATAAACTGATTTGAAAATAAAATATGGTTTATATGCTGGTTTAATTGTAATTTTGTTCTGAAAGTGGAGATTTTAACATGGCCTCTAATGGAGATAGCTCAGATTGCAGCAGAAATACGTCAATTTGAACGGAAATCCCATTCAAGCTCTTCATTAAAACTATTCATTATAAGCGTTAAGCCTTGAGAATTTGAATAAAAGTATAATGTAGTCAAATTTACTTTTTTTAAGTATATCTAGAATAACTACATTAATTGATGTTAAAATGAAGTAGTTCCTTGCAAATGGCGCTGCAGTCGGCTCCTATGGCTGGACAATGGCTGGTCCTATGGCGGGTCGTTGCAAATATACTCGTGGTAAAACATGCTTATATTGTGTCTTTATGAGCATAATTGTAGGCATAATAGAGGAAAAAGTCCCCAGAGAAAGACCCAGGAATAAGTTCATGGATCAAATGAAGAGGAAAGTGCATAGGAAGAGATACCAGGAGGTAAGGGAATTAGCAGTAGGTAGGGAGGGGGGATGGCTGCAGTCAACCAATCTTAGGATTGAACGACCAATGACGATTGTGTCTTTATTATAGTTCTTAATTGGTGGCTCTGGTCACTCGGTCACTAACCTCAGATGTTCTGTAAACTTGAATATCGCATCTTTTAACTACGTATTTTAAACTGATTTGAAAATAAAATCGGGTTCGCATGCTGGCCTCATTGTAATTCAGTCTTGAAAGTGGTGATTTTAAGATGGGCTCTTGAGGAGATATCACTAACATAGTCAAGAATGAAAAATACAAGATTTTTTACGTGACAGTCCATAATTAGGTTTTATTTATGAACCAATCGGAATTTATTTCTTAAGCCACCGCCATCTAGGAGAGAGAGGAAAAAGTTTCCATGCAAATGTTATGGCTGGATGGCTGGTCCTATGGTTGGTCGTTAAAAATATATTCGTGGTAATGCATGCTTATATTGTCTTTATGAACATAATTGAAGGCAAAATTGAGGGAGATGTCCCTAAAGGAAGACCCAGGAATAAGTTCATGGACCAAAGAAACAGGAAAGTGCATAGGAAGAGATACCAGGAGGTAAGGGAATTAGCAGTAGGTAGGGAGGGGTGGATGGCTGCAGTCAACCAATCTTAGGATTGAACGACCAAAACCACGGTATTAAAACTCGGTAATGGTGACATTTAAGTGATTTATTTTAAATCTATTTCATAGAGAAGGTAGGATTTAAAAAATAAATGAATAAAAATGTTTTAAAATGTATAATGAAAGAAATTTTGTAATGTCCATAGTACAACGCGTTTCAATGATTTGCATTGTCATCATCAGGTACAAACAAATGTAATTTTCGACACGACAGCCTTTATATACACGAGGAGGGTAGAGGATGGGGTGGGGGACGGAAAGATTTGGGGATGGTAGGGGGGGAAGGTGGAGGGTTGGGAGTGGGAAGGTTAGCTTGAAGGTTTTTATGGTGGGAGAGCTAGCAGCGGGGAATGGTTATGGAATTCAATGTCGTTAATTAGATTGCTTCTTCTTTTCCTTCTCCGGGTAATCTCCCACTGTTCGAGTGCGTCAAGATGTTGTCCTTTCTCTACAAGCACCGGGATTTTTGGGGTAATATTGCAGAAATGACCTTCTGCGTTGTTTTATGTTTAACTTAGCATTTATCCCTCCCAGGAGATAAACATAGGCCCCGTGTGCTGTGTGGAGGAGGGGGTTGGGATGGGAGAGCATGAGGGGGAGGGGGAGTGGGGACCTTAGAGAACACAGGTGCCAGGAAGTGGACTCATTCCTTCCGGCCTCTTATATTCGGAGGAAGAACCTCCGTACCTGGTACAAGAGATGGGCAAACCCGTCCTCTCTCGGGAGCTCGCTCACTCTGGACCGGTCCTTTTTGGAACCTGTTCCTCTTGAATCTTTCACCGCTCCTTTTTTAGCGGTGTTCGCGTACAAATATTGTCATTGTATTCTTTGGAGCCCTAATTGATGGTATGAAATGGTTATTAAAAATTCCCAACCGTTGCTTAGTTACGGCATGATGTCATTTTGTTGATTTATGGGTACACGTGGTCGTGATATACAGTGGAGTTGCTGCACGCACGGTATAGAAAAGGTTGCCAATTATACGGAAACAAGCAATGGATCAGTTGCATCTCAACTTGCTGAGTTGATATTATAGTGTTTGAAATAGATTTCAACTGCATTATTTTAATGTAATCATGACGAGGGTTTATTTTATACTTTTTCATTTTTCTCCTAGATGGCGCTAGCTTAGGAAACAAATTCCGTATGGTTCATAAATGGAAAATTCTTATGCATTGTCACGTAAAGATTTGGTAATATAATCTACTATATTTAATTTCATCCAGCCTTCTTAAACACCGTAATTGAGGTATACCAAGAATTTCTAGTTTTTAAAAATTTTCTCTTGTTTTTAAACACCATAAACACATGATAGAGTTTCAGGTTTAACTTTGTGAAAATACTGTATATCTATATTGGTAAAAATGAAATAACTCGATTGTAAATTCCACACTGTTTTAATGATAACCGACCATTCTTTCGACACGTTATGTCATTATCAAGGATAAGGACCTTGGACCAAGGATGAGGGTCTTCGATAATGATATAAGGAGTCGAAACCATGGTCGGTTATAATTAAAATGTAAAATTCAGTGTAAAAAACAAGTAAAACAGTGTTAATATCGAGTAAATTCATGTTTAAACAATATAGATGTACAATGTTTCCAAAAAGTTACCCCTGAAGCTCTTTTATGTGTTCTTGGCGTTTAAACAAAAGAAAACATTTTTTGACCCCGGCGTCGTCTGGGATTTTTCAGCAGAATCACCGTCCCTACTGAGATTGGAAACAATTATCCCTTTAAGATTAGCACGTTATATCGGATGGGATGTAAAACTGCGTGCGGCATGTCGACCTCTCTCCGGATCCGGATAATACAACTTTTACCCCGAGAATGAACACTCTTCATTTTCTCTTCACTCCCACCTCATCTCCTTCCTCTTCCATCTCCCAAGTTCGCCACGAAACACCAGCAGTATTTCAGGTCCACTAAATATGCATATACATTGTGTACAGAAAATGGGGAGCTTGCATAAAAATGTTCTCATGCTTCAGCAGCATACATGGCAAAAATCTTTTCTAGCAAACTCGAATATATAATCCGTGTGTATGAGCGTCGATATCTGGTATAAATTCCCTTTATGGTAGTTTGAGTGACAGAACATTTCACATAGAAGTCAATGGATTGGTCTCATAAAAAAATGATTTTTAACCCTTCCAAAAATACCATAACATTAGTCTTATCTTACCGGACTACTTTCGGAGACTTTGCCTGCCTTTATCATGGTAATCGTTACGTGAATGCACTCAGGAGAGAGCTCATTTAAAAAATGAGGAATTTCTAATATCTGGATCTCGTAAAAAATTACCGTTATTTTCAAAAATTATTATTAAAAGTGTGTAGTGTGTATGCTACATCACCTATTTTTGAAAATATATCATGCTCTCATGACAGTATTTTTTCACAATCGCAAAATACCTTCCGTTGTCCAGGAGTTTTTAACGTACGCGTGAAATAATGAGTCAAATTTAAGACATATAGCTATTTGTATTTTATTTCTTCGAAATTCATTCATATAAATGTATATTATTGCACCATTAATAATAAAATATTTAATTAATCCTCCCAACTGCTGCTGGAATTGAAACCTATAATTCTAATAGGATCTCCATTACGACTACAGAACTATCTTGTTCAAACTACCTTCAAAGTGTCAGAAAATTTGTTCAGTGGGTAGAGCGATTTTCGTTTATGCACGGATGTGCGCAAAATGTTGCATAATTGCTCTTATTAGTAAAATGTCTGAATAAAAGTGAAAAAATAGCACGTCACCAGTTTGATTTTCGGCAAGTTAATAATATTTCAACGCGCACCCTTATGGAACATGACATATATTTCGCAATAATTCGATTTTTATCAGCAGGTTTTTTTTCCATAGCGGGAAAATGTACATTTTATTTCACTAAAATGGTCACTAACAAATATCAAGGTATCATACTAAGTTAAAAACGTGTATTTACGTATTATAATTGCTTAAATTTCGAATTTCGCGCCCTAAATCCAAGTCATAACTGTTTTAATAAAGATGGAGATTTTAAAATACAATTCTTGCATCATTTTTATAACTGAATGAATGGTTATTTCCACCGTAAAAACAGATCTACTTAAGTGGGGTGCGGTCCAAGAATTTTTCCGACTTTTTCCGACTTATTTTAAATAAAGATGTGCACTCAATGACTCGTGAAAAATTCCGTTCTTTGGTTTGTAAAACTGTTCAAGTTGTTGTTCAAATGTTGTTCAAATCAAAATGTGCGCCAACCAAACCTAAATTGACACGTCCTATGACTAACAACCTTTAGAATATTTTATTCATTTAGAGGAAATTCTCAAAATATCATCGATGCATAATTTTATCACCACATGCAAGTTACCTTACGGTAAAACAAATGTAAATAAGGGGAGTGTGATCCAAGAAATTTTTTATCTGGTCTACGAAATGTAATTAAAACGTGTACTCAATCACCCACGATTATCGTTCCAACCACCTTTGTGAACTGAATCTATTGTAGGATCTAAATAGCTTGACGCCACTACACGATACGTCTCCTATGCTACGTATATGTATTCCAACAGAAAGGATTAGATCTTAATATTTCACTTCTGTCATGTAGGAAATACTATCATTCCATTCAAATATGGATAACTAAGGTCATTAAAAAAATGAAAAACTACGGTGTTTTTGGTAGTGATACTTTTCCGTGACGACAGGCACTGGATCCTTGACAAGATAGCGCTTTGACCACGCCAAGAACTTGCAATTAGTTAACGAGAAATATTCCCATAAAGATTTTTCAGTTAAGCCTAGTCTATGTATTTCAGGGTCTGAACCTTCCATTTTAATGTTATTCAACAAGCCCGAAGTCCGACCGTGAAAGTTTTGGGTTTGAGTATCACATGACGGGCAGTTTGTAAAGAAAATGTAATTGATTCCATCAGCCATCAACAAATCAATCAGTCAGTTCCTTGGAATGAATTTCCATTGTCGTAATAGTCTGCCGGTGACACGGTACCCCGACAAATCTCGTCAAACCATGCATCCAACGCTCTGACCGTGAGACCTCAATGCACGTTTAATTGCTATTCCGCGGAGTGTGCGCCCGAGATGACGAGTCCTCTGAGACAGAGGATCCTTACTCGGGTTGTTCCCGCGGGTCGCATGGCACGGCACACGATCGCGAAACCCGGTGGACCCATTTGGACAATTTCCCGGACCGGGAGAGAGATGTGACCGGGCCTCCACCACGTCATGCGCTCTCGGGCGCGGGTGAAGGACCCGATCCGCGGGCGCGCGCAGCATCCCGGACACTTTCTCCCGCTCGACAGACTCGGATGATTCGACATCGAAAGATACCAACGGTCGCCAACATACGCGACATGCAATAAGGAAAAATGCGCGTTAATGGTTTCCTGACGATTATGAAAGGCATACCCAACGCGGGCCACCTAGGTCTTTCTCTGCAGCGATATTTAACGACAATACTTTCCTGCTGAATACCCTGCCACCGACTAAATTGTGTCCATATTAACTATCTTTAATAGCTTTTTCTGGATGATTGCCCAACAATTAAATAAGAAAACATGCCGATTGCCAACGTTTCGAAATTCGTATACTTGCATTCCAGTTCCAATATTCATCGCATGCTTGGTCTATCGTGTACATATTCGGTGGATTAAAAATGATTTTCACCTCAAGCCCAGATGATACAAATATAATTTTGTGGATCATTGGAAAGTGGTATGTTACCTTGTTTTATTGATGACCAACCTTCAAAAAAAGCGGTTGAAGATTATTTAAAATTGAGTTCAAAATCTAGTTCTCATCGAAGTGTATATTAATAGGATAACCTTAATATTATTATAGGTAAAAATTAAATTTACGGCGTATTACTTTGGACAGTCGTGAAAGATGGACGATCACAGTAATTAAAGTAAAAAATAAAAGAAATTTTCCGGAATTTTCTATCAGTAAAATACGTGTTAACCCTTTCGTGCTGCTGGTCAAAACCTAGCTCTCATCAAAGTGTACATAAATAGGGTAATAATAAAATATAAGAGGTAAAATCAAAATTTACTGGGTATTCCTTTGGTTGGTCGCGAAAGATGTACAATCACAGTAATTAAATTGGAAAATATAAGAAATATACCGGAAAATTGTAGCAGGGTGGAAATACGATTCAACCCTTCCGTGCAAAATGATAAAACATTTACTTTTCATATAATTAGATGTCTCTCGCATTGGTAATAGCGGAGCGTGAACACCTGCGAAAGTCGAATTGGACATTTTAGACGGGCAACCGATCGGGATCGCCGGCACTTAACCAATGCCGTTTCGTACCGTTCGTGTTTCATCGCAAGGGGAACGCGCATTCGGGCAACCAACTTGCTCGCCGTCCGCGGGACGCACCGCGCACTCGAGCCATTCACTCGCGCGCCAGTATGCTCGCCCGCCCGCCGTCCCAGCACAGAAACTCGCCGCCGCCAGCACCCCACACCGCCGCCCCGCCCCTCCCCGCCACACCGCGCACATCCCCACTCTGCCGCCCCTTTCGCGCATCTCCTCCGCCCCCCCCCCAACCCTCTCCCGCCCCTGCGCCCGCGGGGGCCGCGCGCTGGGCCCCGAGTTACACACACTCGCCTCCCATCGTCAGTCCGAGTCTGAGTGTAGTGAGGGAGGCGACCGGGAGAGAACCCGACAGCTGAGGGAAGCACGCATTCACAGTTGACGCTCCGCGCGCTCTTCGAATCGACGCAGGCGGGGCCCAAGACAGCGCTCCGCCCGACGACGCCTTCCTCCGCCCCTCCCATCCCGCGGAAGCGTGTTTTTCTTTGTGTCCGACGGTCGCACGTCTTGGAGACATCGCTCGCGCGCGACTTCGAAGCGACTCACCCACTCCGTCCCCGGGGGCGCCTTTGCGAGAGTGAGGGAGAGAGACGAGGACCGGGAGAGAGGATCGTCTTCTTTGATTACGTCGCCGAGTCCGAGCAGACGCACAGGTGAGTGACTCCCGCCAAAACTCAACACCCCCACGATTTGACGCCGAGCGCGCGAAAATCCCAGAGCACGTGGTCGGCGCAGCGGGGCGGAAAATTTAAACGGGCACCCGTGGGGACGCTCCGGTGTGGTCCTCGGTGCACCCGCGAGCTCTTCTGTCCCGGTGCCAACCTTAACATCCTCTCGTCCCGTTCGATGGTGCTCAGAGGCGGCCGGCGCTCGCCCGCTTTTGACGAGGTCGCGCGCTACTTCTTCTGGTGGGGTCGGACTCGCGATTTTTTATCCATCCACCCGAGTTGTGTGTCCGGATTGGCGTATGACGTCCATGGGGAGACTCGTGTGTTCTCGCCGCTTGAAAAGCGTGCGGTGGCCCGAGGCTCGCGTCCCCTGGCCTGGGTGTCCGGTGCGGGTCAGACGGACGTGGGCTTTTTCTGCGATTCCACGACTCCGCTTAAGTGCGTTCGGACTTGCGACGACGGCCGTGGGGACTCGTGTGTTCGCCGATTGTATAGCGTGCGTGAGGGGCCGGGTAGTGAGCGCCGCTCTATGCGGCCGGGAGTGGAAACGAAGCGAGCGAAGCGCGTGTGGCAGACCTTTCCTTTGCAACTTGTTCACGGAGCTTGGAGTCCATTTGCGAGTTTTTTAACTCGCTTTGCTCACTTAGGTATTTCATGAAACCAGTCGAAGGTAAAAAGGTCTCGGTATAGATGTGTGTCTGATGGAACGGTATAAACTGAAGCATTTGGGACTTAGTTTTAACTGACAAAATTTGGCATATTTTCACTATTTTGAATGACTTTATTGTGTGAAAAAAACCGCGTTTGATAGTTGTTAATATTTTGGAACTATTTACGTCTTTTTGGATCCCCTTTGGGAGGTATTTTGTGCCTCTTATGAAGAGCGTTGCTTGAAGCACGCGCCAGATGGGTGCGACGTATTTTCACGATGTGAATAGAATTGCGGGAAGTAATTCAGACAGTAGTATCCGCGTTGAAAAGAATACTTTGTACTTTTCAACAGTTATAGAAATTAATTGCAGTAAAGTATAGAGTATTATTTTCAACATGGGTACTAATGTTAAGTTCTTCTATGAAGTGGCGCCATATGTCGTAGAGTTTAATTGAGGCAGGATGAATTTTCTACTACTTCGCATATTTTCTTCAATTTTTTAGGTTCTCTGGGAAAAATATTTTCATATATTTTAATAAATGTTCTTATCGATTTCGGGCGGAAAAAATTGAAACCAATAGTTCTCACATGATGGTGTGGGAAACCAATTTCTTAGAAATTGTAATTGATGTGAGATGAATCAATGCGATAATACACCTGTAGGAGAAATAAGGCATCTCCAGAGCGATTATATTTTTTATCTTCAACAGAGGTCATGAACTTCCATTGAATGAAATCAAGCGTTTATGAGTCAATATTATCAAATCGGAGAACATATTAGAGGGAGAGAGATATTGGTGCACATTACTGAAAAGCTAGAAAAAATATATGATAAAAGACGTGCAGATATGAATAAGTATTTATATATGAATTATTAATGATACTTAAGGCCACCCATGGCTGCCGATGTTTTGTCTTGGAATTTTCGGAAATTTACTTTGCCATGGTCCATCAATATAGTCGATAGTGTGGACTAGTTGTTTTTTTTAATTACTTTTTCCTCTTTGGTGAGTTACGTGATTATTGGCGCAAAAAAGTACCCGCCGCGAAAAAAGTAAAAGTTAATACCTGGTCTGTATTGAACTTTCTCCTCGATTCGAAGTGGCGAAGTAGTCGCCAGAAGGTTTCCCTTTTCCTCGGTCCAGCTGGTCGATTTCCGGCGTCAAGCTATCGATATAAATCTACCCTTCCGTGTCACCGCATCCGCAAACCACCGCTCGGGCCTGTGGTGGAGGGTGTCTTATGACAGGTTTATTGCAGAGGTATGGTTTGGAAAGAAAAGAAGTTTGAGGTGGAAATGGAAGATAACAGTCATTAGAGCTTTGCTAGATTCCATGTATCAATTTGCGCATGTTGTCGTATGCGGTGAGATGCAGAATTTCTTGAACCTATTCGCTCAAAAGCGAATCACGATTAATATTCTCTCGTCTGTCCTCCGGATGTAGAGTCATAACAAAATTAAATACGCAGGTTCGCAGAAAAACGTATGAATTATCACCTTATTCTGTTGACTACGGTGACGTTTAACCTTCGATTACTCTCCCTACTTGGTCTGCCTTATGGCTTCGTGGCGCATCACAACCATGAAGAGCCTTTCCATAGAATGACGTTTCTATAGAATGATGTTTCCATACAATGAACCATGCCTTTCAAACCATGGAGAGTGCTCCAGGAATGTTAGATAAACATATGTGACACATGCAGCAAATAGGAATTGAAGGGGCAAAGAGGCCTAAGTGCATCCGGGAGATTTATTGTCTTGCTCTATTTTTGCCGTGGCTATGAATGGTGAGCGGGCTGACGGAAGTTTTCTACGGATTCGTTCGGCTGTACGTGACCCCAATGTTGTCGCTGTTTTCTATTGTAAATATGTGGTTTGGCAGAGTAGATTGATACTCCCTCCGTTCAAACGTGTAACTCGTTTTAACCGCGCAGTAATCCTTACTTCGCCTGTGTGCTTCGAGTCTCGAGAGGCACCAAGCCCATATCACCATATCCATCCGTAAAATAATTCGAGGGTTGATCGTCTCCAGTCCTCCAGTGTTCTGTTCGTTGCTATTTCTGTTGCGTCCCAGTGATTTCTCTATGTCAAAGTCACCTTATCGTTCCCAAATTGCGCTAGTAGGGGATTCTGAAAGTGGTCATGGTTATTACAAATATTTTTTATAAATTAATTGAAAATATTAATCCCCAGTAGTCATGAAGTTATTCAATGTATCCGCCTGACCACTGTAGCATCCAGCGAACGGTTTATGATGAACAAGTTATCCTTGGTGCTGCTCCAAATCGTACTCCTGCATTTTCACCATCGTCATTGTTTTAATATCAGTTTTGATTTCCAGTGGCCCTCCGTCCTAATCAAACTGTAGTTATTGGAATTATCAAACTTTGTGTGTTCCACAGTTTTATTATCCAGAGTACAAATAGTTTTGGCAGCTTCGCCATCGTGAACGCGTAGCTGCCCGAACTACTTGTACTAGTCGTAATAAACTGTGGAAGATACAAGGTTTAATATATTACAATTTCGACATCCGAACATGTCAAATCTTCAACTTTTGATGTAATTATTGGGTTATGTCATACAGGATACTTTTTCTTGGGCTGAACTCATCCGCGGTCGATGTCTGTTTTCATTCCATCCATACTTTGCAATGCAGATTATGCGACACGCTCAGATGAGATCATGTGAATGGTGAGGAGGGCAGTTGCCACGAGCGGTCTGTAAGGGGGGGGGGACTTTCACGTGCGTCCCGCGGAAGGAGACCCTGGGGTGGCCGCGACGGACGAGGAAGACACGGGACGGGGGAGGGGAGATTGGGGGTAAGGGTGAGCGAGGCAGTGGGAGGGGGGGCAGGAGGCTGTGTGGTGTTGCGCAACGCTACTCCTGTCGGCCACACGATCACTTTCGCCCGCACCTCACTGACTGAGGGGGACTGGCGGTGCCTGCCGTGGGGATCTCGGGCTGGTGTGATGGCTACAGAGGGTTGCATTTGTTTCGAACGAATTCTTAAAAAAGTAATTACTCTTGACAAAACACGAGTGTCGTCAGATTGTATCACCTTCATGATAGTGGTAATTAAGTGTTAGAAATATCGTCGGCTATTAATTTTGGTCAAGTGACATTTTACATGGTGGTTCTATTCGAAATGAATGTTGATCGATCTCACGAAACTACACCTCGCACGTTTTCCCTCTGGGTGGATGAAGAGCTGCTTCCCTATGACCAGGGTCCGGGTCTAAATTCCGGCAGCAGATATGATTATTCAGCGGAATCTGAAACAATTTTTTCAGGCCTTCTTGGCCTCATTGTCTTCTACGAAGACAAGTCAAGTAAAGTTTTTAAGTCAAATTTTCATGGCTAATTTTAACCCTTGGTGTATATGCATGAATGTCTTAAGTTTGGTTGCTCATGGTCTGGTTAGTTAAGGTCATGAATGAGCTCGGGTTATGAATTGGAGACAATCTTTCACGTAGCTGCGACTGCAGCTGTGACTAAGGCCGTAGTCGGGCATCGTGTCACCGTTTCCCTGTGTCTGTCCGTCGGCTGGGGCGTTGATGAGTTGTCCCCGTGGCGTCTGTCTTTTGGCAAGTTTTGGCTTAAACCAGGAATTTTCTCCATCCTTCCTCCATGGTTCAGACAATCCTAGTCTTTCTTACCCACCCACTTGTCCCAATACCTCAACAGAGACACCAAGGTTTGAAATTCGCCATGAAAAAATCATTTGACTTGACCTGGATTTGAACCCGGATCTCCCTATTGCCGGTCAGGTGTGTTAGCCAGTTATAACAAGCTTAGTGGTGTAACTGGCCAACACACCTGACCGGCAAGTTTAGTGGTGTAACATAACAAGCTTAGTGGTGTAACTGGCTAACACACCTGACCGGCAATTGGGAGATTCGGGTTCAAGTTCCGATCAAGTCAAATTTTCATGGCGAATTTCAACCCTTGGTGTTTATGCACCCGTTCGAGTGACTTATACCACATCGTTTGTCAATGCAATGACTGGAAATACCTCAACCGACCTCAATGGTCGATCCCCTCTCGTGAGGTATTTATTCCCATGTATCCGTCGCAATGCGCAGATAATATTTTTGAAGCAGAATAGTGATATTCTTCATTTATTTTTTTTAGATGAAATTGGGATGTGATAGTGATTCGAAATGTATGTCATAATTGAATTTGCTCGTCTTTTTGAGTGTCAAAGATGACGCCGGGTTTTTCTCAGCACACCCTCCATCACCCATGGAAACCCCTCCCTCCTCAGCCCGTTTCCACGAGCGACCCCAGCACAGACGCCTCTTCCTGGTGACAGACCATTCACACGAGTGCAACCTCCTTTCTTCTCGGAGAGTGTGATGGGACGTGCATGTCTGCATGCCCCCCCCCCCCCCAAGTGGAGCGCGGAGTGGGAAGGCCGATTATCTGCCGAAGCAATCGCAAATCATCCTCCTTGCGTTGATACTACAAAGGTGTTTTTGGAGTGTGCGAGGCGTGAATCATTGAGTGCGAATTTCAATAACTTCTGAAGTAAGCCGAAAAAATTTTCTCGGGCCAAATCGCACTTAAGTTCATCAATGTATACGTAGGAGATAACCAAATACATTGGAATATAAATGATGAATTTTTAAATTTTGTTTCAAATAGAGCATTGTTATGATTTGGATTTACAGCGCGGATTAAAATTTTTTTTGCCAAAATCGTGTGAGTATAAATACGTGTTTTTGTTTGGAATTTACCTTAATATTTATCAGGAACCGTTGTAATAATATAAAATATATCTTTAGGAGAAAATCTGTTCCTGTGTCATTACATTATTTCTAAATATATGTCAAGTTCCATCGGATTACGTGTTGAAATCGCATTAACTTGCCAAGAAATTTAATTGGTAGCATGCAATTTTTTCGCTTTTATCAGTCAACATGTGTTACTAAGGAGTACACGTATGCAAAGTTCCTCACAAATCTGTACAAAATACGGAATTCGCTCCAACCGCCTTAAAGAGCTCGCGGGGAGGTGTCCACCCCACCCCTCAACCGCGTGCATTCGCCTCCCCGCCTCCTCCACCCGCGGGGGTATCAGGGTCCCTCCCCCCCGTCCCCGCCTCGCCCCCGTCGCCTCTTCTCACATCCTCTCTCTCTCTCTCTCTGCCGCCCCCGCTAATCGCCCCTCCCACATCCTGTGCCCCCCTCCCACCTGCCCCATCCTCCCCACTCGCCCCCCCCCCACTCCGCCCCCAACATCCTACTCGCCACCAGACGGTGAATTCGTTTCTCGAAGCCGCTTACTGTCACCAGGCCTTTATGCGAGAGTCCTCGAGTGGTTCCATCCCGCACTCCCCCCAACCCCTTCGCCTCGCCCTCCTCCCCTCCCCCCCAAGTCCACCACCCCTTCCTTTGGCCCACAAATGTTCCCCCTCCACACCCTCCTCGTCGTCTTCCCTCTTTCTCGCCATCTCTCCCCCCCCCCCCCCTCTTTCCCCTATTTTCATTCCCTTTGATGACATTAGGGGGACAATTTCATAAACATTTCAGTGATACACGATCACTCGATCACCAGTTGGTAGCATTTGCATTGTTCGATCCTTGAGGATTATAATGAACCATCGTCAGCTGCGGTGCTCTTTTGTTATGAGATTCTGGATGAATTTATTGGTCATCGACTTTACAAGAAGTTATTGATTGCTCTCCCTTTTGGTTTGTGGCGTATTGACAATGGAGAAATAAACCACAGGTTCACAACCAAGCATTCATTTTGTCGGTGCTACCGGACTTAAGATCTGTAATGACATGGGAGAGGAGTATACTAATGCTGAAAATTGTTCCGTTTCTGCTCTCTTCACTTTTCTCGCCCTGTGCTTCGCCATCATCTTCACCCTTCAACCCCCGAGTGCCTCCCCACCCCATTCCCTCCTCCCCGGCCAAAGTGTCTCTCGTTTCCATCGCTCTCTCTCCCGAACCGCGTGACTCATCGAGAGGTGCACGCACGCCAGGAGGGGATGATGCGCTCGCCGCCATGTTTGCATGCTCCCACCATCCCACCTTTCCATCTTAAGTTCGCGCCAACGTCTAATTACGCCGCACCAAGGAATTTGACCCGCAGTCGTCGTCTGTCGCTCTCCTATGCTCTTGTTTCCTGGCCACTTGTTGAGTGCGCGCCACCGCATGTGAAGTTAGCGAAGAGAGACGCCACGTGCTCCTTCTCCCGCCTGCGCTATTATTTGGGCGCTCGACTTTCCCGCCCCTCTCCGCGATCACTCAACCATTCTGGGAATTCCGTCCGGCTCACTATCCCCGCTCTCGTCACCTCGAATTCATATCCCATTTCATTACGATTTACCTCAATACCTTTTCAGATTGTGGGTAATTATCCTGGCTACCGTTAATTTATTCACAACCTATCTGAGATGTAATCTTTTTTTCGTTCAACCACTGTCTGACATAAGTCAAGTTGGACGTTTTTCATCTTCATTCGATATTGCCTTGTGTCTTTGAGGTAGAATATTATATGGTTGAAAGTATTTCAAGGAATGACTGACGAGTGAGTTCACATATTTTATGATTATTTCTCTTTTTATTTTCTGTACTTGACCATGGTGACGTATCCATTCACCATAACTTTCATACACGTCTTTAGGCCCATTTTCTGACTCTCCTAGTCCTTTATGGGAAGAATTAGTTCGAGTAAACGTAAGCTTTAGGCATGAGGCTCAGAAATTCGTAATTCACCAGTACACTTTTCAAATTTCTTTTCCCCTACGCCTTGAACAGGAATATAAAAATGGCTTTAAGTGGTCCCAACATGCGTTGTATATATGCAGACCAGCGGGAGTGTTTAGGATAAGGAATTTGATTCTACGTGACGTAAACTCGTCATGTCCTTGGCTCGGAAGAATGAAGCGTATCATTGAGGGCAAAATCACCCGTCATTATATCTTGGTGTCTGGGAGACAAGGAAATTTATTATACGCAGCCGCAGAGTGAGTGAAACTGGGATTGGAAGTAATTCCTAACTGTCCATGTGTAACGATTTATTGTATAACACGTGCTTATGGCCTTAATAAATTGTAATCAGGTACCGTATTATGATTGCTTCGTGATTATATGATGTGCTATCTCTTTCTAAAGTCGGTTCACTCGGCGAGTGCGTCCGTATCCGTTTTTTGTCGAAATAGATTAAATTATAATTCATTCAAAATCTGCTGCTGACATATTTGAGCAGCTTAAACCTTTTGACGAGCTCCGTTCTGTATTATTGAACTACAGAGAGACAGGTCGCGCAGCTTTGCACAGGACTAAATTAAAGACAACTTAGGCGACAGTGGAAATTTCTCACCATCTTCCAGAAGGAAAAAATGTCGGAACTTTTCTAGTCTATACTCGATAAGGCATCACGGGTTCTTTCGCTGGTAAGAGAAGCAGCATTATTTTCTTTGAATCATTGTTCTTGTAATCCATATTTTGACATTACAAGGCTAAAATCGTACCGGAAAACAGAGTTGTGGTATACATATATATTCCTTCTAAAACATTACACGAACTCAGTGGCTTGGAAATAGTACGTCATCGCAAATCCATGGCACTACGAAAGGGTGTCGCTCATAGTAATCCGAACATTTCCATGCGAAGTCAAGCGTGCTTTACGTGTTGTGACGAATTGATCACTTTTATACAATTTCTGGAGAACCACGAGCTAGTGCACTCTAATCCCCGCAGTTGAAATGTGTGTATGTACATGGCAGAGAAACGATACCGTACGGTTAAGCCAGGCCTATGAGATGCCTTTATGGTACTCGTATCTTTTTTAATGTTTTGTATACTTTGAAAAACAAATAATTAATTCTTTCGGCACTGGCACATACATAAGGACAAAATAGTTGAGTTCTTGAGGAATTTTGTTGCGTACAATACTTGAATTTGAGACATCACTTTTATGCACACTACTCATGGTTTTTGGAGGGGGGAGTCATGCGCGCTGATCGTGGTCGGAAGTCAAACCTGGATCTCATTGCTAAGTCAAAAGCAACGAAAAGGTGAGGTAAAATTGACTCCCAGTCAGCATGGAACGCGTGGATAGGTCGCGAAGTTCCGAAGTGAGATGGCTGCCCTGGCCATTTGGACCGACTTTTGAAATTTATGGTGACTGACAATCATGTCTTGAACTTCTAGACGCGATGTATTTAGATTTGAGCTCGTCACCGAGTCTTGAGAGCAATGGGTGTTTGGAAAGAGTTTTTTTTAAGGTGAAAGTATGTCCCGTCCACACTGATAGCATTCTGTTAAAAGTTGGACTCGTGGTAGAAGGTTTCCTCCAACCCAATTGATCGTTTATCACATTTTAGTCCCAAAATGATGTATTAGAAATGGAGGTTGTCTAATATGGTGAACTTCTCCCAGAGAAATAGGCGGGCGCTCTACTCAATCTGTACCCGATTCAGTATTCAAACTATATTAAGTAGCTTTTTTACTTTGGTAATTTTGGGTTTAGGAGAAGGAAAGTAAATAAATGGCACTATGATAACCACTGCCCAAGAGTAATTGATTATAATGGAATTTTCTTTCAAAAATCATTCACGCCTGGCAAACTCAGGCAAACAAAAGAGGGAATGAAGAAACTACTTGATCAGAACCTTAATGACAATTGGTTGATAAGTAAATGTATTTCTACCCGAAATTCATCTTGAAAAAGTAATTTGGCTGGCCTGGTATTCGAATGATTAACCCACGATCTCGCGCCAAGTGTGCTGAGAAATTGCCCCATCCAAGCATTTGGTCAAAAGCTTGATTTGAATCGTCGTCCGGCAGGATGATTTTTGCAGTGCGATTTTAGATATTGGCGTATATATCTAGGGCATGACTTCATTTTTGTGACTTCCAGTTCAGTTGCTTTGTAGTCTTATTTCTGAAAATCTCTCAGGTGTGATTCAAGGAAATGAGTGGCGTATTAGTTGGGCCTGGCTTTTAAACGCATGGGTTCACTGAGTGGTGGTGGAGTGTCATGTAATGAGCAGTCAAACGAAAAACCTATTCAGGTTTTTATTTTTGAACTCCGTTTTATTTATTCAAGCACTTCAGAATCTGAGATATCTCAGCAGCGAGCACATTTACCCATGCCGCGAGTCCAATTCACTCACTGACCAGCTGACGTAAGAAATCCAGGCTCATTTTAGACAGACGTCAACTGATTTCATCGGATCCAACTGGAGTGTCCTGTTTTCATCCGGGATTTTAATAGCCTTCATTTGGTATCCGGTTTCATCCAGTGGCTGAAATACTGGCTTCCTCTTCTGAGGGTCAGGGTTCGAATACTTCCAATAGCGGAGATTTTTTTATTGAAGTCCAAATTAATGCTACAGTGCTATGTGAAATGAGCTTCACCTAGTGCTATTTTCCGTCCGTGGGATGGTCAGTAAAACTAAAACAAAACACTTGAACGTTTCACGCAAAGCGTAAGTTGAACCCAACACCGGGTTCCAACCTTACTCTGTTCCCCAAATATTCCTTCTTTTGCCGTCCTACCAATACATCCGCCGTGGCGAAAATGACATCAGCTGTCAGTCGCCTTTCATAATATCTACCATTCTGTTTCCAATATAAAGCTAAAGCGCTTAAAATCATTTCTCATTTTCAGTAACTTATTCAAAAATGTTCAGGAAAATTATCCAACCAACGTATGTATGGTGGTGACAGTGACTGCAGTGGTCAATCGTCTCCCCAGAATTACCTAACCATACTTCTTTCATTTCACACTTATATTCCTTATCACTCATTGTTATCTTAAAATCAGGTGAATTGAAGAAGCAAGTCAATACAGTATTCCTTGATTTCAAGAAGGCATTCGACAAGGTTCCTCACAAAACTTTCAATTATAAATTGCAATCTTACGGAGTTAATAAAAAATAATGGATTGGATAACGGACTTTCTCAGTGTTCGAAAACAAAAAATAGTTATTGATTGCTTTAGCTCTATTGTGGTCGAAGTCACATCCGGTGTTCCTCAGGGAAGTGTAATTGGCCCTCTTTCATTCAGTATTTATATTAATGACCTAAGTTATGGAGTTAACTGTAAATTAAGATTATTTGCTGACGATACAGTTATCTACCGTGTAATGAGCGAAGACGCGGACTATGAAGCTATGTCATCGGACCTTAACAACGTTCAATCGCGGTGCCAGTAGTGGGGATTAGAATTAAATATAAGAAAATACACCACAGTTCACGTACTGCGAAAGTCATCACAAAAATTCCATACCTATACTGTAGGTGGAGTAAACAAAATCTTCAGAAACAGTAGAATATCTTGGAATTTCCTTGACATCTGATATATCGTTGGGATTACACATACAGAAAATATATGGCGCAGCATTAAAGAAACTAGGTTTTGTCAAACGTATAGCAGGAAGGTCCTCGGATGAAAAAGTAAAAAAGAGATGCTACTTTGCTCTGGTTCGGCCACACTTGGAATACTCTGCGTGCACTTGGGACCCTGGTCATTTAGATTTAACCAAAAAATTAATAAATTACAACGGAAAGCAGCTCGCTTCATTAAAAGCTGCTGCGAGCGTACGTTTAGGGTCTCACAACTTTTAGAGGCATTAAGGTGGGAGCCCCTGGAGACTCGAAGGCTACACGCTAGGCTTAGGTTGCTCGAGAAATTCAGAACTGGTGTGTTTCAGATCGACGCAGAATATCATCATGACGCCTCACTACATCTCTAGGTCTGACAGAAGCGGTAAAATAAGAATGATTCATTTTCGATTCGATAGTTTTCTAGAACTCGTTCTTTCCGGGCACAATAAGCGACCACAATAAACTGAGCTCCACTAAATACACTTCCATAATACACGTTATCATTTCACATACCAAAACTTAATCCCTTACATCTTTACACGGCTGATGTCCTAATACCCCCTGCCATACACCCATGTGGTGGCTTGCAGGACACTATGCGGATGTAGATGTAAATTACGCCGCAAAGGCAGTGGGCATCAGAAAACTGCCCCGATCGAAAACTCTTCTCATGACTATATTTGAGCAATTTTATCTCTGAGTGGCGGAAGTTATTAAAGGCGCGTGTCAGAAGATTGCCGGTAGTTGACCTGTAGCTTTTTATGTGACGTTTTAAGGAAGTCAGAGCTTGTGGGTATTACGTTTTTTATCGATGGAATAAAAGTTGACGATGCGTCGTAGGTTGAAATCTAAAAGTTGTAGGCGGCATTACAGTAAGTCCTTTCCTCCTATCTATAAGCTGAAACATTGCGTGGTCATTTTCCATTAATTCCATTGGTGTATGAGGTGTAGTATGCAGCTTGTTTCAGTTCTGCTGCATTCACTATAGATGTGGGCCCACACTTCAACAAATTTTGCAAAAAATTGTTTACCTTCAGTTTTCCATGAAAATCGCCGAAGGGAAACACTAATCGCACCTGCTGGTATTAGGCTGTGGAATTAAAAATGTTATTCTCCAATAGAATACTTCCTTTCCTATGATATTTTCAGTCTTTTGTGTATTACTTTGTAAAATAAAATGGCGGACGCAGCCAGTTTTCAGTTTTCCTTTCGGCGACGCTGACGCGTCGTATCGCATTGTCGGGGTCCGCCGGGGGGGACGTCGCGTCGGCACGCAGCGTCGTGCCGTGCCCCCGTGCAGCGCTCGAGGCGTGACACCGCGGATCGCGCTCCACATCTGCCAACGACCCGTCGTCCTTATCCGTCGCACGATTGAGTCACTTCCGTGTTTTTCATCGCTTGGTCCTCATTCCCGAGGTGATGGGGACATCTTGGCCGACTGACGCACATCCTCCGAGGATTGCCCCGACCCGTGGCGGAGTGTTAAGTCGCTTCGACGGCAGGTGTCACCGTTGTCTGTGCGCTTTGTTGGCTCGCTCGTCTCGCCGCGTAACCACTCAATCCGAAAATAATTTTGGTCCTCAAAATACTCGGCGTGGAAATTGAGCACTTTTTAGTTGTCGCTGTTGCGTTCCCTGTAAATTAGGTAATTTTCATCGAAAATAGTATTGATTGAGGAGTAAAACTGAAAAGTGATATATTTGGCTCGATAAGTTTGTCGGACGGGCCGCGTGTATAGGGTGGAATCGTTTAGACAAGCAAGGAAGAAAGAAAGGAAGTGAAATGTGTTCTGAGGATTTCGAAAAAGAAACAATTTTGGGATTCAAACCAGGAGCACTTATATTTAAAGTCTCAAGAAAATGGTCCAATTCAGTGTCTTAAAATGCTCATATTCCAACTGAAATCGAAAATTTATTAAAAAGGTAGGAATATTCTCGTCCTACTACTTTTTTGGAAAATGAATTAAATTTTCTTGGTGAAAATTTAGAAGAGGTGCCTCTGCTCATCATTAAAAAAACTATTGGGTATCTCCTCTAAAGATCGTTACACTGTAAACCCTTCATTCATAGAATTTCGTTTATATATAATTCACTTTCTGAGAGTGTATTGTTGAGCGTCTGCAATTATGAGGCCGTGGTTTTCATTATTTGAAGTTTTTAATGAGCATACCCATTTTACCCTAACATACTATCAATTTTAAAGGGTAACCAATATGACGTGGGTAATATACAGTTATAATTGATATTCAGTGTGAAATTGTAGTTTTTGATAAAATCCTCAACTCAATTGGGTCAATGTTAGTGAATAAGATCGGCGGTTAGCGCTCTCTATATCTTAGACGAAACTTAAAACGTTTTCTGGAAGGAAAAGTTTTTCCTGGACTAGTGGTTGTACAGCAAATCTTCTGTTCAGGCTAACGCGGTGACCTGTCCGCCGTCCAGGATGCCCTACTTGACACAAATTTGAAGATCAACAGAATCTTTGTGACGTGTACCATCACGATCCATCCTAGATCACCCTCAAAGGATCAAAGACAAATGTCCTCGGTTCGATTCGTAGTTCTGGAAATGTTCTCTCCTCTGGCAAATTTCAACGCATTCACTGTTTTCTTCGAGTTGGCTAGGCAAATGAAAACAAAACTAACAGCTTTGACCTTCGTTTTTGTTGGCCATAGCGGAGCATTTCAATTTCGGCATTGCCAAACTTTTCCAGAGTGGTGATCGTAGTTCAAACCTACTAGTCCAGTGCTTCCTCTACATTTCCGGTTGACATCAGGTCGGAACAGCGCATTATTTTGCATTTCGCGAAAACAATCCAAACCCAATTCCCTCCAAGCGTAGCAGCCTCTTATACCTCACACAGCTTCCGGAACGATGTGACTCCCGCGAGCGATAGGCGTCAGATCGGAGTTATTTCTAACATTTGAGGTCTCAAGCGTGAGTGGATCGGATTGGCCTTGTTTGCTTATGAACTGGCGTCCTATCTTGAACGCCCGGGTTTGAATCTTACACGGCTGGAGATCTTTCATTCGAGTCCCAATCCCTGCTAAGTGCATTGTGGAGCTCTCCAAAAAAATCTATTCCGTTGGTACCTTAGAGTAATACAATTGACTTATTTACGTTTAGAGGAGCCCGCCTGGACGTTAATGTTGAAGCCCATAACGCCTTTTGTGAAGTGAGCGGGCGAAAGCCGACGCCGGGTTTTTCTTCACAATTCCTCCAGTTCTTAATTCGCCTAACCGTTCTAACCAATTACCCTTGGTAGGGCCCAACCTCACCTCGTGGCCAACCGACCTTTGCACGCGCGAGTGGAGGAGAGTGAAACCCGGTGCTTGGGATCGGTTGTTTTCCTCTTTGCTCGGAGACGCGGCTCGCATTGTGAGCCATCCGCGTTATTGGCGGCCACCGCGCTAAGGAGTTGACAATCATTGAAGGGGGTGGAAGCTTTTTATTGTATGACGGGGTGGACGGCCGGGTGGGGAAGGGGGTTGTGGGCGCGTGCGAGGCCTTTGGCTGGCCGCAGTGTATTCACGGAGTGTGTTGTCATTCTGGGGAGTGCGCGGGCCTCAAAAATAGTTTCTGCTTTCCCGGGGACGTCGTCCTATCGCTTCCGATTGGCCGGGTGGCGCAGCGCCGCCTCGGCGAGCGGTGGCCGTCCGGTGAACTGAGGATCGCCACGACGCCCGCCTCGGCACCGTAGACTGGCTCTCACTGCGCCTCTGAGACGGCAGTCGTCTTCGAAAACTGCATGTGTGCTTACGCTTTTCTAAACAACTTCCGATTGTAGGAGTTGTCTGTGTAACCGCTGTGGTCTAGCTTTCGGGTTACGGCCAAAATGAGTGCGAAGAGCAAAAACACCAGTTATGTTATACATTTCGACTGCAGTAGGCGGCTGCGAAGAGGCCAAGCAAAAATATCAGACTTGTGCATCACATTAGTTGTTGTGTGATCGCAAACCCGCTGTCAGTATATCGCCGAGTGAAATACATATTTACAAAAAGATTGGAGGCTTATGTGACGAATGTATTGCGGGAGGATGTCTTCCTCATGAGGAATGAGCGAAACTATTCCGATCAAAACTCCTATTTGATGTGAGAGAATTTGCATTTCTCTTCAGGCTACGCTTTGTTGATGCGGGAGGACATCCAGCTAGACTCGGCATGTGTAAAAAATTGTATCACCTGCAATGTCGAAGCGGGTATCTTGGACCCATAAGCGCGGGGTGGTGCCGGAACATTTGGTCGTCGTATCCTACCGTTTTTTGTACCTCGTGAAAGCTCCCCACGCTCATTTGCGCTCGCCAGCCGCAGTGCTTTTGTTTCGCCCAGAGTCGCCCGAGCGACCATATCCACGTCAGCGTTGCTGCTCGATGGGCCGCCGGCAGGAGCTGCCTTTCCCAAGGCGTTGATTGACGGAAGGAATACTCTTGTTCCTTGCATATCTCCCTCTCACACCGTTGTGCACTCGACGCAACCACTTTGCGTTATTCGCTAGAAGAGACAGTCCATCCTGAGCGTAAAGTCTGCGACAGACTGGTGCTCGTGGAACACATATTGATAGATAGCGTTTGTCTAGAAACTTGAGGAGTTGACTTCAAAATACCGGAAAGGGATCCTTCAGGTGAAGCTATCCCTAATTCATCCAGTTGGGATTTATGGATGGTAATCCTTCCAAACACGTTTGTACATTCTTGCTTTCTCTTTACGTTCCCTCTTCTCTCTTTTGATTTACAGCCCAAAGAATAATTTTTTTGTAATTAACTGTGGAAAACTCTGCTAAATATTTGTCGCTGTAGGCGTAATCATGGAAGGCATGTTTAAATAACTATAAGATATAAATGATAATAAGGGACTGAATCCGTCCAGGAAAGCAAAAATATATAAGGAATCTCATAACTGGGAATGGCGAACATTTCCCTCCAATCGGAAGGGGTATCGCTTTAACCCTTAGAAAAATATTTTTGCTCAAGACAGTGGATTTGAAAAATGGTTGCAATGAAGTGGTGTTGGGAATTTATGCTTTTGGGTAAACGGTAGTTGTGTTCGACCCAGAAATGCGTGTGGTAGCCTGCTCTGCTCAATGTCATGGCGGGCGTTCGGGGACGCTGACTTGACAATTTTTTAGCGAATGAGCTGGTAGGAAGACGGCACTGTGAAGTGATGTCTTTCAATCTACTCCTCTCCTCCTCCTTCTTTCTACCTTACGCTCGACTTGTTTGGAGCGAGAGTTGTAAATTTTGCAGTACTTTAAGGAAATAATGACCAAAAGAGATGGAATATCAAAGTGATATGCAACGGACATCAAATTTAGCATGGTAGAACGAACGAACTCACTGATACTTACTGAGCTTACTGATGCGATATGTTTGCAAATATTCAGGAGATAGATTTAATTTTCATGTGAAAGATATGTATAATATTTTCTATCTTCAAAGTGGGAGGAAATGCAAGGGGAAGAAATGATTGATATAAATATCACTCCAATGTTATTCAAGCGGGCACCTTTAACCGGCAACCGATCGGATTGGATCGGTATCGCTGGTTAAAGGCCCGAGATGATGCGCCAAAAATATTACCCAGTCGTTGCCGTTACGGGAATCGTATATGTATTGTGAATTAAGATATTGTGTAAAGTCACCATCCATATTTGGATGTCGCGGTGTTGTTTCGTTTCGTACCGCTCGTGAGTCACCACTACTCTCTCTCTCTGTCTGGTGGTTGTTACGTCTCCACGTCTAGGGCGCACGCGTATTTGGCCCACTCAACTCACTCATCCTTGAGGAGCTCTCTCGAAAACAATGCACAGGTCCCGCCGCCGCCGACGCATGTGCCGGCGACAAAAGACTTTACTGAGTGGAAGGAACTGGAAACAAATCTCAACCCCTCTCCTCCCCCTACTGAGAAAAAACGAGTCTTATTTTTAAACAGACGCGCTCACGCCCCATCGTAGAGTTAGCACCGGCTTGTCCCCGTTTCGGGCCTCCGAGTGAATGGGTCTCGATTGAACGCGTTACCTGTACACTGGCTCACGCTTTGGAGTCGCGTGCATTGACTAGGTGTGACGATGGCCCCCAAATGTTATTTGTTTTCCGGAAAGGAGGGTTTGGACGACGAGAGCAGCAAATGAACTTGGTTGGAAAATTGCTCTCGGAATCCTTACCCGCTCACTCTCCGCAGAAAAACGAAATTGCAATTTTGAAAATTAGTGCCTCCTCCGCCTTCCTCAGAATGGCGTTCATTTGAGACGGCCATTATTGAATCAGCCTCAGATTATTCAATGAGGCCATTCTACGGCGTCCTCCCTCCCCTTTCGAAAGAAATAACTTCCCAACCCCTTTAAGAGGGGAGCCTTAAAGACCCTTTTTTTCTTCGTTTCGAGGGAGGAGACACGTGTTGCATCTATTCGCGGGACGGAGCGTTCTCATGGTGGAGGTCGGGGACCTTCCTTTGAATCTGACACGTGTTGTGCGAGGAAACCTTGTCCCTTCTCGATTCATTCTCCCCTCGAAGGAAACAAAGATTTATTTAGAGTGAGCGTTTCTCGGCGTAATATTTTGCTCGAATGTTTTTCATTCTGTAACTGTAACATAACTAATGTTTTGTATAGGCATAATGAATTATGCCATTCTGAGCACTATTTTAGCGAAGCACGTGTGGATAACCACGAAAGGGGCGTAACTATTCCTGTATTGGCTCTTAAGAAATAATTGTATATCCTCACTAATGTCCAAATATAAAGTCGGTCAGTGGTTTTCCTGTCGAAAAATTGGAATAGTTGAATGGAATTGCATGAAATATGCTCTGAAAGGAAAATTGGTCAATTTTGTTTTTAAAATTTTATTGATTAATTCAAAATTTTTGCCCCCTGGATCTCCTCCATGAACATTTTATCGAGAGGAAATTTGGCCGCAGGGTATCAGTTGAGTCTTTGTTGCCGTCCGATTCCGCCGCTCATTGACTCTCTCGCGGGAGGAGTCTTCATCTGGCGTCGTCACCTGCGCCATTCAATCAATCCACCCGCCCCAGGAATCCGTTTATTTCGAAAATAGATGAGGCATCGGGGGTCTCGTTGAATGGGGTGGAGGGAACGGGATGGGGCGGGGGGGAGGGGAGACTGCAAACAGCGCCGCCCCCGGCAGTTCGGGAAGGGCCAGCTCCCGAGAGCGGACCCGAAATCTCCGCCGAGCTCCCCAAGAGAAGCGAGCAGCAACTCCTGCCACTCGCTCGACCCCTCCCCCCTCCGCCCCCCGCCCTGACCTACGTGCGAGCGAGCATCCCCCTCCCACCTCCCGCGCTCCCCCGCACCCGCCCCCGCACCCGCTCCCGCACCCTTTCGCTTTCCCCCGCGCGCCGGAGGACGCGGTGGGCGATGGTGGTGACAATGGCACGCAGCTGAAGACTCGTTGCGTAGCAACTCACCTCCCCCTCCGCCCGCCTCCGATCCCCTCCCCCTCTCTCCTCCCTCCCCCTCCCCCTCTCTCCTCCCTCCCCCGCGCCCCCCTCTGCCACCCCCTCTCCCCACGCTCATCGATCGCGCGGTGGCCAAGATGCGAACACCTTTGCGAAGGAGATGATTGGAGCACTCTGACTGGGCCATTTCCTGAGCGCCTCCTCATTTCCATGCACGTAACCCACTCGCCATTCACGGGCGCCTAGACCACGTGCTCACCCCCCGCCACCCACTCCTCCCCCCCTCCGTGGTCTAGCCCCTATCCCCCTCCCTGGCCGCCTTGGCTCTTGAAAACGTTTTGGCGCGGCGGATTCGAAGGGGCTTCCGAGTTTGCCATTTTAAGTGCGTAGATGCTCAATTTGGAGGGTGGGGGGGGGGGCGGGACTTGCGGGACGCGCCCTCTTGGGACTACGTTCACATGAGACCGTGCGCGCGCCACCTGAAGGGTTTGTGACAGGGGTTGAGTTATCAACGACACGCGTTACACTGTCGTTTAAGAAAGTTTACGGACATCTGATGCATTTGCAAAAATTTGCTAAAACTTGTCGAGAGGCGTGATTTCGCATAGCTGCGCTTTGTTGTAAGCATGTTATCAATATGAGACTGTTGTATTATTGTTTTTTACAACTGTTCAAATGCACACAGTTACGAGAGTAAAATTGCCTACATGCGCGGTCGACTGTTATTACTGGACAAGGATATATGCAAAAGGGTGTAATTAGGCTAAAAAACGGCTTGGTGATACATTTGAGGCCAGTTAACGCGATGCTTTTATTTGTTAGGGCGAACTCTTTGCGCACTCGTGAAAACGCTGAATTGGCACGTGGGCTCTTTTTTGGACGCGCGTTTGCGCGTTAGTGCAAGGTTGTCGTATTAGCACGTGGGGCTATTTTGAGTGAATGTTTTGTTCACGTCTACTCGAACAGATGCATGAATCCATCAGCCGAGGTTGAATGGTCTCTTCGAAGGGAGAGGGCGATCTTTTGAGCGATTTCTAGAGTCTTCCAGCATAAAGGCGGCTCTAGTTTGGCTATGTGAGTCAGGACCAATGCAAATTTTACGTAAAAAAAGTTAAAAATTTTATAAATTTAGCTCAGAATAATTCGCTTTCACTAATTAAATGGGTTGCCTTTCGAAAAAAAATTTACGATTTGTGCAAATGTGCAAATTATTCGGCGGATATATTTTTAATGACCACATTTGTCCTGCCATAGAATCCGACTGCTTTGCCACTTACTTGGAACTACCGCATTTTGACTTCAATAACGGCATTATTTGGAGAATAACCTTAAGTAATAGATGTTGAGATGCCGGCATATTATTTCTATTTTATTTCCTAGAACTTTTCGCTTGTTTTAATTAGTTTTAAATCAAATGTTGAATATGCTTTCCTGTTGAAGTTGACGTTTTTCTGCTGTAATTTGAGCAATCTCCACAATAGTCCATGTTACTCCACTTTCACGGCGGAATTACGGTAAGCTACCCAAAATCCCTATTTTGTTTTCGTCTCAGTTTATAAAACGCACTTCATAGACGTTATATTTAAGCCAATAGGAAATCTGGAACGAGAGACCCAGAGGCCAGAGCCACCTTAGTTGGCAGCTGATTCCGTGTCGTTCACGTCGGCCTCTACAGAAGTGAGTGACGAGTCCCTCCGTTTTCCGAATCCGTCTCGGAATCTTCCTCATGTTATAACGCAAAATTGTGGAACGTAGTATGTGAATATGTAGAACAGCTTTCGGATTTCCTTCCGCGAGTTGTCTTTTATTGAGACAGTTTCTCCAACCATTCCGCTGGCGTCTTCAGGCCGAAGTGAAGACGACCTTTGACCTGAAGATGCCAGCAGGATGGCTGGAGAAACTGTCGTCAATAAAAGGCAACACGCGGAGGGAAACCCGAAAGCTGATCTTCACATGCTGAAACGCCGTGGAAACCTTCAAACCAACTATAGCGTGTTAATACCGAGACTTGCAAATTTAAAGAGTATCTTATGGATAAATGACTCTCGGTTATTCCACCGGGTTAGCTGGTCCATGAATCCCGTCGTTTCGGAGAACGACTTGCTCTCCATCTTCAGGGGTTCTGAATGAACATTAACTCATTCACAACCCCTGAAGATGGATTGCAAGTCGTTCTCCGAAACGTTGGGATTCATGGACCTGCTTACCTGGTGGAATACCCGAGAAACATTTATCCAGCTGACACGCTGGGAAAACCTACGATCTTTCAAAGGGTATCTAACTCCGATAGAATTACACAACCACCAAATGTAGATTTTTTTGTTGGACTTTGGAAAGGTAATATTCATCAAAATACGTAGTTGTGATCGCTATTAAATTTTGTGGTAATCTCGCCGGCCTCAGTGACGGCCGGGTGAAGCCGTCGCTTAGTAACTCCGTCGAAGTTGGTTCCTGTTTCGTCCGGTTGGAATTTATTTCTCTTGAATTTCCTATGTATTTTGTTGTTGGTTATTACTCCGGTGTAAAAGACCTGCAGACCTATTTCCAGAGGTAAATGGGTATGAAAATATCTGTACCCTATTGGTGTACACTGCTACTTTCCATTGACGAGCGGTATTGGGTGAATATCTTCATTGAAGGGAGAAAGTCAAACCCTTGGAAAGATGTTTTCGTGAGGTAATTTGCCGCCGGTTTTTCGTCGACTTCATGTGGGGCGGGCGAATGAAGCAATGAGAGTATTTGGACCACGTGTTTGTCCCCCACCTACCTCAAACCCCTTATAAATGGTGTCATATTATCTACTCACCCCTTGATTCTTGCATTTTCTGTGTCCCGCCTTTCACATTTTGGCGACGCGAGCTCGGGGGCGTGTCTGGATTTGCCATTGAGGTGCCTCGATGGTTCTTCCTTTTGAAGAGAGCGCTTAAGAGGCTGGAGGGACTGCTGCTGGAACTGTGTGAAGATGAAGAAAGGAAGGGAAAAGCTGTCATGTGACTCGAGTTGTTCAAGGTACATGATCGGACGATACTTCGCTCGCTTCCTCTTGAGGTCAGGATGTCGGTTACGAAATGATTTGCCTATTAGGAATTACGAAGTGATTTATTTGCTTTAGGTTGAGAACAATTCTGAGTGGCAGAGTAAATAACTGACTGACTGACTGAACTCAAGCGACTACCAGGTAGGTTTGCCTGGGTTGACTGCTCCCAAGTGATTGCCAGGAAGCATGCCTCTGGACGTCTTCAATGCCGCAGCCGCCCCTCTCTCGACTCCTTACATAAAACAATTGAGTCGCCTCTGGCGTGAACATTTCATGAACCCTCCATGTGTATTTTTGTCCCCAATGTTGTCAGTGGTTAAGTTGTTACCCGTTTGTGTCCATGTTTTTTCTGATTTACGCAAAGTAGAAGCCGTTAACAAACTTATTCGATTACACCGCTGGTATCTTCAAGTATGATGGTGATGATTCTGGCGCTTTCATTGGCTAAGTTTGCTTCATTATCACGATAATGTTCACTGTTAATAGCATAAGCCTGAAATGGAAATTCCTTCCCAGTGGAAGGGATGCGGGCTGAATGAAGTTCTTAAATGTGGGTGATTAATTTTGGCATCTCAGATTAATTGTGTGGATGTTGGTATCGGTGCATCATAGTGGCGGTGCCACAGTCAACAAAGTTAAGCAATTTCGTTTCGTGTGGAATGTTTGGCAGCACCCCTAAAGGAAAAGATTAAGATCCCTAGTATATTTTCCAGGTCTTATCCTTAGAGGCATATCAGACTTCGCCAATTAGGTGTTTCAGCGTTTCCATTTAGGAGAATGAATTAGCCTGAAGGTAATGCTCCCGGCTTCAACTCTGGCGCCAGTTTTAGTCGTGCATCTTTTCTGCTCGCAAAGAAGGAGACGGATGAATTCGGTGGATTGGATTTTGCGACCCATCTTGGAATCCGAGATAAAGAATATTCGGGGTTTTTCTCCTTGCTTGTATTTTGGGAAAAATCAAGCCACAATGCGCACTCGTTTTGAAAACACAGCCAAATCTAGACATTTTCAGTTCATACAAAACTTTCTGAAGTTCAGCAAAAGGTCTTAAATTAAGCAAGTTCTCGAAATTAAACTTTTTCAGTTAATATAAACTTGCTGAAATTCAGGAAAATGCCTGAATTCAATTTAGTCTTAGGCATCAGCAAATCTATAAATTGCTTGTCTATAAAAATCTGGATGAAATGATATTATGATACCCTTCAACTACGTCTCGCTGGATAGTTACCTTAATTTAATAACAATTGTTGTCAGTTTATTCACTCCTCCATATTTAAAAATTATTAAGTCCATGGGTTAATTTGTACTTGGTCATTGTTCTTTTAACCACTCTTCTACATCTACACCATACCCTGCGAGCCGCCGGATGGGCGTGTGGCAGGGGATGTTTGGTCACCAGCCGTGTGGAGATGTAAGTTTTCGGCAGCTGGAATGGTGACATGTATTATAGCAATTCAATTCGAGAAAAAATCGAGAGAAAATTTAGTCGAGCTGCCAAGGAGTGTATTTAGGGGAGCTCAATTTTTATTGTGGTCGCTAATTGTTTGACGAAGGAACGAGTTTTTGTACTTATTTGTTCGGCATTGTATTTCTTAAACCTAAGTACAAGAGAACTATTTTTCGTCTTGATATTTAATTGATCCAGTACTCTTTTATATTTGGTTTTAAAATTATGATTAAAGCTGAATTGCATATATTTTTAACTTTTCGATAAGTTTTGTTGGAAGTCATGTTTTAGCCTTTTTATCGTGAGCAAACCCTATTCGAAATTTAGGATGATAATTTTCAGTCAGTGTTTTCAGTCTTAAAATTTTCAGGAAAAATTGCTGAATTTCAGCAAGTTTTCCTTGCTTAAAATTTTAATCTGTCCAGATTTGCTTAAAACCGAAACCTTAAAAAAGGAAATATTGCTGAATGTCGACAAATTTGGGGGAAAATATTTTACAATGAAGCTAAAATGAAGTGGCGGAAGTGGGAAACGTAACTTGATTGATGGTATTCGACGAGCACGTTTTATAACTCATTTTTTGGGAAAATTTATCGTAATGGTGTTATCAACAGTTAAAAATTTTACCACCAACGACCAAACGCGACTGGATGACTCGAGGAAAATGGTTTATTGCCAACGATTGAGGGAATACGCTTTAGGCATAAAATTAGTGAACCGCGAGTATATTGAGGCTTTCTTCAGACCGCACGTGCTGCCCATCCAAAACACTCGATAGCCTCTCGAGTCTCAGTCTCGATTAGGTTTGTTTCAGCGGTGGTTTTCAGCACGGCCGCGAGCTTAGCTTTTAGTCCTCGTTCCGTTTACTCGTGCCGCTGCCACTGCAATAAAGTGCGTGAACGATGCGTTTCGTGGCTCCAGCTCGTTGCAGACCGTTGGTTGCGGCTCTCCTCTAGGGCCATTGCGAAGAAATGGGCTTGGGAATGGCAGGAATTCAGCAGCCCGAGCGTTTCGTAGACACGCTTCTATGCTACAAATCTGCCACGTGCATCTTTTGGTACGATTCTGTGGGATCGGATTTCTGGCAGTCATTTTCTGCTGTCTGTAAACATCCATAGCTTCATGAAATCTTAGCCAACTCTAGTTGGGATATACAGAGAAAACTGAATTACAATACCCATAAATAGTTTCCTTCTAGATTTCACTTGCTAATGGCAATGTTTATTTGTTATTTTTGATTGCTTAACCAGCAAAATTAGTGAGATCTGATTCATACAATTTTTTATCCCCGTAATTCATCTTTTGATTAAACATTCCATTATCAAATGGCCTGTTTTGGTCAATTATAGTTCAGAGGTAACCAGATCCAATTAGTTTTCTCTCAGAGCAAGGCATTTTTTTCGCATGTTCAAGTCGAGGTTTCTCGTTTTCCTCAAAGCATGAGTTATAACATGTTGCGTTGCTGGAATTCATATTATTTTCGAAAAGATATTATTGTTCGCAAGTCTGCAGTGTTCACATTGAAAAAAAAAACTATTTGCCAGGACTGTAATTTCAGTCTGAGCGAATAATTATTTTACGCTGTTTATTTTCATCCCCCACGTCCTTCTCAATAGATGATGACACAATTCGGGTTTTAGTGATTTGAGTTAGAAACGTTAGTGTTCGCGTGGTTTAAAGTTATTCTTAAGTTTTATGTAAAATAGCTCAGTTATACATTATTGTGAATTTAACTCTTTAAATGTAAGTCTTTTGGGGGAACTTCTTCAGTTGTTCCGACTTAGTAGTCTAATTACATCACCCAGTTCCTAAACCATTATCCTGTTGATATTTATTTTAGGTATTTCATATGAATTTGTGGATTCAACAGTCTCCGTCGAAACTGTGGTTTTCCATTATAAAGTGATGGAAAATGTGTACAGCCCACGAAATAATTTTATTTAACTTGCCCAATTTTATTGCACTTGAAAATTTGTATCCAAATTCGGGGTTCCAAGTGATTATCGTCTAAATTCCCCGAATAATCTGGTCAGGCGTTTGAAACCACAATGCTGAGCATTCATGTGGTGAATATGACACGATGCGAGATTTTAAGCGTGCCCACATTTCGTCGGTGCAAATCAGCGAACGCTGACCCATTTCAAGACCTTTAATTTAGATAGATAAATGGCTCAGCTTCGCAAAACCCATGCTGTTTTTGCTTTATGACACCTCTAATGTTCCGTATTAACTTTTGCGTAGGAAAAACTTTGACTAACTTTCGAAATCCTTAATCATCTCCTTCTTTTTTTGCTTTGCATTCCTTCCTGAAAGGGGAGTTCACGGCGTGCGGCGAGCGCAAGCATTCGCGATTCAAAAAAAATCAATCCCTGGTTTTTGGGATGTGAAGTGCTATCCAAATACAGGCCTGGCAAGCCTCTGAAATCACTCACTCTTCGCGGCGTCTTATCCCCGGGAGTGGGGTGAGTTTGCAGTAGGGGTAGCGAGGACGGAACTACAAGGTGAAAGGGGAGGGGGGCAGCAGGTGAGATGTGCCGCGTCCTTGGGAGTGGTCTCCACTAGCCTCTAGCTGCGACTCAGACTCGAATATTTAGACTGCCTAGCCACCGATATACTAAGGCTGGAGTGATTTTTCTTTATCTTAGGATTTTCTTGATATTTTGTGTACCTACTTGTACTTTTTAGAAATGTGTATAGATATAACTGAAGAAATTTGCAAGTTATAGTTTTAATTTCTGGGTAATTTTAGGTAGTTTGGGCGAAATATCATTTTACCTAGAAATAAATGAATTTTGTGTCATTTTTAATAAAAATATATCACCCTTTCATTGGCACAAACAATTAAACCCCTTACCAAATTAATTTCCGAGATTTTTGACAAATTATACCAGTCCTTTTACATGGTAAATGGCACGTTTATGCACTACAGAGAGACCTTTTTTAACAAATGAGGAATTTCTAACACTGATATCTTATCAAAAAAATCAACAGTGTGTTGTTTGTGTGTTTTATCAACTCTTTTTGAAAATTAATCACATTGTCACCGCAGTTAATTCTTCGGGATCACAATAAACCTTCCGTTTTGATGGAGTTTAAAACGTACAACGTGAAAAAAATGAGCTAACATAAGCACTTATTTGGATATATTTCGATTTGATTACTCACTATTTCTGTCATAGAAAACTGTATTAATGCACCATAAATAATGCAATATTTAATGCGTGTGTCTCACAGCTGGTGAAATTAATTAGTATAATTCGAATATGGTCTCTATTATGATTCGGGAACTACCTCGCCTTCGTTGCTTCCGCCTTATTGACAGATGTACCCAAATGAAGTGTGATCCAAGAATGTTTTCAACGTGCTTGAAAAGTTATTAAATTTTGAAATCAACGAGTAACGATTACCGTTCCAACCACCCTTTGCTGGTTTCAATAAGTTTTGCTTGCGCGCAGAGGTGCGCGAAACTTTGCCTACGTCTTCCCATTAGTGATGTCCATAGATGAAAGTGAAAACATTTGCATTGCACATAGTAGGTTTTTTTAGTGTTTCATTGCTGTTCTAACACGTAGCCTTATGGCCAATCAGATATTATTCGTGGTAATTCCATTAAATATGAGAAGTTTTTCTTCTAAACGTAAAAGAAATACATTGATTATTGATAAAATTGTTGATAACTGGTAAAAAGTTGCCACCTCGAGTAAAATTATCGGAAACAACACATTCCACTTAAATTTTGTGCGGATTTCGGAAACCTGCGATAACTCTAGTTCCAAGATGATTAAATCGAGGAAAAGTATATAAAATTTACGTCTTGTGTCATTTCAATGACTGCCTATGTTGTGAGTGTCAACGCATACACTGATTAACTTGCGTGAAATATCGTGCAAGAATTTTTAAAAAGACTAATATAAAAATTATATAAGTATGCACTCAGTGAACCTCTATCACCACTGTATTCGAAGAGTTTTTTCCGTTAAATGATTTAAACTGCGTCACATTTATAATCGAAAAATGTGTAAACAATATACCCTTTTTATAAGTTTACGTAAACAAAATTCAGCCCCACCAAATCATTTTTACACAGATCGCACTTTAAATCGCACAAATAGACTCAAAGACTGCTATGGCTTTGAGGGGGGGTTGATAATATTTTCTTTGTCACACCCGAATGATATTTTCGCCAGAAATTAGTTCAAGTGCCATAATTTCCCGGAAAGGTAATGGTAATGAAAATTAGGCTCTAATCTTAAGTTTTGAGTTGTGACAATATAACAGAGGTAATTGTAGCAAAATCTCTTAAGTTTAGAAGAATTGGCACTGCAGACGGCTTCTCAGGTGGGGAATTTTATTGGCCAATTTGAGTTAAATAAATATTTTCCATCTATTTGTGAGGAGATTGTTGTTTGAAAAAATTATTAATCAGGACAGATTTTTCTTTCGTATTACTTTGACCCCTTTGCACGTACTGTACTCCATGCACAGTTTCCCCTCACAGCACAGTTCCAACGACCCTGATAAATTCTTTCCACCTGGTGATCGTACTCGTGAAAACGTACTCCGTGTACCGCCATTGAAGTTCCTAAATTTGGTAGAAAGAAATCAATGTGTCAAAATATTGGAAAGTATCGGAAACTGGATAAAAACTAATGATATCCTCAGCACGTTGCTACTATGGAGTAAACAGCATTAAATAAACATCCGAATAAAATTTTGCAGCCTAGTGTTATTTGCGGCGGGAAATGAAGCGTGAGGGGGGCTGGGGTGAGGGGGATGGAGTGCTCTTTAGAAAAAGCGAGGGCCTGAAAAATCTCGTCTGCTGTGAGCGGAAAAAATGTCTGCGAGCACATCTCGCCGAATCATTACCCCCGCGCCGTATCCCTTTTCTCGGCTGCGTGCTCCGTAAAGAGTGGGGGAACTGGGGGGGGGGGGGGAGGAGTGTTGGGTTGGGCGCGCGTGCGGGGAAAAGGGTGGGTGGCCGTGGTGGAGCGTTTGTTTGTGGGGGGTTGGAAACGCTGAAAAGATGGCCGGAGTAATGAGCGTGGCCTCAGATTTTCTTTTATTTTTTTAATGCGAGGAGAGAAATCACAAAGGGAAGTCGGGGGCCAAAGAGAGGGGAAGGGTTGGTGGGTTTTTGGCGACGCGGGCCGCGGGTTATCCGGCCGGAGGCACAGAGATGAAGAAATTAATTTAAGGTGGCTTTGGCTTGACTATTTGAGTCGAGACAAATACTAAGTTACGCATTTTTATTTATTCTTTAAAAAATCGTACTTTCGCAGGTGAAATGGGATTCCCAGTGAAAATTTAAATTAAGGTAAGTATGATGCCGAAGCGGAAAAAACACAAGTTAGCTTTTAATATTTTGACATGCCTTGTGTCTTTTTCAGCGGAGGAATGACGATAGTATAAGGAGTCAGTCCTCACTCATATTTTTCAGAGCGACATAGAGAATATTATCATGACTCCTCGCCACATCTTTAGGTCTGACAGATACGATAAATTTAGAGAGATACACTGCCGAACAGATAGGTACAAAACTCGTTCTTTCCGCGAACAATAAGCGACCGCAATAAAAATTGAGCCCCTCTAAATACAATCCTTTAATTCATGTCATCATTTCACCTCCAAAAAACTTACACCCTTACGCGGCTGGTGACCTAACACCCCCTGCCACACGCCCATGCGGCTGCTCGCGGGGTATTGTGCAGATGTAGATGTAGATTCCTCCTCTGAATAAGATATACGGCATGTAGAAATGTTAGGAGCCAATTTGTGTTTTTTCACCTGTGTTGCTGTGTTTTTTTGTCTACATCCCAGTGGCATTTTTACATCTAGACGTCGTCACTCGAGTGATCTTCTATGAAGTTATAGTATAGAAATCGACTAAAGCGCAATTTGCCTCGATCTTCCGCATTTTGATTTCAATTGCAGCATTTAAACTAAAAATTTGTGATTTAATTGCAGCATTAAAAACTTCATAATATAGGTAGTACGATGTCTTTACTTCATTTTTATTCTCTTTTCCAGGAATATTCGCTTCCCGTCAACAGGTTTAACTTTAAGGTTGAATATGCTCTTTTGTTCAAATTGAAGTTTTTGTGACGTAAGGTTCTGATCAATCTCGTTAAGAGCCCATGTTAAAATCTCCACTTAGAAGGCTGAGTTACAGTAGAACTAGCCTGGAAACTCTATTGTATTTTCATCTTTGTTAATAACGCACTTCAAAGATACTATATCTAAGTTTCTTAAAATCTGGAATAAGTGACCCTTAGGCTAGGGCCACCTAAATGTGAGGCGCTCGCTTTCACCCACGCCGTTCCTACGCATTAATCCCCGAGCGACGTGGCGACTTGGGCCATCCTGCATTCCAGTCCTCTCTATTTTTCTTGAATCTTTTACGGTAGGGGTTATTGCACGTGTTTGAAGGAGATCCTCGGCTGAAAGAGTGAAAGGCAAATTTTGCTTCTCTTCAGTGAAGACTCACTTCCAGAGAACCGCCGGTTGGAACTCGCACTGAACGATTTTATTCATTCATTGGTCGTTCAGTCCTACTATCGGTTAACTGTAGCGCTCCATCCTTCCCTATCTATTGCCAGGTCCCTATACTAAGTTGTTACTTTTCTTATGTATTTTTATCTCTATTTGGCCTGTAAATTTATTTCTGGGTCTTCCAAATGGGGGGTTTCCCTCTGTGTTTCCTCCCATTATACTCTCCACAAACCCATTATGCCTCAGGGTGTGTCCAATCCATCTGGTAATTCTTTTCTCTGTCGTATTTCTAAAGGTCCTTTCCTCTTCTACCTGTCTTTCCTCTCCTCCTACTCTGTCGTATTTCTAAAGGTCCTTTCCTCCTCTTTATGTGTCTTCATTTCTTATATTATCCGTCTATTTTATATTCAGCTTCTTCCTCCAGCACCAGTTTTCGAAAGCATACAGTCTTTTCTGGTCTGTTTTTCCAATGGTATGTGCTTCGAGTCCAGAGAAGGCCACGCTCTACGCGAGAAAGATCTTATGTGCAACATTAAAAAATTACTGAAAGAAATCCGCAACCTTCGTTCTTACAGATTCTCTTCAAGACGAGAAGTAATTCGTTTCTTATGATAACTGCTGATAACAAACATCAAATTGTCACTCCAATCTGTGACTCAAATTATGAGTCCAGTTTTCAAAAGCAACACATTTCAATTTAATTCCGTCCCAATTTTGGGTACCGTGGTGAAAACACATGTCATAACATGGTACAATTGAGGAAGAGGTAAAGTTTAAATCACTTATCATTTCCATTACCACCGCTTGAACCGATCCACTCAAATGAAATGTAGTCGAAAGAGTTGTTATAGGCTAACTTAAAATATGTCTACTAACTGACCCACGATTTGCGCTCCCGCCACCTGAAAACACTCCGTTGGCATGGATTTCACTCTCGACTCTTCCAATTCTATATCACCCTCATCCTATTTCATGGCTCAACTGCGTAACTATGCCGGCTCAGTAACTTGAGCGCTGCATTGTAACCATTTGCGGGTGACGCCGATAAATGTTCTGCGCGGCCAGTTCCGCAGTTCTTAGATGCAGGTCTGCGCCTGGAACTTTTGCGGAAGCTGTGCCTGAAATGCGCTATCCTCATTTATCGAGGCCCACGTTGATGGGAACGACCCACGTAAACAAAACCCAAATTCCTGCTTGAGAACCGAAGTGAATCGTCGTTGGTTTGGCTTATATTCCGAGCGGAGATTCTCCTAGTTGCTCCGAATCCTATGTCCCCTTTACTGCGAGTGGCGGGCGGGTGAGTTAATAGCGACCTGCGCCGTCGAACCATAAAATATGCCCCGTTCAGATAACAATCGTGCATACAATCAATCGCCCATGTGAAGGTAGCCTTAATCCTTGGTGTGAATGCGTATTTGGACAATGGGGATCCGTATTTCCTCACGTCACTACTTCACAATGGGAAAGCGCTGGTGTCACGGGAGTGATGTCACCGGAAATAATGAATATCGTAAACCAGCGTAAATCATTCAGTAAATTGAATCGGATGATGCCACTTAAATGAATAGTCATAGAAAGGTGTAATTTGCTTGTAAAAACATTGCAAAAGCCTCAAAAAGCTTCTAAGAAGTAGTGTTATTTATTTAGTTTGCTCGTTCTTGACTTGATTGTCGCGTTGCCCTGGCGAGGGCAACACTAACTTAATGATAAGAGCGAATAAGAGCGATAAGTGAATGCGTGTTGGTGCGTACGGTGGGGCGCACGATAGCAGATTGAACGAAGCAATATATCGACGGAGGCAGCGAAATATTTCCACAAATAATACCATACTCTTCGATCCCGTTCTGTGCTGTAGCCAGCTTGAAATTGAAAGAAGGAAAATTACTTTATGCTTTCTCCGTCGAAGTAACCTGCGTTTTAGACATAACATATACTCCATTTTTTGATCCTAACGGAATGGTTTGATTGCCTGGGAATGAATCGAAACTGCGTCTAATGTACCTATGCGACTCTTTAAATCGGCAATAGTTGCGGTTCAAGAAAAATGTTTCGCTTTCTGCTTTCTTAAATTTTTTGCGCGCACGTTGTTGGGATTTGAGAATCAACAATCAAGCGTTTTATTTATCATAGACTAACTTTCCCTCGAGTGAGGTAAATCCTCTCTTTTGCTTATAACTTGATGCGTTTACCGTTCCGTGAGAAAGTAGTTCCAAATTGATTTTCTTTGCACGTGCCTGCAACTGGGGGCATAACTTATACTTGCTCTAGTATCTTTGTTCGAACTGAATTCTAACTAGTGTGACTGAATGTAGCCGCAATTCTAGAAGTTTTTGTATTTTTTCAGTTTATCTCGTTGGCTCTATGAGGAGCACGTAGGGTCCGGTGATTTACAGTACATCAGCTACTCGATTCATCTCGGGTTGAGGACTACTGGTTGAGGTTCCGGAGTCGTCCCCTGGGCTTGGCTAAGAATGATGCTCGTATTGAGCGTCGATATGTTAGCCATTGTGGAGCCCTTGACCCTGGGGAAGAGTCGAAAGAGATCATGGATGCAAAACATGACCAAACTACGTCCCATTCTCCATCTATTCTGGAATTCTCGTATCACGAGGCCATAAAATTGTACCGCACCGCACCAGACCCGAAAAACAATCGCAAATTGTGGAATTTATTTACGACAAAATGATCGGCAGATCCTAAGGTTTCAGGCTGGAAACTACCTAGGGAGTAACTAATGTATATACCCATCACGCAGTTAAAAATATTTGAAGATAAAACCGAAGGAGCTTCGTTGTTGGTGCTGGTTCAAGAAAACTGGTTCTGTTGTAACAATTCCATCTTTATAGTCCTACCCTTGCATAGCTTTTATCTTTCTGTTTCCTTTACACATAGCCTGATGGACGCTCCCTTGGTCTTGAATAAATATCACTCATCTTCGATGCACCTCCCATGGCTTTCACCCACGATTGTCTTAAGTTTACCCCGTTCTCTCACAACATTCTCTCCCATACCATAATCTATTTCGTATTTCGAACCTTTTCCGTTCCCTCTACAAGGTCGAATCAATTCAGATTGATCCTATTTTTTATTTTTGTATTGACCTATCTCATAAGAGACAATGAGTACTGGTCCACCCGTCTTTCCGCTTCACATTCATTTTGGACCTTTATTCCTCGGTTGTTATCTGTACTTCCTCATTTTTAATAGTCTATCTATTTCAACTTCAGATTCCTTCTCCAACACCATTTCACTCAGGCTTTTGGTATGTAATTACATTTCCCGATGGTCCAAGCATCTGAAGCAACGCTTGAAATATATTTTTTACGGGCTGATTTGTCGTCTTTAGCTGTAAGAGCTTTTCATTTGCTCAAGTGCGCTGCTTTCCTTAGGAAACGAGAGCGCACTTGCTTTCTGATCGTATCAGTATTGGTGTGTGCGTCTTGACCATAAAGTTATGCTCATCTGTTCCATAGCTACCACGCTTACGCATTTCCATTACCGTAAAATCCATACTAGATTGTTTTATAACCTTTATCATCCCTAACCCTCTCTTTCCTACCTTTGTCATTGGATAGAGTTTCCCCACACACTCTGCATTTAACGTACACCTAATACCCACTGTATTTTGCGTGCTTTTATGCTCATCCTTGAATATTTAAGTTTCGTTGCCACGTAATGAAATGTGTAGGCTTTCTGCACTTTAGTGCGGTCGCGCAGAGCTGGGGGAGGAGCAGTAGGAAGCGTGCCGCGTGACGCCGCGGCACGCCGGCCCGAGGCGTACGGGCTCGTGATACTGAGGCTCCCTGGCGTCTTTGTTGCCATGGGTACGAACGCGCGTTGTTTCCTCTCCTCCCGCCTCCTTCGCACCATTTGCAGATTCGTCGCTCAAATTAATTGCAAGCGCAGCCTCCGCAACCCTCCTCCCCCCCATTTTTGCCTTATATCCAGGAGAGGAGTGTCTTTTGTTCCACAGTTTTGGTTGCGGGAGTTGCATGAACTCGTCGGATATTACTCTTAAAGGATCTTTTTTTTAAAGGAGATCGGGGAGAACGCTCGCAAAAACTTCTTGTGTCTAAAGTATGCTTACCCCTTTGATTGTTCATGGGAAATCCATCCGCAGTTGTCCGGGAAATCCATTACAATCACGGTTATACCGAGTTGGTTTTCTGAATACTTTTGAAATGATGACCACCAGCTACCACTCACCCTCGTCCACCGCTGACCGCTATACCGGGTGTAACAAAAAGGTACGGCCAAACTTTCAGGACACATTTCTCACACGTAGAAGAAGAAAATATGCTCTATAGATAATGTGTCCGGAAACGCTTTATTTCCACATCACTTCATAGTGCATTAATCGTGGAAAACACTCATGAGCACAACAAACCAGCGTACTGCATGAAATGCTTTATTACATTAAAAAATTCAACATGCCCTCCATCAGCGTTGATTAATGCATCAACATGCCGTCGTATTGAATTCGAGATGAGCAGATGTATTCCTGGAGTAGTTTGAATGGTTTCGCATGCTTCCATCACACGGACACGAAGACTCTCTGCATCTTGTACCGGTGTTCGATACACAAATGCTTTCAAGTGCCCTCGCAAATAAAAGTCAAGTGGGTTTAAGTCTGGAGAGCGTAGAGGCGAGGGAATCTGTCCATCTCTACCTGTGCATCTGTCACTGAATCAGTTATTTAGAAGCCGATGAACAATGACGCTGAAATGAAGAGTCCTCCAACGTGCATGAAGTGCGTGTTTCGGCCCCCTTGTAAAGCTACATCTTCTAGCAGATTAAGTAGAGGGTTATCCGAGAAAGAATTGTGTTACGCACGCTGGTACGGTCTGTTCCTGTGTGTATCACATGGTTAATGTACTGTGAGGCGATGTAGAAAATGAGTTCATCATGGAGGTAATGCGTTTCCAGACCCATATCCATATAACGGATTTTTTTCTTCTACGTGTACTGAATGTGTTATAAAAGTTGGGCCGTAGCTTTTTGTTACAGCTTGTATTCAAGCCAGATAACTATTTACCGTAAGCATGGTTCCGTGTGAACATGTATCCACATTGTAATCACCGTTAGTTCATCAATACTTGAATTGGTTTACTGTTGCTCTGTCTTTCTCATTTCGTAGAGAGTTCTTTACAACTTGGAATACATTTTTACATCCCCACTTTATTGGCCTTTTTTCTTATATACTTGGCCTTTCTCTGCGATTTTCCATTCTGGTTTTAATTGTATCACTTTAATGACATATCTCGTGAGAGGCCAAGAATACCGATCCACCTGCCTTTCCGCTTTACACTTCTTTTGGACCTTTAATCCTCTGTTGTTATGTGAACTTCCTCATTTTTAATAGTCTATCTATTTCAACTTCAGATTCCTTCTCTAGCACCATTTCCCTTAGGATTTTGTTATGTGATTACAGTTTTCGAAGGTCCAAGCATCTGAATCAACGCTTGAAATATATTTTTTACGGGCTGATTTGTCGTCTGTAGCTGTAAGAACTTTTATTTGCTCAAGTGCACTGCTTACCTTAGGAAACAAGAGCGCACTTGCTTTCTGTTCGAATCAGTATTGGTGTGCGCGTCATGACCATAAACTAATGCTCATTTTTTACATGACTACCGCGTTAATCGGAAAAATATGGATATCATTTTTCCACGGTAAAGAAATATGATTAAAGTTGTTAATGGAGAATGATGTTGCCCCTTTTATTTCCAGTTTTATGGATCAGGGGCCTTTTGGAAGACCTCGACGTTGTGTAACCGTGAAAATTTCGTGGGTAAGACGTGGTTACCTTGATAAATTCGATAGTGACAGGCTTCACTTTGTTAAAATCCTTTATGAACAAATTTCATGATTACTTCGTACTTTTTCACGGTTATTTTTCTTACTGCTAGGACTGTGGTTGCCTTGGTAATCTTTCCTCTTCTGTTGTATTTAGTTAAGTTCTATAGGACGTGACTACACAATTTCGGCACCGTATTTTTTCGATTAAGGCACCAAAAAAATAGGCGATTGCAGACAGACTTAAGAAGTGGCATTAATGGTGTATTAAAGCCTTGGCCACGGCGTAGATAGAACTGAGCGAAAGTTCTCTATTCTTCTTGACCATCCATTTCGTCCGCGATTAATGGCTGAAGTTGACGCCGGTCGTAAAGAGGCCTTAAAGCTACATATGAACCGGTCTGAGATCTCGAGAAACTGCTTCTCCCCTCTCGAACGAGCAATGTATGCTCGTCTTTCCCCCGTTGTATAAGGAGAACGAAAGGATTACGCAATCGCCACCCCTTTTGCTTCTTCCCATGTCATCCCTCCCCATCTCCCCCCCCCGCACTCCCTCCCCCTTCCAATACCATCGGCAGTGGCTGGGCCACTTCCCCCGCCCTCAAGTCGTTACGCAATCGCTCATGCATTGGCAGACCAAACGGCGACGCTTCTTCCCGTGGCTCTCCCCTCATCCCCTCGACCCTATCCTCCCCCACACCCCTCCGATCCAATCCTCCTCCCCCACCCCCACGCGTTGATAACCCCGGAGTGTGATCGAGGCAGATGCGCTCCGTGATGAACTTCGTAGCGTCGTCGGCCATAAAAAAAACCGCTCCGAGCTCAAATCGAAATTCGACTCCAGTGGGCGAAATGATGGGAAGTGCTCCGCGATAGCGCCGGGCCGCTGATCATCTGCTCGAGCGGCGATGTTTTTTCTGCCATTCTCGTCATCGCTAAGTGGCCATCAATCCGAAGATTGGTCGGCTGCTTCTCTTCACTCCATTCATCCAAGTTAACCGCGTTATTTCTCCGCGAGTTCCTCCATTTGAATTTCTCAAGGTAGTTCGAGTGAGATGTCGTTTCTTCTAGAATTCAATTAATTTAGTCTTATTTTAAAGAAAAATGTCTCTACTTTCCGAAGACGCTAAAACATATTCCATTCGCCATACTTCATATTTTCCGAAAAACACGAGCACGAACACGAGCCCTTTTCCATGGGATATGGTACGCGTATACCCTCCAGAAAGACTTTAGTCACAAAAATGTGTGTTATTGCACCATCACTCTTAAAATATTTACTTCATACTTCCAACAGCTGCTGAAAGAAAAACGTGAGATTCGAATATGGTTCCGTAATGACTAGGGAAATAACTTGCTCAAAATACCTAAATGATTCTCATCTTTCAATTCGGTAAATGACTACAGGAAGCGTCCTAGGATTTAGGAACGACCATCGGGTCATGAGGGTTGATTACCGCTTACATTTTGACAGCTGATGGCCTGTTGCAGAAACGACACACATGTATTCTATAAAGTTATTGGACCCATAAGCCATGGCAAACATTCAATAAGTGCTGCAGAAACATTCGATAAATTTATCGGTTTCATAACTTATGGCATGTTGCTCTGAGTTCCATAAGTAGCCAAGATGGCGGATGTGCAAAGAACCGCTTGGAGACTTAGTTACTGGATTAAAGAGTTGTTTTGAGGCAAATGACCTGTTAATTTACTCATACTGACTAATTATTATGTGCACTAGCAATTAGTCATAGGCTAAACTTTCATAAATTTTATCCGACGGTGGAAGACCAGATCGATTATACTAAGCTATTAAATATTGGTAAATTAGTTATAAGTTACGTAACTAGTAGAAGCGTTCCTGCAATCCGAATATTTTTATGAGATCTATAACTTTATGGATCTCATAACTATTGATTCCATAACTAAATTTTCTTGCAACTGGCCATAAGACTGCCATCCTCTTTACACTATGTGTACTTAAAAGACGAAGGCAGTCTTAGTCGCCGAAAATTCTCTGCTTATCAAGCATGGGACCCAGTGGATAACCAGAGAATGTTTATTTAAATGTATATAACCGGTGAATGTACGTTATAACTCAGCTGATCGGTCTTCCTCCTCAATAATACCTATTACTTGTTCCTTTTAGGGTGTGGTGTTGGAGCGATTTTCGGTTACATACAAAATTGCATGAAAATTTACATACTTGAACTTTTTAGTAATATGTGTTGATAAAAGTGCCAAAATTGCGTGTAACCAATTTGGTTTCTTGCCAATTAATATTATTTTTATACGTATCCTTTTGGCACTCGACATATTTTCGAAGTAATTTGATAACATATGTACAGATTTTCTCTTGTACGCGACAACATACGTTTCATATTGTCATAACGGTTACTAACAAATATTAAGGTATCTTTCCAAACATGGTTGAGAAGTGAAGTACTTAGTTCATTCCATAAATTTATTAACAAACAACCGCCCACGGTTTCGGCGCATATGCACCATTTTCAAGGTCGGTTTTTTTGTTAATAATTCTGTGGAATTAACTAAGCATTTTACTTCTTAGCCATGTTTTTTAGCAAGTAATTTTTAACTCCAGGTAACATTCTCAAATATATCTTGCTGAATAAAAGACACGTATTTACTAACAATTGTCATAAAAATTTTGGAATCCGCACCGTATACTCAATTCATAACAATGCTTAGAGGCAAAAATTCTGAAAAATAACTCTTGCATCATTTATATCTCGACGTGTATGGATTTGTCCGCCATATAGATACGTAGATGTAATTCATTGATGAGCGGTCCAATATTTTTTTACTTGAAAAGTGATAGAATTATACGCAGAATGACTCGTGATTCGCCCTTCAGCCACCTTCAGCGTTTTAGAAGGCTGCTGTGTTTCAGATTGAGTCCTGTAAGTTTGCCCAATCTACTTCTCAGAGTTTTCACTAACCATTTTTCCTTTGTAGCTCTTCGCAGGTGCAGCTTTAGTTTGTGGTTACGTCTGCCCATTTGATCTGGATCATTCTTGATTAGAACTACATAATAATGCTTTCAATTTATTCCTTATGCTTCTATTGCCTCTATTCATCACGGATGTTGGCATTCTCTTTGTCAGACTTGTGTGCTCACAGTTTCTGGAGCAAGTGAGCTCGCATTCGTTCAAAAGTCCATCGTTATACGTTTTCAATATTTTGCATGCTTTATTGATATTCGAGTGCATTTCTTGGTTTGCGTTTTACCGTCAGTGCCACAACCGAACTCAGTTATTTGTTGCCAGTTAGTGTCATGATTTAATTTTTCGTATTTTTCTTAAACATATTTGTAGTAAATTTGTAATATTTTGATGATTTTTATGTAATGATTTTTTTCACGACTACAATTAAGTTGCACATTGTTTTATAATTCGTCTGCTTTTATTTTACTAATCAGGACATTGAAAGTCAAAATCAGCCATGATTATCCGAGGTGTTGTGGGTGGAGGCCACCACAGAAAATCAGTAACTCGGTGATTACGGCTAATTTATGAGCTCGTATGAGCGAACCTTAAATTGCGAAAAAAATATAGTATTTCCATGTTCTGTCGTATTTTACGTGGCTAGCTGGTAAGGATAAAATTTCAGCTGAGTAATCATGAAGATTGAAGCATTTGACGCATCGTGGCGCTCGCTTGCATGATATGAGCTGGCTTCATGAAGTCATAGTGTACTAAGTATCTCAACCACGTGTATTACGGTGAATCGACCCTCAGATCGAATATCGGAGTGGATATTTGGAGAGGCAACCGACAGCTAAGTATATTTGCGCCATAGGGGATAGGTAAGGGAGGAAGGGGGCATAGAAACCCGTCGTCGGCATTAGCATGCTCTTAACGAAAGGCATCAAGGGGTCCACGGTTTAACGTCTCATCCGAAAGACAGAGTACTGTACTTGAAGTGCCTTCCACAAGACACTCAAGTAGGGATTGAGTTTCCTCTGAAAATATCCTCATCTGCAGGGATTTGAACCCTAGCCGCCTGTTGATGGAACATATCCAGATCTCATGTTTTCTAAAAAATCAGTTTTGGCAATTTTACGTACGCCTGAAACTCAACCGATCTTCTACAACGCGGGCCCTAAAGCGAGAAAGTGTTTTCATGCCATTTAAATCGAGCTTGGAAAGTGGATCATAAAATTCTGATATTAACGTCATTGGGAATTGAAATCGGAAATTCCCTGTGGTGAACCAGATACGTTTCACCCGGATGAGTTTTCAAAGACACCTGCCATACTTTTTCACATGCTGAACGTTAATGACGTCGGTGAATGCTGATGATGCTGTCACGTTTTTTTTTAATTTTACATCGACATCTACATACTACCCTGCGCTACCCGCCGAATGGGCGTGTGGCAGGGGGTGATAGGTCACCAGCCGTGTAAAGTTGTAAGGTTTTGGGAGGTAAAATGGTGGCGTGTATTATGGGAGTGTATTTAGTGGAGCTTAGTTTTTACTGTGGTCGCTTATTTTGCAAGGGAGTTATGAATTTTCTTATCTTCTGTTTAGCATTGAGTTTCTCTTATATTATCGTTTCCGTCAGACCGAGATATGTAGTGAGGCGTCATGATAATATTCTTTCGCCCCTCGTTGCAATCATTTATGATTTCTTGGTTGGATACTTAGGGGTATGTCAAACAGCTGAGGCTATCTGCGATACCCAAGGATAAGATCAAAATGGCAAGGGAGGAATTATTTGGCAAATAGAGGAGTATAACCTGCTGTAGGGATTGGCATACTTCATTGGAAAAGGCGCCAAGGATACCATGGTTTAGCCAACGTCTCTTTCGGTGGACGGAGAGGTACACTTGAAATGATCACCACGTGATACCAAGAACGGGATCGGGATTCACTCAAAAATTTCCAGCTCTGCCGTGGTTCATACTCGAGCTCTTGGGGTGGGATTTCATAGCAGTATTCTCTTCATGATATTTTACGCGTTTGTTGTTACAGTGGTGGATAAAGTTGGGGTGAAGTTAGGGTGGCGGCTTTATTCCATGCTTTCCATCTTCCTGAGTCGTATCGCTGTGGCGTGTGGTGGATTTTTTAGTTGACTCCAGATCCCTCCTTGGTAATTGAAGTGGGCTCTTGTCAGTACTATGCTCAACAGATGGTGTATAATGCTGATCCCTTGAGCAAGTGAAGTTAAGAGCAGGCCGCTGTCGTCACCGGGTTACTCTCCAGTCAGACTTCAAGTAATCTTGTCCTGAAATCGCGAATCCTTAGTGGAGCAAATTATCTTAGTTATAGGTCGCTCCCCTTAAGTAAATACTTCCGGCTGTTTGGTGTCTGCGGCTCAGTTCGTACGGAGTTTGATGAGTGTCCGATTCAAAAGTTGTGTTTCTGTAAGCCAAATTCTCTCTCCCAAATATTTTGCACCATCTCTCCTCTACTCGTTTACTTCCGTTGTACGTAATGCATGGCCGTGCGCGCTTACGTATCTGTCATCGGCACGTCAGTTTGGCAAGCCCTTGTTCAAGGGATTAGCACTCTGCTTCGGGCGTTGTATGTTGTGTTTAGGGAATGGGGCACAGTGTATTATTAGTCTGCTCAGTGTAGTATTTGCATTGGGATCACTGAAAACGCAATACTTCTTGACGTCGCCGGGAGTTTGATGCTCTACTGCGTTCGTTGTCTTTTGATGGAGGACACTTCACCTGTTCCATGGAATGGGCACAAAAATGTCGTCACTGGAAAGCAACGAGTGCAGTAAAATATCCAAAGCATCAATATGTAATAGTGCAGTGGAAGCCTACGCCATAATAAAAGCGCTTCCGTTACCATCGGGGTGGGAGACACATGTACCGAGGTTGCGATTTCGGAAGTTAAGAGTAAACGCTGTTTGCATCCATGCTTCATCAATCGGGATATTGACTAACATCACTGGTATACTCGTGTCCAATGGGCGATTGGCATGTGGTGCGCGGGATATCTACCTAAGGAGACATGCTTAGTTGGTCGCAGTGTTCACTGCAGTCTACGTAGACCCATTGAACATAGCGTCATTGAAGCTTGGGCTGAAGTCGTTTTTGTCTTCTGACCGTCCGGTGAGAACTCTCCATAGAGTTGTTTCTTTAAGTTTACCCGTGAAAGTTTATTTCTTTTATGATGTATAAATTCACATCCGTAATATATATCGCAAATACAAGCTCTTCTAGTCCGTGGAACAAATGACTTTAATTTCTACGTTCAGCTGTCCCTTTCCATTATTGCGCACTATGGGGGAATCATTTCCCAATAAACGGAGTGACGCCACTATCCCTCTGGAGAATAGTTACCTTCCTTTCGGATGAAATATTATTCTTAGATCTGTGCTACAACGAGAGAAATTCAAATAGAAAGTTGGACTCATCCTCAAAGTTGGTGACGGAATACTGGCCGCTTGCCTTCCCCTAAGGTTTTTCGCGTTGGCTACCAGAAACTGGGCAAAGTAGACTACCTAGGATACTTTTGAAACGTTCCATTACACTATCTTGTACCTGTCAGCCGAATTTTGGTAATAGTAGATGGTTTATTTAAGCAAAATTCGACAGATTAGACCACAGGCAGCTTGTTGCCAAGTGACTCGAGGTAGTTGAATGATAGGTCAGATTGAATGCGGATTTGAATGCATTTGCTTTTACGGAACTTTATTTCCTGCATTACACGAAGATCAACAAAACATCTCTGAGTTCAGACGAGAAGGGAAAAATTGATGTGAGCGTCCTGGCTGGCTCATCTGTCCCGCCAAATTCGAAGGCGATGGATTATAGAAAATTAGCATTGCTGGTTAAAATTCTAGAGGGAAGGGGATAAGATGATAGCATTATGATAAAGAAGCGGAGGCTAAGGTGCATGTCTAAAGACGATGATAATATTCTTAAAAGCTCTAAAATCATTGCACAGCTGGCCGGGCAGCTGTGAAGGCATAAATTGTAGCACTCGTGCAATGAGAAACTGCCTCCATGAAAATGACATGAGAAATTGCGCTTCAGGAAAGAAAGTAAGTGATAGACAAAGTCAAAATTAAGCGGCAAGAATGAATGTCGCTCATTCTTTTCTGAAACGGACCAACCATATTGAAATATCGTATCTTTCATTGATAATAAAACATAGTAAATATTTAGAATGGACATATTAGGCACCGGAAAACACGCGAGTATTGGTCAACGAAAACTGAAGTAATAAATGATAATAATGATTTATTTCTTTCCAAAGCAACATTCACAGAAAAAAAACAAAGATTGCATCCCTCTTGAAAGAACTCTAGAAACAACAATAACATTCTTTTGTTTTTCAAGTAACCCCCTCATAACATAATGAGGAATAAAAGGGCCAGGGCACAATGTCTGCGTTTGGGGGCAGTTATAGCCATTAGGTCGGGACTGTTGTCATGAATACTGCCTCGAATGACGGAAAACGATTTTGCCCAAATATTTTGCAATTTAACTGCTTCCCGGCATGAATAAAGTAGTTATATTCAAGCAGGATAACTGACTAATCCACAGTGAAAAAAAATCAGGGAATATTTTGAGGAGTATTCATAAAGGACAGAGTTGCCCATGGCAGACAACTCACCGGACCTGATTCCAAAACAAATTGTTTGTGTCTAATCGTGAAGGATCAGCAGAATGCCAATAAAAGGCGGGACTAAGTACTGTCTTGCAGTTAAGAATGAGCTTTACCGCTTAAGAAGACATGGTTATTCTATGCTGAGCCTGGGTTTTTTAGTACACGGAAAATTTGTTTCATTTTCATTTTTAGTGATATCGATTGCCAATCTGAACAATGGAGCATCAACCAAAAATATACTTATACTCTTTGGATGCACTGAAAGTGAAATTTATCAATCTAAAAACAACGGTATTTTTTTTAAAGTGCGTTTTATTGTAAGAAATACTATCAATGAGATATGTTTCAATATGCGGGGAAATATGATACCTGTAGTATAACTGTTACAAGCGAACACTACTGTGCCCAAAATCATTCAGAAGAAATAGTTCTCTACTTCAAAGAGAAGCACTGTCACAAGTAAAATGTCATATTTTTCTCACTTATGGTTTTTGATTTTTCATTACCGTTTTTGTTAATTCACTCACAGCTTATTTATTTGCGTAACCAAATTGATTTATAAACCTGACGCTGTGCTTGAAATGTGCGTAGAGCATACGTTTGTATTCACGATTAAAAGATGAAAGCCTCTTGCATGGCGGCAGAACAGGGGGAATCGCAGGGCAATGCCAGAATGCGAGAGCGGGAGCAAAGCCTGAGAGAGAGAGGAGAGGAAAGGGAAATGACGCAGAGGAAACAAGAACAGTGACAACAAGAGAGATTCCATGAAACGTATCAAATTCGTACAAGATAACCCAATGTGCCTCCTTCCTCGTGGCCGGCGAAAATAACGCTCGGGGTAGGCAAGCGACCAGTACTCCGTCACCAACTTTGAGGAAGAGTCCATCACCTTACTATGTTTGAATTTCTCATTGTCACCAATACCTAAGAATAATATTCCATTACAAACGAAGGTGGTTTTTCTCCCGAGCGATAGTGGCGTCACTCCGTTTGCTAAGAAACTATTTTCCCTCAGAGTACTTGTGATTGTTTCTACCGTATTCTTGTGATCTTTCTGGAAGTGCCGTACCTTACCGTAGTCAACCAAAGAACGATTGATACAAACGGCTGGTTATGGTTGATATGGGTGGTTGGTGAAGCGGTTGCGACCGTATTAGGATTGTTGGAAACTAGGGTGCCTCGTTTTGCCACTTTTTTCTAGGAGCGAATCGTAATACCCGGCAAAAGTTGCGTACCCGGATGGGTATTACAAATATGATTTTTTTTCCAAATCGGTTAATATCTTCTGTTCGCATTTTTGCCTTAAAATTTCGAAATTTTTCACGAAAAATGTTAATATTGTAAATAATTTTAATTTGGTTTGAGCGAGCACTCTTTTTTTGCAATGGGGTGTAATTTAGGACTGAAATTGATATTTTAGACCAAATAAGTCAGCTATATTGCTTTTAATTATCGAGAAAATGACCTTTTATGGTGTCCCCGAAAGCACTTTAGTGGGGTAGGCAACCCGCAACACGCCGCCTCGTTTTACGCTATGCATGCAATAAATGACGCAAAAAAGAGATTTTTTCCAGTCCAAAACGTGGAAATCATGCCTGAAAACGTGAAGAGTAGTCACAATGATAGGAGGTTCCCTAATTATGCCATACATTGTCTCCTCGAGGCCAGCGAAAATGGTCAATTTAGTGTAATAGTTTTGTAGCTCTTTCCATTCTTGTCTTTTCCTTCGCCTGGTGGGTCGTAACAGTAGCTGAACACACAATGTCTTCAGCTCACAGCAATATTGCATTTAAAGTTTACCGACCCCTGAATTATCCACCTACACACTGCAAGTTTCGCCCTTCCCCAATTTTCTCAGTCAGCCTTGCATTGTGAGACGAGCTGAACGATTGAAGTTCTTGATTTACCCATTCACATTTATCACTACAGTTCGCTTGAAACTCATTTCGCTTCTTTGGTGTGCCTGTTTTAGTGGATGTTCTGGTGTGCTTCTATTCTAGTTACAAGTGATATTTGACTCGCTCATCTCTTTATTTCCAAATATTTTACTGCGTATCCGTCCTGTGTGCTCTGGTTTTGCGCATATTTTCATTCAGTCTGCAGCATGTCTCTTTCGAAGTTCGTTCTACGTGGTGCAAACGTTTGCCCGATTTTTTATGAAAACCCCAAGGATTTTGATGAAACTAAACTTCCGACAAAAAAGGATGTTCTACTTTGTTGTCAAGAAGTTCGGCGGCAAATTGGAATAGAGTCACGGAGTAACAAGGAGCCACCCTATTCTTCCATTGCCCGACAAGTTTCTGTCATGGTATGTGCCATTTGGAAAAAAGCGTCTATTCCAGCAGTTAGTTAGTTTTACTGAGGAGGCAACGAAACTATTTGATATAGCCTTCTGCAAATGTGCCAACTTTCCCAAATGTGTCTGTCCCAAGGAAAAAAAGATTCCTATTCTAGAGCACCAGTTTCTTGTGGATCAGAGAGGTCCAAGAATTGGCCGAATTGGATCTATTGACCTACCTGTGCCAAAAAAATTGCGAGAAAGGGCTGAACGTAATCATATAAATAAGAGGCTTAAACTTGGACCATCTGAATCAACAGTTTCCCCATTGGGGTTTTTGAATGACAGTCAACACTATGAGGATACTCAAGTTGATGAGTAAAATCACGAGGAATGTTGCGCTAAGGATGTGGCATTCACCAAACCAAGAGAAAGAAAGTCCAAAGTCAAATTAGACTTAACTGAGACTGCCATAATTTCTCAGAGATACAGCGTAAGTGAGAGGGCTGCTTCACACATTACATCCACTGTGCTTCACGCAGCTTTAAAAGCTGGAATTATATCTCAAGAGCAATCTAGTGATATAACGTCTGCATTGGTTATAGAGCAAAATTCGGCGTGCTAAACTTAAAATTTCTCGATATTTGAAGCGCTGTTCTACGGATGATGATCCGATCAAAAGCCTGTACTTTGATGGCCATCTTGACGAGACAAAAACACCCACAGGCACCGTCAGGGAAGAGCATATATCACTTGTGGTTGAACCTAATGCGCAATACGTAGGCCACGTCGCTCCATCTTCCGGCTCTGCACATGATGAGGCTACAGCAATTTTCGAGTTCATCATCAGTCAACTCAGTGGTGGATTCGATGAAATTGATGTTCTTGGCTGTTACGGGACGAACACCAATACGGGTTGGAAGGGCGGCGTCCTGCGAAAATTAGAAGAAATGTCGGGAAAACCAATGGGCTATTTGCCTTTTGTATTTCATCGAGTTGCCGTTCCGAGCTCTCTTCACCCACATTGACGGCGCTTGTTCAAGCCCGTATTCATACACAGGTGACAAAGGTTCAAAACTGCCAGAATGTGAAAAGCTCCCAGTGGTGTCATTTCATCCCATAAATTGTGACTTGCCAAACCACAGCCCAGATGAAATCTCAAACCTTAATAAGGACCTGAAGTACTTACTCGAGATATCCCAAGCCATTGCGTCTGGAACATGTCCAGAAGGGCTAGTCACTATGATGCCTGGAAAACTAAATAAAGCCCGTTGGTTGACCACAGCTAACAGAATTCTTAGGTTATATATTTCGACTAAGAAACCTTCCAAGAAATTAATCGAAATAGTGACATTCATACTAAAAGTCTATGTAATGATGCAATGCAGGATCTGGACACATTCTTCCATCGCCGATGGTGCTCGTCACGTCTTTGAGACCATTCGTAGATGTAGATACTTGCCAAGGAAATACCAAGCAGTAGTTTATTCATCCATCCAAACAAATGCGTTCTTCGCACTCCCAGAAAATATTCTTCTTGCAATGATGATTGATCGTCGACTTACTGTCCGTCAGGAGGCACTAAATAAAATTCTTAGTGCTAGAGAAGACGAATAAGATAATTTACATCATTGCATTAGATGCAACATTGATCCCCATTTGAATTTTGAAGCCATGGATTACAGAGAAATGATTCATTGGGAAAGCACCGATGTGTCTATTACCGTGCCACCAGTTGTGAGGAATATATCAAATGAAGAACTCGTTGAAAAACTGTCTCTTCCTGAAAATACTTCGCCAGAATGGTCATTCACCGTATTTCCCTGGCACACATTGGCAGTGGAACGGACAGTGAATTAGTCACCGAAGCAGCCTCCCGTGTATGCGGCAGTGACGCCAGGGATGGCGTCATCAGATCCACTTTGATTTTACGGCAAGTTCTGCCAAAATTTCAATCGAAATCTCAATTTTTGACAATATTTCCGAACGGTGACGATTCAGATAAAATAAACTGGTCTGCATTACTATGGTTGGTTGGTTGGGTAGAGGAGGCGGAGGAGCCCAAGGTGCAGCCACCTCCACGTGGTGGGCACTGGGTCGCTCGGCTAGCTTCGCTGGCTAGGTGAGCGAGGAGCTGCACATTTGCTTGATCATACTAAAATAAACCCCTTTTCCGACTGCAGAGGAGGTAAATTTGACCCTTGAGGGACATATAACCGGCATATTGAATCCCGAATGATGGTTTCCATTCTCAGTGATATCTTCTTTCCCGAAAATAAAGTCAATATAGTCGGCGATGGCATAAAATAGCGTGCTACCATCTTTGTGACTACCCTTGACATTTTCAGACATGATTTCTACGTTTTGGACTGAAAAAATCTCTTTTTTGCGTCATTTATTGCATGCATAGCGTAAAACGAGGCGGCGTGTTGCGGGTTGCCTACCCCACAAAAGTGCTTTCGGGGACACCATAAAAGGTCATTTTCTCGATAATTAAAAGCAATATAGCTAACTTATTTGGTCTAAAATATCAATTTCAGTCCTAAATTACACCCCATTGCAAAAAAATAGTGCTCGCTCAAACCAAATTAAAATTATTTACAATATTAACATTTTTCGTGAAAAATTTCGAAATTTTAAGGCAAAAATGCGAACAGAAGATATTAACCGATTTGGAAAAAAAATCATATTTGTAATACCCATCCGGGTACGCAACTTTTGCCGGGTATTACGATTCGCTCCTAGAAAAAGTGGCAAAACGAGGCACCCTATTGGAAACCCCTGTGCATTTGTTTCCTGGAGCGAATCTGAGTTTTGCGGGGATGTCGCAGTGTCAGGGGTGGGCTAGCTCATTCGGGGTTGGGACATTTGGGCGCGGGCAATTGGGCAATACCTCTTTCCAACGACGGCCCTTCGCTGCAATCATTTATGATTTCTTGGTTGAATACTTAGGGATATGTCCGAAAGCTCAGGCTATCTGCGATACCCAAGGGCAAGGGCAGAATGGCACGTGGACGTACGAGCGTGAAGACGCTTGGGTACCACCGTTTGGGCGCAGGGACGTTTTGGCGCGAGACGCGTTGAATATTACGGAAAACGCTACGAGGCATATGCTTTTATCATTTATTATCTCCTGTTATACTCTACATGTGGCTAGCGGAAATTAGGAGAGCTCGTTCACCCAATAACAAAATCCCGAAGCATAAAATAAATCGTCTCATTAAGAGTGCTTCACAGAGCTGTTGTTATTCCCCTATTTATTTTGCACGTCAGTAATATCAGTGCCAAGATTAAATTTATGTATACAACTATAGCCGATGACACTGTATATTGCCGAGAAATTCTAATCCAGGAGAATACAAACTCATTACCAAAGTATGGATGGCAGTTGGAATTTGGCAAATAAAATGGCTTTAAATTTGGAATTTTTTGTCTGGGGTTTGTAAAAGAGAGGGTGAACGAGCTCTGCAAACTTCGATTACTCACATCAAAGGTTATCAGAAGAGGTAATAAACCATTCCGTCGAACCCGAACCGGCAGTATAAGCCGAAGTAGTGGTGACGCTCGGAATCATAGCATCGTAGCGTCGTCCGTAACATTCAACTGGTCTCGCGCCGAAACATCTCGGCGCCCAAATCGCAGCGCCCCAAGGTCTATGCACCCTAACGTCGATGCTCCGAGATGGCTTGCGCCCAAACAGCCGCACCCAAGTGGCCACTCCCAAATGTCCCAGACCCCGCTTATTCTGACGATCCGGGCCCTTTTCAAGGTCGGGATAGTACCCAGTGCTGAAGTGCCTGAGCAGATTCCCCGGGTTCTAATGTCAGCGATGGAAGCAATCCTCCCATGGAAATCCGATCTCTTCTTGAATGCTTTGAGGAGAGCCATTTTCAGCCCATTTTGACGTGTGCATTCCAAAGAGGTTGGGAGATCATAAATTTGCATCTTGAAAGATGTTTTCAGCCTTTTTTGAGTGAATTGTCTCACTCCGTAATATTTATAAGTCGACTATTGAGATATGTGCCTGGTTATGGGTTTCGGTTTAAGTAAAATAATTAAGCAGGAGTAATTGTACTCGAATCATTCACAGTTTTATTTATTATTGGCACCTTAGCAATACTTAAAGTACATAGAGTGGGAGCTAGCGCTCCCATCGGCAAACATTCGCACCACATTAAAAGTTGTCTCACTAGTGCTGCCACGTAGCGGTGGTCATATAATCTAAGTGATGCTGAGCAAATGTAAATTCCAACACCCCTCCTCAGTTTCTCAAGCTGGGGGGACAAAATAAAATAGTAGGATCATTCCAATTTTAATTCACACATTCCAAGATTCTTTCTGTGCTTAAAGAAAGCTCCTACAGGAAGCCCCTTGGTCATAATATCAGTCTTTTGGTCACCTGATGGAATATAAATGACAATAATTACATAACTGAAATGCAAATCTTTAACAAAGTTGTATTTTATATCTACATGTTTAAGTGGTTTGGCCTCCCAGAATTGTAGGGCATCTATACATGACTGATTATCTTCATAGACTGGAATTGGATGGGACATATCAATACCTAGTTCTGTTAGGAGATATTTAACCCACAACAGTTCACGCACACCAGTGGCTAGAGCAATATATTCTGCTTCAGCGGTAGAAATGGCTGTGCAAGTTTGTTTGCAAGTACCCCATGCAACTGGGTCCCCAAAAACTTCAATCACAAATCCGCTCATTGATTTCCTCTTGGGCTTATTTGCATGATCATCATCTACATATAATGCTAAAGGTACGTGAGAGTTTCCGCTGTGCCTAATGCTCAGCGACTTAGTCCCCTACAAATACCTGAGTACCCTTTTTAGCTCTTTTCAGTGGTTATCAGTGTCATTTGTTTGAGAAAAGAACATTCCATCTTCTGTTCTATTTATCTTAATACCTAAGAAATATGACACATCCCCCAAGTCTCTCATTTTGAAACTCCTCATTAGTTTTCTTTTGACAGAATCAAGCTGGGATTTATCATTGCTACACAACAGTGCATCATCTACATATATTAACAACTACACAATGTACTTCTCAGTCTTCATTACATACATACACCTGTCATACTGGCATTGAAGAAACCCCAACCCTTTGCTACTTCATCAAGCCTTCTATTCCATTCCATGGGGGCCTGTTTGAGTCCATATAGGGTTTTCTTTAGTTTACAAACCTGATTGAATTTTACTTTTAAACCCTCTGGTGGCAGCATGTATATTTCCTCCTTGAGTATGCCATTGAGAAATGCATTCTTAACGTCTAGTTCATTAACAAACAAATTATCCTTCTTAATTAAACATAATAAAATCCTAACGGATGTCATGCGTGCCACTGGAGCATAGGTTTCATTAAAGTCTATACCTGGTTTCAGGGCACACCCTTTTACTACTAGTCTTGCCTTATACCGCTCGATTTTTCCGTCACCATCAAATTTCTTGGTAAATACTTATTCACTACTGATTAACCATTTTCCTATTGGTGCATTAACCAATTTCTACGTCTTATTTTCATGTCGTGCTTCAAGTTCTTCAGACACGGCTCGTAACCATTGGTTTTTGTCCTCCCTGTAAGAAAGGTCTTCAAAACTAGCAGGTACATAATTGCAGATGTCTATCAGTGGAGGCTCAGTTTCAAATTTAACAGAACTATTATTTACATTGTATTCAGCATTATTTAAATCTACAAATCTAGTAGGTAATAAGTGCCATTGTAGCATAGTCTTCCAAATATCCAAGCCTGAGCCTTACCCTGGTACCCCTTCTTACACCTGGTAAAAGTGCATGAGCTGGTCCATTGAATTCTTCTAATTCTATGCCCTGTTCACCCCCTCCTGGAACTGGGTCCTCTTTATCAACCAGTTGGTTTTCTGTGCCTAATGCCTCACTCTCATCTGTTTCATCTTCCACATCAAAACCACTACCATCTTCTCCTGTCTCAGGTGAGATAAAGCAATTCTCATATCTGTCTCCCAGAAGCCTATTTCTAGTCTCATCAAAGGTGACATGTCTTGCAGCAATTATTTTATTGTCCTCCAATGAGAGGAGTCTGTAGCCATTACTACAGTATCCTAGCATAATGCATTTCTTACTCCTTGTGCCAAACTTACCATCTATTTGATTTTTATTCTTAAGGGCAAAACATATACAACCAAAAAACTTTAAACCAGACAGGTTGGGCTTCTTCCAAAGCCATAACTCAGCCGAAACCTTCTCCTCAGCGATGCTTCTTGTGGGACACCTGTTTAACAAATAAATAGCAGTAAGAATTGCTTCTATCCAAAAATTTCTTTTTAGACTACTCCCTATTAGCATACACCTGGCCATTTCTAATAATGCTCTGTTCAGCCTTTCCGCCACTCCATTGTTCTCTGGAGTACCTGGAATTGTTGTCTCAAATTCAATTCCCAGCTTGTTGAACAAATTAATCACCCTTTCATTAATATACTCAGTTCCGTTGTCACATCTAAAGTTACAGATTTTGGATGAGAAACGACTATTCACACGGGCCACGTACAGTCTAATATAGTCTCTAACTTCTGACTTATATTTCAGACCATACACCACGGTGAAATGTGTATAGTCATCCAAAAGGATGAAAATATATCTCACTCCATTGTAGGCAGTGAGTGAGATTGGACCACATAAGTCACTGTGAATTCTCTCCAATGGTCTTGTTATTTTGGGACGTGTGCCAGGAAATGGTAGCCTGGTTTGTCTACCTTGAACACATACTTCACTCATGTCTTCATTACCTGTTACATAATTTATACCATCAACCATGCCCTTTATCCTCTTTAGGTTTTGTTTAAGTAGATGTCCCAGACGCTTATGCCATATTTTCTCATTTTCCATAAGCATAGCAGCTTCAACATCAGGCTTGATCATTACCATGAGTCTATACAAATTTTATATTTTTCTACACTCAGCAATTACCACACCATCTTTGGTAATGATTCCCTTTAAATCCCCAAAATGCCCTTGTATCCACTCTTATCCTAACTTGTGATAGATAGCAAGTTGTGGGAAAGATTTCCCACAACCAGCACTGTCAGCAAAAGATTAGTTTGAATCTCACCAACTTTAATTATACAGTTGAGCTGTGCCTCGTAATGAGCTAGTAACTTTACCCTGCTTTTTGCTACCTGAATCATCACTGGTATGTCCACCAAATGACAGGAAGCTCCCGAGTCTAGGATAAATTCTATTCGAGTCTCACTGCAGTCCTGGCCAACTGTCATAAGTGAAATACCCATGCTAGCTACACCCACAAGCATGACATTGGCTTTAACTACTTTGGATACCTTGGGATTGTACGGTTTGGCTACAAAACTGTATGCCTCCTGTTGTTCATCAACACATGCCTCGTCTGCTTGGGATTCCTCTCCGCTGTTGCTCTCGTTCCTGGCTGATGCAGCAGCTGCCATCTGCCGGTGCCGGTTGCCACCACCTCCTTGATGCCCGTGGCTGCGGCCTTGCATCCTTTGCCGATGATGTTGCGGCCCGTCTCTGCGGAAAAGGCCGGAGATGCCGTTACCGCCTCCGCTACAGCTACTGTGGCTAGAGCAGCAGCCTTGCGACCATGGCCGATCACGGTGCGGTCCACTCTTCAAGCCGCTCGCCCTTGTCATCAGCTTGGGGCAGTATCTCGCCTTATGCCCCTTTTTTCCACACTCACGGCACGGGTACGGAAAGTACGGCCTGTGCCGTGCCTTGAACACCACGTTCGGAGTCCGGATGGGCCCGCCACTGAGATTTGACCCCTTTTCCTCCCTGGCGGCACGAGTATTTTCGAACTCTTCTCTACCGGCACGTGCGTCCATCATGCTTCTTCGTCCGGATTGGATCCTGCTCTTGATGACCATTACTACCGTCTCGTATTTAGCCGGCATCGCCCCCAAGAAGTATGTGAGCAGGGTCAGGTCATCAGCCGGGGCCCCCGAGAGAGCCAGTTCCCTGGCTTGGTCGTCGAAGCGAAAACAAAACTCCGACAGCCTTTCCTCTCTCGGGTTATACTCTAGTTGCTGGATCCTCCCTTGTGCGAGAATCCTCCTCGACAATGTTCTTCGTTCGAACCGCTCTCCTAGCGTCGACCACAGTTCCATAGCCGTTTCCTGTTCTGTGACCAGCTGTAGTACGAGATGGTCATCAATCCTTTTGGTGATCTCATTCTTCACCTTGGCGTCGGCCTGTTTCAACTCTTCTAGCTGCTCTTGCTTTCTTTCCAGTACCCTTGCACTGTCACCTGGCACCGGCAGATAGCTCCGCTGGAGGATGTCCACACCCTCAGTTATGAATTTGGACAGCCCTTGGGCAGCTCAGTGGTCATTCTGAGCTTCCATACAGGGTAATTCTTCCCATCTAGAGGAGCGATACGAGATTTATCCTCCATCTCGACTTCATCTGGAAAAGATAAACGGAACTAAATAACACACTATACCGACATTTTCAACTAGGAAATCCTTTCACCAGCGGGAATCCTCCCTCCAGCCACGGCAAATCCTTGCCGGAGAAATCCTTCTCAACGCGAGTGACTTGGTGAAATCCTTCACCTGGGGAATCCTCCCCGACTGCGTTTGGCTGGTTGGTGAAAATCCTTTCACCAGCGGGAATCCTCCCTCCAACCACGGCAAATCATTGCCGGAGAAATCCTTCTCAACGCTATGCAACCTAAACTACACCAAAAAAATTCCACCTCTTGCACCATTCCTTCACTCCAGTTCCGTTAGTCATATGCTATTTAAATCCACTTTCTTGATTCATGGTGCAGTCATATAATTTATCATTGACCAAAAGAACAAGGTCACTATACATTCATAGACAGATGCATACCTTGTAGTGTCTCGATGACTTATCGTTTTTCGACGTCACCTATGGCGTCCACGTCCTTTTCCTTAACCAAGGCGTCCCTTCTGCCCAGGTCGGACACGCCAGTATTTCAAATTCAAATATATATATGTTTCTTTTTCTTTTCCGCTCACTTATCCACGCAGATTTTCTTGATTCAACAGATTTATGGGCCCATAACCTATTGAGATATGTGCCTGGTTATGGGTTTCGGTTAAAGTAAAATAATTAAGCAGGAGTAATTGTACTCGAATCATTCACAGTTTTATTTATTATTGGCGCCATAGTAACACTTAAAGTACATAGAGTTGGAGCTAGCGCTCCTAATGGAAAACATTCGCACCACATTAAAAGTTGTCTCACTAGTGCTGCGCTGCCACGTAGCGGTGGTCATATAATCTAAGTGATGCTGAGAAAATGTATATTCCAACATCGACAATATTTGATGTCCACATTTGAGTCGGCATGAATACTCGTGGATGGGTTTGATACTTCGTTCGATGAATCCGCCAACTCGTATCGAGGCTTTTGAGGTCATAGGTAATGTTAGTAACTTAAGGAATGATATGTGCTTGAGTTTTTGCTCACTTAAAGCATTGAAGGGTGTCACAGTTATTCTTTTCTTTCTGAAACTACATGATTAAGCTATAAATAAGTAGCCAGTGATTATAGGAGTTGGCGCGGGGATCTATGTCATCTGAGTCTTAGTTGATGATTGATGTATTGAACTTATCTCGCCCATCTTTGTGGACGTGATGCCAATCTTATGAGATATAAGAACACATATTGGTTGAATATTTATGCTGGCTTTGTTGGGGCATATTCAACTGGGGCCCTCGACAAACGGGCTGAGTTCAAGGGCCGTCGCGACAAGTCGGGCCATTCTGGAAGCGATGTAACGAAGGAGATCCAAACAGCCCTCCAACTGAATCTGTAGAAATCTCCAACCACGGAGATTTCTACAGATTCAGGCGTGAATCGTGAAAGATTCAGGATTTCTACATATTCAGATATCGTGAAAGTTCGTCATATTAAAATAGAATTAGCAATTGCACTTTTCCACAGGATATTTTAATGGGTATCGTACGATGCGTTTAAGCTCAAAGAGCCATCAGGTGGTACAAGACACATGAAGCAGAGGACACATCACATTTATACATCCAACATGTTAGAAATTTATTTTACCTACCACTCCCCCCTTCTGTAATTCTGTTCTCCACCCTCCTCCTTCAAACATGTTGAATGTATAAATGTGATGTGCACTCTGCTTAATGTGTCTTTTACATGATGATGGCACTGTCTAATACACGTCGTACTCATTAAAATATCCTGTGAAAAAGTGCAATTGTTGTTTCTGTGATAATCACGCAGACGATAAAATAATTAGCCCGCAGATACTTCAGATATCTGTAATGAAACACTGAGATATGCGGCTATCCGTAATGCTAGTTTGCGAGATATTGGCCAATCACGATCCTAAAAATGTTATAAATATTTCAATACTGGAATAGAATGCCGAAACCGGGAGCTAAAATTAGAAAATCTTACATCAGGGTACCTTGAAGAAAACGTTAGAACCAGTGACAGGTCGGCGTCATCTCGAAAAGTTTCATATACTGTGTTATTTTTACAGTAATATTATCCATCAAGGAATCCGATTATAGATTTTCGTATATTGAAAAAAGGATTCGGAGCGGTTGGATTCCGGGATATTGTGACCTATAGTCCAAATACCGGAGACAATTTCAATGTGGCATGGGATTTCCTTATTTAGGAGTCCAAGAAAAATCTTTCTCGGACCTCGCTAAAACTTTAGCCCCTCGGTCCTAGTCTCGCTATTTTGGAAAAAAAACTTGAAGATGGCAGAACTTACAAACAACCTGAACGAGTAGTCGTGGAAGTATTCGAAACCTGGTGTTTGGTAATAAGTTTTTGAGTAAAATTGTAAAAGATGTGATCTTTAGTATGTTCTTATAGCTAATTGGTCATTTTTGCTGGTCGCTCTTATTGTCTTTCAATAGTACGCCATCTGTTATAGTAATAGTACATTTTTTTAACGACCAGTGCAATAGTAGTCGACAAACATGTTTTCTTTATCGCTCCTTGCAGGACTCATGCTACGAAGTGACTTCTCTCGTATTTTAAATCCTCATATGCACTGTCGTCTGCCATTTTCCATTCTCGTTACTTTCAAAATGTAGCGACAGCGGGTTATTTGCAAATTTTTCATATAGTTCCTCGCTTGTATGTCGTACTTTCTTCAGCGCAGCGTCAATCGAATATTTCACATTTTTATTGGGAATTTCATACCAGTTTGCATACTCTTGATCATTATACAATTTGGGCCATTCTCTATAAAGGTCATTCTTCTTCTACATTATTATAAAAGTCACTCTCTAACTCTATTCTAACTCCTCTTTGCATCCATTACTTTTAATTTTTCTGGGATTCAAAGGAAACTTTTCATCGTATTCCTAAACGTTTTCGTTTTCCCATTTTTTTATTTATCAATCGATTTCAAACAGTCTCTTGTGATTGACAGTTTTTTTGTAAAGGATGCCTAATTAATCCGTTAAAACCTGGATGAGGAATATTTAAGCGCGCCTTTCTTGATGTCATTACAGACATGGCATTTGAAATCCAATTCACACTCTTTGGGTCACTGAAAATGAACTCCTTGGATTCAGGATGCTTATTTCTGCAACCATTGTTTCACTCTGCGTCGTTTTGTAAAAGCATTGTTTTATTTTAATTAAGTCTAATTTTCAGATATGTCCAAGAGTCATATTGGCAATCTGTCATTGTTACGGAAGAGACCTTTTTTAAGCAATTTTTCGAAAAGATATTTCTTCCAAATGATGCTCACATTATTTATTTTCAGTAATAACCAGCTTTTCAGGGCTAAATATTTTCCTGCGTTAGAATTAAGACTGTAGTAGTCTAATGTAGCAGTTTACTTAGAGGAGGAAATCAGTACTGGGAGTTAGCTCTAGGCCTCAAGAAAATGAGTCAAGGTCTTAAGATATTGATAGGCCTCCAAGTACCGATTCCCTACACCTCGCATCAGATACAATGATTCAAGTTTTTCAGTCTCTAGGATTAATAGCAATGTAGTAAATCCTGATTGGAGAGTTGGGGATATAAGTTTTTCGGGGGATAAATGAAATAATTTACGTCAACTTACTACCCACCGAGCCACTGAGAGGGCGTGTGGACGAGAGAAAGTTGTGGTTACGATTAATAATTATATGGTGAAAAGGATTTGGTGGAGGAAATCAATGATTTGTGTGTTTTAGTGGGATTAGTGTCGTGGTCTACTCCTGTCGTAGACTGGAGCTATACTCAATGATAATACATGATATTTTATTAATTGTGAATCAATATTTTCTTAAAAAGAAAAAAAGAAATATCATTGTTGTTTAGATTTTTTGAAATTCGTTTTTACCCCCAAGAAGTAGTATTTGAGGAACATTATAATAATAGTGCAAATGTTTTAATAGGAGGAGTTAAAAAAAAAGTTCACTCCCATTGCAGTCAGCGCTTCGCAAGATTTTTTCTGATTGAACTGAAACTAGAGTATGCCTGAAAAGTACTTATTGAACATTGGCAAATATGAATGAAGTATGATTGTACATAATAGTTACACCAAGAATGATACAGTAATGTGACCTAATTTCCTACAAATTGTTTGTAGGGCTCATTGTTTGGTGAAACTCGCTGCCCTTAAGAAAAGTTAGGCTAAGCGGGAGAGGTGTGGGGAAAAGCGATCTAAAAATTATTTTATTGGCCGTAGAATTGGTATTAGTGTGTATGTAATGTATATTTATTTGTTTGTGTGTGTATCAGTATGCAATGATGCAATTATACTTTTCAAAAGTATACTATCGGAATGTTCTCTGCTATTGAACTTTTTAAATTATTCGTTTAAAAATAGTTACACTGCTACGATGAATAAAGAGCCTTTGTCAGTTTGCTATAAATCTTAAGTAAAAGCTCAAACGATTTCGTACTGTCTACTTTTTATTTCACCTCTTGCTACACGTTTTACTTTTTTTACTTTACTACACGTTTACTTAATCCTCAGACAAGACTTTAGTCTTGTCTGAGGATGACTGTTGTTCAGTTGAAACACGTGTAGCAAGAGGTGAAATAAAAACTAGTAGACAGTACGAAATCGTTTGAGCTTTTACTCATTATGCTGTTCTACAATATCTCGCCTGAGAAAGTGGAGTTTATGCTATAAATCTTGTTGGTCCTCTCTCTGTGGTAAATTTTCTCTTTTGAATTAGTCATAATTCAAATGTAGTCATCATTCGAAAGGAAACGATTGATGGGAATTGACCATTTAACCATTAGAGATATACTCTATTGCCGGAACTTTGTGGATAATACTTTGGTGAATGCAATGTTATTGACTTTACGTACCAATTTGCTTGGATGTATTTCATACTCGGCAACTGTAGTCTAAATTCTGTGACCAGAATATGTTCATTGCAAACTGGCATCTTATAGTGCGTCATAACTTTTATATTTTCGCGGCAGACGGAGCAAATAATGGGATGAAAAAGAACATCACCAAGATTATATTGGTAGGATAGCGAAAGATAAAGCCATTCAAACTTTTTTTTACCTATTCTTATGTTATTATGTTTACAGAAAGTCAGCGTAATGTGGTTCCCAGTCACACGTGCCTTGATTCACAATCGCATTAGCCGCAAAAACGACGGGGCTACGAGTGAAGTCAATCACTGAGATAACGAACGAGGGATGGCGGAGGATGAGGATTGGGGTCGCATCTAGGCACATTGTTCAGTCAGTGGTCAAAGGAGCGAGGGCCGGCCACCTCTCTCGTCCACCTCTCTCACTACGCGCGGCCGTCCAGGGCCCATTCACTCCTTGCCGAGGCGATCGCTCCCCGTCTGCCCGACTGCCCCCGATGCTTAAGTGTCCCTCCGCGCCACCACGTCGTATTTAAAATTGCACTGCTCTCGGGTTTGCCGAGAATGCTGCTGGGTCGGTCATTGCGGGACTAGAGGTTGCTGCACGAAGGCCATGCGACTCGCGAACGATCTATCTCCTTTATGATTGGCTCTCCGACCAGTTTCACTCGCTGTGCTCCTGCAATTGCCATCCACGGTGCGGGAAAGGTTGGCACACTCAGTCGCCTAAGATTTCACGTTTTTTTAATCTCCTGACTCGTGGAGGTTGAAATTTCCTTTGACGAACTGGTTCTTTGATGGCCGTGTGAGTTTTTATAGTCTCGTTCAGTTGTCCATGCTTTAATTCCTCCCGAGTAAACCAATTTGGTGAAATTTGCAAAAGTTTATTAAAGACAAACTGTGGTTTCGGTCATCTGGTGTTATATTAAAGGCATCTAAAGTGACAGTGGTGTGATGTTCGTGACAGCGTAATGACAGTCAACTGGTAATATGATAATAGAATATTGTGGAATTGATTGAAAGTTTTTATTTGTTGTTCATATTAATAATTTTCATGCAGTTATGCCAAACTTTAATCATTATATGCGATGGTGTACGCCTACTGTGCCCAAGGAATCATTTAAAACATGAAATTGAAGGTAGTTCCATAGTTATGTTCGATTAATGTTCCAAATTACGAGTCGGTTGCTCGGAATCAATCAGGGATATCATTTATTTGGTATTAGTAGAATTTGAATTCAAGTCTACGTTAAAATCGTATTTTCTCTATGTTTAGCTCAGGTAATGTAAAATACCACGTACCCTAGTAAAAATGGCCGCTGAGGGTCTTTATTGGATTTAAACCCGAAAACGTGTATTAAGGAAATAATAGAGTCCTTTTGGGCTCTTGGTGATTGCACTATAGGTTGGGATGTTTTTCAAGCCTATTGACCAATCCTCATAGACCTTATTTTCCTGTTTATCATAGGAAACATACTCGAATAATCTGTGATTTTATCATTGCGTTTTGGGGACCATTAACAGACTTCGCTTTCAACATTCCGATTTGGGAGGGACAATGAGTATAGATTGCTGGGCATAAAATTATTTCAATTCTCTGAGCATAAAACCGAGGGATATCGATCAATTAGATCAGTAAATATCCATGAAGCGATGAATCGTTAAAAAGTATCAAATATTTGAAGCATTCTTATTTCAGAGGAGTTGTATTTGGTTGTGCCTATAAACATCACTCTCATTTGATATGGCATAATTGAACGGTGCTGACTACTGTTGCATAGCTATGATTTGTTTGAACAAGTAATACGATCTACATGATGAATTGTTTTATTATATTATATGCGACGGATGGCAAGGATCATTTGTGTTCTTGAGAGTTGGGAGTGCACGGGGAGGATGGCTTGGGATTTGAGCGGAGTGTGGGGAGGAACCCGGCGTCGTGAGCAGCACCCTCTCGAAAAAAGCCACGAAAGGGACTACAGTTTAGCGTCCTTTCCGAAGAACGGATTGCTGCTCTTGGAGTGATCACCACTTGACACCAACGTTAGGGTTCGGACAAACCTCCAAGATGACGACTTTGAAGCTGCCACCGAACCCGAGATTTTGAGACTGTGAGCCTAGCGCTCTCAGCCAGCCAAACCAACATGACCTGTTAGCGATTCATGTGACATAAACTATCCGTACATAATATCGTTTCATTTGGAATGTTCTTATTAACGAACTCTTTCACAAATGAAAAAATAACTTGGTTTTATTCCATGGATTTATTTCTTGGTACAACATGTTTCGACTCAGTTGTGTCATTATCAGGCACACCTTTGTGTCCAGACATGTTGTACCAAGAAAATAAATCAGTAGAAGAAACCAATAAATTCCACTTTCTCAGGCGAGAAGTTATAGAGCAGCATTTTAAAATGATACACAAAGGATATCTTACTATCTACTTTATTTACTAACTCGTCACTTCATCATTCTATTCAACATTAGTGGCACCTGATGATGAATGATACTCAGTCGAAACACGTGTAGTACGAGTTTGTAAATAAAGTAGACGGTACAATATCCTTTGTGCATCATTTTAAGAAAACCAAGTTATTTTTCATTTGCGGAAATCAACTTCCACAAAGCTGAGCATAAAACCATGGAATGTTTCAAAATCAATATTATATTTTGAATAGGGGCGCATTTAAGTCGCAAATTGTAAAAATTTGTTGACTTGCAACTTTGGAATGAAGGGCAAACTAAAAACGCTGCCGCTGCTCCCGCCTCCCATTTTATTCTTGACGACGTTGTCTTCGTAACAGAACAGCGCCATGAGACTGCGGTGGCGTTGAAGCAACGACATTAATCCCAACGTTTCGGAGAACGACTTGCTCTCCATCTTCAAGTGTTCTGAAAGACAAACAAGCAATACTATCTACAAAATGAATTGTTTTATTATTTGATTTGCGACGGATGGGGAAGATCATTTTGAGAACCCCTGAAGATGGAGAGTAAGTCGTTCTTCGAAACGTCGGGATTCGTGGACCTGCTTACCTGGTGGAATACCCGAGAAACATTTGTCCATCAGATACGCCGGGAAAACGTAAGATCTTTCAACGACACCATGGACGTTGCGAAAATAGTGGAAATCGCTGTGTTTTCAACAACTTTCATGATTGGAGAATTTACTTCATGGAATTGTGACATTCCAGTTAAGTAATATTAAATTGTTGATTTCTCTCTCCCTTCGAAAGATCCCTCACCACCAGCCCCTCCCCCATATCTTGTCTCATACATAAATCGAATCTTAATGCGAATTCATTTATTTGTATATAATACCATGGCCTTCCGTGCATGACTTAGCATTTGCAACTCCTATGATGAAGTTATCATTGGTCGTTCAATCCTAAGATTGGTTGACTGCCCCTCCACGTTCGACCTTTCCTATTTAATACTAGTTTATTTACTTTCTGGTAGCTCTTCCTATGTACTTCCCTCATTATTTGGTCGATGAACTTACTCCTGGATCTTCCTTCGAGGACTATTACCTCTATTTTATCTTCAAACATTCTTCTAACCTTCTATACTAACCCATTGTGCCTCAGGATGTGTCCAGTCCATCTGGTTCTTCTTTTCTGTGTAGTGTTCCATATGGTTCTTTCCTCTTCTACTCTCCTGAAAACTTTATCTTTTTTATTACATTGTTCCTCCAGATAGTGATAATGAAGTAAGAACATCGAAACTGGTCATTGCTATTGTAATAACTGTGGAAAATTACAAAGTTATTATTGTTATTCAACCAGCAGTGTTTGAAGTGATATCTCTTCAAAGATTAATGATTTGTGTGAATATGCGCCCGAGGCTATCGGATGCTCGAAAATTACTCACATTGAAAGAATCCCCAGCCTCGAATTCATGTTCCACATTTGTGCTCAGGTAGTTGGACTCTTGTTCTAAAAAAAGCGATGCGGTTAAAATCCGCCGGGAGATGATGAATGCTCTCGGGTTTTCGCTGTCTCAATTTAACGCCCAGTTTTGGCCAACGCCACCACGCATCATTTAGAGCGTTTGACTGGCAGCACTTTTTTATAGGAAATTTACGACCGTGTTGATGCGCTCCACATTCAATCAAGCCAATGGGGAGCGTGATATTGGCGAAAAGACAAATGACAGTCCCGAGTGACGTCGTGGCAGCGCAGAAAAAAACTGGGAAACTTTGGGCTCCTCTCTAAATTACTCCAAGTTTTGATTTGCAAAGCGTGGGACGTTTTTCTGAGTAATTTCTTTGGTTTGGGCGAAATATTTGAATGTATTTAACTTACTCTGCGTTTTTCTTCGCGCGCGCAAAATTTTGAGATGCACGTCGCTTGGATAATGGCAGAATTATGCTGGAAAGTTTGATGTCTTCCCGGTTAATGACTGAGGTCAATTCTTATCGGGCTTCACAACGGGTGAGGTTGTTCATTGAGGCCAATGTTCCGATGGGAAATCTTCCATCAAAACGTTCGAGCTCTTAACCAATCTCGCCAGAGGATTTACTTATATGTACCGTTATCATAACCCCCCTGTAGAGATCGAGGTGTTGCTGGAAAACACCGTAAGCACGTGCGATCATGGGATCAAAAGCCAGCTCTGTTCACCCCGCTAACCCAAATATCTTGCAATCTTAATGTCTCTATTTTAGCGTTTTTTACAGCACTAGAGGGTATACCTTGTCATTACGTAAAAATTCATAGGTCCCTCGTCCGCTCTTGTTGTCAAATCTTTGAAGCCATTCTAAGGTTATAAATCAGGTGTTCATATTAAAAGTGATTTCTGTTCGTTGTCCATTTGATCCGAGTAACTTTAATATTACCGTTAAGTTTGAAGTGCTACTGCTCACTCTAGCGTTTAAGAGTCTACTCTGCTATTACTTTAGTGACGCTAATTGCGGTAGTCGTGAAGCAAACTCCGTTGATAAACGATGAAAAACTGTTGGTAGTTTCAATTTGTATTCCAACAATTTCCAACATTACGCTGAAGTTTACGAAGAAGATATTCAAATCTCTGAGGTGGTTTTTCTGTTCTGCCACATCTTTCAGGAGGCAACCGACTGTATAATACGGTTTGTTTCTCTCCTCACTCACACCATACCTCGACCAGCTCCCTGGTCTAAATGGTGCAGATAAGATCGGCCCCTTTAAGTTTTTGCCTGTGAGCAATGGGAAACCAGCCGCTGTGATTTCATGGAACGCACGATGGCAACGCACGTTTCGCTCCGTTTGGACATTTGGGGATTGAGTTTTTCCCGGCAAAGAGAACTCTGGCTTCCCATTTTGTGGAAGAGGTAATTAAAAACAATATGTGGACCATATGAAAAGCAAAACAGAAAAGACTAGAAGCTTTTTAAATCTGGTACTGGAGAGGATGCTGATGCCCAAATGGACAGACAACGTTTGAAATGATGAAATTTACAGGAGAGGGCCATGTGGAACACTGAACAGAAAAGTAGAACTAGATGAACTGGAAACACCCTGAGCCAAACTAGGTTATTGAAGAACATAGGTGAAGATAAAATAGAGGGAAAAGTCCCCAGAGGAAGTCCCAGGAACAAGTTCATGGACCAAATAAGGAAAAAATACATACGATAGGGTACCAGGAAGTGAGGGACCCCTAGCATTTGATAGGGAAGGGGGGAGGGCTGCAGTTAACCAATTTTAGGATTGAACGATCAATGACGATGAGTTGAACATCTGGTGGTGGCGGATATGTATCAGCTAAACCCAGTCCGTTAGCGGAGGGTTTAAGTGTGGATCTTTCGTTGCTATTCATGGAGGAGGAGGAGGCAATCTTCTTCGTCGTGTTTCTCTCCTCACTCACGCCATACCTCGACCAGCTCCCCTGGTCTAAATGGTGCAGATAAGGTCGGCAGTTGCCTCTCCAAATAACCAAACATCTGGATATCACCCCCTCAGGTGTCGTAATGCAATGCCAATCCTATGGACCGCAGATATGAGTATGTATTGCTGTATTTTTTCCATATTTTTACTCCTTTGACGACTTTTACCCTATAATGCGCCGCCTTTTGCATCAATTTGAAGAAAAATGTTGTAAAATACGACATTTCCGTTTAAATGTGTGCGACAACCTTCTTATTTGCTCCGGTGCATTCTTCAAATCCGCTCTCGGAAATGTGATAAATGGATGTCGTTCATGGACGTATGGCTTAGTATAAACTTTTTTAAACTTTTTAATACAGCCATTTGAACAAGTGAGTCCCATAATTGCTACCTTGGAATTTTTCGTCTCTCTGCCAAACGTTTCTGGCTTATTGAAAAAAGAATTATTCACACGAAGATGCTTACTGGATGACTTGATTTTCGGCCAAGATGGGCGATCTAGTCGCATAAATAAGCGAGTAAATCGTTTTCCTGCAATACGTGAAGGAAAGATAGCGGCTCGGTGAGATTAGGCTTTTTCATTTAGGAAACTTCTAACCATGTCCTCTTTAAGGTGATCGGAGCGCGACTCGTGAATCATTGAGTGCATATTCACTAACTTTTCAAGTTGAAAATAATTTGGACCACTATTAAGGAGATATATGTATGCGATATAAATAACCTTATATGTTGTAATATAATTGATTCCATAATAATGTTTTGAAATTTTTATCCCAGTTTAAGCATTATTATGACTTTGGTCTACGGCGCGGGATTCGAAAATTATGCGAAAATCATATGTATATACATTTTTTATTCTGTTTAATGCCTGGATACTCATCATAAACCATTTTAATAATACGAAACGTATGTTTATTTAGTTAAGTTGGAAATGTGCACAAATGTCATCGAATTATTTCGAAATATATGTCAAATGTCATAAGGCTACGTGTTAAAATGGCATTTTCGTTTCTATAAACTAAATCGATGACATGAATTATTTTTGCTCATATCTGTGCGTATTCCTAATTAGTACACGTATGCAAAATTCCACGCTAATCTGTGCGTAAATGAAAATCGCTTCGAGCACCAGAATGCGAGAAGACTGAGGGGTTAGCTTCTGAACTGAAATGTCTCCGAACTTAATGTTGAATGTTGCTGAAATTATTCAGCTAGACACTCTCATTAATATCATTGAACGTATAAAATTTTGGATTAATTACCCAGGAAAGTATATTTTTGATGCGCAACGAATCATAAGAGTGGAGTATTTTCTATTAGAACTCCATAGAGGATTATGTTATCCCTTTTTAGGAGTATCGAAGAATCTTTATCGTAGTTTTATATTTTGAATTTGTTTTAGCAATATGACAACCTCTATTGGCGTGAAAAGCTTAAGGAGCTCTTGCGCACACTGCACCTGAAGGAAAAACCTCACTTCATGATTATATTGGTGGATGTGAATGTTTTATTATAACTTAAATTAACCCTATTCCAACCATTAAGGATGGAAATATTGGTAATGAATATTATCGGTCGTAATACCAGACTTAAAGTTCTGGAGTTTTGCAACTCTCTGAAAGGAGCCATTGAAAGAAAATTTTGGCCGCTCTATGTACTTGAGGATAACGTTTCCACTATTTCTAAGCCAATCCGCTCTCCGGCCAATTGTCCTTTAAAGTCTGAATTGCTTGGTTCCAGAGCTTGCGTTTGAATTCGTTTCAGCGAGATGCCTCCTCGCTGACCTTCGGTGGTGTGTTCGAAATTCCAGTGGTATACGCAAGGGCTCTGTTTGATTATTGTGAACTCGGTGCGATTGTTACGTTAGCAAGCTGTGCTTTAATTTCAGTGCGACCAACTGAAAGGTTTATATCAAGGCCGTAGTGAATTGTGAGGCCTCATTTTATTCAGAAATAGTGAACTCATACGGCTTCCTCTGTTGTTACTGACGAGAGCCTTTTTAATCCGAAATCGTTTAGACAAATATTTCGATAGGGAAGATTATATTCTTTACTGCTGATTGAGGGAATCTTTAAGCTTACGGAAATTAGGAATAGAATCGTTGTTGGGGAGCATGTTAACTAAAATAAAATCATTTTATAAATAAAACCATCAAAAGTTAAAAAATAAATCATCAAAACCCTAATGAGTATAGGTGGACATCATACTCAAGCTACTAAAGACGTTCTATAATTATCTAAATGAAACACGTTCAGCTTTTTAGGATCTTAGATATATTTAATAAACCACAGGTTTAAAATGTTAAGCTTATTTTGCTGTCTATAGTCAGTTGCTTTCTGTATGGATACCCGGCCTTATTCGTGGGTTGCTTGCTCTTCTGCTGATATTTCCAGTGCTTGAGGACGAGACCTCACGAGAATTTAATCCCCTTCCGGTGCGAAATAAAGTGAGAAATGACCTTAAAAAGATCCTCAGATGGGGTTTAAATTGGCGTCTGTGAATGTAGCTGCAAGGTTTTTTTTAATGAACGGGCTGGTTGGTTGTTTACAGAGCTGGCCCGCAACTTTGTTCATGCTTGTGGGGAATAGTGTGCTGGGACGTGAGGCATTGCACGTGGACTGTGGGAGGCGAGAAGGGAAACTCGGTGCTCGTGGCTAAAGTCGTCCTCGGAAGCTCGGGGAATCCGCATGACGTGGTGGCTGCAGTGCCCTCCTCAATTCGCTTGCCCAGACTCAAATACCGGTGATTTATCGGTGGAATTTTGACCCCTAGATGGACATTGTGTGCGGGACACTAACAAGTGCGGTACAGGCAATCCGTGTGAAAGAGGACTGTAAGTATAAAAGAAAACATTAAAAACGATATGATATTTAAGATCTCATTTGAAGGTGATTTCATGAGAAACGTAAAAAGAGATCTCGCTTTTTACTTACCACACTGTTTTGTTATCCCTGACCATGGTTTCGACAAAGCTTTGTCATTATCAAGGTACAATATCACTTTTTCGTACGTCAAGGTACAATATAACGAAAAAATTATATTGTACGTTGATAATGACAAAACTTTGTCGCAACCATAATCGGAGAGAATAAAACAGTGTGAAAAGTATAAAGCAAGTTCTCTTTTCATGTGTCGCTTTTCCAGAAAGTAAAGCCTGAAACTTTAACTTCATGAGAAACATTCATTACAGAAGTATAGGTAGAATAGTTACTATAAACGAGTTAACTCTGATTTTGTTTACCACCCTGCATCATGAAATCCACAATTAGGGTGGCTAAGTAGGCAGAATAAATAATGGAAAACCAGAAGATTAAAAAACTTGTGTAATTTTTTATAAACAGAATGCATGTTACGTGGATTTAACGCAATTAAATACTTTGTTGAACATCAGATAAATGTAGCATAGGTGATTGAATAATTTAGTAAACAATTTATAGTGATTTATACAATGAATGAAAATTTTGTAACATCCGTTGCAAAGTTAGCGTAACATCGGAGACAAAACTTAATCAGATTTTCAGAACTACCCCTCATAATATCAATTCAAATTGACTGAAAAATATGAAAAATAAGTGTGGCATATATAGTTTTCACTTGTTTGATAGATATCTTTAAGGAAGTAAGATTTGAGGCTTTTCTGGCGTGATATGTTTAGTAGTTCTGTTCGCGAAGTCCGCCGGGTGAGAGACTCCATGAGTGCCGACGTTTCGATGGCAGAGTCGTCCATCATCTTCAGCGTAGAATGTCGTGTCTTATTTGATGCCATAATATATAGGGCCGGCAGCCGGGTCAGGAGGCTCCTAATTGGTCTTCCCGCCTTTTTCTGACCTATCGGATCCTCCTGAGCATCTTTTTCCAAGCGGTACTTAAATGATAACCCGCGTCCCTGTTCTACCCTGAAGAGGCGACAGCCTAAAGCGGGGTCCGCACCGTTGTTTTTGTTTCTGTTATACTTGTATTTGTTTGGTGTGGAAATAAACGTATTTTAACTTGACTCTGTTGAAATTCTTCTCCTCCAGCCTAATTTCAATCGCTTTTTTCGTAAGTCTTTGCCAGAATTTTTTGGAGAGGCAAAGAATCTTGGCCTTGTCCCACTGGATGGAATGGTCATTATTAATGCAGTGTTCAGCCTCGGAAGTTTTCTAAGGTTGCCCTAGCCTGAAATGTCTATTATGCTCCTTTATTCTGGTCGTGATGGTCCTCCCAGTCTCTTCCACGTAAGACAAGCCACATTCGCAAAGAATGCGATATACTCCTGGAGTAAGGAGGCCACAGGAGTCTTTCGCCTTCACAAGTTGTCGTCTTAGGGTGGAGCACGGACGGAAGTAACTCTCTATTCTGCTGAGAATCCTCGCAATTCTACCGGAAATCGTAAAAATGTAAGGCAAGTCGGCCCTGGCTGCTGGTTTGGGGCACTCTTCTTCCGTTATCCGGTCTTCAGGATCGACGGCCCTTCTCAGGGTCTAGGCGATGTATACGTCGTAATAGCAGGGTTTTAGGATTTATGAAGTTAACTCGCTTTTTCATTTGAGCTCTTGTTGACACTTGCTGCTGAAATTTTGACATGCTAACTGTTTATAGAAGCTGGTTATCATTGTGATAATGGATAAGTTAGGGCAATAAATTCTGAATCGGGCGCTAATACACCCGAAGCGAAATGAAACTATTCATTGACTTATCTACAATATGCATGCTTATGGATAATATTTCGTCATTCTTTTGTATTTTTCAATAACGGATATCTTATCCAGGTGGATTATTAAGAAGTGGTAATAAAGGTGCTGGATGGAAATTCCCTCAATATGAAGATAATATATGATAAAATACAAAAAAGCTGTTCTCCTTTAATTGCGTCTGAGTGCACAGAACGCTATGTATCAGAGTGTCGCAACGTAGTCTTGTCGGCTAAACCCGGAGCAATGCCTTGATTAAGTTATTTAAAAGGAGATTGCCTTCAAGGCCCTTTTTACTATTTCGTTGACCATTATGGCAAAGTTCTCCATTTATTCTCACCTCATTGCTTTTGTGGCTCAGATATGTGCCCATTAATTTGTGGTCAGTGATGAAATTCTACCATTTCTGTCTCAAAAAACTAGTTTCTGATGCTGATCTAACTGGTAGGTTTATGTTTAATCTGACATCTAATCTAACTGGTTTTAGTCTCATTTCTGTTAATACAAAACTCGGAAATGATAGACTATTTTTACGTGCATTGTGCAGTGTTAACGTTTAGTTACTTGTGGCCACTTCTGTGTTTAGCGCAAATAATTCATCACAGAAATATTGAGATTTTTTCAATTATCTGGTATTGTCTCTGGTATTTGTAGGCTTGAAAGTTTTCGTGCGTTCTGGAGAAATGAAAGTGTCATTTGACGCCAAAAGTTCTTTTGAGCGTATTGAGTCATGTATTTTTCTGTCATGTTATGACTACCCTGGGCTCGCTTACCACCACCATGTGCGTCCACCAGGTGGATCAACCTCGAGATATCTACATCTACGAACTATCATGCAACCCGCCTCATGGACATGTAAGGGATAAGGTTATGGGAGGTGAAATGGTGTCGCATATTATGGAAGTACAATGAGTGGAGCTCAGTTTTCATTATAGTTTCTTATTTTGCATGGAAAGAACAAATATTTTCCCAATCTGTCGGATATATATATGTCTCTTATTGTATCGCGTCTGCCAGACCTAGAGATGTATTGAGGCGTCAAAATAATATTCTCAGTGTCGCTCTGAAAATAAAACTTCTGAATTTCCCAAGAAAACTAAGCTTAGCGTGTAGCCTCGTTAGTTTAGGGGCTCACCTCTACAAGTTGTGAAACATTATATGTTCGCTCGTAGCAGTTTTCAACCAAGCGCGTAGCTTTTATTTCTATTTAATTACAGTTTTTGTTTGATCTATCTGTCCAGGGGCCCAAATGAAAGTGGCATATACGAGATGTGACTTAACCAGAGGAAAGTAGTACCTCTCATGTACTTTTCATCCAAGAACCTTCCTATTATGCGCTTGAAAAATTCTAGTTATTTAATGGTTTGTCGCATTTATTTTGCATGTGTGTTCCTCAAGATATGTCTGAAGTTAACTTGATTCTAAGATACATTATGATTTGGTAGATATAGAGCGTGGTTGCTAAATGTTCGAAAAATAAGCACGCAAAGTGTTCAGGCGGAAAAGAAATCTTGTATCCGGAGGGTGTAGGCGGCTACCCTTGATATGGAGTCTCAAAAGTGCTTCAAAAGCTCTTAAAGATGCCGTGACTCGGCAAATGGATGCCGCCAACCTACGAGTGACTGTAAACCCGGAGGAGGAGGAAGCGGTGCGGTGGAGACCGCGTGGGTCGCCGAGTGACTTTCATAATACTCAGAGCGCGGTAAGGTATTTGAAGCGGCAGCAGTCATCGACACTAAGGCAACCCGACCTAATGAAAAATCTAAAAAGACTTCCCTCGCAACATATCCCGAGGAAAAAACAATTACTACACTGTAAGAAGCTACTTTAAAGAACATCCAATCAAAGATAATTTCATTGGGATTGACGGCATAAAAATACCTTCTGAAAATGGTGGAAAACCGAAGAGACAGGAAATTTGGAAAAATGTAGTAATGGTAGAGCATTGAGTAGCGGGATGCTAGACGATGAGGACACTGTGGAGGACGATGATAAAGGTTACTCTGTGTAAAGTCGGAATTTTATGCTCCAGTAAAAGACTTGAGAGAGAGAATGGCACTCGTAATTTTTAGGAATTCAGTCAGAATTCCTTAAGCCTACAGGAAAGATGAATTAGATGATGAATTAATTCTAAAAATTAATATTTTAAATTTTTCATCTAACGAAGGCCAGCTGACTTTAAAGATAATGTAATTTTAATTGACCTGAAGAAGGAAAGAGCCGAGAGTTGCGAAGATTATAGTACAATTGGACTTTAAGGACATGCATTAAAAATGTCACCTGGATAATGTTTAGTTTGATAGTACAGGAGATGGAAGAATATATGGATGAAGATCAATACAGTAACAGGAAAAGTAGGAGAACGAGATAAGCTATTATAGCCTTAAGGCCGATTTACACGGTACATTTTATTGTACAAACGAATGTATCATAAAATGTACAAGAAGCTGAATGGAATTAGAGCAGTTTCTATTTCCCATTAAGCCATTCTGACAATCATACAGTTTGCCGCTTTACACGGTACAATTTCCTTCATGAAGGAATTCGTACAGTGATTCGTACAATAAAATGTACCGTGTAAAGCGGCCTTTAGACTATCCATAGAGAAGAGGATTCTAAAGGACCATTACACGCAAGTTTGATTTGTCGACCAAGAGGAAGTATTTGACTGCATGGAGGGGGTACAGTGTTGACAACAATGGAGAGCATACGAGTTTCCTTTTATGGCAGTTGAGCAGTATGCCGGATAAATGGGGAACAGGTAGCACTGATTAGTTGTGGATGAAATGCAATGGGAGCAGAATTCAGGAAAGTAGTACAGCATTTTCAGATTACGCATTGTCTCCCATTGCCTCCGAGATTTGCATTTTAAAAGTCATAAATGATAATAGGGTAAAATAAAAAACTGAAATGCAAAAGTATGTAAAAATTCAGCTTTCTGCATTCTACTTGCTATGTAAAAATTTGCGCAGAGGAAAGGGAAGATCTTACAGAAGGTGTAGACTGCATGGATAGAATTACGAAGAAATATCTCTTAAAGATTAACATTCGGAAAAACCGAAAGTCTTTTGTTGTGGCAGATATTGATTAAAATAGAGATATTTTATTCCTGAAAACAGATGCAGATGAAGTAGTAAACCAAATTTTGTGTCTTCCACAGATTTATTATTGAGAGTACAACAGACACTAATAATACAGACAATACAAGTACAGCAAACAGTACTGCAAACAAGTACAGTACGACAAACGATAGTAAATCTGTGGGAGAGACAAAGTTTGGTTTACTACAATGTCGACAGTCCACCAAGTGAATACTTCAACATTTGAATCTGATGCTGATGAAATTGACCAAGAGATTCACAAGCAATAGAAGTCTATTGAAGAGTTTTCTGCCATATAAATAGGAATTTCCCAGTGTACTGACCATTGTGGTTTATTGGGGGCGATCAATATTAATGGAATATTCATGCAGTTCTTTCATTCCTTTCGTCAGATGTATGTTTAAATTTCTCGTGACGATGAAATTTCTCGTACGTGTCATGCTGTCGGCATATCTCTCATCTTCCTTTGAGGCAGACTGACATGCGCTTCAGTCATATATTGGGAGTGACTTCCTGGCCAAGACCTGTCTTTGGTCTAAAATAGACATAGATTTTGTTTGTAACGTTTTTAAAACTTAATTAACTGACTGCTTTGCGTTCACCTCCGATTATTGTCAACCCTTGGTTTGTTGACATTCAAAGTTCAAAAGAGTATCACTCACTTCAGCCACGCATAGCAGCTTGTTGCCCTAGCATAATTAGTGTCTGCATTACATGATATTACTTTCTTATGCATTCATCGAATTATCATCAATTGTGTGCACCAATTTTATCATTCTACTCTCAGTTTCTCAGATCTAACTCTCACGTTGGCACGCTGCGACAAGTGGATGAGTCTTATTTTTTTGCTGCTTTTATCGAAGGCTTGATTTTTTGGTGCTTCTTACTTTTCCTACGTCTCTTGAGAAGTTTTTCTTTGTTTTCCCTGCTTGTCGCACTGCAGTGGCTCCAATCATGTGAAAATTCGTTCGTGTTCAGTTTTATTCCAGGATAGGTATGATTATTAATAATTAATGATAGGGATATTCCAGGATATTAGGATCCCTCCTCTATTAGCAGATTGCGTTGATCTTTGCCAATAAAATTTAGATTTTTTGATCTTGTAGCTTAACTGCTGAACTTCGGCTTGTCGCTTCATTCTTTTTTGACGACGCCTCTGCATTGACATACCGTTTCCTCGTTGGAAAAGTTCCACGAAGGTCATACAATGCTGTTACCCTGTCAGTTGTGAGTGCCGTTACTTGGCGTGTTTTTGTCGAAGTCTCTCCCGACTACAGCCTTCAACCTTTGTGACGCTCGAGACGAGAGTGTCCTCTTGCATTCACCGACCTGTTTCACTGTTGACCACCGACCGATTCCAACCAGTCACATGGAGTGTAAATGCTCGATACACGCTGTAACAGGACTCATTTTTAACTGCTCCTCCATTTATGGAGTATTCCTTTTGCTCGCTGGACAATGACGAAGAATCTTTTTAAACCTACAGTAGTGACGTGAATTATCGGAATGTACATAGTGACGTCTCTCTCCTGGACCGATTATGACAATAGAGTTTTTAAAAAGAAGACAAGTTTTATTCTAGAATGATATCTAAAGAGCAGCATTTAAATGTAAATTATAAACACTCCAACTTTTCACAATAAAAAGAAAATGTACTTTAGTTTGTATTCAATCTATGCATTACGGTAAAATGGGTAGACTACTATTTGAGCATTGCTTTGCTTCATAAAAGAAAAATTGTCGTTACAAGAAATGGGTCCATAAAAAAGATTCATTTCCATTATATGTCTGAAATGGCTATTGCATTTATTAGCGTATCATATTTTATAAAGCACAACAAAATAAGTAAAATTTGTTAACACGAGTAGTGACGCACGGTCCATGGAACCTAGTGTCCCTCTAAGCAGAGATATGCTTACGCGAAGTGATTTTTTGGCTTGTGTATTGGAGGTTCAGTTTAAATTCGGAAGATACTGAAGAGCATAAAAACTACAATTCCATGATTCACCTGCGTCACCAGAAAGATTATATTGTCGGTCTGAGAGACCGGGCGTAACCATACTGGGGTTTATTTTATATTAATAGGTTGAGAGGATGAAAATGAGTGGAATGACATAACAGGCTTATGGTTGAGGTGTGAATGGTGTGCGAGGAAGGGTCAAACCGAGAATGTCCTGGGTGAATGGGGTCGAAGAGGGGAGATGTTAGGAAAAATTCATTATATATCGTGTACGTGGCAGTGTCGGATTATAGTTGAAGCAGAAGAGCTATTCAAGGAGAAAGCCGTATGGATGGAACTACGAAAAATGAGTGTATTTCCAAGACCTATCAGCAGTGTGTTTGCACTTGACCGTGCGTGCGCCGTAATGTAGTGGTTCTCCAAACTTTTTCTTGCCCCTTATTGCAAAAACATTTGTATCCTAGCACCCCTGAAAGTAGTAATTCGCACCACTCAGAGTAATAGTTTATTTAAGGTGGTTCTTGCTTAACTATGTGAGTCATGAAAAATATTCATTTAATACAAAATATTACAACAAATACAAGAGTCACACGTTTTCACTTATTCAGCTAAAAAATTTAGATTTCTTTGATGAATTGGTCGCCAGTTGAAAAGCAATCTTAAGGCACAAATTACGCAGATTATTTCTCGAATTAATTTTTAATGACCACATTTCTCTAGACTGTAGTCGAGTACAGCGCCATTTGTATGAAACTACATGCACTTTTACTGTAATTACGGATTAATTAGCTAACTTTACAAAAGGAGTGATTAGTTTCCTCTAATTTATTTTTATTCAAATTTCCTGGAGTTCTTGCTCCCTAGTAACAGTTTTAATAAAAAGCTTGAATGTTCTTTCTCGCTCTTATCTGCATTGTTCTGCTGTAATCTGAGTAATCTCCATGAGAACCCGTATTGAAATCTTCAATTTCAAGGCTGAATTACAGGAAAACTAGCCCGGAAACCGTATTTTATTTTCATCTCATGTGGTAAAACGCATTCCAAGGGCTCTATTCAAATTTTCATAAAATCTGGAATAAGTGACGCTGAAGCCTGAGTCATTTTAAGGATGAATGTAAAGGTGACCAATATAAATTTTTATAGTCAATTTTAATAGCATATAAAATGAAATGAAACAGATATGTATGAAATAGTATTAAAAGATAAATTATTGTGTTAAATTAAAAATTTCTTGAACAAAAAATTGCCCTAAATGCAAACAAAAAGGCTGAAATGTAATGACGCACCTTCTGGAATGATTGCTAGTATTTCTTAAGTGTGCAATTACACCCTGCTTGGGAAATCCTGCCGTAAGATATAGTACAATAGATAACCCTTGACAGATGTACAATTCACCCATGACATGTGTACAATAGATAATCGCGTGCGCTAATAGGTGCTCAAATATCCATCGCTTTGGATGGAAGATGACTGTTAAAAGACCTATTTTAGAGGTGGATTTCTGTTGCATAAATCTGTTTTTGAGCGTTGTTGTGTTCTACATTTCAAAGAAAAAGAGGAGAAAAAAGTAAGATGCCGCCAATGCATAGTTAACACGTGAGTATTGTACGATATGAGATGTATGATAGAGGAATAAAGCGTTATTTTAACAGAAAGTGTTTTGTTCGGCACAGTTATTGCAGAAGCACATTGCTAGTGAACAGTTAACTATTGTATTGCCTCACCTTGAATACGCCGCGAGCATGTGGGACCCTGGCCATAAAGATGTAACCAAAAAATTACTAAAATAGATAGGAAATCAGCACGCTTTGTTAAAAACTACTACAAGAGAGCATTTGTGTCTCACAACTTTTCGAGGGATTAAGGTGGGAGCCACTAGATATTCGGAGGGTGCACGCTACGCTTAGCTTGCTTGAGAAATTCAGGTCTGGTGAGTTTCAGAGTGACAGAGATAATATTATCGTGACGCCTCACCACATATCTAGGTCTGGCAGAAGCAATAACATATGAGAGATACATTGCCGAACAGATAGGTACAAAAACTCGTTCTTTCCTCGTACAATAAGCGACCACAATAAAAACTGAGCTCCACTCATTACACTCCCATAATGCACGTCACCGTTACACCTCCCAAACCCTTGCATCTTTACACGGCTGGTGTCCTAACACCCCCTGCCACACACCCATCCGGTGGCTCGCAGGGTAGTATGTAGCTGTAGATGTAGAAGTATGAGTTTCCAAAAAATAACGGTAACTACGGGTGAATAGGTAGTAGCCTTGGTTAACGTATGTCCACCCCGTGTGCTGTGCGTCCTCTATGCGACCGCCGTTATAACTTATCCGAGATCCACATCTCTCCTTCCCACTCTCAACCCGTCCTCAACACTCCTTCCATTGGACCCATTCCCTGCGTGAGATAGCGTTCTGCTCATCCGCTAGCCACTAGATTCTGCTCTCCATCATTGGTCGTTCAATCCCAATCTCTGGGGACTTTTCCCTTTATTTTATCTCCTGGTGTGTCCTTCGCAAACCTATTGTGCCTCAGTGTGCCCAATCAATCTGGTTCTTCTTTTCTACATGGTGCTCCATATGGTCCAATCCTCTTCTAATCTTCAGATAACTTCATGGTTTCTAACTTTTTCCACCCATTTGGTCTTCCGCATCCTCATACAGCACCAGATTTTAAAGGCTTCTGGGTCTGTTCTGGTCTGCTTTTCCAATGGTCCACGCTTCCGATCCATAGAGCGCCACACTCCACACGAATATTTTCGCATACTGTTTTCTAGTTGGTTGGTCTTTCTTCTTTGAACACAACAGTTGTCTTTGAACTATGGAGGCTTTCTTAGCTCCGGCTATTCTTCGCTTGAAACCCGTTTTATTCTTCCGTCCCACGTGATGGTACTTCCTGGATTATGCCAGAGGTGTATTTGTGGGAGCAAATTTATCGTATGTTGTCAACTGGGCACCCGCAAGTCAACGAAATATGTACGCAGGGGTGGCAAACTTTAGTAGTTTTCACTCGTGAAGAATATGACGGCAACGGGAAGGGGTAAGCGTGTAAGAAGAGACGAAGTTTGAGGCAAAGGTGGTGATGTTTCTCCAGAGGTCACTCACAGAAACAAGTCAAGAACACTTCTGCACATCTTCTCACTCAGCCAATCATTCTTTCCATCTATGACCTCAAACTCTTCGCTGACAACTGCCACCAAGATATGCCTTAGAAAAAGTGTCTGCACTATTCACCCTGGCGAGGATTACTGGAAATTAATTTTTATTTATGTAAAATGAGTATTGGTATTTTTACTCTTTAATTGGTCATATTTCTGTGGGATAATACGTGTGCTCTTTTTCATCACTGGTACAGTTAAAAAAACACAAAATAGTAATGTTGTTTGTTTGAATGAATGACATCCAGAACCTCTCCCAATGCCACTCGTGTAATGCGGTCAAATGATTTGGCACAAGAAAAATCCTAGGGAGCAATAATGCCCCCACAGCGACTAATACTTATATAGTAGATCGGCTTGTTCAAAAAGTAAGATGAAAATTATCCACAAAAATCGGAGCTTTTGTTGTGCATTTTAAAATCCCAAGGCCAGACCAATTTACCACAATTTCTGCTAAATGAATATCCTCAATACCATGATCCTCTCTAAATGCTGGAATTGCGTCGATTATTTCGTATTTTCTCTTCTTTTATGATCGGGCGTTAACTCATGATAGACCCCAATTATGTTTTATCTGCGTTGTTCAACGTACCGTTTTAATTGTATTCTTAACTTGATAGTCGTCTTTTAGGCCCAACATAGGTACCCTTTTAGGTTATATTTTATTGATTCTCTGGGAATATTTTGTTAATATCGCCAATCTAGGTTCATCTTAAGAATGAATCATTGAGAATGCTTTGCTGAGGGAGAAGAGGGCTGTTGGGTACCAGTTATGCTGAAAGATGGTATAATCGGTTGAAACATTCTGTGATTTGTTTGTAGTTTAAAGCCTCTAATTTTTTAAGCCAAAATAGCAGCGTATTGAGCGAATTTTAGATTCCCGCCGAATCATAGATGCAGCGGTGTCTCGTGCCAAGCCTTTTACCAATCTTCGAAAAACCTGACTTAAAATTGGTGACAGAATGAGGTCAACTACTTTAAATCCTTAGTAAAGCTCGTTGTATGCGGCAAATGGTATTGCTGTGCAGATGGATGAAATCCTTTGAAGCCATTCGCTGAAATCTTGCCTTGCGACATCGCCCGTTGCTTCACGTGTTAGCGCTGCTTCCCGGGCTCCGTCAGATTGGTAACTATTTCTTCCTATAACTCCCAGATTTCTTTGAGCGAATTTTTTAAGTACTCCCAGTTATTGAACTACTATGAATAACTGATATGCAACCGATAAACGGCCAAGATAACAGACATATTTAGCGTATTATTATTATTATCGAATTTTTCACTTCTCAGCCTGTTTAAGGGCTGGGAAACATTCACCTATCCCGGGTGCAAGGCACCAAAGGGATTAGGCTCAAATACTGTTTATTTTAATGTTCATTTAAAAATCTTCGTACTATGGAGTAAGTATTAAGAATTTGGTGTTCTGAATTTTCATGTACATATGATTTTCTATTCCTATTGTTTCCAAGCTTTTGTGCAGGTTTTTTGGTATTACACCAGTCGCGGATATTATTATTGGTACAATTTTAACGGTTTTTTGGTTCCATATTTCTTTTATTTCTTCAGCCAGAGGACTATATTTCTGTATTTTTTCTTTGTATTTAGCCTCTAAATTTTCTGTATTTGGAATGGATACATCTATTAAGTATGCTATCCGGTCTTGTTTTGATTGAAGATTTTTATCCGGTCTATTGTTTGGGCGAGGACGGTCCGTTATAATACTTCTATTTTAATATATTTTGACAGCTTCATTTTCTATTACAGGCAGTGGTGTCATTTGGTACCATGGTTTAGTTTCATGTGGTACATTGTACTTACTAACTAATGCAAGATATATTTGTTTGCATATATTATCATATCGTTGTGTGTATTCTTGATTTATTATATTTTTGGCTGGTGGGAGAGTTATTTACGTTTGTCAGAAGGTAGGGTTTTGACGACATTATTATTATTATTATTGGAATTTAGTAATGGAAATGTATAGCCCGCGTTCAAATCAATAAAGGGCTTCCGGTCATCTGTCATATTTCTAGTGGCTGATTTTCTCTCTATTTTGCTCTATTTATCTTGAGACAATAATTGACGAATTACCATTTCAAACCTCGCTCATCTCAGCGCGATGCTCAAGTTCTGGTGGGTATCTGTAACGAAAATCACGGGACTAGTTCAACAAAAATCCACGTTTTTTGTGTAAAGTGATGCGCTATCACGCATTGGTCAGGATAAGAACTCATTTTTTCAGTCCTTCGAGTGGGCTGTTGAGTTTTTGGGCCTTTTAGAGCCTTCTCAGAACCCAGAACGTGATATCTCTCCTCAAGGAAACCAATATGCGAGGAAATCTGTCAGTTCTACGCCTACGTTGTACTCTTTGCACTTGCAGTTTCTCTTCTATCGTACTCCATGAAATTTCATTGATTGCTGGTGGGAGAGTTATTTACATTTGTCAGAAGGTAGGGTTTTTACGACAACTTCACCTTGGTAACTCACAAAGGGTAGTAATCGAAATATTTGAAGGGAACGTCGGATAGATAATAACCACAGTTTGGTTCTATGTTAGAGGTGGTTTTAGTCGTCGGGTAGTGTCTTGAAGATTTTTGAAAGTCATTTAGGCCACTACAAGGACGACGCCTAGCACTTTTCAGCATTACCTGGATAGCCAGTGTATCTTCGTTTTCGCTGAAAAGGCGGATTTCTACACTTTAGCCCATTTAGCGCGAGTAATTTTTCTTCCATTTTTCTGAGAGATCCTTCATCTCGCGTTCCCACGTCATGAACTTCTTTCCATTCAGAGCAATCGCTTGAGGGGCTCCAGCCTGGTCCTCTTTCACAGCATTTACCCACGAAGTAGTGCCATTCCAAGGCATGAGTTAAACATATTGTATCATGCTTTCATGTTAGCCATTCTATAAACATGACCGTTAAACGTGAGGCGATCTTTCCTCATATAAAATGAAAGTATTTTAAATTGAGTGTAAGGACAATATTTGGTCTCAGTCAATCTTTCCCATGGACTTATGATGGGGTCTCAGGTCTTTCTAAAATTTTCATTCATAAGAATCTTCTTGAGGTGGTTCTGTCCTCAGGGTTACTTATTCTAAATTTTCTTGGAACGTTAATATAGCATCATTGAATAGCATTGGTTTTTATAAACTGAGATAAAAATAAAATAGGGTTTCCAGGATAGTTATACTGTAATTATGCCTTTAAAGTTAAGATTTTAACGTGGACTTTTGTGGAGATACCTCAGACCGAAGCGGGAAAACGTCCATTTGAACGAAAAAGCATATTCAAGCTTTTAATTGACACGATTTACGAGGAGCGAAACGTCCAGGCAAATTGAATAAACATAAAACATACGCATTTTATCTCCTATTTTTTCATTTATACCGAAATACCGCCGTAATTGGTGTCAAAATGCAGTAGTTCCATGCAAATGGCGTTGAAGTCGGCTCCTATGGCTGGAAAAATGTGGCCATAAAAATGTATTCGTGGGATAATCTGCATTTCTTAGACCTTAATTTTGGTTTTGAATGGTCGTGCATTTCATCGAAGGAAGCAGAATTTTTTAACAGAATGGATATAATATGTAGTGCTTGTCTTGACTTAATTATTCAAGCCGAAGCCTCCTTGATGTCGCAATGGTGGGCGATGGACAAGTATAAGGTAGGATGAGGATCTGCCGGAAATATTACGATGATAGAGTGGCGATATTTGTCCTGCCATGAGATTGATCTGGACTTGAGAGTGAATTTAGCGAGGCGGAAAGCTGTGCCCATGCATTAGGCTCCATATCTGATGGTTTCTGTCCGTGATGAATGAAGGATACTATTTCTCGGAGATACATGAAGTGGCTGAAACTTTTTATCATTTCGTGCATGGTATGGATACAGTCATTTCAGTTTCTTGTATTTTCATAGTCATGTGACGTTTTGAGTTTTATGAAAGTCCAAAATTCTGCAATGAAAAGTGGGATATCAACCCCATGAACAGATCTAAAATGTAAGTCGTGTCGTTCTGAGACAGATAATTTTTTAGTTCGCGGACCGTAGTGAACACATTCGTGTAAATTAGCGATTGTTCAGCGTACAAAGGTTAATTAACATGCACCTCCTGAACATTTTTTTAACCCCCAGCTAAATATTTGGGATGTCATTGGTCGGCAGTTTTAAATTATGAAGGAAATTCATACTAGTAAATAATGATTAATCCTCGAACGCCGAAAGAGTGACCGCAAACGGCGCAATGACACATGTTATCCCTCTATACACCAATTTTTTGTCCTACTTGTGCTGTCATTTCACATATTATCCCACTCATGGAAGAATAAGGAACTCAAAGTTACGAATAATAGATAATTTCGTTGCCAAGATGTAAAATTTTATGCCTTAGGCATATAGATGCAAAGAAACCTAAGCATAGGCAAAAATAAAAACTCTTCTATATGTTACCTGTAGATCACGCTGCGTGATAGAGGGTTAAAATGGCCCTGAGGAAGAGCCTCTCGGATGTGGTATCACACCTCAGAATTCCGGCTAGCTCGGGCTATGCGTTGACCGTCAGGTATTCTGCTCATTGACCTGGCTTTGGCATTCGTGGCCTGCGCGTTGGCTCCCCATTGTAAAGGTGTGGGATTTGCTCCCCGGTGATGTAAGAGTTTTCTATTTTTCAGTTTCTGTGACGTGAATATTGGCATGCCAATCACCTACACAAAATTGAGGAATCGGATGTATTGATTGGCGTTTTAAGCTGTTGTAGTGCTCCAAAGCGGATTCAACTATAAAGGAGTTTTGTCGTACAAAATTGAGAGTGTATAACGAGTGATTTCAGCAATGGTTGGAGTCGTGAGAGATTTGAGAAATGATTTACGTCGTGTAAGGGCTAAATCTCCTGGTAGTTTTGAAACCCAATATTTCCTCTTATGTATCTATCTCGAAAAATCTCATTGTTTTTTATGTTAATAGTATTGAATTTGTTCTAGGACTCTGGGCTAACTTTGGATTTTGTGGATTTCAACAGCCAATAATCAATGAGTGAACATTTGATTGTAGCTGAATTCAATTTATCGCATATTAATGAAGTTGTCTTTCATCAGGGAGAGCACGAGAGAATGTTGAGATGGCTTCGTCTACGATTGAGCGCGAGGACGAGTTTGTACTTAGTGGAAAGAAGTGATGACTTAGAGGATTGCGAATATCACGCAGTCATGCATTTCCTGTCTTCATGTGCGAGAAAATTCAACGCTTACATTTGCTTCATCATTACGTGAGTTATATCACCAAATAAAAACCATCGTGTGTAAAATTGCCGTACGTCCCTCGCTGTGTGTGTGTCCGCTTCTCGGGAATATCAGACTTAATTTGCGAGTTATTCTTTAATAGCAATATATGATGTTTTTATCCTTTAGTTGATAGATTCTTCCACGCTGTTGCCTTGATCGACTATTCTTAGGTAATCTCTCTTTCTTGGAACGATATCGTAATGCAATGTTATCCCGGCATGCCTCCACAGTTGATGCTGCGCCTAATGTGTGCATCTTTCCTTTGAGCATCATTGAATATGTATCAGCGCTTGGATTCATTCCAAGATCCGCGTTGCAGGTGCACCCAACTTGCATATGCAAACAATCAATAATGGTGGTTAGATAGGTGACTTTTCCAGGGATAAGTTTGTTCAAGAAATCTCAGCTACGTTGGTAGTTATCGGCGGTTTCGACTGAGTTATTATTATTTAATGATTTCGAATATTAAGTGTTCACTTGTTTCATGGAATTGATTGAGACTTCAGGTCCATGAATGAGAGTTCAGTACTCATTATCTTTAAATTTAAATGGAATTTATTCACTACACAAAAGAAAGAATTAACTCAGGAGGAATGGGAGTGTGTCTACAGTCTATCCTGAGTGAACCAATCTTTATAGTCACAATGTTTTCATGAGGAACCGCAAATCTCTGATTTTGCTTGCCGAAAAATATGCCCTCAAAATTCTTCCGCGAACTTCATAACGTTACTGACATTTTTCTTTCGGCGATGAGGTTTAGTAGTTTCGTCCCATGACTTTTTAAACCATTGAATTTCAAGCAAACTGTGCCCATACAGTCTGAATGATGGTTGCCTTCAGGTCATGAAAGCGCACTGAGATAAACTAATATTGTGCGTGACGCCTTGATAGTTACAAGGAAAACTTTCGTCGAGGACAAGATAAGGCACATTAATGAATGATGTATTATGGCGATAAGGGATGACCTTCCACTTTATGGAACGCAATGAGCGACCTAGTTCAGAAGAAAACATGAAATAAAGGGAGCACGATGGAAGAATCTTCACTGCTTCGTTTAATCTCGGGGAAATACTAGGAAATGAATTTAAACCGACAAGAAAAGAATTGCAAAAGACGGTCGCTTCTGTTATCTTACGCATTTTTGGACAGTTGGCGCCTTATATTACTGCACAGATAGCGATAATGAGCTAGTAAATGCTCATCTCCTAGGGGTAACTTTCAGTATATTTTTCACAAGTCTGTAATACTTTCCTACATTTTCCAGGAATTATAAGTGGTGTTGATAAAATATCCCACTAATAGTTCTCACGCCAATTAACCAAACTTTTGCTAAAATTTACAAAACCCAAGCGATTACAAAACTTTAAATGAACGTAGAGGCTATACCATGTGACAGTTAAAATGTAAGCAGACATAAAAACGGGTAGAAGTTAAGTTTCGACGCCCAAGTTTTCTCATCAGCAATCCTTAATGCGAGGATAGGTTTGCTACAGCTAACTACTCCTTCACAAGTATCTACTTTCAGGCCCCTCGCTATTCCTCTAATATACTCTATCTTTCCTCCAAGATAATTTCTTTCATTTTTCCGCCTTCCGGTGCTGTTTTTGTTAAGCTGTGACACAAAATGTGCGTAATATGTTTACCTCTTCTGCTGCTGAAGTTTCAATGCTTAACATTCCTGCAGTGTGACATGCGCCGAACTTCATCTTACTCCCCTCTTCATTTCATTTGAATTTAAAAGAGTCGTAACCTCGCAATTTCCGTGACTTTAGTCGTCTTAAATGGGTGAAATTAACTGCTATCACTCTCTTAGAGTTAATTATTCAAGGACTTGTAGTTTTTCATTTCTCTTACGGACATAGCAGGGGTATGTCTCAGTCTATGATCATGTGCGAACCAAAATCCGAAGTCATTCATATTATGAGCTTTAATTCATGCTTTTTCTGAATCATGGGGCATTGCTCCACAAGTGTGAAAAGCATTTTCCAAATCAAGAGAGTGATGAACATTTCTTTGAGTAAAATCATTGAGAAAAGATCAGTTAAAATATTAATGCCCTATCTTTTCTTCAAGTTCCGAAATAATTCGAGTGACGCGGCTTACAGTCCCAACTCTTGAGTTTAGAGGAAAGAGAAGGAGCGTAGGTAGGACACATGGCATTTGGATTCTAGGAATAATGGAGAATTTGTATTAACTGGAGAGGGAGGCATGCAAGGAGACATGGGGAGGAGGACAGCGAAGAGTTGTAATAAATTGCGAGAGGATGGGAGGATTGAGTGTCAGGTCCTTTTAAGACTGAAAAGGTTATGACAGAGAGGAGGCAGACGGATGAGACGGTAGGAAAATGTTTGCATTGAGGATTTCGGGGAAATGAAGCCGGTAAATATGTGTAAGGGCATTATAGTGTTGGCAGTATGAAGACACCTCTTAGAAACTACCCTAAAAGCCGCCTAATGTGGAGGACATCTAACTCCTGAGAGAGAGGTTTTTGCCTATAGAGTTAACTTTCACTTACTCTCACGTTTGTCCGTTTAAATTCAGAGCAGCTTGGCTTTAGGACACGTCGGGGGTTTGAATATAGCTATGCTACTTACCCTAATGGCGTCAACAAGTCGTAGACATGTGAAAATTATAAATTGTGGTTTTGTTTTTCAAGTTATTCTGAAGTATTTAGAAATTTATGTCTCACATTACCAGGCATTGCTTTCGTTATTTCTGTTCTGAAAATACTCCCAACTAGTCGCTGATAATTGTGTCTTCAATAAAGACTTGTCTTCCATGTGTGAAAGCCCGGTCAATTCGAGGCAGCGTTTGTCGAAATAATTCGAAAAATTACGAGGAAATAGGTGTGAGAAAGCTTTCGCTGGATACGCTGCATTTCAATTTTCGTCGTTTTATATACAACAATAATTGGTTCATCCACCACGACAGTGGTTTTGTAGGCACGACTTCTTCTCATGTGCAACAATGTAGCTTGAAGCGTGAACATAAAGTTCACATAAGCCTCCCTCGAATTTCACCTTGAAGAAAAAAGGCTTGGTGGTTTAACTAGCTAACACACCTGAGCGGCAATTTGGAAATTCGGGTTCGAATCCCGGTCATGTCAAATGATTTTTACATTTCATTTCAACCCTTGGTGTATATGTACCCGTGCGAGTGACTTCGTACCACATCATTTGTCAATGCAATGATTGGAAATACGAATATTTAGCCTATGTTGGACTGTTGGTTATTTGAAGCGTGGCGAAGGATCGCTGAATGAGTGGATAATCTCAGTATGCCAATTTTTCAGGCTAACTACTCCTTAAAAGCAAACGGTATAAATCAGTTTGGCGGCGTGTGAATCTATTTTTTTATACTTGTGCGTCATGTATGTGGTGATACATATTCTCCGGGAGACTCATAATTTTCTCCATTACTACGCTAAAGTATACGTGTGGGTAGTTGAAGCGAAGCTGTCCGCCGCGGTTTGAAGCGTCAGATGTCCTCTACGACAGGACGAGTCAGCGCTTCTGCGATAGCAGTTTCTTCTTCTTCGCGGGAGGCCCCGTCAGTTTGACTTACACCTTTAGATGCCACCTGTACTGGCGGAGGAATGTTTGCCGCAGAATGGCATAGGCAACTGTACCGGAATAATAATAATAATAATAATAATAAGAATAATAATTTGTCTTTATTTCGAGCGAATTTAGGCCAGTACAGTCCTCTCTTACAATTAACTCATATATGACGAACACTCACAACCATGCCCAGGGAGGTGTAAATATCCTACCCCGGCGGGACTCGAACTCGCGACCTTCGGTTTGGCAGGCGAGGATTTTTATCCGAGGACTTTACTCCGCCGCCACCGAGGCCGGGAAGATGGTTTCTTGCATATACTTTGGAGAGTTTGATAAGCTGAATGTAATTTGAACTCATGATTTGGAACTGAGCCGTGGATAATGTTTTTCCTTTGCAAAATATGACGTGGAGTTGAAATTTAACCACGAACTCTAAGAAGAATTTTTTTGCTTAGAAATAAATGCAATTCATTTTATCTAATAAGTTTCCTGTTTTGAAATAGTCTCACAGAATCAAACGTTCTATGCCTCCTAATAACTCCACGTCAGCTACCTGGAAATTTCAATGCACTTTCGTAAATCTATCCGCCCAAGTTCCTCCGTTCCATGAGTTTTGAGTATCATTGAGTCCGACAGCGGAAATAATATGCTGAAATCATGTAAGGCATGGCAACTCATTTCATTTTCTTGGGTCTGTTTAATAATTGAGAGTTATCACTTTTGCCGGAATATAGTGGGTTCCAAGAAAAAAATGAGATACAGGACGATAATTTTCGGTGATGACACTTCTCTTAGAAAAGATAAGAGTCGTGATGTGTCTGGTACTTCTTCAACATCTGGTGGAAATCCCCATTCAAGCAACTCAAATGAATTTCCTGTTGGTAATGTATATAACCTGTTGCATTATTGCCAGAAACGTCATTACTAAATGCTAGCGGCCTGAACATCGTTTGCCTGATCTTGTGACAAGACGTAACGTGAACTGTGGGTTCTCACTCTTGATTTCATTCTTCTTTTTGTATCTGTTTCGTCATTTCTGTTTCTGCGTAATTTCCATTGTCTCCTGTATCTACCATTAAACTTACGCTTCCGCCATTAGACAGGACTTCTCGTTAAGAATGCTTTTAGATCGCTGTCATTTTGTTATTTGACTTATATATTTTCTGAGAATTTTTTCTAAATACCGCGCTTTATACGTCCCCGCCCATTTCTTTGATTGACATGTGAACATTCTCCTATGGGTTCAAAGATTTATCACCCTCAGTATTAGAAGTTCAAATACTGCCACTCTCCAACCTCAAGTTTGTAGATGCTTATGGCTTGATATATACTCAATAACTCTACTACTCAACGACACTTTATGAACGGCTTGAATTCTTATTCCCCGTCGTTTATTCTCTTTTCTTTCCCTTCATCATTTTCGTAATATTCCCCGGGCACGTACTTAGTATTTGAGTTTTTACGTACTTCGATGGTTAAGGCTATATAATCTGCTCATTGGCTACCACACGCAGACTGGGGCAACAGCTCTCGTATGAATTCTAGGATCATCCCTCCAAATGCGAGCCGAGCCCAACGATACTCAGCCTCGGTGAAAGATCGGGAATATGTGTTTTCATCATGGCCAGCGGTTGCCCATATTATTTTCTTTGGTGTTCTAGCTCGCACCTCATCACTTTTATTCCAAATTCACGTTCATATTCTTCCGTGAGCCCATTTTTATTTTGTGTGTTGATTAGAAGACTTGCTTTTTGGTCAATCTGGGCCATCTGGCTTGATTTTCATTAGATTTGACGTTTGGTTGATAAATTCTAGACCCTCTGAAAGCAGGTTGGCACAGTGTGCGCTCCTGATAAGCTTAGGGAGGTCTGGCGCAAACAAAAAAAGGTTTTGTTGAAAATTTTTGGAAAAAACACATCCACAAAGTTTCTCGTTCATGCAGCTGCTACAAATGATCTCGACCTTAAAGCAGATTTCAAACAAACTGGAAAACTCAGTCAATGTTTTTTGCAAGATTGCAGGAAGTCTGAAATCGAATTCCAATCCTGCCGAATGGTTTTTGTCATTTTGTACTTTTTACATTTTGTATTTCCTCGGCGAGTGATACTTATATTTTTTTCCATGATTTCTGGTATCCTTAATCAAGCGTAACTTAAAAAAAATCATTCATATGTGTAAAAAAATATGGTCAGAGAAGGTCGTTGGCCGGAAAAAAAGTCAAGTCGCTCATAAATTATGATAAAAAAACAGCCCATGTATCCGTGTAAGGTGACACTCGAAAAACCATGTGAGATCACAAAAACGAAATTCTACTGAGGAAAATAAAGTCACCTTCATCTAGTACTCGAACCCGGATCAATCAAGCTGAGTATCTTAGTCAAATTAGCCACCGTGGCGTCATATCTCCTTGTGAATGTTATTGTCAATTTCTCACTTGTGTCCTCGAGGTTGACTCTGTAAAAAGTAATACCGTGGCTAGTTCTGGAAGTCTCATCATTTGCATTGGCACTAACTAGGCGACAATGAAATGATGTGGTTACCATGCCAACCATGTCAGGGGTCAATTTTACGTCCATGTCTCGAGTTGTTATTATCTAACCTCGTCTTCTTTGTTTTACAGGTGTCTTCGGCGCGAGGAGACGGTGTCGAGTGAATCGAGGGGCAGTTGTGGTGCGACAAAGGATTACGAGTCGGCAGTGTGCGGTGTTAGTGAAGAGCGGGTGTGTCCTCCTTGCCATTCCAACGTCCTCCCCCTCTTAAGGACGGCCCTCTTCGCCCGTGAGCTCCAGACAGAGCGGCGACCATGGCGAGGCCCGGCAGGGAGCGTGTGAAAAAATTCCTCAAGGACAATGCTTTAACATTCTGCACCATTCTCGGCGTCTTCGCTGGTGTAGCGCTCGGGGTGGTCCTGCGCAAAGTGCGCCATGGTGCGTGGAAGCCCAGGGAGGTCATGTACGTCCAGTACGTGGGAGAGCTCTTCTTGCGCATGCTCAAGTCTCTCATTCTGCCGCTCATCATGTCCTCCTTGATATCCGCCATCGGCTCATTGGACCTCAAGCTGTCCGGCAAGATTGGCATCCGGGCCGTCACCTATTACCTCGTGACCACCGTCATGGCCATCATTCAAGGCATCATCCTCGTCATCTCGATCCATCCGGGGCGCGGTGATTCGAGCTCGATTGCGGCGCAAGGCTCCAGCCGGAACGTCACCACCATGGACACGCTCATGGATTTGGTCAGGTGAGTCCCCCCTCCCATCCCACTCGCGATGAAATTCGTGGTCGGAGATAAGGAACCAGTTTCGGGACTTTTGTGGTGGATTGCTATCGTCTGCTACTAAAAATAACCGTTTGAGCCAAATCTACGGTGAATTTCACGGTGTGATTCTACACCAAGCATGCATCACTCATGCCAGTTCAAATGAGAGCGTCGCACGTTCTCCTGGCCGCTAGGAGTGGGCCAAAAATCAATCAGGGGAGCAATGAGCGATCAGACCAGAAACTGGGAGAGTGCTGCGTAGACGAACATGATAACGTGCAGTGCAATCGTAAGATATTACGGCTGGTTAATATTATTAATGCTATTAATAAAGGATGTTAATAGATACTTAATCAACAGAAAACAAAATCATGCCGGATATCTCAAGCGGGGTGAGTTATTAATGATATTGGTAAATTATTTCGCTTAAGTACAGAGTCTACGATAGCTGGTAAAGACTCTATTACGTTGAAATACCTTTCATCACGGAGCAACATGGAACTACACTCCAGGGGATACCCAACAGGGAATACCTTCTCATTCAATGCTATCCCGGCGAATGAGGTTACTGAAGACATCGTCAGTGGACCTCAGCAACCGTCCATTTGGAATAATTCTTTTTATTGCACTACCTCCGAGAAAATTGAGCGTTAGAGAAAACCGAAACCCCAAGTTTACTTCTATTGTCGAAGGAAGGACTTGCTTCAGGGTAGAATTTTTGGTAAGGACCTTCAGGAAAAATATTAATGCCATATTCTTCGTAGTGTTTCTGTCTACTCAAGGTTGCAGTCATGTATGTCAGTTTGTGAAGTGAACTTTTATGCCGATATCTTCAGAAAATTTTTCTGGCCGAACTTCTACCTTCCAGGAATCATGGTATAATATGGTGTGTATCTCAATTTTATTTGCTCAAGGTCATCAACATTTACATGTTACTCTCAAAGCCACCGTAGGGCGTGTCAGGGGGTGTGAGAACACCTATCCTGAAAAAGGAGAAAGCTGGTATAAGGATTTGGAAGTGAGGAGGGCTGATTCGTGAAATGTGCTGGAGTGGATTGACGTAGCGTTTTCCTGTGTAGTTGCTGTAGTTGGCAATGGAGCGGGGATGAAGAAATATTCGTCACTATCAGTTTGGCAGTGTCCTTATTCTAAGACGTTACGCTTTTGAAACCCTTGCAACGTTTCGTTGAGATTAGGCTATTGCCAACGCTGGCTTTCTGTCCAACATTTCATCAATCCAAAGTTTAATCTATCCCTTATCCAGGTTCATGTCAAACGTCATTAGTACAAATGATCCCAGTAGTATACCGCCGTCCCAATCAGCCTACCATCGCCCTAATAGCCCGCAGTTGAAATTTAAAATCCCCGCCGATTGTCTGCACGGAAACTGTTCTCCGCCTCATCGCCATGTGACTGTTCACATAGCCGACCAGGAATGAGTGCACCTACTTAGTGATAAGGGGGTCGAATGGAGTCATACTTAACCTAAGGCCTCGCTCAGACCACCAACATTTGCGCGACCTTGAGCACTGGATGCCACGTGAACGAGCAAGCGTAAATGCGTTACTGTATCCGAGCATTGCCAACTTACTGGGGTAAACGATGGTTTCGCGGGAATAAAGGATAATGGTGAAACACGATGATCAATTATTACAAGAGAAATGGAGAAGGATGTAGTGTAATTTTGATGAAAAAGTGCAGAGGCGAGTCATTGGCTCTTTAAGAACATTTCGGACGACGCAAAACGTCTCAAGGATGCGGGAATTCTAATTCAATTTTAAATTAATCATTCACCTGTTCGTTGCGATTCCTGGAGAGGGCTGCGCTGTGCGGCGATGGTAACACCGGAAGTGGCGGTTGCTCATGTCGCAGGGTTACGTTGGTACGTGTCATCCTTTTAGGTATATGGAGAGGATACTTGCTCAGCTGGCCAATGCTTGGAGCTGAAGCCAGCCCGCCATCTTCGTTGACCCGCATTTTCCTATAGCGCTTATGGCCTGACGCACTAATTGTGCAATTTTACGATGTTTTCCGTCGATAACTTGCTAAAAAATAGCATGCACTATGGTATATTTTTAATATACATTCTCCTTGCATTTTGAAATAATCCGCATTCCCGGTGAAAACTGTTTAAAAATTGAGTAGAATCTATAGCAATACAATTACATCTACGATATACCGTGCAAGCCACCAATAGGGTGCGTGGCACGGGGTGATTCCACACCAGGCATTCAGCACTCATCCCAGTTCAAATCAGAACTATGCACGTTCCCCCGAATGCCAGGCGCAGGCCAAAAGCAGTCAGGACAACGGTACGCAGTCAAACCAAAAACTAGGAGAGTAATACGTAGAAGAACATGCTACCATGCAGTACACTACTCAAGATATAACTAATGGTTAGCATTTAGATATTTAGCACTACTGAAAAAACCTATTTAACCTAGTCAGTATCCTAGAACTGATCTCTTGCAACAATTATGGTCCCTTACTGAACGTGAAAAAAAGACATTTATAAGCTATCGGTTCTACAGCCTATTTCCTTAATCTTATTCTTATGATCGTTTCTACAGTATAAGTTTGGCTCTAGCAAAGTATGTTGCACGTATGCCAAAATATAGTCTACATCAAACTTTCGTAAAAGATTTAACCTATATTTTTCCCTAAGATCAGATAAAGGTTCCTAGCCGAATTTAATAAAAAATTTAGTCTCGCTACTATATTTATCATAACAATTCTTAACTAATGTAGCTGCCCTCCGCTGTAATCTATCTATATCTGAAACGAGTCCTACTTCGTAAGGGCCCTGTATACTAGCGGCGTACTCCATTTGAGGTTCACGAGAGAAATTAACATCGCTCCTTTAATTTCTCGCCACATTTTCTTAGTATTCTTTAAATAAATCCTAATTTACGATTTGCCTGACCACAGATTTCACGAATATGCTTCCCCTTACTACTAAGTACTTCTACAATCAACTTACTTCTTAGTCTCAATAAGCAGCCAATATATGTTTCAAGAGTTACTTGCCTTAAGGTAGTGCGAGCGAGATAGTTCCCTAATCATAATCAAGACCATATTCGATACATAGGTTTTACTTTCACCTGCTGTGAGACACATGAATTAAATACTGCATTAATAACGGTGCTATAAAATAGTTTTACATAATGTAAATTGTTAGTAATCAAATGAAAATATCTAAATAAGTCTTTAACTTGACTAATTTTTTTCACGCGGTACGTTTGAAACTCCGTCAAAACGGAAGGTTTATTGTGATCCCGAAGAATTTACTGCGGTGACAACATGATTAATTTTCAAAAATAGTTGAAAAAACATACAAACTACACAATGTTGATTTTTTGACGAGGTCTAAGTGTAAGAAATGCCTTATTTTTAATATAATGTCTCTCTTGAGTGCATACACGTATCGTTTCCCATGTAAAAGAGTTGGTATTTTTTGGCAAATATCTCCGAAAGTAATGTGGTAAGGGGCTAAATTTTCGGTGTCATTGGAAGGGTGAGATGTTTTTCTTTAAAATGAGACCAAATTCATTGATTTCTAGGCAAAATGATATTTCGCTCAAACTACCTTAAATTTCAAACAGATGGTTGATATTCTTGCTCAACAGACGCTAATTCGTCTATTCCGTCGTGTGGTAATGGAAAGTAAGGAAAGAGCAGGAATTTACAATATTATTGTTATTCCCGTTGCCAGGCATCAATTTAATGACGCTGTGCCCTCTCCATATACTTCTATGGTATCGTCGAAGTCTGCCCAAAGTATTAGCGGGTCAGAGTCATTGTGAGCCCTTCAGTGAATGGACGGCTCAAGGAATATCGCCTTCCACGAATAGAGCATTCGAAAATGCAGATTTTGGAACGACGTTGACCCTTTTACCTATGCGTCTGTGCAAATTTTATTGCTTCGTTAAAGTGCTCCGCTGTGCGAGACTCTTTACCACTAAGGAAATGCGCTGCTTGTGCAAAATGTGGACTGGTATAGCTGAATATGCGGATGGGAATGTCCTTGCGTTTCATGTTCTGTGTCCCACCTCCTATGCGAGGTTTCATTCATTAAAATTGCAATTGAAACGTATGAAAGCATAGTTAAACTTTTTCACCTGCGAGCCTTTACATGAACGCTTAGCTTAGAAAAATGGAAGCCTGTGTGAGCATCGTACAGCAAGGACGCTGTGAAGATTTTGTCTGCTTTTAAGGTGGCTGGCTCGGAAAAGAAAAGTAAATCAGAGATTTTATTGTGAACTGTACGAGCACAGGGGAGTGTTTGAGACATTAAATGCAACATTAGGAAAGTTATACACATCGGCTTCGGAATTAAATTTCCGGGAACTAAAGTATTATCAAGGTGATTGTCGCGGTACCGTGATGATTTACTTAAAAGTTACAGGAAATTCCATGAAACCTAAGCGGACAATTTGATTGATGAGTACAATTCCATACCTTTTGCGACCAGTAGTACCACTCGACATCCGAGTCCATACATTAGTTTTGTCTATCAAAATTGGATGGGAAAAATTCGCCATCATACAAGCCCAGTTAACGGAGTATGGCAAAGTGCCCGCGGTTGCCTTCGTTGCTGGTTTTTTGTTGCGAGGAAAGGAATGGAGAGGTAAGGGAAGAACATGATATTGGAATAAAAGGAGGCTGTAAGCGAATAAACATTGGGAGTCCTGGGAGACCAGAGGTTGTCTGGTCGGTCTTCGAGAATATTTCAAGCTTCGGTCGTTGCACTAGAAAATCAATGTGGTAATTGTGAAATTGTGAGCGCTTGGGGCTAGCATGTCTCTGCCACCTATGTCCACCGGGTTTTCGATAGTGGGGTGAAGAGGTTAGCTGCGAAACGAGCAAGTTCACTCGACGAATAACCACGTGGACATGATTTGCCTCTTCTTTCTAATGAGCCTCAAAATTTGTATTGACTTCCGCTGTCTGATTCAGTACCGCTTTTGTAACTATGGCGATGCTACAGTTCAATCGAATGTAATTCACAAAGTGTTTCGTTCAACTCTGTTTTACTTGGATTCTTAAGCGGAAGAGCCATTCTCTGTTGATTATTTTCCTCCGATAAATACAATTGGTTTCAACCATGTCCACAAACGCGTCCTTACTCGTCTTTGGGAGATAATGAGTCTTATTTACTTCTCCCTGCACCAAGTGGTTGCGATGGGGTTGCCGTCGGTTACCTTGTGGATGAAATGAGTAAGCAATTGCTACGGAATGTTTTTTTACGATCGTGGTTCAAACGCTCATCATCGGCCGTCGTCAACTCTATGATTGGTTTGCTGCTGCTGGAGTTGCCAGCAGCTACAAACAGTCCCATGGAGATTCCGGGAATCGGGCTGTAGCTTTTAGTATCCCCCGATTAGGTGCGGTTTTATCCGGATTCAAGCGTAAATGAAAATTTCTGGAATCTTCTTCCCACTCTTCCATTTGTGCGACTTGCTACTTTTGTTCACGAGTCAATGTGGTCACCATAACAGAATATGAAAATACATCTCAACATTTCATGGTGTAAATGACTCCAGTGATGGCAAATGGTGTACTTAAATCAAAATAGCTGTGCCACCGTGTTTGATAATGGGTGGCAGTAAATAACGGAGTTTATTGAGATTACTGTTGCTGAATATTAAGCATTTTGGAATACAACTCCTTTAAGATAGATTGGGCGACATTTCATCATCATTTCACATAGAATTCAATAAATTAGGCCTCAACTTAAAGAAAAATATCTCATATTTCCAAAAATACTTAAATGTCAAACATTTACCGCTATGTTTTTCGCGATATTTGCCTACAATGGATGCCGTTTTACATTACGTCTATTTACTGAAGAAGCACGTTGTCTGAAAAAGAAGAAATTTTAAACGCCTAGATATCGCCAAATATTTAACTGTGTGTAGTTTGAATCAATTTTCAACTATTTTTCAAAATAAATCAATCACTTTCCGCAGAATTTCTTTCAGCACCATGGAAAAAATGTTTTATTTTGAAAGCGTTTTTACCGTAAGGCGTGAAGAATGTGCCTAGGTAAAGACTTTTATTGATATATTTATTCAATTTCTGATTACTTAAGCCGTACAAAACTATTTTTGTGCTCCTGATATTAAAATATTTACATTATGCGTCTTAAAGCTGATAGAAATAAAAAATGAAATTACAATATTGTCTCTATTATGACTTGGGAAAAATATTGCTCAAACCATCTTTTTTTCACCTCGAATTTCAGCACATGCGTCTAACATTCTTCTATTCTTTGCCATTCTCGGAAATCATCCCCATTGGCTATGCCTTCAATACTGTTCTCAGTATGCTCTTATGTTTCCTAATGTGCCCTGTAATGTAAACATCCTCTACCTTGTAGCCTTGTTGTAGCCTTGAGAATGGGTAACGAGTCGGAACCCGAAACGTCGGCTGCCTATGAATATCTTACCCGGTGGCGAGCACGAGAAATGTACACAAAACCTCTACCTTGCTGAATTTTCATCGCCGACTTTTTCTCCTCATATCATCTAGGTACACTGTAAATTATTTTCCCCCAAATGTGCTAAAATTTAGCAGGGTTTCCTTAACTGAAGTTGTACCAACTTTTATGCAAAGCTTAAAATTTTGAGCAAGGAAAACTTTCTGAAATTCATCAAATTTTCCTGGAAGGTTTTAGGCTGAAAATTATTAAGGTAGTTTGAAGAAAATACAATTTCACCTAGAAATCAATGAATTTGGTCTCATTTTTAAAGATAAATATATCAACCTTTCATGAACCAAAATTTTAACTCCTTACTGCATTACTTTCCGAGTTATTTGCCAGAAAATACCAGCACTCTTATATGGGAAATGGTACATGCATGCACTTCAGAGAGACCTTATGTCAAAAATGAGGCATTTCCTACAATTAGATCTCGTAAAAAAATGAACAGTGTGTAGTTTGTGTGTTTTCTCAACAAATTTTGAAAATTAATCATATTGTCACCGCAGTTTATTATTCGGGATCACAAAAAACCTTCCGTATTGATGGAGTTTCAAACGTACCGCGTGAAAAAAATGAGTCAAGTCAAAGATTTATTTAGGTATTTTCTTTTACTTACTTATAATTTCTGTTATAAAAACTATATTATTGCATCGTCAATTAAGCAATATTTAATTCGTGTGTCTCACAGCTGGTTAAATTAAAATGTATCATTCGAATATGATCTCTATTATGACTAGGGAACTGTGTCGCTCGCACTACCTTAACTTATATTTCGGATAGGGTTTTGCTCACAATAAAATGGCCACAACATAACCTCCAACAATATTTATTGAAAAGTTTAAAATATATGCCTTACGGCTTTATTTATAACTTAAAAAGCAAATGTTAAGAAATGCTCGATTAATTAATTACCAAGATATAAAATAATTCTCTTTTACTTAGGTTTAAGAGTGGTTAAAAGAACAATGACCAAGTACACATTTACCCAAAGACTAAATAATTTTTAATTACGGAGGAGTGAATGAACTGACAAAAATGGTTATTTAATTAAGGTAACTGTATCCAGCGAAACGTAGTGGAAGGGGATCATGATATTATTTCATCCAGATTTTTAGAGGCAAATAATGTATAGATTTACTGATGTCTACGACTAACTTCAATTCAAGCATTTTGCTGAATTTCAACAAGCAATTTTTACTGAAAAAGTCTTGAAAGTTTTAATGCCGAGAACTTGCTGAATTTAAGGCAACTTGCTAAATTTCATAAAGTTTTGTATGAACTGAAAATTTATAGGTTTAGCAGTGTAGGTACTTCTTGGTTGATGAATCTCTCCGGCCGTCTGATCTTCATCATTCTTCCAAGAGGCCGCGTTTTTATTTCCTCCAACCGTATTTGCCCTGATGCAGAAATCGCTTTAGCTTCATTGACCCTCAAGAACATGCTCCATTCAAGTGGTTATGTGAAGTACTTTCTTTCCTCCAAGCGGGTGTTGCTTGCTTTTACGTGACATTAGTCGATTCTTGGAGAATGCCCTCTTTTTCTTATGCACCTACATGCTCACTATAGCCTTCATTGCATCTCCCTTCTCTGCTGCCTCGATTTCACGAATTGTCCTCGGTGTTATTGTTCATTTGAAATGAGCCCACAACCAGGATGCTGAGAACATCGACATCTAGGTTTCACTCATCGGCAAAGTCAGGGATGGAAGTGAAATATGTCGTTGGAGAGTATACTTTGTAGAATACGATTGCAATTATAACAAAGCAAAGCTCAGTAAACTTATTTGCTCATAATGTTTATCCACGAAAAGCAAACGTTAGTGCCATGGGTACGAATTATTTGTCCATACAGCTCAGCAAGCTATTTGATAATTGATGTGTTTTCTGTCTCTCTCTCTGAAAAGGACCGGTGTTTCATTTCTATTTGAGCCTCTCTCTGTCCTGTCCTCTTTTTACAGTTATAAATGAGTATTTTGACCTTGCATAAACTGTACCTTTCTTTTCGATACACCATAAAAGCAACTTCTTCAATAATATTTATGTATAATTTGCTGTTTAAAGTGGAAAATGAGATGAAGTGTGCAATTAAATTTATAATCTGTGATTAGGACATCAGATTCAGGCTTTGAGTGGCGAAACACGCAAGACGATGAAATTTGCGCGTTATGACAGTTGCATAAATACTTCATTTGTTGATTTCTTTATAAGCTGTATCATAATTTATGGTGCCTTGCTTCAATAAATCAAGATTAAGAGATCTTTATCATTTTATACTTGGATATGTAGATTAAGATAGCGTTATTGTTCTCAATTCGAAAGGTATCTTTGTTAACAAGGTTGGGGATGACGTAGCTGAAAGTTCGAAGGTCAGTACTCAATTCTGATTGCTAGGCTTTGCCTGGAGGACCTTAGCCGTGTTCCAGTCCGTAGGGTGCACCCTATGCACTTACGCCCTTATGCCCTATCCTGTACTTCACGCACTTTCTGCTCTTAAGGTAGCCAGCGCCAATGTCTCCCAGTGTCCAATGTCGGAACTATATCAGAACCGCCTCGACCCGTAAGTTGGTCTGTGTATTTCTTCCGCAGGCCGATGAATTGTAATATCCTTTCGTCTATCCCTAGTATATCAGAAGAACATCCATTAGTCACTCAGAATTGTAATTTATCGCAAGACATCGCATTGGAAATTCGCATTATTCACGAATGGGAAATTCTTAGGGCGCATCGTCATACACTTACCTTCTATGTGCACTAGCGCCCTAGCCATGATGCGCTCTAACGGATTGGAACCGCACTATGCGACGTCACATCCGGAAAATGACAATCGAAAAGAGCACATAAGGGTACGAAGTGTGCATAATATTGGATTGGAACACGGCCATGGGCACTCACGAAACGGAAAACTCTATGGATTGTAGGTGAACTATGTTAGTCGTCTCTTGTCGAGTTTTTTATACATGTTTCATTACCGTTGATCGTTTAAAAGATTTCTTTCTAGGAGTGTCCATTGATTTTTGAGCTGCGTTCAAGCTCCGCTGGGCCTTTTCGTTCTCATAATATCAGTGGAAGAATGTTTCCTTTGCGCAATAGCGTCAAATAACCCCACCCTTTCCCTTCAATCATCCCTCGTAAACTAAAATACTTCCATTTGGATTGGACTTAAAAACAAAAATTGATGGAAAATACAGACAAATGTAACTTTTTTGTTTTACATTTCCAAATATTTTTGTTGAAAAATCACGTAAATAGCAATTAATTACAGCAAATGAAATGGTAATACAAATAAAGGCACCATCTCATCTTTGAATTCGAGTTCTTGGCAAAGTAACTGGCGCTGAAGCCAAAATATGGTGAAACTTGCCTCCGCGGCTACCTCTTGTAAGTGGCCACCTCTCAAAGCGGCCAATTTTTGCGGGACTGGAATGATTTTCCCTTACACATAAGCATTGTTATTCCTTTCGATCACCACCTTAAGTAGCCAGTATCTTATGGGTTCGATGGCGGCCTCTTAATACAGGTTTCACTGTTCCTTAGTTCAGTAGTATCCATGTCTATAGTAGGCCGGACTGTGGACTTGTGGTCGAAAACTTGAGAACTATTCCATCCATGGTAATATTTTCATTATTTTTATCCATGGAACACGAATATCTGTAGCTTTATTCGAAGTCAAAGTTCTTGCAGATAATGCGACTTTGGTTAATACTTGAATTGGCCGTATGGTAAATCTAACGTTGGTGATGTTTTCATTTTAACTTCCATGACACTCTGCACCTATGAATTTGGTATCTCAGTGGCTATTTTATCTTTAGTAGTCACACCAAGCTTCGTATTAAATTGAAGATGCTACTCTGGCCGTTCGCTATCTACTTTCTTGCCACTAGCTCTCCTATGACATGCATTTTCATCACATTCCGCAAAAGAAACCACTGCGCTCCTTAGAAGTAATATACTAGGGTCGAATAAAAATCAGTGGCAAGACTGCTGTAACATGAAGGATGTGAATCATGTGGCACTGGAACTGTCTGTAGCTGATGGCAGAAGTTGAGTTGAAGTGGTGATGATTTTGGTGAGGCGACGGTTGTGTTCCGTTGAGTGGCACAGTGTATCGTCATCGTTGAAGTGTAGGATGCCAGCTCAAGCGCCCGAGCAATATGTTCAGAAAAGACGAACGAAGGGCGTGGATCAAGTTTCAAGTGGCACGTGATCAGAGTGCACAAGGTTTTCAGGGCCATTCTGAAGCCTGGGATTCTGATGCAGCGTCTCCGTAACGTGCGCGACAGGTGAAAGTGTTTCGTGAAAGCAAGGACGCCGTTCAAGATCGCGCGTCCGCTCGGGATGGCCCCCGACAGGACTACATGACAACTCAATGCCTCCCTGCTGGATGTGCATTGTTGGCGGACTGCGCAAGCTAGCTGCTGGGTGCGGCGTGTGCCACTAAACAGTGCTACACGCTTTGCATGGCATACTTGAGTTCTATAAAAATGCTGCGCCTGCGTTGTTGTATCTTAAAGAGTGTACTGCATGTTAGCATATTCGTCTACGTTGCACTCTCCATAGTTTTTGGTTTGGCCGCTCACTGTTCCCCTGGCTGCTTTTTGGTCGGCGAATTGCGGCCGGAGGAACGTGCGAGGTTCTGATTTTGACTGGGACAAGTGCTGCATGCCTCGTGTGAAAACACCCCGGGATACACACCCTTGTGTTAGCAACTAAGGTACTTTGTAGATGTAGATGGATACGGCATCAAATCAACGAGGTGAAGCGTTGCCATCAATATGCACTTGCGTAGAAATCGCTGAATTGCTACCACAAATCCTAGCAATGTACAAAACCTGGGTTTAGACCACGGTTAGAGCGCCAATCCAGTTAATGGAAACACCCTGGTTCTCCTCGCTTAAAGAAAGTGCACCCTGCACAAGGTGGTATCAAAGCGATGTTTATTGCTGCTCACAACATCCGCGTGTTAATCCTACATCATGCTGTACCTCAAATGCGGACGGCCAATGTAGTACTACTGCCACTTATTGCAATGTCATCATCAACCCGCACACAGGGGAAAGTGACGGCACATTCTGGCAAGTAATTCTACAGTCCTTTATGGCACTACGCCATGTCACACGGCTAACGCTGTGAAGGAGCACTTGTATAACTGACAGTGGGATATTTGGATAAGTGGAAATGAGTGAGCATTGCAACATATTCGCCAGAATGAGGAGACCTTTCTGTGGTTAGCTCTACGGAACAAGGGAACCCATTATAACCCTAGCCATTGGGCGTCGGGACAGTGACGGAGATGGACGCGCTGCCTGTGTACGACGCCTTCCACATGCTCACTCTATGCAAATCTGTACTAATGATAACCTCACCTTACAATACCACGCAGTTTTCCAGGAAAAACGATGGGTTGTGTAGCAGAGTTACAGCTGTATGTAACTGGAAGATGCAACTCTGGTTACGGTTTTTTTTCAATTAATCACTGTGACTTTTCTGGTAGATATTTTATTGTTACACTATGGTAAATTTCCATGAAGTAGCGACTTAGTCGGTCTCAACAAGTTCTTTTTTGGGTGTATATTTTGAATTGCTCTTTCTTTGGATTGAGGTTTTATGTCATACGATCGATTTTTGGTGTAATTTCAGCGAAAGAGAAATAATTTCACGCATACATGCATCGATTACTGCAATAAGAGTCCGCGAGCTTACTTCTACATCTGCCAAAAGATATTCACCCCTTGATGTTCTTAAGAGAAAGTATTTGGGGGGTTTCGTCTGTAAAATTACTTTAATAGCATTTTCTCTTATGGTTCCAGGGAGATGTTTCATGAAGCAGGAGAAGTCGTATTTATTAGCAGCTCCCAAATTCTATTTGAGGGAGGCAGTAACAAAACAATGGAAATTTTTATGAAAATAAAATAAAGTTATTTTTCCATTTTAGTTTGAAAACTATGAATTAATCAATGACTCAATGTAAGAAATGGTGCTTCAGTAGGCTCTTCGAGTTGGCTAAAAAGCACTGAATACGACAACGTACAACGTCTAATATGAAAGAAAATCTAAATTTCTAATAACATAATGTTACCTATTGGTAACACTGGCACACTCTTCCGCAGAAAGGCACTTCTTAATCGACGTAAAAAGGAAACTGAAAATGCCATTTTATTTACCAAACGCAGTCAGAGAAAAAACTCACCCTCTGGGAATACTTTCATTACCGCGTGTCGTTACAGCTTTACTTTTATGAGAACTTGTGAATGGTTAACACTCCTTAATTTAATTTTATATTTTATATGAGCAATATTTGATAATTTTCTTTAAATGCATGGATTACAGTGATAGATCGCAACATCTTTTTGTTGACGGGAAACAACAGCTAGGGTCGCACTCATTACTCAGGCACTCATCCGAATCTAAATATGATATTCTTTCGGCGCAGCGCGTCTCTCCTAGTTGTGTCTGATGGCATCACTTTTCCTATTCATACTAATTGAAGAAGATTCAGATTTCTCGGCATGCTGTGGGTGATTTCGAGTCCTTCGAGGCGTACTACTTCCCTGATACGCTCAGGCGACCGTTGCGTAACGTTGCTTGCTTGCCGTTCGCAAAGGAAGCCGCCTTGTTAACTCCCCAATGCCTCGAGGAAATGCCTCCGAGGTTGTCAAGGACGGGCACGATAAACCGAGCTGGGTGGCGCGTTGTCACAATGTAGACGCGTGAATTAAGGTGTTGGGAGCGATTTTAGTGTTTGTACCGATTAGCGTGAAACTTTGCATTCGTGTATGTACTTATTAACAATATTTTTTGATAAAAGTGGAGAAAAAAATGCTTGTTACCGATTTGGTTTGTTGACAATTTAATGCTATATAAACTCTAGGATTTGACATACACTTCGAAATAATTCCTTTCTTATTAATAGATTTTCTCCTGAACGCGAAATAATGCGATTCATAAAGTTACTCTGGTGGCTAAAATATATCAAGCTATTTTGCCGTGATAAAAACATGAATTTACGTGTGATTTTTGCTGGAATTTCGAATTGCACGCAATTCATAACTGTGTTATTTTAGGACGGAAATTTCAAAATATAATTCCTTCATAATCTATGTAACCGTATGCATGTTTATATCCACGGTAAAAACTGCTACTTAAAAATCTATAAAAATGTGCGCTCCAAGCGTCATGATTACCGCACCTTTTATAAGAGTACGCGGGCGCAAAACCTGAATAGACACGCCCCCTTACTGGCAAATTTTTATCTTTATCACCTCTCTACTTTATTATCGTCTCCTTATACTCCATCTCTATTTGAATAATTTCTTCTCTCTTGAAATTGTCGGTTGGGCCATTTGAGATGCGACTGGCAACTGAGGTCATCTTCGCCATCGAGAAAGGTTTTTGACTTAGTTTGAGCGAGATATCATTTAACTTAGAAAACAATGAAGTGGTCTCATTTTAAAGAAAAAATATCGCACTCTTTCAAATATATCATATTATCAGCCCATTACCAGACAATTTTCCGAGATTTTTGACGAAAAATACTAGCCCTTACACGTACGAAATGGTACGTGCATGAACTCCAGAGAGATCTTATTCAGAATGTGAAATTTCTAATAACTAGTTCTCGTCAAAAAATTAACTGTGAGTAGTTTGTGTATTTTTTGAGCTATTTTTGTAAATAAATCTCACAAATACCTATAAAATATTTATAAAAAATTCGTTTTTATTTCTTTAAGAGATGGCAATGACCGTTTATAATTTTATACATCCTCTTGAAGTCGACGCATAGCGGAGAAGTGATGCCGTGCGTTGACGTCAAGCCAAATCGTATAGTGGGCCTGCTTCAGATTTTCATTCACTGTGTAAGAAGACTGTATGAAACACTGCAGAAAACGCTTCTGCAGACGTGCCCGCGCTTTTATATAGGACCCCGCTTTGGAACTTACAGCAAATCAAGTATTTTACTTGAGAAATTCAGAACAGGTGTGTTTCAGAGCGACATAGCTTGAACAGGTGGGGGTGTGAACAGTGATATATCAAAAGTGAATGATCAATTGTTCCACTTCGTTTATCTTTACCGATTCTCTGGGACCAAGAAAGCGAGGCTTTACATTAAAGTTGGAGAACACAAACTCGAGTAAGTGGAGCATTTTAATTACCAACAGAGTACGCTGGACGAGAACGGATATAGTAGCAAAGACATAATAAAGAGAAAAGCGCTAAGGAGGCGTTTAACAATAAAAGTAGCTGATGACGGGGACCTTGGGTAAGGATGTGAAGGATAGGCTGGTGAAGAGTTTGATATGAAGCGTAGCGTTTTATGGTACAGAAACGTGGACTCAAAGAAAAGAGAACGAGAATAGGCTGCACGTATTTCAAATGTAAGTGCGGAGAAGGATGGAGAAGGTGAGGTGGACGGAGAGGAAGACTAACGAGGAAGTGTTTGAGATGGTGAGCGAGGAGAGGAACTTCTTTATAAAATTCGAGATCGGTAGAGTAGGTGGCTGAAGGAATTAATAAGGTGCGAGGGATTGCTCAAGAATGTGATCAAGGGAAGGATGTTGGGCAAGCGGGAAAGAGAAAGAAAGAGAATAGGTTTCATGGATAGGGTGAAGAAGGGTAGATCGTATGCTGAGGCGAAAAAGGATATACTAGAGCGAGATGGGCCCCTGAAAAAGTAGAAAATGGGAGGAGATTCTCTGAAATTCAATAAAACCCACCTTAACCGGTAGGGCACTTGAAAAAAAAATCCCTCGATGGGTGATCCACTGATGTGGGAGCGTGTCAACTTCGCCACCTACCGCTGGGCATTTATGGTTCTCCTCCACCTCTTCCTTCGCTGCTTTCCGAAGCGGGCGTCCCATGGGCAATATGATATGTCGACTACGTAATTTGCGTTTTTATTTTGCAAATTGCGTTCGCCGGCCTGTGATTTATGGTCGGTACCGCCAACACCGCACTCAGCCATCTATTCGAAGAGTAAGTGTGGTTTTTCGGTGTTTAGCTTCTCGAAATAGGAAGCGAGACGTTATTGTGACGCAAGATATCCGTGACACCGATCTACGAATCTCACTTTGACTCCGGCGGTTTCATGATTTGATCCTGTGATCGGGTGTCTTAACTATTCATCTCTCTTAATTGTCTATAAATCAGAGTCATTTCAATACCGTAAAACGGTGTGACTTAAATCGCCGGGTGTCTTTGATCACGGAGTAAGTGTTTGGAAGAAAACTGTGTTTCACGGATTTATCTAATAGTCCTTTTTTAGAGCTCTCTGTAATTTAAGTTTCTCCCAAATAACTAGAAATTTAGAAGAAGAAAAACCGAATTAATGCTTCGTATTAAAAAGCCGTAAACTCTTTGCCTCATTACATAAAATCGAACAATCTGTCATTCAAGCATAGAGCTTTGCTAACTTCGAAGTCGATAGAGTGGGTCCTGGTGAACTTTGAAATTTAACCATTGTGATTTCTTATCGCTAAAATAAATTTATACAATAACCCATATTGTTTAAAATGTTAATATTTATTATTCACTCTTTATGTATCAGCAACCATAATGCGTTCGGCACACTACAGTCACAATTAAGTTTCGACCGAGCCACTTGCTTCGAAGTTCGCATTTTCACTTTTTAAGAGACAATTTGGGCAATTATTGTGATAAAAGCAAATTGTTTTCTCCAATCGGTTAAAACTAAACTTAGATATTTATACTTCGAAACCGGAAGTTATAGAAAATTAACCTCATCAGGCGATCAAATGAGGACGGCGTTATTTTACGAGCCGAAAACTGTGGTATTTTAAAAATAAAATTAAGTTAATGTGCATATTAGACAACTCATCGGGGGATGATGGAATTGATGTCATATAATTGCTTGAACCCTAAGGAATCACCTACCATATGAAACACCCTCTCACCCGACAGCCCGACCCTGGGAAGTTGGGGAAAGGTGTATTATGTATTTTCACGAAACATGCTACGGTAAAACCATACCGTAACGTTCAACGCATATATAGCTATGAGAACTATAAAAAAATTTCTAAACACAAAGCAATGAATTAACACCTTTAGTAGCTCTATATGCTCCTCCTCAAATATCTCCACCTTCTCATTAACTGCCTCCAAGGCTTTGATTGCAACATTGTTGCTCGGAATATTACTGAATTTTGCTCTCATTTTCGTTCCAAATTATGTGTTCAATGTACCATACAAAGGATATTATTATAGCCGTATTGTTTTCTTGCTTTTGGCCGGCGTTTATCCCGAGTTCTTGAGCGCAGATCGAGCAGAAAATGGTTCGGAAATTCACACATTTCAGAACTTCTTTCAACTGTCGATCGTAGGTAGGCTTTTTTTCATTGAATCTTATTATTTCTTTTTTATATTTTCAGTGGTTGTATATAAAGAAAATATCAAATTTAAAAGTTAACTATACTGCCCTCGTGTATGTTTCGTTTTTTTCCAATTTGTGTGGCGGAATGACTTGGATCACGGCGAGGTTTCACTAAAACTGACTTACGAAAGAGGTTTTACTTAGTACCATGGGAGCTATTTTTGGATTTCATTGGTGGAAGCCAAAGATTTCCCGGGGTCAGGGTAAATAGGTTGATTTGAATGCCTTTTGAGAGGAATTGGCGATCTCAAAATTGCTGCTAATATTATTTATTTTCCCTTTCATATTCTATGTTAATCCATTTAATTTAATTACTTTAATGAGATAAATTAAGTGGAGTAACGAGAAAGGTTCCCGTTAACATTTTATTTCCAAGTAAGCAAGATTATGGAACTTGTTTTCCATCAAAGATTTGGGGCAGCAACTGCCACCCCTTGCCACCCCCAATGAAAGCTTGCGCTCAGTGCTAGAGGTTATTGAAGACTGAAATGTGGAAAAGTTGTACTGGAACAGTTTTTGGTGCCTTCTCATTTAATTAAAAAGTCACCAGTTTTACATTCCTCTAATAGCTTCATAATTGTCAAACGCGAATTTTATAGAGTTCAATTCGTTCAACTCCTTAAAATCAGCTGTATCCTAACATTTTAATATAAATTTACTTCAGCAGCTTTAAAACTCCTGAAAACAAAACTTTGTGAGTTCAGATGTATCAAAACATATTGAGATTTATAATGCAAAAAACTTCGGGTTACCTAAGTCTCCCCACATTAGGGATGATTTTGGTCACCTCTCATTTTTAATTTTTTTGGCATATTTTTAATGTTATACAACTCGTATTCTCTTCTATCGTCTCGTCCTCGTTCCTCTTCCTCATGGCCGATCTTCGGGAAAATTTCCACTCCTGCTGTGGAAAAAATACTCCGGTGCTAACGGACGCATCTCCAACGGGGGCTATCCAGAATGAGTTCCGGATTAAATGAGTTGAATCATCCCATCGACGCGTTTGACAAATGTCACGGGTTCCTTGGTTCCAGGGGAAAGCAGCCATAAGTGGAGATTTGCAACTCTTTATATCCTTCCCCACATCATTCGCCATCACCTCATATTCCAACGCTCCCCACCAAAGACCAATACCCATTACTTTCCGACCTATGGAGTTACAACCCTGCATCCACCACTCCTTAATTTAGTTCCTACCTAGTGAGCATTCCAGGTGGAAGCACGACATTATGTAGAGCGCTGTTGTCACGTCTACGCTCTCGTGTGTTCACCTCGGAGCCACTTGAGAAATTGACTCAAAAACCGCGCCAAGTTTTAGTTTTAGAGATTGCTAATGAGAATTACTCCTAGATGTTCAGCTTATACTGGTACAGGTAGTATAATGATTTTTATACGCAATTGGCATCATCGATTCTCCAGCCTAATGGAGAGGCACACACCCCACGAATCCCTGTAAAAGACCGTACCGTCAACTTAATGCGGAACGGACTAAACCTTCCCCAAATCCTAGGACACTATAATTAAAAATATTACATGATATTCTACGGTCAACGGCCCCCGGGCGGCAAGCAGAGCCATCCGCTTTACCGGGAAATGCCGCTCTTTCAACGGAGACAAACTGTCGATCTGAATTTGCGTGGAAAGCAAACGTCCGTTACTGTCAGGATTCGAGCGCGGAGTCGGAAAGCACTGCCCTAGTCATTGGATAAACCGGCGCAGCACCAGTTCACGCCAATACGTTGGCGGGTGAGAAAGCACTTCGTCCCACCTTTCTTTACTTTCCCCACCGAGCGCTGCCTCTCCGCTCCAAATGTCACCTCGTGACGGTTCGCTTTCTCCCGGCGCTCGAGCGGGTCCGCTGGCTGCGATCGGCCGCCGCCCTCTCACCTGCATTTGCCTCAACCATTTGCCTTCTTTCCTCCTTCTCCATTGTTTCGCTCGTGATGACCAAGAATCTGAGATCGTTCCGTGGCTGTTGAGGAAAGCTCTTTAAGTGAAGAAAGGTCTCTCGGGTGTTCAACCCGGTTTGAGGTCCCATATCTCCTAATGTTCCCAGTGACTTCTTTTCATTTACAGGGAATCGGAATTTAGTTCAAACCTTACCGGTATCTAGACTCCAAAAATTGGGGTCAATTGTCATCTGATTAGTTCTGCAGTTTGTTTTCCCAACTTTACTGACACTTTCAATAAATTTAATGATATGCTTCCAAGCACTATTCAGATGGAAACCAGTGTCACGGTATCAATAGGACGGCACTCAGAACCCCGGTAGATGAAGGAACAGTCCTTGGCTAAAACTTCGGGACTAATGAAGCCACTAATTTGGCTGAACGCTCAAAGGGTCTTTCGTAATCAGACACATTAGGAAAAATCGAAGTTCTTCTAGGGATTTTCGTGGCTCGCTACTACATTCATAACATTTACAGACCGCATTCTGTACTTTTCTTCGTTTATTGAGTCTTTGCGGAAACACAGATAAGTTTAGTTCAAAAAACAAATGATTCGCTTATCATTTTGCGACTATAAATAAACCTGTCATAAAGTTTTCGACCAGAGTTTATTGTCTTAGACGGCTAGGTGTGAAACTTGTGAGTCACGGTCACCGGAAAGGCTTGCTTGAAGTGGTGGAATCAGAAGGAGTGGGTGAAAACTAAAATGTTTTCAGTGCGTCATGAAATATCTATCTCAAGTACTTATCAACCTTCAGAAACATTGGATTTTTGTGCATAGGGAAGGTATGAAACTTTGGCAGAATAGTTTGTGAAGCGAATCATATATTTCGCGTTATTTATGGTCAAAACATCTACCCGAAACAAGTCGAAACTGTATCACACATACGCTAAAAATGTATGAAACAGTGAAATTAATGAATCCAATTTTATGTTGACCTGATATTCTTTCAAGTTTATCTATGAAAAGGACTAGCACCTGTTTTTAATAAAACCCACTGTGGGAGAAAATTAATTTAAAGAGTGGAGGCTAGTATCGAATTTCTGAGGAACTGTTATGTACTCTTATCTGAGGAGTGGTTTTATTGTGTCCAGATATATTCAAATTTTAACTCCCACTATATTTTGAGTATTGTCATTTTGCTGACTATAACAGCATGTAAATCCAGTGAAATTCACTTTTGCAAAGAGGAAGAGGAGAGGATGACCAATTACATTGATTGAATGTAGGCCCCTTCTTGCCTCATTGGAAGGGTTAACGAGAAATACTCGAGGATGAACGCGTGATTTTCATCTTTAATTTTACCCATGCTCTTGACTCGGCTGAAATACGCGAGATTGCCGCCAGGCTTCCATGATTCGTGCCAATTATGCGAGCTAGTCCTGCAACATATTTGCGCTCATTTTTATCTTAGCTATTGCATTATGTGAGGCTTATTTATGACTCAAAGACATGTTTTCTCTCTATAATGTTACTTTTGTGTTGCTTTTGAAAATGCTTTGCTTTTATTCATATCATGACGGAAAACTGGTCTTTAATAATATTTAAAACACATGGCATAGTTAAGTAATAATAACTTGTCCTCACTAAATTTAGTCATCAAATAATATTTTGTTGCTCTCTTTTTTTTTCTTCTTTACTAGAATGGTGCCGCTGCAAAATAAAAATGTTTTTATCGCGGGTATCCGTCCGGGTAAGAAGCTCCATCTTCTCCATCGCCGACGTTTCGATGAATGACTTATTCATCATCACCAGGGCCAACGGCCCAGATGACGATGAATAAGTCATTCGTCAAAACGTCGGCGTTGGAGAAGATGGAGCATCTTACCCGGAAGGAAACCCGAGAACAATTCACAGCAGTGATTCGCCGGGAGAAAGTGAAATCCTACATGTTTTTTCAATTTATAGCATTCTTTTGTGCGATACTACCTTACTATGATTGGAAACTATTTCCCCTCGTCTAATGTCCGCAAGTGATTAATGTAGTTCTGTATGTCGTGGTAGAATCGCGGACTCGTCTGCTCTAAAGTGTGCAAGTTCATTTATCATTAGCATAAATAAAGATGTGTCCGAGAGAAGGGAAATCTATTCCGTTTCCAGTTTTATCAGTTTTTCGTATCCAGTTAGTTTTGTGGATTTGGTGTTTTTTTAATGAGTCCCTCCGTTGGCACGTTCCTACCTCGCCGACGTAAGCTCATTTATCTCGTTTATTGCTTGAATTTATATCTGGCAACATTGAATGTGTATCTGGCAACATCAAACGTCTAGTTCGGAAGTTCCCCCGCCATTTTCATTGAACCTGTGCTCGATATGCACACTGTTCCTGGCACACTCGTGTGGAGATAATAAATTTATTCGGTCAATGATAAACATTTGAATATCAATCGTACTTTTAACCATTATGACAATCTCTAAAACCTCGGTAGTCAGTCTCTTGTGTCTTGTTTCACTTTTAACCTATAAATATCGCCTCGAGGGTCATCGACATTTTCTGTTGGACGTTCAGCATATTTTGCTTGAGCCAAACTATTTCGGTAGTAATGATCACAGATATTAGATAATGGAAATACCCTGCAGAGCCGATGAATTTCCAAAGTATTTTTTCCCATTGACAAAACGGGAATTTAATAGTTGCAATAGATCAGTTCTATGAAACTCCAACCCTCACTAGTTGCTGTTGACTTTGAGTTTATTTTAAGAACGGTACATTATTATTATTAACAGTTCACCCCGCTTGAATGTCCGGCAGGATTTTTTCTGCATAATTAAAATATTGTCGTATTATTTATTAATTTCATTTATAATACTAACGAGGAATTATATGTTATGACAATATTGCACGCTAGAATGTTCGTCGGCGAAGGACTCTCCCTAGTTTCCGGTCTGACCGCACACTGTTCCCCTGACTGCTTTTTGGTCTGTGCCAAGCGGCCGGGGGAACGTGCAAGGTTCTGATTTGAACTCGGACGAGTGATGTACGCCTGGTGTCGAATCACTCCATGCCACTCGCCCTTGTGGTGGCTGTATTACGTAGATGTAGGTGAGGGTCTGAGAGGCGTTCTGCTGAATAATATTACGTGGATATTTATCTCTGATATCTTCTCTCTTTTCATCCGGTTAAGATTGGTTTGAACAACGAAAATAGAGAGAAAGTATGAAGAGCCTAAGTGAGAATACTGGTCGTAACTGTTGTTCCGTAGATTCTCGGTCCTTGCTTCGGTTCCTTGTGGAGAGGAATTCGAGTGAAGTACACCTACTGTCGTATATGCTTAAGATCAGGCTAATTCCAGGTCTCTTTCTCACCATCCTTATACTCAATTAACTGCCTCTACGCCTTACTCTACGAGCCGTATCTCAACTGTAGAATGCCCGAACTTACGGTCCCATAGAACACCCGTGAGGCCTCATGTGCACTTCACCTAAAAGAAAGTTATTTTTTGTGATGAAAAATCAATTTGATCTGACTTGAAGCATTTTATACACATTTCAGTAATGTGAGTGCTATTACAGATTTCAGTTATTTGCGGTGAACGATGTATTCCTCAACGATGTCGGAGTTTTGAGATAACTGCTGCCCCAAGTATTTACCGAGTGTCACATTTTGGCCCGCGAAAAAGTTCGGGTCAGTTTCTTCCACCATTGTACAATAACAGTAAAAATACCTAACTATTACTTTGATATCAGGAAAACATTGAATGTAATTTTTTTTCGTTTTTCATCACCTCGAGAGAGGATAATTAGTCATTGTAGTTAATTGTAGCAACTTCGGCTTATACTTTCTTTGTGAATTGAATCAAATTTAGATCATATTTATCTTGTTTCCTATGATATCGCAAACTTGTCAAGCCACTTAATACTAGTAATATTCATTTGATCTCTAGAGTTTGCTAAGTCGACTACTTCCTTGATCGCCAGCCGTTTTCTCCATGCCATCGTCGGCATTGTGTGACCAATTTGAATCATCCTATCTGGAATATGCGAGCGCCGAAGATTACGTAAGGTATTAGTGTGTCAAAAAAGTTTTTTTTTAATTTCACCTCTTGAAAGCATTTTTCTTACGAACTTTTCAGTATTTCTACGTGAAATTCATGAGATAATACACCAAAATGTCAAATGAAATGTTTCACATTTCTCAAAAGTTGCTCAAGATGTATAAAAACCACGTTCATTCACAGCTATTTCCCAAAACTTTTTGTTGATGGTGAATATTATCTGGAGAATGAAAACCTTTTTTATCCCTAACAATAATTCTTTTTATCGCATTGTTTCTTAAGTTTTAATTGAGAAAAATGTTTTCAAAGGGTTCAAAGTTATAAATAATATTGAAAGCATATTATATAATTAACTTCGACTTGAGAACCTCAACTGGCTGCCAAGCGAAGCAGACTTACCACGTTTATAACTCCAAGGCGATCTCACGAACGTGGACCTTATTAGTTATCCTACTTTTGCGACGCATTAAATCGATTTCAATCCCTTAAGAGTAATATTCTGGGTTACAATTGGCTGTTTCAGCGTTGTCAAGTTGTCGAAGGAAAAGCGATTTCAGTTAGTTCTAGCGTGCGCAGTGTTCAGACGCAAATGAGTTTTGCGTTAATACTAGGGTCATCCAGAAAGTAAGGTTAAAACATTTATGTAGGATCGAAAAATGCTTGTATTTAATTTTAATTCACAGGGTACTTTACAAATATAATTAACTATTTTTCAACGTAATTGAGATCGAGACATTTATGTAGTCGGACACCGGCTTTTGTATGGTTTGGGACCATAGTAATTCCGATACATCAGTACTATTCAATTCCCACGCCTGAATGGCACTTGAAATGTCCGGCATGGTTTTGCTTTCAGCGCGATTTAGTATTTTGTAGTAGCAGTAAATAATTAGCATTAATAATACTACCCTTTAATTTTATCTTGACGAGTGCGCTGCATGTTAGCAGGTTCATCTTCGCGGCACTCTTCTTGCGCGCAGTTTGACCGCGCCCATGAAGAGTGCCACTGCTTTTGAAGAGTGTCTCCGCTTTTAGTCTGAACTGCAATGAAGAGTGCCACTGCTTTTGAAGTGTCTCTGCTTTTGGTCTGTACTGCAATGAAGATTGTCTCTACTGCAATGAAGAGTGCCACTGCTTTTGGTTTATAGGTTTTCTGGTTTATACCAAGAGCCCGCGAGAACGTGCGAGGTTCTGATTTGAATTGGGATGAGTGCTGTTTTGCTGGCGCGTAATCACCCCGTGACACACCCTTGTAGTAAAGGCTTGCACGGTTCTTCGCGTATGGTTTGCTTTTGAGCTGCCGCTGTTCCTTCCTAGGGACAATCCTTCGGGGAGGCAGTGCGATGTCACGGACAGGGGGATTGGCCGAATACCCATCTCCGCGGCCCTTTATTCAAGACGACGACGAGAGGCTAAACAGAGGCTTATCCCATCTTGAGAGCATAGCGGGCGTCACTTTCCTCCTCTTCCCCTTTCACAAAATGAAGGACGGAGCCAAGGCGGTGAAAGGGAAAGTGGTGTCCGCTTCCAGCGTCGCGTAGCCAAGGACTCGAACGCCCAAAGGTGTCAGACTACTCCGTCCAAAGAAATGGATGTTTTTTGTAGTTTCATCCGTATAGTTTCCGTGTTGCCCCCATGACTTTGACTCAATTGACTCTCGAAGCGTAGTGTGTTCAGGGAAGCAAAGATCTTAGTGAACAAACGTTATCTCCTCAGCACATTATCATGCAGCAACGAAACTTGGGTATGTCAGTTAAGAGTACGAGGACACTTTAGGAGTCAAACCCGTGTCGAGAGAAGGGAAGGGGGTCGAATAGCCAAAAAGTAATGTAGTAGTAATTATATGTAATAGTAGAGTGCGCAGTAAAGAGAAGAAAAGGACCCCTCAAAAATCAGGGGTAAATTTAATTAAAGAGACTGCAAAGTGTTGTTTTATGTAGTTTCGCACGTATAGCTTCCGCGTTTCCCCCATGACTTCATGACAGCGGAGAGGGAAAGTGGTTTATCTTCAATATATGAAATAAATCACTCAATATCAGCATGCGAGAAAAACGTGCTGCAATAGGATGTACCTCTCTGGATTCAAATTGGTTATCTTAGTTCAATTGGTTAATTATAGTGCTCATTGGTACAAATCGTCAATAACACCAATTTTTATTTGAACTTAGTTATATGAGGAGTCTTAAAAATAGCAGTTTATGAAAGTTTATGAAAGAAGGAAACTTAAATATAGGAATTTAATGAAAGAATGCAATCAGTATGAATAGGGTCAGTAGTTTGTTAGGATAAGGCACTGCGTAGGAAAGTAATTTAAGGGAGTCAGTTTTCTTATGCTAAGTTAGTTTGAGCAAGATGATTCCCAATTATTAATGGTGTAATTAAATATTTTTGTACGATTTAAATTCTAAATTATCAACTAAAAACCCTATGTCTTTAACATGACTCTTTTTTTCACGAGGTACGTTTATAACTCCTTCAATACGGAAGGTTTTTTGCGAATCTAAAAATATATCGCGGTGACAAAATGATTTACTTTCAAAACAGTACATAAATCGTGCAACTACACTCAGTTAATTTTGGCGAGACCTTGGTGTTTCCCGTGTAAATTAGCTGGTATTTTGCGTCAAAAATCTCGGAAAGTAATTCAGTAAGGGGTTAATATTTTTGTATCTTTAGAAGGGTGAGATATTGTTCTTTCAAATGAGACCAAATTCATTAATTTCTTAATCAAATGTTATTTCGCTGAAACTTCCTTAATAGAAATATGTAATTTCTTGAACTTGCCTAATTCCCTTGTATTTTGGGATGGAAATGACACTCTATATGGGTTTTGGGGTTGGATTAAGCCTGAAAGTCCTTGTGTTAAGAATAATTCAAAGCGCTCTGCATTAGTACACTATTTTTATGTGCGTATTATGTAAACGTATCAATAAAAGCCGTTGTATACAGCTCATAAATTAAGTAGCGTAACGTTCTCCCTTGTCTAAAGTAATGGAAAGGCATTTGTTTCTGTGGTAATTAATTAACGCGAAAGAAAACGACTAACGCGTTGCGTACTCATCCGCAGAAAGTCTCGAAGCTTGTCCACCGCGGAGTCAGGGCGCGTCTGGAGCAGTGCTCCTCGTAGCAGTAGTACTCTAGTTGAATGTGCTTACACTGTTGAGGTTATTTCTCTGTTGCTGCGCGACTCCTACCGGGAGACGAATTAGAGGATGGACCTCTCTGGATTCGAGTGCAGGCGAGCGCTTCGGAACTGCAGAGGGGGAGCGGAAAGCGGTGTCTATCCACCGTGGCCCGCAGTTACCCGTCTTCGTTCTAGAATTAGAGGGCATCGGGTCACGGTGGTAGCGAGAGTAGGCATTATTTACTTCCTTCCCGTCCCTGAGGCCTTGGTTCGAGAGTATTGTCTTTGTAATCTTGGTCTTCATTTTGGAACTAAAGGCAGAGAATGTCATGTGAATACTCTATTTCGCGTGGGGTACGTTTAACATTGGGTTCAACGGTACAATTCGTCAAGAGTAGGCTTATTCCGTCATCGGGTAGCAAAAATTTGCAAAAGCATCTAGCAAAAATTTCGGGCACTGTACTGTGGTGCAATTCGAGACATTGGCTACGGAATTGTCAAAACGTAACAGGGGAGGAAGATTGTTTATTGTGGAACATTGAGGTAGTTGGAGAGGGTGCTTGCTTTGGTGGCCAATGCTAGAAGCTGTATCGTGGACGTGGCCTGTCCGCCATCTTTGTTAACACTGATTTTCATTTTGTGCTTACGATCTGACGCTCTAATTATGCAATTTTACGATGTTTCCTATTGACGACTATAAATCAGCATGCATTTACTTCTATAAATAGCCTTCTCCTGACATACTTCTTTTCAATTAAATTAATGATTATCCGCACTTCTTGTGAAAAATACGGTTAAATCGGATAGAATTTTTAGCACTTAGTAACCAATTACTGTATCTAGAGTTGTTTGCCTTAAATCGTGGAAGTGGTGCCTATTCATACTTCACATCCGGTAACTCGTTCATTCCGTCGTGCTAACCAAGAGAAAGCAAGGGATATCAGATATCACCACTATGGTTGCCATTTCTGTTGTCAGGCTACAGTTTGGTAACGTAATACCACCTCGATTCACATCAATGGTTTGGAAGGTCAGTCAGAAAACCATTTTAATCCAGACCAACACAAGCGTTTCACGAAGTTGAATGACTCACGAATACCTGTCGTCCCATTTTGACTCTCCTCTCGTCCTATTTTGAGTCGTCTTTCGTCCCATTTTGACTCTTCTCTCGTCACATTTTGACTCGTCTCTCGGCTCATTATGACTCGTCTCTCGTCCCATTTTGTCTTCTTCTTTTCATTTTCACTCTTCTCACTAATTGTAAGACATGTTAAGATATGGGTAAGAAGTAAAGACATGGCGATGGATGATTTCTACCTCTCGCTTTTGCGCATGTGCTCCCAGTGCTTTTTTACTGAGGAGAGTGCTTCCCCTGCCTCACTCGCTCTCTCTCTCTGTCTCTCTCTCTCGTTGCTTCCCTCTCTTCTCCTCCTTCCCATCACTTAAACCCCTCCACTTCTCCCTCCCTCACTTGGCGTACAGGTGTGTGCTAGAAACTTTGGCGGTAGCTACAACTGTTCGCCCCTCCTCTTATACCCCTAAAAAGATGTGGCCTCGGTGACAGCGAATCATAGTCCTTACTACTTAATCTGAAGGCCGTGGGATCGAGTCCCGGGTGGGTGGTTGCATAGGTTTTAACGTGCTGTGATAAAAGCGGAATGTACAAGAAAGCTGCATGGCCCTTGAGGTAGTTTGAGCAAAATATCATTTTGCCTAGAAATCAACGAATTTCGTCTCATTTTACTGAAAAATACATCATTCTTCCATTGACACCAAAAATTCAACCCCTTACCACATCGTTTTCCGAGATATTTGTCAGATAATACCAGCACTTTCACAAAGGAAATGGTACCTGCATGCACTCCAGAGAGACCTTATTTAACAAATTAGAAATTTATAACCTAGATCTCGTCAACAATTCAACAGTGTGTAGTTTTTATGTTTTCTTAACTATTTTGAAAATTAATCATATTGTCACCGCAGTAAATTATTCGGGATCACAATGAACCTTCCATTTTGATGGAGTGTCAAACGCACCACGTGAAAAAAATGAGTCAAGTTAAAGACTTATTTAGATATTTTCATTTGATTACCTACAATTTCGGTCATGTAAAACTAATTTATTGCACCTTTAATAATACAATTTTTAACTCGTGTGTCTCAAAGCTGGTGAAATTAGAACGTATGTATCGAATATGGTCTCTATTATGATTAGGGAACTATCTCGCTCCCAATACCTTCATTTGCCTAAATATAAAAAAATTAAATAAAATAATCACCATGTCATTTTACCAATCCGTATTTCGGGTAGTAAATTACTATTTTGTGATAAATAAACGATAAACCAACACTATATTATTGTAGAGGGGAGGTTTTGCGGACCGTTTTGTTGACTCCATGCATTGCTTTTTGTCGTTTTTCTCATTTTGGCAGCGTGTGTTTTTTTAATAGATTTTTGTGTGACGTGGGCCACGTCACAAGATTGGTATTCGCTCTCTTTTACCCGGTATCATGATTTTATATTTTATTTTATTGTAGTATTTAGAACGTTCAAGATAGCAAAAGTTGCTAACATCATGTAATCATTTGGTCAAAACGGAGAACCTTCCTATACTTCAACATCACTAAAATTTCCATATTGAAATGTGGTGCTGGTCTATACTTCTTTGTAAAGCTTACTTTAAGTAGTTTTTATTTTGCCTTTGTATCAAAGATTAACCTGTTTAGCTCCTTTTGGCTGCATGTTGGTTCTCCCCTCAACATTTGTAATTGAGTACGTCAATACCACAATATCCATTTTTGCACTCGAGGGACTTTAATGTAGACGGAACCAGAAAGATTTACCTTAATCGATTTCAGTTAAGAGCAGCACCTTTTGTAAGAGGGGGAATCTTTGGTAATATATCACATATTTTAGGCACTATGGAAACTACTTATTTTGTGGAATAATGAACACAATCTGATAATCGCGAATACTCGACGAAAGCTGCAATTTTTTATTCCCAATTTATACAACTCCTGGTAAATTTGAAAATATTTTCTTTAATTTCATTCATTTCACGCAATTAGCCTTTAGCTACGTTTTCATGGACGTCAGACGTGCCCGCGCGCGACGAGACGCGTCATTTCTTCGCGTGAATAGTTCGCATGCAAGCGAACCTACGCGCCATCTACAGCAGAGAGAAATTTGTAAAAAAAAGTAACGTAGTAACACCAAAATGTGAAATAAAGCTGAATATGGTAACTTTTAGCCATTTCATGTAAATTACATTGGTACGTTCAATGTAAAGCTCGATTCTCTGAGTAAAGTCATGACTATGCTGTTGAACCGCAAGCGACAATTTGCAATATTTGCAATAAATTTTACAATAACTCCTTGGAATAACAACATTCCGATATTTTAAAAAATTAGAGAATATTCGTTACTTATTTTCTGGCACTCAAGCTATCGTCGAGGAAGCCCAGAAGTCAATACAAGCTATTGCTCTCTTTTTCTTCTGCTCCTGAGCCACTTCTGGGCTTCTTTTTGTCCCTCACATACTTATCCCGGAGGGCTTTCCACCTAGCCGACACATTTTTTGCAGTATAACACAATGATATTATAACCAATGCATCAACACATGTAAGCTTTGGGAATCATCGGAAATAAACGAGGGTATTACCTTCCACTCCAATGGGTACTCATATCTCCCTCCTCGCCTTCTCCCTTAGGTTTCTATCCCTGTATCTATATTCCTTAAAATTGTACAGGTACGTGTACTTCTCTCGAATTTCGGAGATGATCATTTCATCCATGGAACCTACACTTCGTCGGTCAGACATGTTCGTGATTCTAAGCGTTCCACACGTCGCAAGTTGAAAATATTTCATCTCGAGCGACGCGACTACGCGAACAAACGCGAACTCACCGGAAGAAATTCTGGCTTCTGACGGGCTGAAGATCTCGCTTTCGCGTCTCTTCGTCTGAAACACGTCCATGAAACGTACCTTTACTCTGCCACTTTCATGGAATCATAAGAGGAAATTTGCGTGAATTCAGGCTGATGAATTTTTCGTTCCCGTTAACTCACTCTCGTTCGCCGATTTCCGCGCTGGACTTCTTGCGGGAAATGTGATTCGCGGTCAAGGTGAGGCGAAGGAATAGGACACAGGTTGTCGGAGAGAGAGAGAATTGAGGAACTTGGTGTCGCGGGCGGAGGGCTCTCTTTCCCGATTTGCTAACTTCAAGGCCATCCACATGTTTTCGCAGTTTTATATATCTTTTTATGATACTCCCGTTTTTCCTACTTCCCGCCTTTCTTATCATGCTTTCTGTTAACGAAAGCAATATAAGTTCCCATGAAAGTTTAATGTACTTAAGTGCTTCCATGTATAGCTTAGTCAGTAAGAATATTATTTATTTCCATTGAATGAATGTAGCAAGCAATGGAATACTCCGGAGCAAGTGATACATTTTGTGAGAATATTTTAACGTGCAATAGCGTTCTCAAGAAATGACATAACTAACTCCTTAGAAGCTTTGTCTCGATCAAGTGAGTTGTATGGGCGAAAATATGTTCGAATTTTAAGAATTTTTAAAACGTTTTTATTTTAGGATGCTTAGGTCAATTAAAAATTTACATTCTTTCAATTGCGTAGCTTCGATCTGTTAATGCATGCCTTTGAAAATATTCATGTAAACTGCTTAAAATCATTTCATATTTCGTGTGCCTCCCAATAAGTTTACATTTCAAATTACCCCGTTCTCTTCATACCATTTGACTTCGGCATCTGTTGGTTAAAAGGCGATAAAGAGTGCGAAATTTCACAGAGGAAAAATTATTGGCTTTGACTGGGATTCGAATCCGGATCCTTCAGTTTGTGAAGTTTCACAGAGGGAAAGTTATTCGCATTGACCGAGAATTGAACCCGAATACCATAGTTTTAAATTGGGGGATCCGAATTCGAGTCACGGTCAACGCCAATGATTTTCCTCAGTGGAATTTCGGACTCGTGCACTGGCGGGTAACTCCGTAAAGGCAATACGTGACTAGCCCGCGTATCCTCCAAATTTGTAGGCAAAAAAGAGGTTGCTTTTCCTGAGAAGAGGATTGCGTTTTTCCAAAAGGAGGAGTTCACCTCCGTCCCTCATACCATGTGGCTGTAAAACTAATTAAACTATAATAAACGGCATAAATGTATCGGCGAATAGTTTTTATGGGCGTTCATACATGTATAAATTCATAAATACTTCTATTCTTCTCGGGGTTGGTGCAATTTAAGTGGCGTTAATATTGGCGTTTGGTCTAGAAATCTGGCTTCATTTTAGTGATTCACACATACTTCAACTTAGTGTAATGCAGTCTACCTGCAGGGTGTGACAGTGACATCATGTACGTAATACTCCTCCCAGCTCGTGGTCTAATCCGCTCCCTGCCCTGGTCACATAGCGTTGGCCACTCAGTCTATGAAGTCAACAATGCACGACTGAACCAGAAACTAGAGTTGTGTGTTGACAACCACGCTAACATGCAATACTTGATTCAAGATGCAAATACGGATTGACCGTAAATATCTTTATTACTGCTGTTGTTGCAAACACGCTTACATGCAATGCACTCATGTAGATACAAATATTAGTTACTAGCTGTGCCCGGAATGCGTTGCAATGTCCCTTTTTCAATCTTAGTTGGCACTCATACACCAAGCAGACACATTTGCATCTACAAAATAAATGTAAGACAATGATTGCAGGAGTTATTAAAAAGCAAACGAAGAGCCCACTACACCAAATCTTATTCTACATACAAATAAATGGCGTACTTTTAAACACAAATAATATCTCTCTAATTTGATTCTGATGCACGCGATATTATGTCTCACTGATACGATTCTGACCCACGTAATTGAGCAACTCTATACGATCTGCTTCGTTGTTTGCTTGTCGTTCCTCACTTGTTTGAGAAGCTCGCATGCCAACCCTCATTTGTTGAAACAACTGGCGCTCCACCTTTTGTAAAATGGATTTCATAATTCAGAAACCTTCGCGCTCGACTACTCACCAAAGTTTCATCGTAATCTGATGAATGGCATTGAAGTGCATAGAAGACGAAAAAAACGAATATTCATTTTCTAAAAGAGTCAATATAACTGAAGAGGGAAGCAATTGACTGGAGACTTTAAATGAAGGTGCTTTTGGTCTCAGGGCCACTTACATAAGATTTTCTGAATACTTGAATATTGCACCTTTGTGGTACGTTTTAGAATCTGAGATGAACATAAAACAGAATTTACTGGCTAAAGTTTCTGTGATTAAGCATTGAAAGTGGAGATTCTAACATGTGCTTTTAAGGAGATTGCTTAGATAACAGCTGAAAGATGTCAATTTGAAAGAGAAAGTATAATCAAGCCTTAAAAAAAACTGGGGGTAAGAACCAAAATAACCTGGGAAATCTAATAAAAATAAAATTCGGGATCTTACCGCCTATTTCATGAATTATATTAGCGAACCACTGCTGCATTTGAAATCAAAATGCGGTAGTTCCATACAAATGGCGCTGCAGTCGTCTCCTTTGGCTGGAAAAATGTGGTCATTTAAAATATGTTTGTGAATAATCGGCATATTTTGCACCTTAAATTTGGTTTTCAATAGGTAGCCCATTACATCAGCGATTGTAGATTTTTTAACAATAAATTGAAATGTGTAACTTAGCACTTGTCTTGACTTATTTATTCAACCCAGAGGCACCTTAAAGATTAATCCAAATTATCGATGAAAACGAAGGAATTTGAACTCTCGTGCATGCATTTTGGACATTCAGGTCACTATCGACAAGCAGAGTTGAAACCTGGTGAAGGTGCAAGGTTGCCAGAGGGTTTGTGTCCGAGTGAGATGTAAACACACGCGGAGCAACAGACCCATGTATGGCAGTCTTAGCTCCTTTCCTTCAGGTGACAATTTGGATTAATTTTTCAGTTTAACTAGTTGATGTAGGTAACTATTGCCACCAATTCATGCATTGTATGAGACACTCCTGCAGAAAATCTAATCATTAGCTACATATCATACGGAGTGAGATGTGAGATGGTAGTATCAATGGTAAGTTACTTAACATTCTTAACACACTTAACATTGATAACTCCAGACTACCCAAGTGAGAGTCTTATTTTCTCAGAAAAGCCTGCTGAACAATTGCGGTCTCTAATTGTCCGCGAAAAAATGACATTTCAAAATTTCTCCGCTCTGCAGTCTGTGTCCTTTGTCTAGTGCTTGTCATCCTTTCTTGCGTAACAAACTTGCTTTTGAAAAATATAAAGCGTCTTCCAAAAAAATAGAAGATATTTTAAGCCTATTATCCCGTCGTTGAGTTTGGGATTCAGAGCCTCATTAATATACCAATGCGGTTGCACTGGTGAGTCTGTCGTGATAACACGTTACATAATTGCTGCTCTCTGCTGCACTTTAATTTATTTTTGGAATTAAATCCTACTTTCGGAAGCAAAATAGCGGTCTACTCTTAAGTGTCGTCCTGCAAATAAAAAACTTTGCTATTTCACATTTTCCTTGTATTCTTTCATTGAATTCCACTTAGGATTAGCTTATCCACAGGTTTCCTGACTGTGATTTCCGTCAGAGTAGTCCTGGTTAATACTAGTGTTGATTATTTGACTGACTTTGCATGAACTTAGTAGTTTCATTTTTGTTTAGTTTGTTTAGTTTGATTTACAGTATAATTTTCTTTGGCGTAGTTATTTCTAAATCACCTTATCGTGGCCGTATGTCTTCCTTACTTCTCTATTATTTCAAATCTCTTTTGCTTATTTTACATTTATGCATTGCTTCATACACGCCTTGTCATTGAGGTTTCCAATATTCTATCTCTCCAGGTTTTACCACTTAATCCATTATTTGCCAGCTGTACCTTTTCATCTCAACCTTCGCATCTCTTCGCATACACGACTCTATTTCGTTTGAAGACTCTCATCCGTTCAATAAAAATATTCTAGCATACATATAATGATCTTTGAATATAAGTATGCCCCTCATCCAATGCTCATGGAGGCATTTGCGTGTGGGACCAATGAAGTTTATAATTTTCACATGAGGAATAGTTTTGCATTCGGATATGAAATGCACCGTTATCCAGTTCTGCCCAATTAACTCCCAATGCATTCCCATCTACTGCCACGCTGAGCGCTACAAAGTTTCACGCTGTTAATATTTCAAGCTGTCTGCCATAAAGGAGTAGAAGAGGAAAGGACCACGTGGGAGACCATACAGAAAAGATAGACGAGATGGATTGGTCACACCCTGAGACAAAATGGATTTGTGAAGAACATAATTGAAGACAAAATTGAGGGAAAAGACCCCAATGGCAGACATAGGAATAAGATAACCAAATAAAGAGGAAAGTACATAGGAAGAGATACCTGGAAGTAAAAGAACTAGCATTAGTTAGTGAAGGATGGAGGGCTGTCGTCAACCAATCTTAGAATTGAACAACCAACTAGAGGGAAAAGCCCCCAGAGGAAGATCTAGGATGAAGTTCATGGACCAAATAAAGAGGAAAGGACATAAGAAGGTATGCCAGGAGGTAAGGGAGCTAGCATTAAATAGGGAAGGGTTGAGGGCTGCAGTCAACCAATCTTAGGATTGAAGGACCACTGATAATGCAATATCATCTCCTGCTCGCGTCGCGAGAAGGCCCGAAGACGTCCCTCTACTCTGCCAATTCCTGGGCCGTGAAAGCCAGCCTATAGCTGCCATCGAAGAAGAAGGGTCACGGCCGTGCTAGGACCGTCCACAATTCGTGAGCGGAGTGAAAGACGTTGAGGCTGGCGAGTTTTCCTCGTGGCCTGACCGATTTCTCTCATTGGCCACCCTTCCCGATTGGCTGCCGACGACTTTTCCCACTTTCCTTGAGGAAAACACCGAAGTCGTCTGACTCTGACGGTTGATTTTCCTGCAGAATAATCTCTAGCGGTTTATGACGTGTGCTAAAATATTCCAGCTGATGTCCAGAATTTTTTCATTCCTCCGTTGGGTGATTAGTTTTGTTTTATTCCAACCTCTCCGGAGTTCACACTCATGAATGATTGCAATCTGAGGGTGTGAGTTGTCTTATATAAAATGAAAATGGGGTATTTCTTACAATCTCGAATCTAGGAGAATTAGAGACAGGACCTTGGGTCATCTCTGAGAAAGGCATCGAATTAATCGGATGAGGATAAATAGTATATCTATATCTACATACTACCCGGCGAGCCACCGTATGAGCGTGTGGCAGGGGGTGTTAGGTCACCAGCCGTGTAAAGAAGTAAGGTTTTGGAGGGTAAAATGGTGACATGTATTATAAGAGTGTATTTACTGGAGCTCAGTTTTAATTTTTGTCGATTATTGTGCGCGGGAAGAACGAGTTTTTGTACCTATCTGATCGGCAATGTATCTATCTTATTTTATAGCTTCTGTCAGACGTACAGATGTAGTAGAGATCATGATAACATTCTCTGTGTCGCTCTGAAACACAGCAGTTTTGAATTTCTCAAGCAACCTATTCCTAGCGTGTAGCCTCGGAATCTCTACGAGCTCCCTCCCACCTTAATCCCTCTAAAAGTTGTGAGACATTATATGTTCCGTTGTAGTAGTTTTGAACGAAGCTTGCAGCTTTTCTTTGTATTTTATAATTCTTATTTAGTTAAATCTTAATGACCAGAGTCCCAAATGTTCGCTGCGTAGTTGAGGTGAGGTATTATTGGAAATGTCATTTTTTTATCTACGTATTTAACATTTTTAGAATTCTGAGCATAAGACAATGACTCATGGCTCAGCTTGTGGAACCACTTTTTTAAATGAAACGATTGCGTAGTACTTATCCACTCATTTACGACCACGATTCCAGCTAAAAGTGACCATTTGATATGCATTCATTTAAGTATTTTCAGCATACTGGCATGGTCCCAGAAACGATAAACACCCAAGATAAACTGATAAATTAGATTTTCAATAATATTTAAAATAGATATCGCGTCTATATTGTCCGCGGTGAATGAACATTTGTACGATGTCCATTTCCCTCTTTCACCGTTTTGCCAATCAAAATGAGAAAACCATTAACGTTTTTCAACACTTTATGGCAAAGTAAAATGTGGGAACTAACACTGATATGGAGCTGGTGGCTGGAGCTCTCATCCTGAGTCTATGGGTACAAATTTCAATTGCTTTTCGCGTACGTCGAAAAAGAAGTCTCTATCCACACATCACCTAAGTAAATCTATTCATGCGGTGAAAATTGCCGTGCAAAAAGTAATATAAATGGCGCAAAAATTATATTTTAAAATTTTCGTCTTAAATATATATTGTGATGAATTGAATTTACTGCGCGAAATCCGAAATTTAAGCGAATATCGCTTGTCAATGAGCGTTTTTTTCGTTATGATACCTTGATACTTGTCTATAACCTCTATAGGTATTAAGTACGTATCAGGTAGTGTGTTTGGGAAAATCTGCACTTAAAGAATTGAATTATTTTCAAATACATGTCAATTACCATAAAACTATATGTCCAAATAGCATTAAACTGCCAAGGAACTAAATCGGGTGCAAATAACTTTTTCACTTTCATCCATGCATGTTACTAAAAATGACATGCATGCAATATTCCTTTATCATCTAATATATATCGTGGGGAACACGCATACAAAACATATGCGGCACAGCATTAGAGAAACTAGGTTTTGTTAAGCGTATAATAGGAAAGTTCTTGGATGAAAAAGTGAAGGAGAGGTACTACTTCGCACTGGCTAGGCCACACTTCGAATACGCCGCGAGTATTTAGGACTCCAGTCATAAAGATGTTAAAAAAATATTAATAAAATACAAGGAAAAGCAGCACGCTTCGTTAAAAGCTCCTATGAGCGGACATATTGTGTCTCAATACTTTTATGGGGATTAAGGTTGGAGACCCTAGAGACACGGAGGCTACACGCTAGGCTTAGGTTGCTTCAAAATTCAGAACTGGTGTATTTCAGAGTGAAACATAGAATATTAACATGACTCCTCACTGCATCTCTAGGTCTGATAGAAGCGATAAATGAGAGAGTTACCTTTCCGTAGAGACAAGTGCAAAAACTCGTTCTACCCGCGCACAATAAGCGACCACAATAACAATTGAGCTTCACTAAATATACTCCCATAATTACTCGTGACTATTTATTCACCCAAAACCTTATCCCTTACATCCTCAAACGGCTGTTGTCCTAACACCCCCTGCCACACGCCCATGTGGAGGCTCGCAGGGTAGTATGCAGATGTAGGTGTTGAATATTTCACGCAAATATACTCTAAAACAACAACCGCTCCAGCCATCTTATGGTGGCGTGGAACTTCCATATGTTGATATACCATTTAATATAGACGCGGTAGGAAGAGTCGGACGTGGGAGAGGCGGGAGGAGGGATGAGGACGCGGTATGAGGGCGTGTACTTGTGCAGTACGAGCTGAGTGTAAATGTGACCTCAAGAACGCTCCCAACCCCATGAACCCGCCACGGTTATTCGTCCGAGGCAGAGTGGGAAACGGAATCCGCCGCTTTGTAATCGCAGCCATCGCTATTAGTCGGGTGTGAGTAAGGAAAGAATAGGAGAAAAAGTGTCTGACGTAGATTTTCGCGGCGTTCAGGTTCGCAGCTACGCAGGTTTCCGGGTTTCGTCCGCACAGGCATCATTCTTGATGGCGACGTTTCACCTACTATTCCGTGGGCGTCCTCAGGTCAGGCTGAAGTGGAGAATCCAATAATATGATTATTCCACGCTAAAAACAAGGTACAAGAAATAATAATAAACAAAAACCACAAGTGTGCACCCAGTTCTGGGATGACGCCTCTTCAGGGATTGTATAATATTATTGTTCACTGGACTTATACACTCACATACAAAACATATGTGGCACAACGTTAAAGAAACTAGGTTTTGTTAAACGTATAATAGGAAGGTTCTCGGATGAAAAAGTGTAAGAGAGATGTTAATTCGCTCTGGTTAGGCCACAACTCGAATACGCCGCGAGCGCTTGGGACCCTGGTCATAAAGATTTAACGAAAAAATTAATAAAATACAAAGAAAGCTGCGCGATTCTTTGAAAACTGCTTCTAGCTAACATATAGTGTCTCGCAACATTTAGAGGGATTAATGTGGGAGTTCCCCATTACCCTCACGTAGGGAAATAAAACGCTCTTTTTTACGTATTTTAGAGTACCTGATCAAGAAACAAAGTTTCCGCATCTTACCATATGTAGTTTTTAGAAGGTTAGGTGAATTACTTCCAATATGAAAATGATATTGCAAAACTTTGTGTATTCTCGCCGTCCCCTCGGCCTTCATCATTTCCCTCATATCCGGGAAGTGTCCCGGAAAAATGTAGCGGTGTTCGAGCTCATATTTTTCTGTAGTGGAATTTACCTCGTCTCACAAAATTTACTTGCTCTGAATCACGGAATCGTTGCTATCAATTTCTTTCGTCATTTCTCCGGAAGGGCCTTGTGGATTCATAAATTCTTCTTTTCCTTCAACGCAAATTGTTTTTTAACGAGTTCGTACACTTCTGAAAAAAGAGCCAACCTCTCTGTATTTTACTGTCACTTTTTTGCGAAGCATTCATTACTTAAATTATTAAAAGTAGCAAAAAATGGGAATATGCAAAACCTGTTAGTCGTCCTATCAATTGGCCCAAAGTGGGTCCCTTCGCAGTTTTTGCTCTCTGCCAGGGTGAGGAAACCTACGAGGCGGCGCAGCGTGTAGAGTGCAATTAAAACCCATGTTGTGCGTACGATTATTGAGACATTTTGAGCTAAGAATCATTTCATCCAGAATTCAGGGAATTTGGTCTCGTTTAAAAGGAAATATCCCACCCTTTCAAACACAACAAAATATGAGCCCCTTACCGCGCTACTTTCCGAGATATTTGCCAAAAATACCAGCCATTTTACGCATTCCAGAAAGATAATATTTAAAAATGTCGATATCTAACTCCTAGATCTTATCAGAAAATAAAAGTGAGTAGTTATTATGTTTCCTCAACAATTTTGAAAAATTTATCACATACTTAACATTAAATTTTTTCGGAATTACAAAAACCTCCAGTTAAAAACGAATTGTCAGCGCAACTCGTGAAAAAAATGGGTCAAGTTAAAGACTTACATGTGTATATTACCTTAATAAGTGGGAATTTCAATCGTATGAAAGTATATTATTCCACCATTAATGTGGTAATATTTACTTTATTCTTTCTAAAGACGCTAAAGAATTCGAATAAAACGTAAAATTCGAACATGGTCTCCATAATGACTCGGGGAAAATCTAATTAATCTAAATCTACCTTACAATGAAATTGCTACGAGAAAAATTTGGCCTTGACCGGGAATTGAACCACGGACCTTTTGGTTTGCCGGACAAAGGCGCAGACCACTACGCTATACACGCTTCATAATGGTCCGGCAAACCAAAGGTCCGTGGTTCGATACCCGGTCCAGGCCGAATTTTTCTCGTGGCAATTTCATCGTATTTTCACCTGCTATGTTAGAATATTTTTAAAACCACCAAAACTGCGGATTTTCCTTTCCGATTTCCTTACATTATCGATATGATCTTCTTTCAGAATGAATATATGTAAATAGTCGTTTGCGCCGTGGGTCGGGCTGTGCCAGGTTGTGGAAGAGGGGCTATAGATGAGAGTGCTGTCGGTGTGGTCCTCGGTCTGTCCAAGGATTCAATTAAATGATATGTTTATTTCACTCTCAAAACAAGGAAAAAATGGCAATGAACAAAAACAATAAGTGTGGACCCCGCTCTAGGCTGGCACCCCTTCAGGGTTTGTATAACATGTACATGTGCATTTCTTACGCCAATAAGCGAGAACAAGTACAATGTCATGAGAGGTGCGTCGATATCTTCGATTTTTTTGCCACGTATGGAAATCGTGCCCCAAGCGTTTGTTTTGGCGTCGCGTGGCATTGCACGAACATCTGGTTCAGAAGGCGTTAGCGTGTTAGTGGTTTTATTTTGATTAAGAACATAATAAGTCGTGTTGCTTTCAACGATAGGTTCTCAATGTATATTAACCGCCACAATCGATGGTCGGGGTGTTGCGGTCGCGGAGGAAAACTGGACTGACAGGCGGGAAGAGGACAACGACCCTTCTGTTGAAGCCGGTGTGATTTTCAAGCACCCTGATTTCATGCTGTGTCATAGAAATGAGAGTAACAGGCGATGTTTTAGTGCTGGTCTCTCTCGACGATTTCCGATGGTAGATGATCCCATTTCGGTCGCATAGACTCGCCGGCTGCGTGTAGAAATTGCAGTAAATTTAGGAGGTCCAGCCAAGCTCTCGAGGGGGTAATAATCCTTATGAAAAATTTGTAAGGTCAATTTGATTCGAGCGACGCGTGGTCGTCGCGGTGATTCTTTTGATTTGGTATCAAAATTCAAAATACAATGCATGTATTTCTTGTTGAGTCTGCCTCCAGATTGTTCAGTAGCTGTACTTACGTCAAATCGTTTCAAAAATGTTTATTCCGCCCTCTAACAATTACATGACGGACAACAAAAACGAGTGTGGTCCCGGCTACAGGCTTCCGCTTTTTCAGGAAACTGGAATGGTATTACAGGAAATCATAGTTACAGATACGGGAGCTGTCTTGGCCCGGCATTCGCCCTTGGACGGTGGAAAACCCGTAAAACTACCATTAGACCACCAAAATTATCCAAAGCAGTAACTAAAATTATTAAAAACATATTAAAATGTAAAAGACTTACGACGATAGACTTTGTATTTTTTGACATTCAAGTATTCTACCATCTGTAAGGTAGGTTTAAGGACAGTACTTATCCTAATCTTTTTTCACTACGATGGACGGCCCGCCAATATATCCCTCTTGAATTCCTCATATCGTCTCCCGCTACTTATTTCGTCCAGAATTCTTGTCCTCTTTCTTCCTCTACCGCGCTTTCCCAATGTTCTCCCTTTTATTACTTTCTTCGGAATTCACTCTCTCTTTAGAAAGTCTTCCATCCATCTCTTCTTCCTTCTCCGAGCCTCCGCTACAATCTTCCTCTTCTCTACAACCGTATCCAATGCCTTCCCGTTCGTCTCTCCCCAGCTCTCCCTCTCCATCCATCTCCACACCAGCATCTCAAACGTCACAAGTCTACGCACATCTTCCCTTCGCTATGATCAAGTCTCCGACCCATACAGCGCCACGCTCCAAATTAGAATTTTCACCAACCATGTCTTTACGTCTCCTCTTAGTACTCCCCTCATTAGTTCCCTCCTGTTCAGAAATGCTTCTGTAGCCATTGCAAGTCTGCCACTCATGTCCCTACCACTAAACCCATTCTTCTCCAAAATAACAACAATGATAAAAACAACAAGGGTATTTCATTGTAAAAGAGTTACGATGGTAGATCTTGTATTGATAACAGTTCTAATAGTCTCTGGGGTGATATATTAATATATTCCTTGTAAATGGATTTAAGAATCAATGAGAGTTACCACTGGGTGGAATCACAGTGGGGGACGGGGGTGGAGTAACTTTTGTGCCAACTGGCTCTTTTTCTCTTCTTCGCCTTCGTCTTCGGACGTACTTCCACCTACGACTTTAATCATGAGATCCCAACCAATGTCAGACCCCCAGAATGGCCCATCTCCAAGGTCTCGGATGGAACCATCCGGCGAGCTTTTGTACGACCCCACCGTTGTCCCGAATTCCGCTGCCACGCTCCGTTGGACCCGGCCCTGCGTTCCCTCCGATTGGACCGCTCCGTGAAAGACGTCGACGGGCGCGAGAGAGAAAGGAGTGTCTTCTTTCTCTGTTCTTGCCAAGCGGGCTGTGGCGAGAGCCAGAATACAGAGGGCTCCTATTCCTGCGTCCCCCTCCCCCCGACCCGCCTCCTCTCGCCTTCGCTTTCATTCAGAGGACAGAAATGAAGACGGTTATCTTGGCCACCGCTCTCGGCATCCTTGAGAGGAGGGTCTGGTCGTTGGCCGGGCGGGGGGGACGCTGCCATTCGACCTCCCCCCCATTGTCTGCGAATGAGCCGCCCCGGCGGCCCACGGAGGGCCACCACCTACGCGGAGCGAGGACGGCCCCGCGATAAGGCCTTCGTACTCAGCCGTGATCGGCCGGCTGAGCCGTGCAAACTAGAGTGGCCGAAGACTGCCAATGCGCGTTGTCGCGATGTTCACCGAGGACAGAAGTGCCCCACGCGGCAGTCCGGGCATTATGTTTCGGTATCCATTACCGATAACTGTAAATGTGGAGATATCCAACAGAAACTCAACTCCAACATTGGTTGGTAATTGTTATCTTAAAAATTTCGTAGTTGAAGATTGGGTCCTCATAATTTACAGATGATTAAATTATCCTTGAAGTAATTACCGCTCCAATGATTTAAGTAGCATCAATAGCACCTCATACTCATGAAAAATACGAGCGGTGGGTACTAATATATTTCGATATAATCTACTTATTGATTCCTAATTTATTGGTAAAGTGTCATTATGATGAATTTCCAATCATTGCATTCACAAATGATATGGTCCGAAGTCACTCGCACGGGTGCATATACACCAAGAGTTGAAATTCACCATGAAAAAATCATTTGTCTTCACTGGAATACGAACCAGGATCTCCCAATTGCCAGTCAGGTGTGTTACCCTGTTACACCACCAAGCCATCTCCCTTCAAGGCGAATTTTGACGGGGGGGATTATGCGAACTGTGTGTTCACCCTTCAAGTTTACTTTGAGTCAAATGATTTTTTCTTGGCGAATTTCAACCCTTGGTGTCATGATAGTTAAAGTACGATACATAAGCCTACAAGAAATCATTTGCTGCCGAAAAAGAATTGTGCAAGAATGGAAAAATTATTGGTAAATATTACGTTCCGAAAGGTGAAGGAAACGGAGATATATGTGAATTGACCGAGGAACTATACCTCTTATTTTGGATGAGTTTTTAGAATTACAACGTAATCGATGAAAATATTTTGCTCTTCTGAATGAGATGTAATCTTTACACCTCTCAATACTAGACGAACGAGTATAAAACGCGGTCACACTCCGTGCTATGTGAACTTAATATCAAGGTTAATCTCAATTCATTCGGGTTTCCAAAATTGTATCTAACAGAGGATTTTATTTTCTTTTCCGGACCTTTCTGGTTTTCCATATACCCATGTAATCCCAACGGGCCACTTGCGGCTCGTCATCAGGTTTCCCAGGGGCTGACAAAGAGACCTTGACTCAGGTACCCATGGTCTGAGTGGAGAATTGCCTACGCATGCGGGTATCGAACCAGCGATCCCAGGATAAGTAAGCGATGACTTTTACCCACTGCCACCGCGGGCGGCAATGGTTGCCGAGTTTGATTTCTTTCCTTGCTCTCTGCACGTTTCCACTGAAAGAGAGCAATCAAGATTGGCAAGTAACTCGGTTTAAATAATCTCTGTTTCTTTCGGTTCCATGATCAAAATTAGGCATATAGATTTACCATGGTAAAAAACTTTATAGTATTGAAAACCCTGCATGAGACAGGACCTTGTATCATTAGGTAACTTTTCGGTTCTGAATCGAAATATGGAGTATTTTGCCTACAGGTATTACATAAAGAAATTCTAGTGGAAGCAAGGGAAAATGATTGCTAGGAAGTTGAGCAAAAAACCTCCCTGATCTTGGGTTAAAAATAATGCTAGCAATTTTGCTAACCCTGAATTTCTCCTATGGTAGTTCGGATATTTATTCTACAGCTACATAATCCCGTGTGAGCCATCGCAAGGGGCGTGGCAGGAAGGAAGGTTATTACCAGCATGCATTACACAATACATTGCTTAACGTAATTATGTTGGTTCAACAAATACCAACTAAAACTATCCAATGCTCTGATAACAACTACATGAATACAAATACATACACAGGTTGCTCGTAAAACATGTGCGGCCTAGTGTTAGTCCCGGGTTAGCAGATTAGGATGCAGATATCCGGGAGTCAACCAGCTAGCTACATCACCTATCGAGAAACCTAGGTACATTTCATACGGGTAGCTGTCCCTTATAGTTTGGTCCCTTATAGTTCTTGGGAGAAATGACGATTCGAAACTGCTCATTCTGTATTCTTCTGTCCTAATTTTATTCTTATGATCAAGTTACCAAGGATTTAAAGTATTTAAAAAAAATGTTAGTCTTGAATTATCTTTGGCGTTTCTGAAACTTTTCTTTCTTTTTTCTTACAGGAACATGTTCCCTCCAAATTTGGTCCAGGCGGCTATATCTCAGGTGAGTAAAATTTCATTATTTGTAATATTGATCACGTTGCATGGCTGTTTGTGCCATACAATATTTAGGAAGAGGAATGGAACGGTCCATAAATCAAAAACTTCCGCGTCCAATTCGATCCCACAATATTAAACAACTATTTGTGAAATACATTTCTCAATACATAGACCAGGGTCCTTGCCCCAAGCTGTTTTATTTTTTTTGTGAACGCCCTCAAACCCTATATGTCAGGCAACACGAACGAGGTCACGTTCGTTACTTTGCAACTCCGAAGACTCCTGGTGCGGGTTAGAAGTAAGTGGTATTTTTGCCAATGTACTTTGCCGTTCTTAGTTCAATTAACACATTTTAAATATTGTATGTTTACTTGCTTAGCTTGCAATGTTTACGTAATCATGCGGAATCACTAAGCTCGCGTGCGGGTGAGCGATTTAACCAACTGCGATAGCTACGAGGAAAACTGGCTATTTGTCATTTCCCGTTGCGATCACTCATCCGATACCAGAACAGGAAAGAGGAGAAAACATTTCTTGTGTAACTGGGCTCAAGGTGAAAGCGAAATATAACTAATGAACCGTAAGTTAATACAAAGTGAATTCGGAGTGGAGGAACTAGAACTCGTGAATGGGAAAAATAAAAAAAGTTAACATATATAATTGGCTGATAAAAATTAGAGAACTTTAGTTTCATGACCACTCTACTGAATACTTATGAATAGGAAGGATAACTTAATCTTTTTTTGTGGCTCAATGTTTTTTCTTAAAGACACGTAGATCATTCTTGAGGAAGGATGAGGAAGCTGAATCATGATTTTTTTCTCTAGGTTGAATGAATATTTTTTTTCTGTCTTTGCCTAGCTGGATCTTGGGCTCGCGCTCGCATAATTTGTAATTTCGAGGTATATCTTATGCTGGTATGCTCACTGGAGTCCAATTTCTTTTGTCAGATGCATTCATACCCTTACACTCCTCCACAAGAATTTTTAATGACCCACTTTGAAATTCATGCATATATTTTGATAGGCGCCCGTAATCTCGGCCCCCGTCCCCGGAATTTCTTTAAAACAATTTATTATGCCTTAGTGCAAACTAAATTAAACTACGGGATAACCTGCTGGGGAGGTACCAGTAAAAAATCGCTCAATCCGCTGCTGACTCTCCGTTAAGCAATAGTGAGACTGATTGCTATAAAATGTCAATTGAAAAGTCCTTCCCCATAATTGTGGGTTTACAGTTACTCCCTGTCATCATATTATGTCATCTTTACGTTTATGAAGTATTGGAATTGTTCTACCTCAGAAGTGGTAATAAACCTAAGGTAGAACCAAATGCCAATGTATATAATTTAAGATATACTGTATATTTTTCCGAAGCTACACTTTGGCTTTGGAAACACTTTGCGTTCCACTGAAAAGCATATGAATTATTGTTATTTGTTTCGCCCCCAACGGTAATATCATCAGGAACATTTGTGATAAAGCTCGCTTATTTCTTTACTGTGAACGAGTGGGTGTATATAAAACCGCTGAGTATAGGGTAGGTCATCGTTCTTTGCTAACCGGAATTTTTGTAAATGGAAAATATGCATTTAATGCTAGATATAATCACTTTATTTTTAATGTGCGGATACATCTTCTCCACAGCTGAAGATACCATTTCGCTTATTATATTCGCGTATTAGATAAATCTATGAGGTCCTCACCTATCGATAGGGTGACCCGTTGTCGCTGCAAACCTCGATTCACAAATATTTTGATGCCGACGATTATTTTTGTGTGTGGCGGCTTTGGGGCGGTCCACGACCCAGTCGGAATATTCCCGCGTCTCTCGCCGGGATGGGCGTGGCAGAGCGTCCGACTTACGCGGCCGCACTCGATCCATTCATTGTTCATTTGCCGTTTTGAGCGGCTCCGGCCGTTAAACACCCGTCCGGAGTTTGCGATTTCATCCACCGTTCGAGTTACGCAAGGCGAACGGGGGTGGGGGAGAGGCCTAGGTATTATTCTTTACCTTCATTACGAGTCCGAGCGTTGCGCCAGCGGCGAACCACTCATCATGCCATGATTATTCCATTTCCGTTCGGCTCGGAGTGCACTTCCTACGCGGAAATGCGTGTCGCCATCGGATCTCGTCACCGCTTCGATGTCCTTCGTGGCACGCTTGCTCCGGGTCCCTCCTCTCCCCGGAGTCCGGCCTCCCCGGAGTCCGGCCTCCCCGGAGCCGCTTCGTGAGCCATTCCGCTGCTGCTCAATCCTCCGCGCCCGACGACCGCGGGCCTCATTTCTGCGAGGTTACGGCTCTTGCGATTTTTTATATTTAGCATCAATTTTTCAACCATTTGGGTTAGACTCATTGCAGAAACCTTAGGTGTAGTTTATTAAGTTGGAATTTCATTACGTATGATTAAGAAGTAAACTATTATCTAACAATGAAACCTTTATCCTTAAAAAGTCTGATTTTGCTAGGAATTATTTCTGAATGCTATTTGACTTGTCGCTATCCAACGGTGATTTTGCGCAGAAGTTATGACATACTATATTAAGTGTTTTGATATAAATACGTCATCAACAGGTACATTTTGTGCCAAAAAATAATTTTATATCAAAACACATTTTATGCTGTGTTATCCATTGGAGGCCAAAGTTAAGGTTTCAAAATTTTAGTCACAGTAGTAGAGGTGAGAGAAAAATGCTAAACTGAAATAAAAATTTTAAAGTGAAAGTATTAGTGAAATATTAAGTAACAGTTAGAAAGTGAAAGTACAATCAATTCTCGGCTAGAATTGAAAATTTGGTCATTATTGTCATAAAGCTTAAGGCACAGCACTAATAAGAAAAAGCTAATCCCAATTACCGAACATTAATAGCTAAACTTAAGACGAAGGAGAAGTGGATGAGTGAAATCCAAAATTTAAAGTGAATTGCACAAGTGTAAATTGAGAAAGTCACAATTTAACTTTTGTGTAATCATTGGTTCGATGTCTATTACATTGTAGTTTAAATTTAAAGTAAAAAAGTGACAAAATATTCAAAACCAACAGTTAAGAGTGAAGACATGAAACAAAGGTCAACGTGAAATCAGAGTGAAAGTAAAAGTGAAAGGAAATGTGTAAGTGAAAATCAGAGAGCAGAAAAGGGTAGCAGATTTTATAAATTATGTTTCAACGTATAAGAAATTGTAATTCAATGAAAAAATAAACAAATTCAGGCAGAAAAAATTTTTATTGTTTAAATATACCAAACGACGGGTTTAGTTACCAATGGTACCCTCAACTATGGTGTACGCATGAATATATTTGCAAATAAATCGGACGAATCCATCCGATTCTCTCCTTGTTTTCTCCTCTGCGGGTCAGAAAGGAAACGGCACGATTTAGAATCTGCTGTTTCCCATGTCGGCGTAGAACACTGTATACTATGGGAACAGTACCGCCATATGTCTGAGTTCATTCGCTCTACTACACCGCGAGTCCCACAGAGAGCCTTCATAGAGGATAAAGAAGAAATAAAAAGTCTAATTTTCCGCAACATTTTGGAAAGTGGTTTTCTTGGAAAACTCTGGTCTTATCTCTTCATCATGCACAAATTCCTCAGGATTTTGCTAGTCTTGCGATATAATTTGTAGAGAGGCCATTCATATAGGCATCGTACTATACCTTTGCATCTTTTCATTGTCCTCCATTGAATACCACGTCATGGAAAACCGCACGTCTTATTTCTCCACCATGTTCAAATTCCGTTGGATTTCGCAAAAATCTTAGTACATTATATAACCCCATCATGGAGGCTTCATACTCTTTCTTTTCATTTATTGATTTCTCTCCATTAAATGTCTCTGCGAATGAAAATTTGACTCACGGTTACTCTGAGCATGGGAAACCTAACCCAATTATGAAATCTTCTATGAAATTTTTTATCGTGAATCGGTAAACAATGTTATTTTCAATAGTTAAAATTATCTAACTATTGCTACGACTAAATATTCCCTCGGAAGGATGGTCCGTGCATTGTCCTGAATGATCTGGGAAAAGTGATGAGAAATATTTTATCCCACGATGGGGACGATAAAATATAAGACCTCAGTTTACATTGCCCCAATTTCTGCATTTAGACGATCGCGGGACTAAAACATCTTTTCATCTACCAGGAAGGAAAATCACGGGAGAGTGTGCTTTTTATTAGTTCTTCTTCCGGAAAGTATGTCGGAAACTGTCCATTGGGCTCTCCTCTGCGTCCGGGGTAGCGTTCCATCCAGTCAGAAGTTCCCATCCACGTTCCGTGTTTCGGGAAGCGCAAACTTGAGATCTAGTTTGGCTATGGTGCTGGTGTTTGAATTTTCTTCCCGGTATCTATTCGCATACATTGCCTTTGGTGGAGAACTGTTTTGCTGTTTATCCTACCGCCGTATCCAAATAGTCTTCGATCTTATTCCAATTTATATTCGCTCTAGATCCAACGATGACGCTGTCCGATCATCTTGAACCCAACTTTCAATGTAGACATTTGTAGCATCGGCAAACGGGAGGAAATTATTGTTAACCGCAACATTTTTATCATTGATATAAGGGGGACATAGCAGACAACCTAACAACATCGAGGGCAGCCGATGGAGTTTGAATTTGATCAAACTAGTCCTGTTTATAGTTATATAATATACTAGGCTCGATCGGGTCCCCAACGAAATTATCCGCCGACGCATGGGAGTGGCATCGATTGCGGAAAAAATGAGAGTGCAGACTTGGATGGTATGGACACGTCGTCAGAAGCGCTGAGCACTCGATCGCGAGAACAGCGATGTGGTTAAGTCCGCAAGGACGACGACCAAGAGGGAGACCAAAGAAACGGTGGGTGGAGCGAATACCCGAAGATATGCGCAAGATCAACGTTGCCCCAGAGGACGTCTTCGACCGAGCCAAACGGAGACGGGCGTGCCGAAAATCGGACCCTGCTATCGCGCGGGAATAACGCTAGGAGGAAGGAGAAGTCCTGTTTATAGTTGAGTCATTTATTTCCTGCCATATAAATCACTACCGAAAGCGTTTTTAACATCCGAATTTTAACCTGCAATTGATATCTCTTGAAGAGAAGTTGGAATGTGATCTCTGATAGATTCCCTCTTTGAATATATATCATTACAGTTAACTGATTTCGTCTGCTGAGGTATACCTTAATCAAACAACCTGTTACAAACCAGATTTTACAGCCATTGATTTTCAGCCACCGAAATTTGAACAGTTACGTGGGTATGCATACTGCTCACCGAATTTGGCCAGTGATTGACCGAGATCATTTTGTCTTAAAGATGGATTAGGCGAGGGAGGTTTTCTTTTATCAGCGAAGAATTGATCCTTAAATATTTTCGATTTTTATTCCGTTTTCAGTAAAAGATTCTATCTCTTGGTTCATGAAAAGAAGCAATAAATCTCTCAAAGCGTGAATAAGATGATCGATTCTTGCCAATCCCCGTGATCAGCAGCGGATGTTCCCATTGGAGCCATTTACCCTGGATGGAAGAATATTAATTAACCCTTGCGTAATTTTGTTATTATTTGTCCCATATAGGGTTTAAATCGTTATTCTAATGCTATGGTACGTGAAAGGATTTTTGATCTGTTGAACTCGTGATAATTCCAGCGAGATTGAAGCTGTACCACCGTGGCCATGCAGCTTGTGAAACTCAAGATGCGAAGAAATCAAGTATCATTGAAGACTTTTTGCTGCCAGCGGGTGATTCTTTGATTTTTAAATAACGTAAACCATAACGTAAAATTCCAACTTATATCTCTTTTTATTGAATTTTCTTCACGTGAATGACTATATTTCTTGATACCTATTTTTTATTTCCCTGGAAATTTTTTATCACCCTTTCGGCTTTTGTTAATTCGAGAGTATTGTTCACTAGTTTTTACGGTTTGGTGCTTAATCAAGAGTTCCCTCTATTTTCTATCGCTGGCAGTGTATGAAAATATATGGACGTATTTGACAATTTAAAAATAATCAACTCTCATTTTAATTTCTTGACGGTTCATTCCTTTTGTGGAGGAACATTTTTTTCTCCCCTTCGTGCCTTTAAAAATCCGGATAATTTCCATTCATCTCTTACCATAACCTAAATTACGTCTTAGGTGAACCATTAAACGTTTGCTGATGCCTCCTCGAGGAAGCATGGACATTTGAATTGACTTAGCATGGCGGAGCGGTCTATTTCTTGCCGTTGGTATCAACAAAATTTTATAAAAAAATTTCTACTTTATACATATTTTGAAAGGTGATGTAAACGTTAGCAATTCTGATCGACCAAGTAAGTATGGAGGCGGAGCCACTCATAACTAGCTCTTTTGAGGTCACTGTTAGGTTGAGTTGGTGAAATTAATAATTTTTTATTCATTTCTGCTGTTAAATTATTATTTGATTTCCTATTATGTGTATTCTTTGCTCTTTTAAGGGGAAATAAATGCGCTGTGATTCACCAATTCTAGCTCTCTGTGTGCTTTACTTCAAAATGATTTTCTCCTCCCTTGAATACATATTTAATTTATTATTCTTTATTGGTAATTGAAAAAATAATGTTAACATTTTTATTTAAAAGAAAATCTTCTAATTGAGAAAATTTAGCGGCTCAAGTAATCATTAAGTGTAAAATGAATGATGAAAATCAGCCTTCACCGCATGCGGAGTCAATCCAATAGTCCTGTTTTATTTGCATCTTAATGCGCTCTTGCTTTTTTTGGAGAAGATATTAAAACTATTTGCAAATAAACTTCTTGTCTACTCCTTTCCTCATCTGCCCAAATAGTAAGCTTGTAATATGTTACTTTTCCATGTAGTACTTGCCGATCAGCTTCCTTTATTTCTCTTGTCTTCAGTAACTCTGATGGAATACCCTGATAGCTTTTCTAGGATTCCCCTCGTCACTAAATCTTCACAGTTAATCGCATATTCCCCTGTCCATAGTAGCAGTTAGTGTAAGCATAAAGTCTTAGTTCATCACATAACAGAAAGTGGCGTGACAGAGGGAGCAGTTAGTGCTTACCATGGCCATCAGTGATGATGTAATGCTTCACTTTTATTTTGAAACGATTTCCTCAAATAATTTAATTTTTCTTGTAATATTTCATATGTTTTAACATAAATTGACTGGACTATTATCTACTCTCTCCCACTGGTATTAAGTAATAGTTACCCATTTCTTTAACATACGCTCTCAATCGGGCGCTTTGATAGATCGGTACTGAAATTAATCAGCGCGAGAAAACCCATTTTTGTAATAGCCTTGATTTTAGTTGTTATTTTTTCTTTGGGTGAAAAAATTATGCATTTATTCGTACGTAATTTAAAACGTACGCCTAATTACACCAGAGGTTGCACTAGATTTGTGTCTCGAGGAGGTATAAATATGTCTGTAATAAAACCTAAATCTTTGCCTTTATTCAGCTTGCTAGATCTTGTCGATTTGTCTCTATTCAACTTGCTAGATCTTGCTAGATCTAGTCGATTTTATATTAATATCAGAAAAGAATCCGGCACCAGTTTTTTTGTTACTTTACTCACCAATCTGTAGCATCTCTCATCATTTTCCCAAATTGAGACTGACGGATGAGGCGCTGAGTACGATTTTCTCATCTCTGAACCGGTTACTGGGCGAGGCTGGTCTGCTATAGTGATATGCGCGGTATAGTTTTTTAGTGAAACGGAATACACTAGTTTTTTAGATATGAAAATTGTTTTACGTGCCTGGCAGCAGTGAATTGGTATTCATTTAGCAGACTATGCTTTTTCCTACAAAAATAATAATTAGACTGAAAGATCTCGCTTAAGATAATTTTTTTTTCGATCTTCAGGTATAGTGCTGAAGAATTGAAATGGGTACGAATTGGCCGATTTTTGTTTTCAGTTATGGGAGGTTTATTGTTCCTGAAGACGATTGCTGCATCTTGAAGTGGATTAACGCCAGTCGATACTTAAATTGCTTGAGATCTATATTCGCATATATCAAGCTTCTTTTTAAGTTATAAGGTGATGCATTAGCCAGTGATAGTGGAATGCATTTAAGCTAGAAAGTGATGAATTTGTTTTAACGCGTGTCTATTTTGACTTAACTTAGTGTGTTATGAAAACCAGGCTAACCTTGCACCAGGGCAGCCAGAATGGTAACTCTTGTGACAAATCTTGCCTTAATGGAGAGCTATATGGATAAGGATTGGCCAATACCACTGACATTGTTTACATATTATGTCACCGTGCCCCCTCATCTCCCGTCATACATTTCAATTGCTGTCGAATGGCGCCGCACATGCCCGCCCCGATTTTCCCGCGCGCGGTGGCTCGGCCAATCACCCACATGAACGTTCTCTACACCTCCGCCCTCTCTCTCCTGCGCCTCGACCTTTAGGTGACAGGATGCGTCGGAACACGAACTACTGATTTAACTACTCATTATATCCTGTCGTCGGAACGTTACACAGCTGATTTTCGGAGTCACCACTGATGGAGTTGAATGGCGAACGTGGGAGGTGTCATCGTTTGCCGAAGAGAATTTGTAACTGTCGATGCTCTGGGTGGTCGGGTGAATCGGGGGAGGCGGGCGACAACTTGAGCTAATTAGCGCCATTGAGACGGACAATTAATGGTGGGGGAGACACGGCGTCGCGTCGCTATTAGCCACTGTTTGACGAAAGACGCCAAGTGGACCACGGTTTTACGTCCGATGCACTTGAAGTGCACTCCACTCAGCATCATTGATCTTAATATACAATCATATGGAACTCAGAAGTCTAATATTTATGCTTTACAATCAAGCCGAACATAGATAAGCCAAAAATACATAATTCAGTAAATAGCTCCAAGGAAAACATCCCTTGGCTTATTTTTACTTATTGAAGTTCAACGGACAATTGCAATCAATACGTTCAATACCAGTACCCCCAAGGGAAGACAAATTTAAAACGTCGAAGAAAAATATGGCTTGTCTCTATCGTATACTTGTCTCCTGTGACAGACATATGGCGATTTTTTCCTGTCTTTTACATCCTTTTCATAACCCTTCATAGTATACTTTTTGAATTTAGGTAAAGCGTAACCTTGAAATGATATATTTCCCTATGAAGATCAATTATTCAATGTAAAAAAAAGGTATAGCAGTAATCAGCGTTTTTGACACATTTGCATGTATTTTATACGAGTGGACCTTTGTTATCAAAATGTTGAAGTGCTTGAATCCTCCCACGCCAGGCAAGGCTGCTTATTGTCCCCTTTCCGCGACTCTAGAAAATCCTCACTATCATCCTTGCGCAAGATATGCCAAACACTCGACAGTTATTGCCAAAACCTGTAAAGGCTTCGCAAGTTCATTTGCTAGTGAATCATTTAGTAATGGAGGGTTATGAGGACAGTTCATCGTCGGAGGTCATGCGAGGCTCTCTTGGCGAATGCAAATAAGTCGCTCCCACCATGCGAGTCAAGTTGTCTCTAGTTGGCATGGAAAGCGTAAACAACACGCAAAGTTCCTTTTTGGCAGACTACGGAGACGGCTGCGCTCGTTGTGGAGACCGTCTCGTGAAAGTGATGATTCACCGAGATAGAGTAAGCATAAATGGGCTGTCTGGACAACAGCGCCCTGAAACTGAAGTCAACTGAACCTAAGTCATCCATAGTAGAAAAGGCATGAAGAGAGGTCGAGCGGTGGAGTCTATAAAGGTTAGCAGGTTCACCGAAGTATCAGTCCCTTACTGAACTACTTTCCGAGATATTTACCAAAAACACTAGCTCAAACATGCACGGGAAATGGTTCAAGTATGCATATCAGAGAAACCCTTGGTACATTATGAGGAATTGATGACACCTAGATCTCGTCAAAAGAGTAAATCTGTGTAGTTTTAACGTTTTCTCAGTTATCTTTTTAAATAAATCAATTAATTGCCGCAGAAATTTTAGAGAATCGCAAAAAACTTCAGGTATGATGGCGTGAAAAAATGCGTCCAATTAAGAATTTTACTTTGTATATTGCTGGAGATTAAAGCCATACATAACAGTAATTTGTGCTATTTGGTATAAAAAGATTCACTACACGCTTGTTACACCTGCAGAAATAATGAATTGAAATTCGAATTTAGTTTCAAAATGACTTTGGAAATCTCTTGCTCAAACTTCAGAGGGTAGGAAGAAGCAGAGTAAATGAGTTATTTGGTTTTCAACCGACTTTTGTGATGGCGTGCCGTAAACTATCAGTTGAATCTTGACCCCTCCTGGATGCTGTGTGGAGAGCATCTTGAGTGCGGCACTTTATTCGTCGGACGGGACGTTAAATTGCCAACCCGCAGCGGATTTTGTTTGGAATATGCAATGCGTACCCACTTCTTCTCTTTTCGTTGTCTTCCGTGTGTATATTACCTCTGCTACACTTCTTAGAATTTCTCCGTTTCGGACTTCCCATCTCCTCTTGATCTCCGTCAAGTCTCCCAAATCAGATTTAAACGGAGTTTAATTCCAGATCTGATCAGCTTTCTTCGACAGTCCAAACTTATTTTTGATGGCATTGGAGGCCACGAAGGAGTATAATAATCTTATTTTAAATATTATATGATAAGTCAGATGCCACTATTTTACGTCTGGCTTAGTTAAATGCATTTTTGAAGCAAATTTCCTAGTAATTATGAATGACTTTTTGCCAGAAATTTGACTACAAATCTGGGTTAATCCTGTCGCTAATCGCCAAATCTAATGTTATTCTCTTCTCTTTAAAAATTTAGGGAACTCTTAGGGTTATAAATTCATGTAATATGCCTTCTCCCAGTACAATTTATTTATGTCTCATGGTTTGAAGGTCTCATTATAATATTTTAGCGATTTTGTGCGTGTGGTGTTCGTTTGAATGTATACTTAAAGCATGTGTTGGCTGAAGTATTACTACTGCTTGAAGGCATTTGCTCCCTCGTTAGAAACACAGCCCAAAGGCACAAACGCTTGTGGAGTATTTGGGCGGTATGCTGTGGCGTAGGAGACAAACGTTTTGCCATCACCGTACGTGCTCCGATTTTCACGAGACACTTGAGGGCGCTGAGCGGGCGCTTGTCGAGTTATCGCGATCGCATCGCCGGCCGTCTTCCTTGAGAGGACCGGTCGTCGCCTGGTGTTCCGAGAAGTGCGTATATATCTCTTCCCTCTTCTTTGCATGCCGCCTGTGCGCGTCTCTTTGTGCGTGGGTAGCTCCTCTGACATTCATTAATCGGTGTCACGGTCTCTTGCCCCCGGCATATCAACGCCGCTATAAAATCCATTGTACTACCAGAGGATGACTAAGTGCTCCAAACGAAGCAGTCGTGATCCTTGGCGCGGCTTTGACCCGCAATACAGCGACCCACCTTTGGCAGCTTTATTGGCTGAAGGATGGCATATTTCTGCAGACGAAAGTGAAACCTTTGCAACAATGATAAAACCAAGATGGCTTCCGTGCGCAAGTTTTTCGTGCCGCAAGTAATGCCCCGTTTCCTCTACCGTAATTCCTGCCATAGCCAATCTTTACCCTAGTGACACTGGAAATGGGATCGCTCGAAAACGTCTACCACATTAAATAATCTTACTAGGGTTGAGTAAAACAGGTTAGTTGTCTACCGTGGCAGCTTTCTTGTAATTGGAATGCGAGTAAAAAAATATCCGGGTAAGTAAGAATTATGGGGAAACAGGTAAAACACGAAAATCATTGGAGAATCCTAGCTCGAGAGTTCTGATACCGGCAATGAAGGAGGTAATTTCAACCTCCATGCTGACCGCTCTAAAATATTATTTAATAATAGACTGAAATCACTCTGTTTCTAAAAATTACTTCACAGTTTAGGCATTAATTAAATCGTAGGTTCCCTCATAACCGTTCTTTGTCCATCACCACCCGACCAATTCACTGCATTTCTTGAAATTGGGGTCAACAAATTTTATATTAAAGATGTTTCAATTCAGAAATTGTGTTATTTTATAAAATCCAAACTTTTTAATACTTACCAGTCATAGTTTCCACGAATTGATTCATAATCATGATGAACTTTAGCAAGCAATGCATCATCACATGTGATTCATTGGAAAATAATTATGTTGGAAATCAATAATAAACTTATTTTCTTCTCAAATAGTCTATAAGAATATTATGCTCTGGTTTTTAGAGGCATAGCAACGTACTACACGCACTCCGTGGCATGTTTTGCATGTAAAATTCACCGCTTAGACGCGCAAGTCAGTTCAATCTGCTAGCTGTAGGATATAAAATGGTGAGAAAAGGATTTTCAACCTGAACATCATCGATGCAATTTCGGGGAATGAGTCGGAGTGCCTACAATGTTATTCCTCGTGATGTACGCAATTAACTGCCAAAGATATTCACTCAAGCCATAAAGTCCATAAAGCAATGGGACCTGGCAGCTGTTAAAGCATTCTATCGTTCGCGGCAAAACAGACAAAAACATATCTGTCCGTTCACGATCTATTTCCCTAATATTTACCTCATTATCTAACATATTACAATATGTTGGAGATATTTATATTTTGTAAGCGTCGCCATCAAATAAATTGGCTTGGAAATTAATTAGAATTAATAGAATTATTCCAAATTTTTATTGGTTCTAGAAGAGTAAATGTTCCCAAGAAAAAGAGTTACCTTTATCGCGTTACCTTCATTATATCAAGCCTGAAACTGATGAGTTTAGAAAAGTTCAAAATGTCTGCAGCTGTGAAAGCGTATTCACCCTGATTTGTAGAGTGGGTGAGAGGTGAGAGCAATTGAGTTGCCTGACCTAGTCCCCCACCATCCCGGGCTGTGCAGAAATTGAAGTCCCGGATAATCACTCGCGAAGTGAGCCAATGAAGTAGTACTCCAGCCTGCGGAAAATTAATCGGGTTCCACCATTTGATTTGGTGACTTTATTTTATGAATTAGTGTACTTTCAATTGACTTCTCTCTGCTAAGACGTACACTTTTTTCTTGATCGAAAGGAAATTCAACAGTGTTAACTCTGTACAAAGGATTCGGCTTTTCCCTGATTTAAAAGCAAGGAAAAACAGTCCAGTCGTCTTCAGTGACTACACCTTTTGCTGGATGATTCGAGCACCACCCTTTCCGAGATGTAGAATGACCCGTTTGGATGAGTACGTTCTCTGGACGCTGTCCGACAGCTGATACGTGCACTTTGATGAATAGGTAGGCAGGCTGGTTAGGGAAAGATTGTATGGGAAGTGGGGAGAGGTTGGGGAGAAACGTGGAGCCAGTTAATCTTTTCACGCTTAACGAAACGTTCCCAGGGTCCACAGTGTTGAATGTCCCATTCAGTGGGATGACGTTCAGCCCTAGACATGCTCTCCACGTTGCAACTTAGTAAGGGCCGAAATTACATTAAAATATTTTCGCCACCGCCGGCTTTCGAACCCAGGTTCTTTGGTTGGAAATGCTTGAATCAGTCCACCAATTTAACCCGGTTTCCTGTCCCCTTCCACTCCCATTTCATCTCCAAAGCTGGCGCTATACGTAGGCCTTTAAATTGGTGGCATATAAAAAAAATACACATGACCCCAAACATCCGTTATCTTTGGGGCTCTTTTCTATTTCTTCAAGCTTATCAACTGTTTGTGAAAAAGATGGTGAACCCATTTGCTCATCAACTAACTGATTTGCAAAATATTTCACGGCGGCAATCTACTGTAAAGCTGTTGATCGAAGCCTATCAGCTACAGTCATGTCAATGACGTTAAAAAAACAATCGAGTTACAATGTCCGGAAATGCAGGCCGCAATTTCAAGTTGTAAAATCAATGGATGTATAGAAAAAGCAAGGCACTTAAAAAAAAGATTTTTTAAGAAAAGTTTAAAAAAATACATAAAATGCTCTGAAAAGTAAAAAATAATATTTGTCAGCAAACACCCGTTCTGCGTGTAACTAAAAATAAACTCTTTGGGCATAGGAACTTCAACTTTAATAAATATATAATTTATGAAATGATAAATATAAAGATCAAGATGTAATTGAAATGTTGCAGTTGGGACGTCATAGCTGCGGCCGTGAGCTTTGACAAAAACTTTGCCCAATTTTGCTTTCATTGAGGCGTAGTGGCGAACGAAAGAATGAAACACTCTCGGGTAACTTTGTGGTAATTCATTTCTACCCTGACGATGACCTGAAGATGACACAAGCGCGTTGAAACCCGGGTCGTGAGTTGTATTTTCTTGTGGTTTGTAAAAGTTATTTCAATAAACCCGTAGTGGAAAACATTTCTCGCATACTCGCGTTTAAGTTCATGGATAAATTTTGTAAGCGTAATGTATTATAAGAAATGAATAAAGTTTATAACGATACTAAATCGGCTTTGTATAGTAATACACGGATTTAACATGTGTATATATATATATATATATATATATATATATATATATATATATATATATATATATATATATATATATATATATATATATATATGTATATATATATATATATATATATATATATATATACTTATAGATAGAATTTGAAACATTTGTATAGATGTGAATGTGAATTTGTTATAGCACTTTCCCAGGTATACAAGGTGCCAAACTTTTGCGCCCGAACATCATGTTACATATTATAATTAAAGTGTATTATATACATCTCACCATTTACAGCTATTCACATTATCAACTTCAAATCTTCATTCTTTCCGACATCCTTTTCAGTTTCATCAATACATGTTTTCAATACACATGTTCATACACACACATCAATACACGTGTTCATACATAGCGCCCAAGGGTTGTATTTTTACTTGCACGCAGGACGGGTGTTTGCTGAAAAAACATTATTTTTTTACTTTTCAGAGAATTTTGTTAAGCAAAAAAACCTCTGTCTTTGAAAAATCAGTTTTCACCGGGTGTTATTTTTAGCTTTTCAGTGTACGATTTCTTGTAATGATATTCTAACTTTAAGAATTACATGTTATTTTTTATATTTTTTTATTTTATTATTATTTAGTGAATTCCACCCCAATACTAGTAAATTATTAATTTGTTTTCTGGAGTGTCAGTAAAACTACGCTTTTTTGAGTGGATCTTGGAACGGATCAGTCTCACGGAGGAACAATCGAGGAGAACGACTCTTTCGTTGAAAAGACGGGCGCCGTAAATGACGGGTCATCCCTCGTTTGCAAAAGCGTTGTTAATTTACTACTGTCGACATTAATTGATTAATGTATTGCCACCGAAAGTGGGTCCATGTACTAAATTTTCAGAGGAAATTAGTCATATTTAGTGGGTTAAATTTTGGTTACAAGATTTACGCTGACAAATAGCTCATGTCAAGAAAACCTTTATTAAAGGTGTAATTAATCAATTATTGTTATTATTTAAATTGACTATGGCACTGTCACCGAAATTGAATCTATTGCAAACATTTCAGAGGTCTACGTCATCAGAACGTTGGTTAAATTTCGGTTACAAGATTTGAGCGGGACAAATAGGTGAAGCTATAAAATTTTTTAAAAACCTTTTAATAAGAATATTATTTGAAATAAGTTTATTTTGTTTTCAATGCGTTATGCGGTACCATATTTAAATGAAGACATTAGCTTTTTGTGCGTGAGTACTGTGGCACAATACGTTACGCAACTGAAAACATTACTAATTTTCTTCTGTCAAAACGTTCCAACAAAATAAGTTGAAATTAAACCTGATTGCGCTAACAGCCAATGTTAAACTATTGAAACAATGTAATGAATTTGAATTTATAATCCGTTTCCTTTAAAGTTTGCCTCAAGAACAAAACTTGAGTCAGCCTTTCATACTAAGCACGGTGGAGGATTCCAAATTTCACAGAATGGAAGTTAGTTAGAGATCGCTGCGGAGCTATGATGACCTCTTGAACTACCAATTGATTCTTCTGCGCTCAAAGTATGAATAAATATCCCCTTTAATTCTGGGATGTTCACTGTGCTGATATTTACTGGATATAAACCAAATGAAAGTAATTTTGGGGAAGTTTTTAATTATTTATTTTCATTTAAGAAAAATAGAAAAATTGCCAATTTAAAGGGTACTTGTACACAGTACTTCTAAGGGCACAGAAAAGTTGCCAATGTAAAGGGTAATTGTAACAAACACAAAAAGAAAAACACATGTACAACAATAAAAACAAAAATAGCAAAAATAAAAACAAAAAAACTTGACTTAGACGATCTGGAGTAGACGTCCAAGTCTGCTGCATTCTAGGTTCGCTATTTAACGTTACATAATGTACTTTTAGACAAGGAAATGGAAATAATCCTTAAGATTAGAATCTCGACCACCCATATGATCGGTTTAAAAAAATTTACGTTTTCATGGCATCCCTATCTTGCATATGATGAAATCATATTTGGTGTATGCCGTTCCTAATTGGTTAAAAATTTCAGAGGAAATATTTGAGGCATCAGTACATTCATTTTCTATGCAGTTCTTGTAATGTAGTTCTAAAACGTCGATAATGTGAAACAAAGTAAAATGCATCGTGCCGCGATTCGTCGCATAATTTTTTAAAAATCAACTCGTTGCCACTGCGAGAGTGAGATCATTAAGGTGGCTATGGCCTGACTGCGTGAGACAAGACAAATACTAATTTACATATTTCTATTTATCCAGTTAAAAAATCCTGCTTTTGCGGATGAAATCGGTCACTGTTGAAAACTAAAATTAAGGTACAAAATACGCAAATTATTGCATGAATTTATTTTTATGACCTCATTTTTCCAGCCATAGGAGCCGACGGCAGCGCCGTTTGCATGGACTACCGCATGTTGACTCCAATTACGGCAGTAGTTGGATAATAACTTTACTAAATATGTGGTAAGGTGCTTGAATGTAACTTAAATTCAACTTACCAGGACTTTTCGCTTTGTATGAAATAGTTTTAGCAAAAAGTTTGATGATATGCTTTCTCATTCAAATTTATAATGACCTGATGTAATCTAAGATCTCTCCAAAAGAGTCCATTCAAAAGTATGCATTCTCTATGCTGAATTACTGCAAAAATAGCCTGGAAACCCTGTTGTATTTTAATCTTAGTTGATAAAACGCAGTTTAAAGATGCAATATTCATGTATTCAGAAAATCTGGAATAAGCGACCCTAAGGCCAGAACCACCTTTAGGAATTTAAGAATAGCTCAGTACTAAAAGTATTCTTCAAATATTTCATGTTATCGTTATGCGTGTACGCCCTTGATGGGATAAGAATGCCTCTCCTCGTTAAAGCCTCTATCAGCGGCCTAAAATTTGCAAAGGTGTGGCGATAACAATTTAATGGTCTGTCATTTGCATTTAATCGTCACTTAGCTCGGGATTTCGAATCCTGTTTCTCTTATGTTTGGAAGCCCGTAAAGGATTCTCTCATTCGATTCGCCAGGAAAGCACTAGCTATTTCGCGGACTCGCGGAAAATTACGCAGAGGTAAACGCCTAAATCGGGTTTTGGGAGAGAAGCGCGAAATAAATTGAGGGGAAGTGCTCGAAGGCGGAAGAGCGTTGGTAATGTATAACGAGAGAGGTCGAGAAAAAAAACTCCTCTATCGGTGGTGTCGTTCCAGCTTCCAGCCCGTTGCCAGGATTGATTCCCGATGGTGTTATAGCCCGGGAGTCGGGACCTGAGGAGTGTTTGCGAGGAAGGTGCCGTGTTGTGGATACGAAATCTCTTTGGCCAAGTGACGTCGGAGGCAGTTACTTTTAAAGCGGTGAGTCGGCCATAGGGAATATTTCGGGAGCACTTAAGAGTGCGGTGTGTTTGTTGAAACTGAAGATAACCTACTGACGAGGTTCGCCAATCTCCATTCAAGATTTCAAATATCGATTCTGGTTTTTATTCGAGATCCGTTCTTTCTTCTTCTTTGATTATACTTCCTTTAACTAAAGAAAATGTGTTGGGTGGGAACTCGAGAGCTAGCTTCCCGCTTCAAAGCCCATGTTTCAATCCCGTTAATGGTGGATGTTTTTCAGGAAATTCCTTACGGTTGCAAATGGAAAAGTGCTTTAAGTGTAGTACTTCATCCGTAGGATGGGACTTCCAAATGTCCATCCACCGGCGCCTTCCGATAAGAACAGACCTCTGCTGGCGCTTAGTTTTGCCACACCCATTTCTCCTTTCCCTTGCTTTCCTATCTCCTCAACTGAATAAATTGTTATAGTTGTTGGTCATCTCCTTGGAGAGTGATACTGACCACATTAGGGCACCGAAACGTTAGCATTCTCTGCTCAATAGTGGGAGGGTGATAATGTGGAAGTTCGGTAGGCGTAGTATTAGGATAATCTAGATTGATTACGGAAATAGCTGAACAGTTTCGCTGACATTTTGAATATCTCCTCGCCAGGAAACAGAAGCGCTGAACTGTGAAGAAATTTTCGCGAGACAAAAACTGAAGGTCATTGGTTTAATATCCAGCCCAGATGGTTATTTTTCACCTAAAATTTCCACCTATATGATTGTCATAATTGGTCAAAGATTAAAACCATGGAGTGATGGCAAGGTCTCTGGACGGTGGTTTAATATACTTGGTTTTCAATCCGATATGTTAAACTTTTGGAACTCCAAGTTATCTTTACTTAATTGGCGGCTAATTTCAAGCGCACAGCATTGTAAGAAATCAGTATTGATGCGAACCACTTTCTGCTTGCTACTATTAAGATTTTTATCCTCTCTAAACTCCATTTGGTAATTGTAGTATCATATATATTTTAGAATTTTCTTCTTAAAAAAACTATTTTTCTGTTTACTCTTGATTCTAGTAAAATATGAATTCAGAAGTTACGTATGCATAACCTCCTAGCAATTTAAAAAATATTGATGATGAGACTGCAGTGTGCAGTAGGAATAATCCTAAATGCCAGCCATCTAAAAATATTTGCAATGCATCGTTTTAATTCTCCTGTTATTCCTTCTATTCATAAAATCCTTAAGTGTTGGTGCTCCCAAATCGCATTTGGCCTCGAGAAATGTGAAGAGTGATGTCATTTGTCGAGCAATAGAGAAGGAGGTAGTTAAATACTGCGAGTGGCTCGACAGTAGTAGTACTTTCCGGATAAATAATGAGTTTACTTTCGTCATATGTAAAAATATGCGGAATGACCAAACTCTGCTATGAGGTGTTGGTAGTTAATATTGCTCTTTCCCAACGAAAAATGTTTAACAGCTATATCAATGGAACGCATAGCAAACCTTAGGAAGTAATGTCACGGCAAACTTCTGGATGTTATATCGGTCCATCTTGTAATTGTTGCGCGAATGAAGAAAAATATACCTATTCGTGGAATAAGAATGATTTATAAAGTCATTCACTTCACTTGTTCCGGATATCCCCTGGCACTTCTTCCTTCTTTTTTTGCTTCCTCGCCTCAATCTTCGGACGCTGCGGGTGTCCTTGAGTCACTGGGAATTTCGCCGGAGCAGAAAACGTGGATCTTACGTCGTGCTGCGGCAGTGTGATGCCAGGGTAGTGCAGGTGAAAGTGGTCAGCGATGAATCTTGGAGTGAAGCAGAGTATGATCTTGTTCGTCTTTGGCAGAGGTCCATCCGCCAAAAGGATAATCTGTTTAAAGAGCTCCCTGTAGTTTGTCGAGATCCTTATGGCGGTGTTGCAGCGTAGTCGGCATAACCTATGGAGTTATGGTTCGGCATTAGTGATTTTATATAGAGTGGGACCATGTCCTCGGGTGCAGGTCAATCAATGATCAGTCGCGTTATCCACCGTTCCTGGGTGGCGAACGCCTAGAATATCTGCCGCAATTGTAGAAAGGCCAGCGTGGCCATGACAGGTGGTGTGAAGGACTTTGTGGTCTCGTCTGCAGTTTGGCATAGTGTGACCACGCCTCTAGTTGTGCTATCCACTGGCAAGTCGTAGTAGTATAGGGTAAGCTGTGGGGGGGATAGTTTGGTGCCCTGTGGGACATCGTCTTATTAGGGGAAGGGCGCAGAATGGTTGCGCTGGCGTGAACACCAGCCAATTTCGCCACACTCTGTCGAAGTCTCTTTGTTTGTTCAGGAATAGTGATGCAGTAAACTTTTTCCTGTTGACAACTCCAGTTGCTCTGCTGGTTAGAAGTGTCGAGGGATCAGGGGTGCATCGGTTAGATCAAAAGCCATATGGTGTGGGAGCAAGACACCATTGCCTTCGAATTCTGCACTCATTCTCCTAGTGAGGACTCTCACAAACTACGTCCCTATAGTTCTGGTGAGACTGATGCCGAGCCAACCGTGACCTCCTCCCGTAATTAATGCTCCGTCGAATGGCGTGCGAGATTTGGGACAAGTGACTCTGGGTCAAGACCGCTCGGTGCCGTCGCATCACACTCAATCCGTCCACAATCTCGTCCTCGTCGCACGTCCAAGGAAGCCATTTGAGGGACGGGCCATCATCCCACGACAATTAAAGCGAGCCCGGAGAGATCCACGAAGCTCGCTCGCGGGCACGTCCCTCGACATCCTCATGGGTGGGGGGGTTGGTGAGAATGGGGTAGGGGGCGCCTGCCTCCCGCCGATCCCCACATCACCCCCTGCCGCCCGCGTGAGTGAGGCCCAGTCACTGACCTGAGCGACGCGGCCCTCCCGAGCCAGCCCCGCGCTCTGTCAACAGACCCACCGGCTCATTCCACGATTGCTCAAACTCCGGCTCGAGTCTGCAGCAGTCATTTGGATTGCTCTTGCTTCAAGCAACCGGCTACTTCCGAGCGCTGCGAAACCGGCGAGAGCGATTGCTTGCCGATCTGCGATTCCCGCGTGAACTGCCTGCTCTGTGTTGTATCAATTCCAATATCCAAGTTTAGGCTACCTTCCTCACATTTACGCCATTTCTCAAGTCTGTACTTATAAGCGCAGAGACTTGAAATAGCCCAGACGTGAAATTTTCTCTGGGTTATCAGGCATTTTAGATTTATTGCGCACTTTTAATCTGAAATCTGAAAGTTGTTCATTTTTCTGTTTCCTCGAAATTAGAACCTGCGCTTCTGTGTGCTATTTTCCTGAGGCAAATGTATTAGGCGGTAACGAGAATCAATACTCATAATGATGAAGATACTTGTAAAACCTTATCATCCATTAATCAAATGGTATAAAAGACTCAAAGGTTTCCTTCTCGGTGAAGTGATTCAGAGGTATGGATACTGGCTTTTATATTGACGATTGTCATTAAGAACAATATTTCTTCTCTTCTCGAATACTATCGATATACCGATTATGATAACTTTTATGGGTAATGAATTTTGTATGGTTCAATTTTTTCCCGGAGTTATCTTTTTTACCTCTTAGCAATCATAGCAGTGGGAAAATACTTTTTTGTGGTGTGATCACCGATTACAGTACTTTTAAGCTCACACTCCTTACCTTGTTGTGTCGCCTGCTTCAATATGGTGGGTATGGACCGGAAATTAGTCTGCTGGTCGCTTTTCAACTAATTAATGATATATTTGTCATTCGTAATCGATAAGGCTCCCTGAAAAACTTATTTTTTGCTTCGATGATTTAGTGAGATCTTTTTCGAGTTAATTTCGAGAGATAAAATGTTAAATGGAAAAACTCCGACTACATTCAAGGCAAAGTGAGGCTGAAACAGAAAATTTTCACATCCCGTTATCGGCGATAAATCACCGATTAAATATTATTATTATTTCACTAATTAATTAAGGGTTTGTTAATCCACAGCTAGATTAATCAGGGCATCACACAAGAGAGCATTTAGTTATTTACATTCACGCCTTTGTACATCCACGGTCGTTAATCTTTTATTTCACTCCCATGCTATGGTTTTCAACAATTGCGTAGGAAATATTTTGGGTCTAGTTGCGAGAATTTACAAAGATGGGAGAAAGATGTCTTATCCTACCGCGTGAGAACGTTTATTTGCAAAAATTGATGCGAGTAGCCTTTTTGCAGGAACTTGAACGCCAAAAAAAGCATAAGTTCGTGTAAGTTTCCGAGTCATTAGCTAATCAGTGAGTTTTATAAAGTCATAAGGCGTTTGCACAATTGAATTGGCGCTCCGTATGGCTCCTCGACCTGGGAAAAGTGTTAATCGAAACATCCTTACAAATAATCTTCTTAATACTTTTGATAATTGTACTTCCTAAATGTCTCAGACATGATGTTCATGATTGCAGCACTTTACGTCAACGTTAACAGAAATGCCATCCTTGTGTTTGAGTAATCCGTAAATTACCATATTTATGAAAGGTGAATGATATGGTTCAATTACTATGGCGTTGTAGTTGGCTCCTCGAGTAGAGTAATATATCCTTGAAAAAAATTACTGCTCTGTCAATTTGTACTCTAATTATCATAAAATTCAGTATCTCATCTTTGACCACCTTTGCCTTTATGTAACACTACTTTTGTACAATGGGTTAACACCCGTAGAATAAACAATTATTATATTATTATATATTATTATTATAATCATCGGGGTGCAATAAACTGAAGATTAAAATTATATATTTAAACTATGCGAGGTTTCAATCAATATATATTATATCAAAGGTTTGGGGTGACTTTGATTGCAACGTTATTGCTCGGAATACAATTGAATTCTGCAATAATTTTACATACAACTTAAACCTTCACATATGTACCTCATCTGTTGCTAAAATTAGTGCAAAATGTAGTTTAATTCCAAACTATGTCGTCGTGATTTATGTCACCCCACCAGTCAATTTAAGTTTTACGTTACTTGGCTGTAAGGTAGTTTGAGCGAAATATCATTTTACTTAGAAATCTATAAATTTGGTCTCATATTAAAGAAAAATATCTCACCCTTCTAAAGACACCTAAAATTTATCCCCTTACTACATTATTTTTGGAGATATTTGTGAATATATACCAGCCCTTTTACAAGGGAAATTGTACGTATATGCGCTCCATAGAGACATAATTTACAAAATGAGGTATTTCTAACCCTAATATGCCGTAAAAAAAACTAACAGAGTGTAGTTTGTATGTTTTCTCTACTATTTTTTTACAATAAATCATATTGTCACCGCAATAAAGTCTTCAGGATCACATTAAACCTTCCGTTTTGAAGGAGTTTCAAACGCACCGCGAGAGTAAATGAGTCAAGTTAAAAACTTATTTGGATATTTTTATTTAATTACTTACAATGTCTATCATATAAAACTATATCATTACACCATTAATAATGCAATATTTAATTGATTAGTCCAAAAGCTGCTGAAATTAATACGTATAATTCGAATATGGACTCAATTGTGACTAGGGAACTATCTCGCTCAGACAACCGTCAATTTGTCAATATGTTTGTCAGGATTTCAGCGAAGGTGGATCTATCTTTCAAAAATTGGTAAAAATCTCATTTGCCTTCTCTCACGGCTCCACGGTGGCACTTCTTTACATTTCGAGTCGCATTTCAGTGAGGTGGAGAGAAGTGCGAGGTTGATGCGTGAACGTGCCTTGCTCTGCGTCTGCCGTCCCGTTTACCGAGTCCAATTGCTCAGCCGTCGAGGCGGCGGGAGGTGACAGCGGAGCCCAATCCTTTCTCCCTCCCCCTTCGGCACTCGCCCCACCCCATCCACGCCCGGCAGAGCCTCCCCACTCGACCCCCCCCCCACCCCCACGATGCGCACCGCGGCCCAAACATTGCGCCCAGCCTCGGGTTACCCACAGGGGCACCAGGGGGCCCCTCGTGCGGGGCTCGGGCCTCTCCCCCGGAGCACGCAGCGTTGAAAACTGACAAGTATCAACATTTGGCGCTGACTTCATCCTAAACGACCCTGAAGCATGAATATCTACACTCATTCACGGACCTCAAATTATGATGAAACGAAGCCTTTTGTAGTGAGTCAAGGACGAGGGCTATAAATAAACGCTTAGATTCGGTATTCAGAAACTGAATCGGTTGCTATGGAACTAGTCAATTAGATTCTAACAGTAGACTTTCTCGTATAAAGTTATTTTACGAAATGGTTGAATCATGAGCAGTTCAACACATCGAATATTGATCAAGATGATTCGGAGTGTAGAGTCTCGATAGCAAAATGTATTAGTTTGATTAAAATTTTTTAAAGATTATCCCTTAAAATCCGCTTTGATGAAATACTCAGAGTAAGCATTGGAGTTTGTTTCCATGAAATCCCACCAAATTATCTATTGCTAAGGTCTCAACTCAGTTTCAATCGCGCACGTAGCTCATAGGAAAATATCCCAGTCGTTGTACCCATTTGCTCTTGCTCACACTTGCTCACACACTCTCCATCAATTAGAAAGTTCATAAAATTTGCTCTCTTGTCGAAGTGAGATCCTATGAAGACTTAGGAAGCCTCGCAATGCACACGAAAATGTTGTTTGCTTTTTTAAATTGAATCTGAAACCGTTATTTTTGTTTCTTGTCGTTTGATGATATTTGATTCGACGTGGCAATTTGTTCACGTGAATGATATTCCCTTCGAACTTTATCAAAATATTGTAAAAGTTTGTTGCTATATTTATTAAATTAAAATACCAATATTGTTTCATAAATTTAAAACGTATCCATTCAAGTTAGGTTTCTGCAGAAAATTTACCCATAATACAAACCCTCATGGTATTCACTAATAATTGCAATGAAAATGATATTTTGCGCTAAGTATTGTGCGCAGTTTTTTAAAAAAGTAGTTCCGGGTGTATGCTATGATGGCGAAATATACCAAGCAGTGAATGGTAAATCATATAATTGCAAATTACAAGCTATCCGGGACTAGCCACGGAGTTCCACTTTTACGGAGTCACCCGCAATACACACATGTGCGAATTTCCACAGAGAAAAAAAATCATTTTTTCTCTGTGGAAATTCGCACATATAATTGCAGTTGAAAGACTGAAGGTCTTGATATTTATCGCCTTCCTTTGCTTTGAGAATGTCTACTACCCGTTCTTATGTATTTTTGATGCGCTAAATTTGAGCTAATTTCGCGAGAGAAGCGATATTGAGCTATCAGTGTCTTTAACGCCACGAAACTTGGTATTATTGCCTTAGTGTCATGGCCATCCACGGAATTTTGTAGGCATCTTTATTGGCGCGTTGCCTTAGAGATTTATGTCTACCCTATATCTAGGTTGAAAGAACGTATTGTTTCTTTCGAAGGCAGTATTATGTAGAAACTCTGTTTCAGGGACACATGGGGATCAATGCTCTGGATTCGATGCAACCACTGCGCTCTCTATAGTAGCCGCTCATTGTTGTATAAAAATTTTACCATTTTCCGAATGATAGTCCTCCATAGCCTAGAAGGGAATGTAAATAGAAAGATTAGGCTGCGTCATTAAAGTATTCAGGAAAGCACGTTAACACCAAACCTGACCGCACGTTTATTCCCATGCAACCATTGGACTATCGAGCTTCAATATCATAAAAGCCATTTAAATACTCCCGCCTCCAATAATATTAATTTAACAATATTTCCCGTTTTTAATATCATCTATCCTCGTGTTAATCCTCCTAATCGAGTTAATCACCCCTTTACCTACCTGGGAGAACTACTCCATCGTGAAGCTCTTGGGTAAAAGCGGTGGAGCTCAATTTGAGCAGACGAATAATTTCATCACGTTAAATCTAAAGAAAATTATGTTTATCTTTTTAACGACCGGCATCAGTTAAGGGTGTAAGAAGGTTGCATGTAATTTTTCAATATATTCATTTGATAGTTCGTGTCAGAGAAGAATTATTGATGATACTGGCTGATAACATTAAAAACATCAAGTTTGGCATAGGAAATATTTTGATTCTCGGGTGAAACAGGCACACCGCTATGATAATTTTGAGACTATTTTGGCATATCTGTGCGGTATACATAGCATTGAATAACTTTAAGTATTATACTTCTAGACTTTTTTGTGTGTGTGGATCATTTTCACTATCGACTTGCTCACGAGTTTGTCTTCACTTTCGGTAGCGTTTTATCTTTTGCTCTATTTTAGGAACACCGTCACCATCAATCTAGTTTTATAATATTGTTAGGATTGCCCTTACCCCAGTCAGTTTTATCTAATTAAGCCCATAACATAAAGATCTTCGGAAGTAATATTCTTTTTGCGCGTGCAAATAAGTCTCCGTTTTTCCGCTGGTTAATAGTATAAACAAACACAGATGAAACTGCCATTAAAATCCACCAAGCTTGGCAAACCGTTTTATGCTAGATGTTGAAATTATCCTAAATTTTTATGATAGATTATCTCAAATTTTTTTGATGACCACCCTGCTCTTCCGTTTGAATCCCGAGTCTTCGAGGAGGGTTGAGTTGTCAGTGAACGCCTTAGACTGGCCCCGTTATGATTCTGAAGTCACAGCGTTTTGCGTGCCGCACATCTTTTAAGTCATAATCACTCCCCACCACGAGGATGGCATTAATAGTTTTCCTCATAAGTCCTCACTCCACTGGACGCCAAGTGCGCGGCCCGCTCGCCCTCTAGTCGGCCGGAGCTCGCGCCTCGTGGCGGCCACTTGGTGGACGAGGCATGCCCGGCCGTCGCGAGCCTGTCGGTGGTATACAGGGAAGCTGTGGTGTAGCCCTCATCACGTCGCTCGACCACAAGTTCGGGTGCCATAATGAGGAAAGCCCAGTCGGGCGGGGGGGGGAGGGGGTGAAATTCGAGGGGGAAAGGAACGCGGGGAAAAATTGTGCAACAGAGACAGTTGTGGCGCTTCCTCGAGATGTGCAGGAAAGACTAATAATTTGGCTCAGCGGTGTAGTTGAGTGGGAAGGCGGGTGGTGGAGTGGTTAGCGAGGGGGAGAGAGCCAGGAAAAGATCCATTTTTCTAGCCATGGGGTCTCCATTAGTGGGAAGTGGTGGCCCCGACCCTTCTCCGCGTGGCAGTCGCGCAGCACCTCTCTCGCGACGAGAGGGAGAGGGACAACCCCATCCAGCGGTCCCCCTGTTCCCTTCTCCCTCCTCCCTCCCCACCATACCTCCTCCCACCCCCCCTCCCTGGGGAAGGCACACCCCGTCCCATATTTGGAGGACCCTTTTTTTTAACAACACCTAATCGTTCTCCCCCAGCTCATGAACCAACACGAACCCACACACATTGGTCCTTCTCTTCCGTTTCCATTCCACGGCGATATATTTGTGGGCGCACGTTTTCAGTCGACCTTCCGAAGTCGGTGGGTGGTGGGCCGGGGATGGCAATGGCGGTCGCACCCGAAAGAGTCCTTTGGAATCGAACTAATTTTAGAGAGGCGCGTAGTCGCTTCGTGGAATAATGCGCGCGGTTCTCGGAATCCGGAGTAGCGTGCGCGAGTTTTTGAGCCGGTGCACTCGCGGACTTGATGGCCCCTCGGTTTGTCCGTGCTCGATACATGCCCTACGCATCCATACATTCACTCTGCTCAGCTGAATCAAAGGTTTTTGAGCCCTAATATGTGCATATGAAGCTTGGTTGAAATTTTCTGGCACTTATTCGGAAAACAGTTCTTTTGCTGTGGGCAGGCGTTATTTTGCATAAATTGCGGCTGTAATGGGGTGTGAATGAAAGCAGTAATTGATCGCAACTTTATTTTGTCTGCTTACGATCACAGCCAGCTTCACTGCAATATCTGTGTCTTGGATTGCATTTAAGTGCCAGGAACTGTAAACCCAGCTATATTTATTTAAATATTTATAAATATAATGTGAAGTTTATTTGAAGTTTTGCCTGAAAGATGTATCGGAGACGCGGTGAAAAGGATCAGTGGATGCGCTACGAAGAATGGAGGCAGGAGCGGCAACTTAAGATTTAATAGCCGTCGCCGTTAAACATCACCCACTACTCCGCAAGCCTTCACAAGACCGTGTTGCAGGGGGTGAAGGTGCAGTAACCATTTTTGTGATTCTATAGAAGCTATAATTGCCCGGTGGGAAAGGAAAAATGTTTTATTTAAAGTGTGATTGTGACAACGTTCTTGTTCTCCTAGTGAATTGTGCCGAAACAGTCTTCCCAGGGACTTTCACTAGGTTAAATGAAACGGTGCCCCTGCTCGATATTACTTCCTTAGTTTTCAGGTCGATAAACGAAATGCCAGAATCAATGATTCTGCATCTACATACTACTTCGCGATTCCCTGCTAGGATTTGAGGTGGTGGGCGTTAGGACGCCAGTCTTAAAAAAGGGATGCAATTACGAGGAAGGAATTTGAAGAGGAAAAGGACGAAAGTATTATTGCAGTCTTACTTATTATCTATGTGTCTTGATCTGCTTGTTGGCAGCCTATTATGGTATTTGGGAGGTAGGAATTTTTCTGACCTATCTATTCACCAATGTATCTGTCTTATTTTGGCTCTTCTTCCGGGACTAGAGGTGTTGTTGTTTGGAGTTGAGATGATTGCTCACATATCATCTTGAAACACGCGTTGTAAAAATTTTTCTGGTAAACTTAGCCTAGCGTGTTGCTTTCAAGTTTAGTCTTTGCATAAGCTATGTTGCATTATGTTCGCTCGTATCAGTTTTTTATTACAAATATTAAATTTCCTACTGCTTTTACCTAATATACTATAGGCATGTCGTTGGAAAATTTGTTTATGATGGATGACTATCCTTGTGACATTCAAGCTGATTATTTCTTTTCGACAGAGTGGAGTTAAGAGTCCTCACTTCTGGTTGATTTCCCAGGGATGGAAAGAGGAAGGTGTTTGTTAATGCACTGTTCTATTTGCAACCCCCTAACGACCATTTCCTCCCTCCCAGGGTATATTGCGGACGAGAGCAGCTTTTATCTGATTGTTGTCTATTAGACAAGAGATTTTCTGGGGCAGAACCCCCCGTGATCAAGAAGTGCCGCCGGAGAAAAGATTCGCATGTCCATTACTCTATCGACGGGATCTGATTTATCCAACCCTTTGAATTGCTGAGCCCTCACCGAAGAAGCCATGTCTATTAACTCATTGCCTGTTGTTCAATGTCTACGTCTACGTAATACCCTGCGAGCCACCACGAGGGTGTGTGGCAGGGGGTGAAGATCACCAAACATGCACTATTGACTTGCAACTAGGATATTTAATGGAGACATGCTAGATAATAGGGTCACATGCAGCTAGATGGTTAGTATCTACATAATAAGAAAGGGATTATTGGTTGCTATTACATGCATCATGCACTACAGACTTCTCTAACTATATTTCACCTACCTATCCCTTTGCTACGCTTCCTATTGTTCTCTCTTATGGTACGCGGAAAAAATGACATTCTTAATCTGTCGGTACGACAATCTATCTCTCCAATCTTGTTAATATGATCAAACCTAGCATAATACGCAGGGGTTCTCAATATATATCTAACGTCATCTGTGAACAAATCGGTTTCGAATTTACTTAAAAGGTTTAACCTAAATTTTAACCTGCGTTCTGATAGTAATTCCCATCCTAGTTCTTCTATTAAACTCGTAACACTTATAGAATTATCATAACGGCCATTAACAAACCGAGCGGATCTCCTTTGCACACGCTCTAATTCTTTTATCATACCTTCCTCGTACGGATCCCATAAACTAGCGGCGTATTCTAAGTGAGGCCTGACAAGTGTAAAATAGCTTCTTTCTCGTACTCTCATCGCATTTGCCTAGAACCCATTTCACAAATCCTAATCTACGGTTTGCTACACTAGTTATTTCCCTGATGTGTTTCCCTCATGACATGTCTTCAGTGATGGTGACGCCTAAGTATTTAATATATTCTACATTAGATATTTTCTTTTCTTTGGTGCAATAATTATTCCGGGGAAAGCCATTCTTTTTCCAAAAGTTCATTATCGCGCATTTCTTCAAATTAATTCTAGCTGCCAACTATCACACTATTCATCAATCGCATCTAAATCCTTAGCTAAAGACTGACTGTCCTCTTCATTTCTAATTTCCTTATACACTACTGCATCATTGGCAAAAAGACGGAGCTTGCTATTTTCTACTACTGTATTCAAGTCATTTACGTAGAGATGAAATAAAATTGAGCTTATCACGCTTCCCTGGGGAACACCCGATGTAACTTTTACTTCGCCTGAGCTGACACCATCTAATATCACCCGTTCATGTAAGAGGTCTCCTATCCAGCCTACTATATTACTGTCTATCCCGTATGATGCTCACTTCGCAAGTAACTTACAGTGGGGAACCTTGTCAAACGCTTTTCTAAAGTCAAGAAACGCTGCGTCTACCTGTACGTTACCTTCTCCGGAAACTAAAATATCATGAACAAAAAGACCTAACTGAGTTTCGCAAGACCGTCCCTTTCTGGACCCATGGTGATTTGTTATCAATAAATCCTGGCTGTCGAGGTGTCCCATTATTGATGTAACTATTATATGCTCTATAATTTTACATGATAGTGACGTTAATGACATTGGTCTATAATTACAAGGCTGTTCCCTATCTCCGCTTTTATAAATTGGGGTCACGTTTGCTATCTTCCAGTCTTTGGGAACCGCGTGTTCTTCGAGGGATTTGTTAAATATTACTTTAAGATACGGAGCCATTTCGAGAGCTAATTCTTTATACACACGAGCTGGAATTTTATCAGGACCTGAGGACTTGTTCGGGTTATTAAGTAAGGATTCAATTCCGCTACAATTTATATCGATCGGGTGCATTGGTTGCTGAAATCGGTCTGGTATGGTTTCGTGCAAACTACGCTTAGATTGATTAAAAACGCTCTGAAAGAAATAAACAAATTAGCCTTATCTAAACTGTAAGTTGCTATTTCGCTTCTATCGTTTTTCATGGAATTAACCGTTGACTTTTTAGTTCCCTGTACTTCCCTAATATATGACCAAAATGCTTTCGGATTTCCCTCTAGTTGTTCTTCAAGTACTTTTCTCTTGGATTCACTAAACGCTTTTCTAAGGGCTGTTTTTGCCGCTGCTTTACAAATGTTATTATGTTCGATAGTATTTTTTAGATCGCTATTTGCTACATTTTTCTTAGTTTTGCGTGGCTAACTCGTTGGCGTTTTAAACATTTTCTAACATCCGCGTTGTACCACCTTGGTTCCCTATTCTCACTCTTGTACTTATGAGGTATATATCTGTTGACAAGTGACCGCGTAATTTGGAGGAACTCTTTCCATGTATCGTCGGTATCACTGTTTTTGCTAATGTTCACGAATTTTTCAAAAGAAGTCTTTAAGTCACGCTTAAATCCGTTAAAATCTGCTTTACTAAAAAGGTAAATCTTTCTATTTAATTTAAACATTTTTCAGTATTGAGGGAAAATTTTACGTGTACTACCTTGTGGTCGCTTATTCCATCGAAATTTTCAACTTTAATAACTTTTTCAGGGATGTTTGTGGCAAGTATATCGAGAACATTTTCCCCTTTGTTAGGCATATTTACTATTTGATGTAGTGCGTACGATGCGAACAGGTTAAGCAATGACTCGCAGATTTGTTTGTCCCTACCTCCAGACTTATGATTGCATGTTGTCCAATCTATCGATGATGTATTGAAATCTCCGCCTACAATTATCTGTCGTTCGTTACTATGGGAATTAATGGACCTGATTTGTTTCTCTAGTTATAATACTGAGTGTACATTGGAATGGGGTGGTCTATAGTAGGCACAAACGTATATTACTTTCGAATTAGCACATTGAATGGAACACCATACACTTTCTATTATATTATCGGGAATCACTTCTATTTTGCTGACTATTGTGTTCTTAACGGCGATAAATACTCCCTCTCCCGGTCGACCCTCTCGATCTCTCCTGTGTACCCTAAAATTTACTGGAAAAATTTCACTATCAGCAATATCGCTTGTTAACAAACTTTCCGTTCCTATAATTATGTCAGAATTAGTACTCTCTATAAGGTGATGGAATTCAGGTATCTTGCTTCTTAAACTACGACAATTAACTACCACTACTAAAAATTCCTCTATTTTGATATGTCTGCTTATTGTATTTGTGGGGTTTCTGTTTTCTAAATTATTGGGAAAGTTACAGTTTGGAAATTCATGGGTGTTGTTTTGATTTATATGTTTTTCCTATTTTGTGCCTTCTTCGGTCCCGCTAAACCTATACTGTGTTGTCTGATCAACTCGTTATTCTTTGCTATCCTGGTGAATGGCAAGTTATTTATTGGCCCAATATTTGACCTACTCTCTTCCCTAAACATTTATAATTTACTGTCATATATTAAGCTTTTCCTAGGCCCTAAACTTTGTGTACTCTTTATTATCTGACTTTCTGGAAATGCACTGAATTCGTTCCCACTAACTGACCTACTCTCTTGCCTATCATCTATGCTAAACTCGCTGGGTATGCTCAAATATCCTGCACGCTACCTTCTGCGATGCAATGATAACTGTATAACCACTTAACGCACGATGCTTAATGAGACAGCAAAGCGTTTTTTCCTCACATTAGACCTAATGATTATTTTGTTAAGTGCAAGAAGGATGTGTACCGTAACAAGTAAAATACATCCCTGGACTTGACAGTTTAAGCTAAATTGGAGGAAATCGAGGGAATCTCTCCTAAATATTGTCTGATCTTCGTATACTATTTCATCACAATCATTCACCGTAGGTCGGAGTAAACACCATAGCACACTATTCAGGTCTCTTAATTGCCTGTGACGAGAAATTGAAATCCGTACAAAATACTTTTCTGAGTTTTTCCGATTGGTAGGCTCGTATTTACATCATGAAAACTTTCTCTATTTTACAGTATTTAGTTTAAATTACAAAATTTACTCCAAGTTTTCAATGCTGATCAGCTGATGTAATCTAGTCTTAGTTGTTGAATCATAATTGTCTTCGTTTGACTTGTCTCCGTGGGCTTGTGATCACAAATCTCTGGAATTCTTAACTTAAAAAAAAAACAAAGCATGATCAAAGATTCATGGTCACAGCTTCTGTTTTGCCGATAAAGATGCTTCTCCAAATATATCTATTTATTTTTAATACAGCGACGGCACTGTTTTGTAGGTGCAGGCCATATGGTACGTGCAGGATGAACGAGTCACCAACCGAAGCCCCTTGAAATGTGCTATCCTGGCGGAAACATGGATTCAGGACAATTAAACAATTCCAGCTCAAACTATAGCCATGGTGAGGAGAATAGAAGCCTGCTCCTCTCTCACAAGTTTTAGATGGAACACGTTAAATTAATTGTCGAACCCTGGGATCTTCGTTTTATATAACTTTTCACAAAGCCCAAGTAAAGGGTCGATTCCATTGCCAGTGCGCGTAACATTTATTTAGACTATGTGAAAGGAATCTCGCCCGGCGCTTCAATAGAACGAGTGGATTTATCTTCGATGTACCGCTATAGGGAGTGATTTGTGACAGACGGCGAGGGCAAAGTTACACCTATGGCATAATGAGTCAACGTTAAACATGTTTTCCGTTTCAAAGCCGGATGCTGCGTTGAATCCCATCAAAACCCTTACTGAAGTCAGGAATTAGTGGAACTTCCTGCAAATTTATGAGGTTTGAAATATTTGTGTGTGGATGCAAATAGTGCAGTTTCCTTCTCTTTCTTGTTGGTTTAGGGAGCTTAAATCTTTTATTAAAGTTAGGCTATACCTCCTCATATTCCGGAAAAAATTATTCCAATCTCCATCGACCTTTGGTGGATTATCCATGCGTCATTAGCATTTGACTCAGTCCGTTGATGGAAGTTGTCAGTAGCTAGACGTATTAGGCAAAATTTGTTTCGTGATTCGCTATTATGGCACTCTCTAAATTTGTTTGGAATGGTTAGAATAAAAATTGTGTAAAATATTATTGGAATTATGTAACATGTCGTATTGAAATCGAAGTTTGGAAAGTATGTTATATACATGGATATTTGTCCGGTCATCCCTAACGATTGCGGATCACGCGAAATAATCTATTTTAAGAACTTTCCTGCAATTGTAAACGTCTTATATTATTTTGAAATATTTCATCTCGAATATGTTCGATTTCTGCCCCATAGTCTCCAAGAGCCTCAATAGAGCACATGCCTCCTGAGTCTAGATTTTTGATAAATAAGGCTCTCATTTTTGCCATATCGGAATTATGCTGTTTTTTGCCTATGTGAGAAAACAAATAGATATGAATTTTTCGGGGTTCTGATAAGCGCTTCATGACTCTTTGGTACCCCTGATTAAATTTGTAATTATTTGAAAATAATTATATTTTGCGATGATATTTGTGGCAACTTTAAAATATAAAGCTGCAGTTTAATTTTCTGCTGCCTTGTGGGTCCAAGATCAAGGCCGACTTTCGATGTAAAATGTGTAAAGCGAGAATATCATTATGGTTTTCCACGCTCTGCGGCACCTCTCCTTCTACCCATACTTCCATGAGAAATGAAAAAACACAGCAAATTCCGCATTCCCTGTACTAGTCCGGATGTCGACAGATAATTGGACTATTATAAGATGTTATTCTTGAAGTTATGTCTCAGTGGCAGTTGAAACCCGCATCGGTATTAAATTGGTTGTGGAGTGTTACGGCTGTTTTACATTAGGCACATAATTGTACAATATGATTTACAGAAATTGTAAGTACACGGACATGATATTAGAGCAGGGGCTGTTTTTCCATTTGTCGTTTATACATGTGCAATTCATAATTGTAATTTCCACTTCACCGGACGCAATTATCACCGCACATCCGAATATAAAAGTTAGGATTTGCACGTGTAAGTACAGTAATAGTGAAGTACGCCAGTGATTGCGTTATTTATTTCTGACACTTATTTAAAAAAAACCACATCTAAAATTGGATACGAGCATGGGAGTAAATAATGAAATCACCTGGGCAGATTTTCTTACATACGTAACGTTTCAATAGCAAATTTATTGAAATATTGTCTTGCAACTGTGGTTTTCGGATATTTATACGGCGTTGGTATGGAGTTCTCTGCATTTTTGGGCTCCCACCGCCTAAGTCGTAGTTTTCTGTTGTCAGCAAACTATGTCTAGAAAATCATAAAACGATGGGAATCCGGAAATATCTATGAGGATGAATTGTATCTTGTCCATATCAATTTATAATATAAAGAAGTACAAGCAATTGCGAAACGGCTTGAGGCAAGGAATAGAGCCAAAAACAGCCGCGATACCATTAATGTTACTCCGCTCTATTCAAATCGGGAATCGTTGACTGGTACCCATCTGGCACCGATATTTTAAATTTTCATGCGTTATCTTTTCTTCGTTTCTGGAAAAAATGTGCATGAACAGACGCCAAGTATAGTGATAGCGGAATGTGGTGGCAATGCCGTAGAAGGTCCATTTCAATGGTAAAGTCTATTTGTCTGGATAATCACTGGGCAGTCTGGTAGTCTCCGAGTCCGACTACCAGGGCTTGCAAGGTTTTGAATATTTATTGGAAAAATCAGAAAGCTCACTTGATTATTCATCTGCACTTCATACTTCTCAATGGCTCTTATCCGATTGTTGAAATCGACTCCTCCAACGACTTGCGAACCATATCAGCGTATTTTGATTCGCCTTTGTTTGGATCACAAGTTTTGTCGCGAGACGCGATATTGACGACTTTGCTTCCCTCTGAATTTGAATTATGTTGTTTGCGTTTCCTATCATGTGCTGTTCTCTACCCTCCGCTCATTAGCGTATTATAGAAAAGTCCTCAAATGAGAAAGTTATAGAAAGGTACTACTTCATTTTAGTTCTGCCACACGTCAAACACGCTGCGAGCATTAGGGAACCTGGACAGAATGATTTAACCCAAAAAATAAATAAAATGCATAGAAAAGCTGCGCGCTTCGTTAATAACTGCTACAAGCAAACATATAGTGTTTCTCAGCTTTTAGAGGGATTAAAGTGGGAGCCACCAGAGACTCAGAGGCAGCACGCTAGGCGTAGTTTGCTCGAGTAATTCGGAACAAGGGTGTTTCAGAGCGACAGAGAATATCATTTTGACGCCACAATACATTTCTAGGTCCGATAGAAGCGATAAAATGAGAGAGATACATTGCCGAACATATAGGTACAAAAATTCATTTTTTCCACACGCACAATAAGTGACCACAATAAAGCCGGAGCTGAACTAAATACACTCCCAAAAACTACTTTACCATTTCATCTCCCAAAACGTCTTGCTTTACACCTTTACACGACTGATATCCTAACACTCTCTGCTACCCGTCCATCAGTGGCTGGCAGGATAGTGTATAAATATAGATTTAGATTAGCTGACTCATTCCACGTGAGCATCCTATGCTTGACATCACGCTTCGCTCAGGCGTAGCCTCAATGATTCGCTACCGCTATTTGACTACAAAGGCGAATGAACACGGCAGTGTACGATTGGGTAGGTAGTCCTCAGCCTGGCGTCATGTAAGGAACTCGGTTTAACCCCTAACTACTATCGTGGTTTTTGGCCACTTACGCACTATCCTCGGGTCTTTTTTGACCCGATTTTTCGAATTGCTCGTAAACAACAACCGTCACCCGCGCTCTCTCAAGTTCAACTGGTCTGCTCACCCCGCTCCCCTAGGATTAAATTGTAGCCAATGTTGCTGCGATCGGCTGTTTTACGACTGCAAAAAAAGAAAACATTCAAAAAAGACGACCGACTTATTGTCGAGTCAAAAAAGACCCGACGATAGTAGTTAAGAGGTTAATTCAAATTATTACATCTAGCCAGCCAATTTTCGTGTAGCCGAATCAGTAACGGCATGCCAAATATTCCCCCAGCTTTCTCCCTTACGAGTGTTTTCAAGGCTAAGTTACCAAACTGATTAAAGCAGCCTATGAGCTGACTATGATTGCCGTCTATTTTTCCGTTCATTCATGATAAAGGTAAATGTCCTTATTCAGCGATCTTATTGCTATTCTTTACCGCTATAATGAATTATCAGACTGGAAATTTAATTGATTACCATTCTGTAGAAAATAATTTAAGAACTCGGATTTGAGAGTAACAATTGTCAACGTGAACTCTCATGGAATGCGAGGTGGATTGAGATGAATTCCCAACCGCAAAGTATGACGTGTTGGGTGTACCATGATTAGATAGGAAACTTGATTTACGGGTTTCCTTCGCGACGTAGCATGTTGTTGGTGGAAATACACGCATCCTTTTCAATCCAGCTGGTGTTATACACATTTGTCGCCGCTTTGTATAGGCGGTTCATAAAGAAATTCCTCTTCCACGCCTGTGTTTCTCAATCTGCCTGCCGGTGTTGATGCACAAAAATTGAAGGCCAAGTTTTAGATGGTGAGCGTTTTCAGCTGTGTAACTTTGCAAGGGCGGAGCTAATTTCGTCGAAATTCAGTAGACAGTTTTCTGCACTTAAAATGATCTATTTGGTGAGTAAACACCCACGTGTCATTCATCCAACCGTTCGATCACCAATAACCCTGCGCCAGAATTTGGAAGATTAACTGGCTCAAGATGTATTTTTCGGCAAAAATGTTTAACATCACCACGAAATAAACACATAGCATAACAATGTGAAATTGGTCCATTTACTAGAGTAACGAGCACCAACTATATGTATATGTTACACTATTTTTTTGTATGCAATAGTTACCTGCGGAACTCATTTGCTCCTCAAGAATATTCAATATCAATAATTGCTGTGTTTATGCATTAGGTGCTCTTAATTTTGAGGCGTGAAAAAGTATTTCCTCCGCGCACGTACATCAGGTATGTTTAGAATTAGAGGTACATTAATAATTTCTTTATTACATATAGTAATCTACAATTTTCTTATTAATCCAATTCAAATTATTGAGTATAGGTTAGAGTTAGTGATTCAAACAATATATCATCATATATATGCATATGTATACATTATGGGATGTTGTTTATATCCTCCATTGTCAAGTATGCCCTAGCTTTTACATTGGTTTGACCACGACTCCGCTAAACATCCGCATGAATGGCCACCGCTCTAGTTGCAATGAACCACCTTCCATTTCTGTTTCCCTCCCTGTCGCCACCCACTTTTCTTCCCACAACTCCACCTTTAATAATAATTGAATCACTAACACTGACCTATACTCGATATTTTGAATTGGATTTATAAAGCAAAAGACCGATAGAAGAATACTGAATTTTCTTATTGCCTATTCAGTATAATCATTATTAACCAGCGAGTTCTTTGCCTAGCGGGTAGTTAGTGAGTACTGTTCTCTCCCTCTATTATATCTTGAGGTAAGTATTTTCGAAGCTTTGTAATTGGAAGTAACTTGGTGTCTGGGTCGTTACATTGCAGCTAGGTACACGCATTGGTTTATGTCTTTGGAAAACTTGTTCACGTCGTCCGCGGCCATGCATGAAGTAAAAACTTAATGCTGGTATTACATGACCGATGAGAGAAGTAGAGATTCGTTGTGAAGTAGGGTAGTTGAACGAAAATTAATAGAGTGAGGGGATGCTCCTCAGCATGCAGGTATCCGATAGATGTTCGAGTAACCGGGTCGTATGTAGGTCCTATCCTGTGCCAGTGGAAGGTTTTATAAGAAATATCCAAGAAGCGGATAGCTTTTTTCGTAACTTTCACGTGGCTTTTTTTCATTCGACCAAGACCCGCGAGCACTGAGCACAGCTGAAGAGTCGCGCAGGATATATGCGTAATTCCAGGACGATCAGGATCAGGCCAGGAGCAGGATACTCGTGGCCGCTACTCACCTAAAACTCGAGACACGAAGAAATCAATTATCTTAAATCGCTTTTTTTTTAACAAAAGGCAGTAATTTTACTTTTAATGACACGAAACTTAGCCTCTCACTTAAATTTTCAACCATTTTTTTCAAGGAGAGCTAAACTTCATCATGTGTGTTTTGTCACCCGGAAATAGTGTTTCAAACTCCAGAGTATTTTAAATGAGTTCGCACAGTTAGATGCTCCATTCATTCCGAGTGTTCTTTATTTGGAGTCACCGGTAATTTATTAACAGGCATGAATATAGTTGATGATTTAAAAACGATTAACTGGCATCGTGATTTATCGATTACCAGTCATTGCATTGACAAATGATGTAGTACGAAGTCTCTCGCACGGGTGAATATACACCAAGGGTCGAAATTCGCCATGAAAATATCATTTCACTAGATTCGAACCCGGATGACCCAATCGCCGGTCAGGTGTGTTTACCAGTTACCCCACTAAGCCATCTTCCTTCGAGGCAAATTGTCATCATGTCATAAAGTGAAAATCTAGTTTGCATAAACCCCCCGTCAAAATTTACTTTGAAAGAAGATGGTGTGTAAGAAGGAAGAAGGTGGTGTAACTGGCTAACACACCTTACCGGCAATTGTGAGATCCGGGTTTGAATCTCGGTCAATTCAAATGATTCTTTCATGTCGAATTTTAACTCTTGGTGAATGATTTCTCAAAATTGTATGTATCCATTTCCTTTTTTGGAAAGATTATTTTTCCCTCCTTCATGGCCTAAAAACCTTCATGCTTTTCATTCAACGTTTGGCGTACCCCAAATTGCGTCTCATATGTTTATATGTTTGTCAACTCCACCTTGAGTAGGTACTAATGCCTGTGCGTCCCTTTACCGTGGCTACAGTATTTGTTAATTCCTCAATCCTATAAGATTTTTAATTCTTGTGACTCCTTTCCCTCATGTTCAGTATGGTCTACCCGTGCCTCTAACTTAATTCAGGTAATGAAAACAGTGCCTAATTATTCACTTAAAACCATGGATAGTTATCAAATCCATTTTCAGCCGCCATCAATATCGTCCCGTTCACCTACTCAGGTTTTATTTTAAGGACGTCCTGATGATTTCGCGGTGTTGACGACTGATTAAGACTTTGCCTAAATTGTGAGACATCTCTCGTGAAAGTGTGATTTGGGTGTAAGCAATAGGTGCGTGAAGAGCGTCGACTTATGCCGGTCGGGATGAGATTGACTATTTCGTCTAGCCGGTAATTATGTATCCGTACCTCACAATTCATCAAAAGTTCCATGTTTGGGGACATTATATGCATAGTTGACTTTGAACGTACCCGTCGTTTGGTAGAACACCAATGATGTTTGAGTAGAGGCGATGAGGTTTGGAGGGAGTGCATCCCGGGGCTGTCTCGTTCTTTACGTCGACGTGTTTGCGCTGGGGTGTGATGAGGCGACCGCCGTCACGGGAGCCCCTTGCCCCGCATGCCGACGGCACCCCCCATGAAAGGAAAAGATAAACGGACCGTTGAAAGGGGGAAAAAATTCTCTTAAATGGCTTTCCGGTGGTGAGTGAGTTTTCTCCCCGAATGGCATCCCGCCCAACATTATTCATTCTCGCACATCAAAGGGTCAAACGCTTTGTCAGCAACGGATGAGTCAGTTATTACGTCGGAGACTCGGCCACGTCTCCCATCCCGTGGGAAATAATAATTCGTAGGCGCCACCACCCTCCCCACTGAGAGAGAATTTCAAGTTGCCCTCGGCTGCCGCCCCGCCCACTCCCGCGTTTAATCCCCCTCGTCTCCACACACCCACCCCTCAGAGAGACCTTTTAGCGGAAAAATTTAATATCAGGGTCCTCGACGCAGTCTTCAGGCTCCTCTGCCCCCCACTTCACCCCCTGCCCCCGTACTCCTCCTCCCCGCCCCCGCGCTAACCCCCAACCCTCTCACTACTGACTCCTGCGTAAACTTGCCTCCGTCATTTACGGCGCTGTTTTCCTCTGGCATCCCTCGCACCCTTCTCCCGCACACTGCTCCCGCACCCTACTGCCTCACCCTACTCCCTCACCCTACACCCTCACCCTACTCACTCACCCTACACCCTCACCCTACTCTCTCACCCTACTCACTCACCCTACTCCCCCACCCTACTCCCTCATCCGACTCCCTCACCCTACTCACTCACCCTACTCCCTCACCCTACTCCCTCACCCTACTCCCTCACCCTACTCTCTCACCCTACTCTCTCACCCTACTCCCCCACCCTACACCCTCATCCAACTCCCTCACCCCACTCCCTCACCCGACTCCCTCACCCGACTCCCTCACCCGACTCCTTCACCCCACTCCCTCACCCCACTCACTCACCCTACTCACTCACCCTACTCACTCACCCTACTCACTCACCCTACTTCCGCACTCTCCTCCCGCACCATTTTCCCGCACCCTACTCTCGCACCCTACTCCCCCACCCTACTCCCTCATCCAAATCCCTCACCCCACTCCCTCACCCCACTCCCTCACCCGACTCCTTCACCCCACTCCCTCACCCCACTCACTCACCCTACTCACTCACCCTACTCACTCACCCTACTCACTCACCCTACTCACTCACCCTACTTCGCACTCTCCTCCCGCACCATTTTCCCGCACCCTACTCTAGCACCCTACTCCCCCACCCTACTCCCTCATCCAACTCCCTCACCCCACTCCCTCACCCAACTCCCTCACCCCACTCCCTCACCCCACTCCCTCACCCCACTCCCTCACCCCACTCCCTCACCCGACTCCTTCACCCCACTCCCTCACCCCACTCACTCACCCTACTCACTCACCCTACTCACTCACCCTACTCACTCACCCTACTTCCGCACTCTCCTCCCGCACCATTTTCCCGCACCCTACTCTCTCACCCTACTCCCCCACCCCACTCCCTCACCCACTCCCTCACCCCACTCCCTCACCCCACTCCTTCACCCGACTCCCTCACCCCACTCCCTCACCCCACTCACTCACCCCACTCACTCACCCCACTCACTCACCCTACTCACTCACCCTACTCACTCACCCTACTTCCGCACTCTCCTCCCGCACCATTTTCCCGCACCCTACTCTCGCACCCTACTCACACACCCCACTCACATACCTTACTCACCTCCCCCTCTTTCGCAACCCTTTCCTTGCACACGTATTCCTTACTGCTTCCGTATCTTACGCCTTTCTCTCTCACTTGGTACCCTTTTTCTTTTGCAAGTACGATGCTCCCTGCTCCTGCTTCACCCTCACTCCACCGTCCTTTCTCGTGCCTATTTCTCTAGTGAATTTAAAAACGTCTAATTACAGATCTCCGAGTCATATTCATAACTTCTACTAGGGTAACCACTCAATACCTTTATCAGGAAACACAGCGAAACGGCATCGGAGCGGTAATATTTGAAATTGTGACTTTAGTTTTTTGGAACGCTAAGTTCTCTTGAGTAAAAAATATTTTTACTAAAGGAATTTTTCTACAAAATATTCCTCTTTAGTCGTCTTAATAAATATGAGGCGCTAAAAAGGAATCTAAGGTTCTCAAAGTGAACTCCTGGTGAGATGTCAAATTCAATTACAATTGTAAATATTATGATGTTATACATGTCAGATATGTAAAATTTAATTTTACATGTCTGACATGTAATAATTTAAAATAATTTTAATGTAAAATTTAAACTAATATTATGATCCATATAGTTATTATAGGGTAAGTAGTTAAAAAAAGTATCCATTACCTACTAAACAAATAAATAATCATATTTACAAAAAATTTAATCATTCATCCAATAATTCAAAATCATTTTAGAAAACACACTCCTACCTGCAGCACCACACTCCAACTCCAGTCCCTTCCCACTAGCATCCTCTCTTATCCCTAAGTATCTGGATTTTTTTAATGTATTCGGATGTAAAAATGATCAATATACCTCAAGATGTCCCTACGTGATGAAGCCCGCGTCGTAAAAAATAAATCAATTAAGTGGACCATTACAAAGTGTAATTTTTATTTTCCCAGATGGAGAGGTTCCACATAGTTAAGCCTTAAATGATTACTACCATTTTATGAACTTTATTCCGCAAGGTCGCATTTCATGACTTTGGCAAAAAACCGGCTATTTCAAGATAAAAACCTATGAGTATGACGTTTATGACTTTTTCCCGTCACTGATTATTACTAATATGTACACATGTACAAAAATTTTACGTGAATCTGTCCGTGAGCGAATATCGTTCCAACCGCTTTAAGGCACGATGCCGTCGTCAACGCTTCACCCTCAACTATCACCCACGCGATTTCCCTTCTTCTCCTCCGTCCTCCTCATCTGTCATACACCCTGCCTCGGCGCCCGTCTCCACCAACCCTCCTTCACTCCCCGTGCACCCTGGTCTTCCTCCCACTTCTTGCACCCCCACCGTTCTCTCACACCCAAGTCTTGATCCTCGCATAAATTCACACCCTTCCCTTGCACTTTTGTCCACCTCCCTCAAGACTTGTGCGCGCGGCGTCTTACATTGTACCATCAATGGCTGACATTCTGCAGCCAGATTGGTAAGACTTGAATGGTGAAATCTCCGACAGCGACAAATGTCAACCTGGTGGACTCACTGAGGAATGCGTCGGATTCACCATTATTGACATTGAAATTTTTTCAGTTTTTAATGTTGGACTTGGTGATTGAATGATATTTATTTCAATTAAACCATAACAGCTCTATTGAAACAAACTATTTCACTATGCACCTCCGCGTAGTCGATTTACATGTCCACTTTATATTTTCTCTTCCTGGATTTTGTTTTCTTCTTCAACAGAGCAGCAACAGCACTGAAATGGCAGAAAATACAACGCACGTCCTTTTCTTGCCACTTTCTTGCGGCTACATTGCATGACATGGCATTACATTGAATCAAATTGCATTGCAATGCATCTAATTGCATTACATTGCATCTAATTGCATCAAATTGAATTGAATTTGATTATTTTGCATCACATCACATTTGATATTATTACATTGCATTAAATTGCGATTACTTTGCAAGCCCCGAGGTCTACAGACGACGCCATATATTTATATACGTAGAAGCCTCACGAGAAATGCCCTGCACCAGAAATATCTCCATGTGCACAGGGAGATATTTCCTTATCTGTATCCTTCTCATGACTCCCCTCGCCCACTCTACCTCTCCTGGGGAATTGTATTTGAAATATTCCAGATAATCCCAGTGTCGTAACTGAAGAGTCACGAAGCGCAGAAACGATCATTTCAAAGTATAGCCGTTTTTTATGAACTGTGACGGATATCGTAAATGTCTGATTTGCTGCTTGTCGCAAACCTCTATGTTGAACTCCAACAACGATATATCCGTGTGAACAACACATTTGTAAAGGCTGTTGAAGATTTTACGAGTGGTTTAGAATGAGTTTGAATACTTGGGACGAAAAATAGCCCCTGATGGAAGTAGCCCAAAATAAATGTGGGGTAGAACATTCGGAGAAATGACTGCCTTAATAGTATTAAAAAATACTCTTCACATCCAACTCCATCGATATATCTATGAGGAAAAAGCTGGTTAAAAACCTGTGTGTGACGTTTGTTGTTGTTTAGCAGCAAGACATAGACTGTGGTATAAACGAAGAAGAAATATTTGGAGGCTTTTGAGATGTGGTGTCATAGAAGAATGTGCAAGATTGGCCGGACTGGACCAAGAGGTGCTGTCGGCGAGTCGACAAGTGCCGGACCGATAGGTACTGAGAAAAGTGAAGGAGGAACGGAGCCAGTGGAGAACGGTGAAAAGACGGGGTGGATGGATCGGTCATGTACTGTGGCACTAGGAATTGGTGAAGGCGATTTTTGAAGGGACGGTTGAAGGCAAAAGGTATAGAGGAAGACAAAGACTGAAATATTGGAAGCAGATAATGGAGGACATGGGATGTGGACGGGTTCTAGAAATGAAGAGGATGGCAGAGGATAGAGGGAGTTGGAGGACTGTCGCAAAACATTCTTGTTGGGTTGAGAACTGGAGAAGGAGAAGGCGTGCAAAACTTAGGGACCATCGGGATTGTATATTGTGACCCCTTTGTTGCGCTATCGGGATAATCTTGGAGGGTTCTAAATATCCTACCTGGCCTCATCTTCCTGCTACCTCCCCTCGTCTCCCCTCACTCCCTCATTCGCCCTCCCCGACTGTCCCCCGTCTTGTCTTGATCGTTTCGCCCGCTCCCTGCTCTGACTCCTTCCTCTCGAACACTTCTCCGGCGCCCAATGGGAGGAAGAGTGTCGAGTGCCATTACCTACTTGTAGCCACGACGCAAAGTCAACGCCGCTGTTTCTGACTTGTGGACAAGGTTGTCGCCCATGCGATGAGACCGTTCGCCTGGCATTAAAGCCACTGTAAAATTACGAAGTCAATACTAAGGTAGTTTGAGCGCCATAACATTTGACCTAAAAATCAATCCAATTTATCTCATTTTAAGGAAAAACATCTCACTCTTCCAAGAACACCTAACTATTAGCCATTTACCGTACTAATATCCGAGATTTTTGACGGGAAAAACCAGCCCTTTCTCATGGGAAATGGTAAGTATATGCACTCCAGAGAGACTTTATTTAAAACATGAGGAATTTCGAACACCCACATATCGTCAAAAATCAACAGCGTATAGTTTGTATGTTTTCTCAAATATTTTTGAAAATTAATCCCATAATCATCTCAGTATTTTTTCAGGATCGCGAAGAAGCCTTCCGTTGTGATGGAGTTTTAAACGTACCGCGTGAAAAAATGAGTCGGGTTAAAGACTTATGCAGATATTTTTATTTAATTTCTTACAATTTGTCTTATTAAAGTATATTACTGCTCCATTAATAATGCAATATTTAATTCATGCTTCCTACAGTTGCATTATTAAAACGTATAATTCGAATATGGTCACCATTGTGACTAGGGAGCTATCTCGCTAAAATACCTTAATTTAGTCACAATGTATTTTCACCAAGTTGCGCCAAAATATATAGAGTTTTCAAGTTATCTAGTTGTATTTCTAGTACTTGTCATTTATCGATCTCTTTTCCGCGTTTTTCTGCCTAGCGAGTAGTGAGCGCGAGATACTTCCCTAATCATTATAGAGACCATATTCGTTTTCGTCATACAAACGTTTTAATTTCACCAGCTATGAGACATACGAATTAAATATTGCATTATTAATGGTGCAATAATATAGTTTTACATGACAGAAATTGTAAGTAATCAAATGAAAATATCTAATTAAGTCTTTAACTTGTTTAATTTTTCACGCGGTACGTTTGAAACTCCATCAAAACGGTTTATTGTGATCCCGAAGAATTTACTGCGGCGACAATATGATTTATTTTCAAAAATGGTTAAAAAACACACAAACTACACACTTGATTTTTTGACGAGATCTAGGTGACATAACTTCGTCATTTGTTAAATAAGGTCTCTCTGAAGTGTATACATGTACCATTTCCTATGTAAAATGGCTGGTGTTTTTTGCAAATATCTCGGAAAGTAATGTGGTAAGCGATTGAATTTTTGGTGTCAATGGTAGGGTGATATATTTTTCTTTTACATGAGACCAAATTAATTGATTTCTACGTAAAATGATATTTCGCTCAAACTACCTTAAGCCCTCTTCTCTTACTTCCAAAAATGTTAGTCTTTTCTTGCTTTTCCTTCTTGCTCCTCTGCCACCACTTCTTCCGACCAAATATCTTCTTTCCCACCCGGTCCTTGATCCGATCTCTCCAGGGCTGCCTTCTTCCCCTTCCCGAAGTCGCTGTCAACCCACGTTCCATTCCAATCCATCTCCCATTCCCGCGATTTGTCCGATTCAGCCCACTCGCACTGCGCAGGGCAATACAACATAAATAAGGGGGATCGGGTTACTGGTGTAGCTGGCTTCTCAAAGGGCCAGCGGTCGAGTCCCAGCCATTAGGAGTGAGGGAAATCCGTGATATAACTGGAATAATTAACTTAACAGCGGGGAAAGTTATGATTCCGGAACCTACAGGATGGTTCAAAAGTCTTGTTACGATTACGGAAAATCAGAACTTTTTTTATATTTCAACATATATACATGAAAAAAAGATGAAAATGTTAATAAATACATCGTTTTATTTGTTATTGCTACAGATGTTGAATGTGACCTTCATTTGAAGCACGGCACACATCTGCACGATCGGAGAATTCATCCCCGACCGTGAAGATTTTATCCTTCAGCAAGACGAAGCACCAACGCATTGGCATTTGTCAGTCCGTAGGTTCCTCAATGAACAGCTACCTCAACGTTGGGTCGGTCGTTGCGTTGCTTCAGATCTGGGGCTTCACAACTGGCCTCCCCGTTTCCCAGACTTAACTGCGTGCGATTTATTTTTTTTGAGGGTTTGTTAAGGACGCAGTTTAAGTCCCTCCCTTACCTACTGATGTTTAAGAATTAAAAAAATGCATCACAACTGCACTGAACACGGTTACTCGGGACATGCTACACAAAGTCTGGAATGAATTCTTCTATCGCGCAGATATGTGCCGTGCTTCAAATGGAGGTCACATAGAAAATTTGTAGCGATAACAAATAAAACTTGATGTATTTATTTACATTTTCATCTTTGTTTCATGTATCTTTGATGAAAAATATAAAAGTTCTGATTTTCCTTAATCATAACAAGACTTTTGAATCACCCTGTATAGTGGAAGAACCCCTTTCCGTCGTCAAAGTAGAAATGCTCAGCCGAATGACACTGTTAGAGCCATTCTAATTAGTCCCTTTTGCTGAGGAAAGTATTCTACCTGGATCAGTTTCATTGTGGCAGCGAAGTGAAGGGCTTGCAGTTTTCTGTGTGGTGAAAAATAATCACCATAATTTTTATCCGGTAATCACCATAATTTTTTCTTCGACTTTGATTAAAACATCCCAAGAATTGTACACACCATGATTGAAATGGCAAATCTCATTTTTATTCCTTTTCTTATTTGGTTGGTACTTTGATATAATCGTTGTAGAAATAATTTTTATTTTTAGTTTTCGTGTAATTTCTAAAATTTATATAGCGATGTGAATGATTGAAATGGTAAATCTATTTAATTCACCTTTTCTAGTGTATTATGAAGAATTCTTTGAAAAATTAGTTATATTTTGAGTCTTCCTGTTGTTGCTTAAGTTTTAAAAGTAAAGTGAGTGATTTCTCTCCTGTGGAATTCCGCAATTACGTGCACTTGCAGATGAATCCGTTGGTGTATAATGTGGCTATTCTCCCGGTAATCACCATATTCTTTATACAGCGAGTTTCAACAGATCGGGAGTACATTTAGATGAGAAAGCTTAGAGGATTTACGTCTGTATACAACCGCGCGAGCCGCCATTTGGGCGAAAAGCAGGGGGCTGTGGGACACCAGCCGTGTAATGGTGTAAAGGATGAAGTTGTGGGCAGTGAAATGGTAAAGAGTATTGTAGGCGTGTTTTAGGTTTTAAGCTTTTATTATGGTCACTTACTACGCGTGGAAAAAAAGAATTATAGTGCCTATCTGCTCGGCAATGTATCTCTCTCATTTCATCGCGTTTGTCGGACTTAGGGATGTCGTGTGGCGTCAATGTAATATTCTCTGTCGCCCTGAATTACAACAGCTCTGAATTTCTCAAGCAAACTCAAGTCTATCACGCAGCCTTAGTCTCTGGCTGCTCCCAGCCTAATCCCTGTAATAGCTGAAGGACACTATATGTTCGCTCATAGCAGTTTTTAACAAATCGCGCAGCTTTTCTTTGTATTTTATTTATTTTTGGGTTAATTTTTTCTGTCCAGGGACATTTGCAGATTGAGCCTGAAAAAATATTTAGTACGGAAAGGGGTGGAAAAAAGTTATGGTACTTCAACGAACATCTGCCCAGCGTTTCCGTTTTGCACGGAGAGCTTAGTCCGTTTCCTCACGACAAGATCGAGACGAATCGTCAACTCTGTTCAGTTAACTTGCGTGATAAAGAAATTTGAGTCGGGCGAAGGATCCAAGTATATTAAAAAATCTGTCGGCATTACTATTGGAAAGTTTTCCCAAATTATGCTAAGATTTGGAATCAGAGTGGTAGATCGTTTGATAACTCTGTTCCTGATAATGATGAGTGCCTTCAAGACCCGTGCCGCGGTAAGGGAATGACTCTTTTGCACATGGTAGGAGTTAATGTTCATGCCCGTCAGCTTCTAAGGGAAAATACGGAAATAGATTTCATGAATGTATGTGAACGACGAAATATTATCTTTCCTCGCATTTTTCCCGCGGATTGAACTTGAAAATAAAAGGCGTTCAATGGGAGAATAGGAAAACATCAAGAAAAATAGTAGCTGTCTATCTTATTTAAATGCCATTTTCATTAAATGCTGTTTTAAAGAAACTAATTGTTATTTATAATTGATTGAAAATAAAATAGATCCATCTTACTGTCTTACTTCTTGAGTTATTAGGTAATTACTCCAAACATTTCAAAGAACTACGGAACTATCCGCGTTGTAACATTAACGATGTCAACCTCTCGTGATCGGATAATTGTGTGATCTGTGCAAAATCGAGGGATCTGGGCTTGATTCCCAGCCCAGGCGAATGATTTTTCCACTGTCGATTTCTCACAATTTCTCCGAAAACTGAAGTCATTACATTGTGATTCCATACAAATGGCGCTGCAGTGGCGCCTATGTCCAGGGTCGTTCGATTCGATATATCCGTGGCTCTATCGATATGGGTCTTCGCAACCATTTCTACCACGTGACCGCCATAAATGTGCTAGTTGAGCATTTTTTTGCCATAACACAACCAAGGAAATGGGCGGATAAGCGGCGCAAGTTGTCATTTCGAATCCAAAAACGCCGAACAACCTATACTATGCTTATGGATAATACAGATAAAAAAGCGCATTAATGGCTGGCTTATGTACGTTGCGAAGACCTATAACGAAGGAATAACACAATTGATGCCGAACGACCTTGGTCTATGTCTATAAAATAGTACTCATTATATATATTCGTGGAAGAGTGGAGTTTTTTGTGCCTTTATGTTTGTTTTCAATCGGTAACGCGTTCCATCAGCGAAAGCATGATTTTTATAACATTTGTAAAAGAACATGTAATATGAAATTCGTGTTGATTCACATAGTCTTGGTGGAACCTTCTTGAATAAGTCCATCAAAAACGCACGATCCCCGTCTTTCCGTCTCATCGGACGTCCCTCCTTCCTTCCTCTGTCCCCAGTACCTCCCGCCTCAATACCCTTCTCCGCCTCAATCCCCTACCAGCCTCAATTCTCTCCCGCCTCAACCATCCCGTCCGCCTCTGCCCAATAACCCTCCGTTCTTTTCCACGCTTTCGCGACTCCGTTTCGACAAGATCCCGGTGGTCTCCGGATGGAATTGTCGCCCGGGCAAATCCCCCGTGCCCGCCACGGATGCCACAGACAGAGACCCATTCAGGCAGGTTTAAGGGGAGAGCTCTGAGCGATAAGTACGTGGACGACATGAGGGCGTTTCCCCACTCAAGCGAAAACGTCTCGACTGTGGAAGACTCACGGCTCAGTCTCAGTTTACTCTTTCCAGTTACGATTACCTTTCTCGAAAATAGCTTTTTCCGGTTCTGCCGACGAGGAAGTTTTTCACTTTGGTACTAGCACTCTGAAGCTTGCTGTTGTCGAGCGACCATTACTTGCTGAATTTCACACTCGATGCTGTGAGTGGACATGCCAATTATCCGGTGGCATACAAACCTACATATACATACTACCCTGCGGGCCGCCACATGGGTGTGTGGTAGGGGGTGTTAGGCCACCAGCTGTGTAAGGTGTAAGGTTTTGAGAGGTAAAATGGCGACATGTATTATGGGAGTGTATTTAGTGGAGCTCAGTTTTTCTTGTGGTTGCTTATTGTGCGCGGAAAGAACGAGTTTTTGTACCTATCTGTTCGGCTGTGTATCTCTCTTATTTTATCGCTTGTGTCAGACGTACAGATGTAGTGAAGCGTCATGATAATATTCTCTATGTCGCTCTGAAATACACCAGTTCTGAAATTTTAAAGCAAGCTAAGCCTAGCGTGTAGCCTCCGAGTCTCTAGAGGCTCCCACCTTAACCCCTCTAAAAGTTGTTTGACAGTATATGTTCGCTCATAGAAGTTTTTAACGAAGCGCGCTGCTTTTCTTTGTATTGTTTTAATTATTTTGGCTAAATCTTTATGAATAGTATCCCAAATGCTCGCGGCGTATTCGAGGTTTGGCTAACAAGAGCGAGGAAGCATCTCTCTTTTATTTTTTCATCAGAGGACCTACCTATTATACGCTTAACAAAACCTAGTTCCTTTAATGCTGTGCCGCATATGCTTTGTGTGTATGTTCCCCATGATATATCAGAAGTTAAGGTAATTCCAAGGTATTTTACTGTATCTAAAGATTTTACGTTTACTCCGCCCACAGTATAGGTATGGCATTTGTGTGATGACTTTCGCAGGAAGTGAACTGTGGTGCATTTACTAAGATTAAATTCTAATGCCCACTCCTGGAACCACGAATGAACGTTGTTAAGGTCCGATGACAGAATTTCTAAGTTCGCGTCTTTGCTTATTTCAAGGTAGATAACCTTATCGTATCATAAGGATGCGTGAAAGTATTATGAAGCAAATAGATAGGTCCTGGAAAGAAACGCTAGTGAAGTCTGAGCGGTTGGAAGAAATTCAGGTAGAAATGTAAATCCATTTATACTGATAATCAATTTAGATTTATATCTAATAGACCTATGATGATTGAAATTAATGAGTATTTTCGTGATAGCGGATACTGCTGTATCTCTTAGGTGACTAGGCATATCGCCATTCGTAGAAGTTAATTAGGAGCAAAATTTAGTCAGATAAAAGATCGATTTTAATTGTGAATTCGGTGATTGTGATTAATTTTCCAAAAATGTTTTGTAAATTAATTGACATTAAAGTGTGCTTTAAGGATTCTAAAAACCTTCAGTTTAAAAGTTGCTCAGCCGCGGCACCTGCCCGATCCATCACAAACGTATGTGACATTATCTTTTTTCCATTGCGTTTGTTCTTTCGAGCCGTACTAAAAATATTTTTCAGCCTTCTGCGTTTTCTCCAACAGTGATACCTTATGCTATCGCTTACGTTTTCCATCTTTCATTGCTTCCTCGTGTCTGTGTCCGATGCTCTTCTGGGAGTCTACTCGGGACAAGGATGGCCTACCGGACGAGTTTGAGTCATAGGCTATGGAACTTTCAAAAATACTGTGGAAGTGGAGAGAGGAAGGTTTTCTAGTGCGGTGGGTCAATCAGAGAAACCTTTACAATTGATGACCAAACAAGCGTTTCGGAAATTGGGTTGATTCTCCCCTACCAGGCGCCCCGGTTCGACTCGTTTCACACTGAGATCTCAAGACTGTGTCCCTGGTATAGTTATATCGATGGGTGATTTTCATCTCTTGACTTGCATGTAAATACCGCATACATTTTTCACCTAGTTTTGTGACTCTCCTGCCTTCCTCTTTACCTCTCCATTCTTCCACGCCACCTCCTCCACATCTGCCTCCTCTCTTTTCCGCGCAGATCTGCGCCAAGAACTCTTGCGGGATCCATAAAGGCGAGATGAGTCCGCCCCGCACTCGGACCGTGGTCTCCGTTTTTTTTGCCATCCTCCGCTGCGGGGGTCCAGCTATCTCGCCGGCGAATCGACTCGGGGAAGCGTCGCCGTTGAAGTTGTTAAAAAGCACGAATTGAATTAGCTCACGCGTCCTCGTAGCCTGCCGTCTCACCCGAGAGGCGCTGGCAATTAAAGCCCACAGCCGGGCAATTTTTTTCATGGGTGGCACTCCCCCAGCCCCTCTCGTAAGTCAGCCGGCCTTAAACCATCTCCTAAAGCGCTAAAGACTCTGCGTCCGACTTAATTGGGCAGCACTGGGTGTGCTCTTTTTTCCTCCCTCGCTCGGAGGGAAAGTCTTCAGTTTTTTGCGTCCATTGTATTGCGGTCGTCAAAGCGGGGAAGAGTGTCGAGTCGCAGCGGTCCATCGACGCGCGTCCATGGGCTGCTTCCACTTAGATCCGCGGCCGCACATTGCTCCCTCTCTCTTTCTGATGCAGTGATTATATCTACGACTACGTAATACCTTGCGAGGCACCTCAAGGGCGTTTGGCCGTCGCCGCCGGGAATACATTTTCGTCACAAGATTGAATGCTGAGCAAAAACTGTGTTTTTGATGTACACATATCCGTAATAAGGTAAAATGCTTTGTAAATATCCATTTATGGACGGAATTAACACGCAGTAGGGTGAAAAAATACTGATGGTGCATTATTTTTGTTAAAGTGTTCATTTAAAAATTAAAAAAAATAGGCTCAACTCTTCTCACATATAATCCGAAGTGTTTCAATTATAGCGAGTTCGGCTACTTAATGGAAAAGCTTCCTACTGAGCTGATCATGCAATTATGTGGAAACGTAACAAAGTGAATATGCTCGCCCACAGAGGGTTATGCACCAAATTTTGATTCGAATTCGTTTCATCGTGTCACAGTATAATTGGGTACAGGCCCTTTGTTAAATGTTTGTTTAATGTTGTGATACTTAGATGTGGGGAGATGGAGAATATACCGACTTTTGGGGAGGGTTGAGAAACTTAAATGAAGGGCTGGTGAGGCTCTCGATCTAAGTTGCCCCGGAAAATTGAGCATTCATCGGGTTGCAGCGAAATTGTTTCCTTGTTTGATGGCAGCCGAACAGAACGACCTCCCTCGACTATGACAACGCGCCCACCACAATTCCTTTTAAATTAGTGAGATTTCGGCTAAAAGTCAAATGACTGTCCTGTCTTAACCTCCCTCCTCATCCAGTCTACCTCCTTGTGAATTTGTAAAATTTCCTTAGAGTCATCGCTTCTAAGACGTCATTTTGACGCCATTGACGACATCAAAGAGAATTCGGCACGGGAAAGGGAGGTATTACCCTGAGAAGCACTCAAGGAATGTATGGCGAAACGGAAATAATCCTGAAATTAGTGTGTTCCTGATAAGGAGAATAGTTATAAGGATATAAGGACCAAAAGGTTATTAGCACTCTGAAGTTAATTTTTTACCAAATTCCCGATATTTTCTGAACAGCCCTCGCATTTGACAATGACATTTAATCGAAAAGGAGGTAATTAGCAGCTGGTTATGAAGGTTGCTGGGGTGCCAATTTATTTCCGTTTGTTCTACAATCCACTTCTCATGCCTCAAGGAAGGATGTGTAAGATTTCTGGGGTAAAACCGCTCAGATGATTGTACTCCTGAAGATGTTCAGCAAAAAGAGAGTTGGAATCCATGTTTTTATAACATCTGGTCAATCTTACCGTTGAAACTTGTCAGGAGGCGAAATTTCACTAACGTGCGCTACACCACAGGGAAAGGTATGCTACCAATGCAAGACTCTTTGAATAAATGTGTTGTATTGAGAGCACATGTAACGGCGCTAAATTGCCAGGAAACAATATTTGTAACCGATATGGTTTTTTTGGCAATGCCATGATATTTTAGCACATAACCGTAAGGCACTTGATATATATTTCGAAATAATTCGATCCTGTGCGTACAGATTTTCTCCTCGCCGTTAATTCATGTCAAAACTTAGTTATAATTAAGAATAAATTTTAAAAATATGATTCCTACGTAATATGTATCATTGTATTGTATGGTTGTATACGTATACAAATACGTAATTGTATGGTTATCTAACCGAATAAACAGATTTGTTTTGGCCAAGTGTGGCGAAGGAATTTATATCAACTTCTTTGAAAAGGTATTAAAATGGGCACTCAGTGAGTCATGATTATCTCCTGCCACCTTAAGCTTGAGATGCATAAATACGGCTGAAACTATTCTTTCTATAGTCTTGGCCCTTCACGGGAAACCCGGGAGTCGACCTTGACTTGGATGATGACTGTACTAGTCGCAACTTTTGGTGGGAAATGTAGAGTTATTACGGACTAAGCAAAATATTTTCATCAGTCGGGAGTTGAACTGCATATTGCCGTAAACAAAGTGTTGTATTTTTTAGGGTCCATTGTCCTGTTATTATTATCCTACTGTTGTTAGAGACGATATTAAAATATTCCAAATGTTTCGAAGTAGGCCCGCCTCTTTTGCAAAGAACTATAGCGAGAGTTTGAGAAAGCGATTGGCGCGCCGCAGTTGGGGAAGCATAGAAGGGCGGAGTGGAGGAATATTTATTAAGCCGAGCCTTTACAAGGAAAAGCGGAACTCAATTCTGACTGAGCAAAGTCAATGGCATCATCACCCGCCGCCATCAGTCCGAAGGGAATGTAGTTGATGAAGGTCAGTCATCTGAACGCGAATTGAATGAGATTATTAAGAGACACATAGGTTGTGCTAAATTTGAAGTCCGAAGGATGCAAAAATATAGCAACTGGAGCAGTTCACGTATTTAGTTGCTATACTGGGTGAGAATGGATCCAGTAGCAAGAATGTAAGGTGCATATGTCGAGAAAGAACTTATGATGAATGAAATCGTGGTCACTGCCATTTATTGTCAGACTCATTTAAATATAAGCTAAAATATTTGTGTATTGCTCGGCTAAATGGTCCGTAAACATTTTGATTTACGTTTAGAGGATGCTCCGCTCTCCTTTGTCTCTATCATGAGTTACCGATTTTATGACTGCATCAGTCTTAATTCTAATACCAGTAGTAGCTTTTCTGATGTATTCCATCCCTGATCATTGCTGAATCAGTCCATTAACATATTTTTTCTTTCATTCGTCTCCGGGTGCTGTCTTGTCCCAGAATGTCGTACAAGCTCAATCCTTTCTTCTTAGAGTTTCGGCGTTACTCATTTACGCCCTGCTTCGTAGGATCGAGTCTTTGGTGATTTCCTCGGTCTATTTGATCTTTAATTTCATTCTGTCATCACATTACGATAGCTACTAATTTTCCTTGCTGTGCTGATGTTAATTTGCTGAAAATTATTGCAATATAAAATATGCTTTAATGTTGGACTTCCTTAGATATGAACAAATCAGGCAGTACTTTTTTTTATGGATTTCAATGGTTGAATCGTCACTTTCAAGGTCATAAAACCGAATAGTTAGCCCTTCATATAAATATTCGATGTACCTTGGTAAGCATGAGAAACTAGTTGGTTGTATCACATTGAACATGAAATTTTAACGTGGAAACCGATCGTTTGAATAAACTTGTGTGGAACAGTGGAGAATGTATTTTTTCGCCATTAAAGTTAAAGCTTCCATAGTGTCTTGCTTATGTTATTACTCTGGTAATTTGTTTCTGCCAATCTTGGAAAATTGCGAATGAAATATATCACTCATGGCTCGGCTTACTGAAACTTATCGCATAATAGCTGAAGGGCAAAAGAGAAAAGTATAACAGTCAAATCTGTATTGAGCGGCCTCCACCGGAGACGTGAAATAAGGGCCTTAAGGACCTTAGGAGGTGAACACTGAAGGCAGGGATAAATTGAATGGCTTATATGTACTGGAAATTCATTCCGTTCCCGAAGAAATCGGCCGCTTGAAGAGGTGACCGCGGAGAGAGGTTTCTCTGTATTTGCATTAATTCGATAGTAATTGGCGATCATTGTTTACTAATGTGTAATGAAATCATTATGTATATTATTTATATTATATTATATATCTAAAGCCTAGAGAGGTGACCGCGTAAGGGAGGTGACCGAAGATTTCACTGCATACTCGATTTGCAAAAGATGACATCAATCAATTTCTACAATACAGTGCTACAATTTGTTGTAATTTTAAGTTTCATTGTTATAAGCACTATGCAAAAATCGAACTGAAGTCACTGCAGTAAACAGGCAGTTATCATTTTTTCGGTAAAACATATTTTCAGGCTCCGTAACAATTTCTTATGTGAGTGAGACAATATTCCATTTACCTGCGGTGAAGTTAATATGTAGTTTACTGGTTGTGGTTTGTCTTTTTACTTTGCTTTTTGTGGTTTTATTCTGGCTTATGAACAAAAAACCTCAACGGAAATCTTAAATTGTGCAGACCTATTATTCCAGTGATCATAAATTTTTCCTCGTCACCATTCAATTAAATGAAATTTATCAAATATTTGCTTGCGAGACGCAAGGGAAGGTACCATCACTTGGTCTTACGCTTAAGAACATTAGAATGCACGATACGTAAAGCTTAGCTGTATTAGCGAAATCACTCTCTGCAATACCGGGTCATGCCTCAATGGATTTTCCATTCGTCTGGTTTATTCTTGCCATTTTACCCGACTGTGTTAGGAAAAAACACTGGTAGTTTTCAACCAATTTAATTTTCGCTTACCTCTGGCAAATGTAATTGCAGTTGTGCTTCTCTGACCATCCGACCAGCTGTCGCAAGGGAAATCTGGTACCGAGAGTTCATTTTGACGGTGAGTAAGGATTACTAAGGGTTTGTCAAGTAGCCAGGGACATACTTTGCTCAAGAACACCCAAACAAGAATGACGGGATGGAGGCAGAGATGCCGGTTGACATTTCCTCTCGTGGCGAACGCATTTCCTTTTTCAACGCGCAGACAAATGCCTCATTCACAATGGGAGCTGCGAAGCCGTCACTACGCTTTCGCGTGAAATGTTTTAATCGGCCTGCTCAGTGGAACTTCTCCATAGTTTGCAGTATTCGTTTTTCTGTTCATTGGCGTTGAAAAAATTTATCGACTGCTGAAAATCTCGGTTTATGGAGCAGAAAGGGATTTGAGGGACCCAAAAGGCTTTCCATGACGACGCTTTTTCTGAACACAAAGACGCAAAAAGATTTTTTTTTAATTCTCGAGTGGTATTTGAGAGAATCCGCACAAAAATCAAGTTGCTGCCCATCAAAACCTTCACTTTTTGGCTTTTTTTTATTCTGAAAATCGCATATTAAATAATACTTCTTATTTTGAGCTCACAGTTTTAAAATAATTATTTTATATTGCTTGATGCATTTTGATAATATTTTTCTCCCAAAATAGACTTTTTAGGACAGCCACCGATGTAATTTGTCCAAAGATAGCGAACTTATCACTATGTTGACATTCATATTCGCTAGCATAGAACTCCTCACCTGAATAAATCTTTTATAGTGACAGCTGCTAAACTATGGAACTCATTACCATAAGAAATAAGAAACTCAAAATCAATACGTATGTTCAAATCAAAATTGTACAAACTACTTTTAAATGACGCTTCTCAGTTCCCTGCATAACAGATAACGCTGCTCTATTAACTTACATGAAGTGGGAAAGAATGTATATATTTAATTTTGATCGTTGCTAAATTTTCGAACTGTGATCTCTATTATGGTTCTGAATGCAATAACAAGTACTGAACAAGGATGTTTTCAACATTCCTGATATGTATATATATTGTGAAACTGAAAACCGGCGAATTAACATTTCATGGGATTGCAATGTATATTATTTTTTTGTAACTATTACTACATTTCTTCTTTTTTTATTTATTTCTATGCTTTTCTTACTTGTGTAATAACTATATAAAATATCTCATGGGCTAGAATGGCCCACGATAATATATGAATTGAATTGAACTTAAGGCCTTAATGAAATATAAAGTGTTCGATAAAGAAAGCATCGAGTTTGCTGTAGTCGTTCAGGACCTTAATGAATACTGTTGCGTCAATGTGACATTTTCGTTTTGATTTCCGTATCTTCATGATTTTAACATAGAAAGTTACATGGCGTGTATTTTGGCACTCTGGCTATGGTGCGTTGCAGAGAGGTAAATTATTTGTGAATGAAATTGAGGTAGTTTGGAAAAAATGTGATCCCTAATATTGTACATGAAGAGTCATTGCATCTATGAATGGGTCCAAGGCGGTCTCTTGGCATAAAGATCGGAGTTTCCGGTTTATCACCAAAATTAAATTTATTGACTTTTTCATTCTTGGTTGCAAAATGAACGATAAAGCGTTTGAAATTACTATGGTTTTTATTACACTCATACCAATCATCTGCTCGTTCGTGGGGTGCCTCTTATAAACCAGTTCGACCATATAAATTATTTCAGATAACCAGCTCCTCAAAAGCCGTTGGAGATGCGCAGGTCATGTACCAGGTTAAGATTAATTATTGCTAAATAATAGCCATGTTAAATTCCACACTTATTTCACCAACTTGATAATGGCAAGTATAGCAGAAACCATGGCGGCGTCGAGTGAAATGAAGTATGGAATATAACGAGATGTATTATTTAAGTATGTTTACGGTATTAAAGTCTGCTGCTTATACGGTGAGTAAATTTCCATCAGTAAAAATCGGCCTGGACCAAGAAGTGAGCCATGGTTTTTAGCCTTTTTGGAATAATGCTTTGATCACTTTGCTACCCAGGCTTCCTAATAACCGTGGCTATGTTGCAGGAGACGATGGAACTTGATCTTAAGCCCCTGCGGTCCGTCAAAGATGGCAACGCAATGGAGGAGGATGCTTCAAAGGAGCCACTTCAAAGTAACTGTATCCTAAACCAGTTCTATTATCTTTTTCAAATGTCTTTGAGGCTAGGAGGCAGGCCTGAAATTTGTGGGGGTGGGCGCCTTTCGTGCGAGTCCACAACAGTGCGAAGGCCTACGCTGCCGGGGAACTGCCACTGAGAGGAGTTCTAGTCGACGTTGCCGACATGATTATCTCTAAGCCGGGGAAATCACGTAGCCCAAAATGATAGAGGCCCTGTCGTGATGAGGCTTGACAACACAGCAAGAAGAATCGGCAAGAAGAACCGCACAACGGAGGCCTGAGAGTGAATTTTCGAGGCTCTTCGCCACGCCAAGTGTACCCTGATTGGCTTTGGGAAGGTCACATGACGAGCAGCTTTATTTTTGCTCACCCCCCACAAATTTTAGTCCTGTCTTCAAGTCCCTAAGACATTTGAAAAAGATAATAGCTCCATCGTGTCCTCCAAATTTTCCACGATAAGCGTAGTGGTCTGCGCATTGCCCCGGAAAGTCAAAGGCTCCTTGCTCAATGCTCGGTCCAGTTCAATTGCTTCCCGTGGTAATTTCAATAAATGTTGACATTCTGGTTTCTCGCAAAGTTAGACCGGAGACTTTTGCAAAAGTATAATATTACTAGAAAAGTTTGAATCGAGCAATGCACGAGATGAATCGGATTGTATAATTTTTACCCCGCACCGCATCTCCAGAACTGACGGAAGTGATGAAAAAGGCACTCGATCGAAAAGGTTGATACGAAAATTCCCTCTTCCCGTGCATCATGAAGGATTGCAACAGGACTGAAGCGAGGTGCTAATCTATCGTTACTCACGCTACACCCTCCGCCTCCCTCTTCCTCCTCCATGGCTGGTGCCCTGGTTCTTCCTGCCACACACCCTTTTGGCGGCTCGCTGGAAAGTATCTAGGTCTAAAAGGCCTTAAGGCATTAGCAGTATGATCCCTGTCCTTATTTTCTCACGCTAATCCTCATATTTCAGGCCTTAAAGCATTAGCAGTGTGATCCCTGCCCTTATTTTCTCACGCAAATCCTTATATTTCTGTCAATTGTCATGACTAAGCGCCATCTGGAGAAATGCGCCAACTCTTTTTTTATGCCAGCACACTCCAATAATGGCACCTTACAGTGATATGAGCGATGTAAAAATTAGCGAAAAACTATGCACGCGAGTACTTATTGATGACATCGATTGATAAATGTGAAATAATGCATGTTTCCTATTAGGTTTATTGACAATTTTATGCTATTCAAACACGTAGTCCTCTGGTACTCGACAGAAGTATATATTTAAAAAAAGCTTTAATCCAGATTTTCTCCATCAATACGAAATAACACGTTTCATACCGTTATAATGGTCATGAACTAATTCGAGGTGTTTTCCTGAGTATATGACACGTACTAAGATATAATTTGGGATTCAATTTCATATCCCGCGACGTAAATCCAAGCCATAGCAACGCAACAAATTGAGGTGTAAATTTCAAAATAGAATTCTTTCATCACATGTGTTACTACATGCTCGTCAATTTCCCTTCTATATACAGATATACTCTAGTGAAATGTGGCCCAAGAAGTTTTTTCGACTTACGTGGAACTTCATGAAAATGTGCGCTCAATGATCCATGCCTTTCGCTCCCACCATCTTTTGTCTGCCAAGGTTATTTTTGTGTTGCTTTTGTTGCTTTAGTTTAAAAGTGATTGCAGATAATGAGATTCATGAATTCTGATGAGGTTTTCTTCAGTTGGCTTCTGTTCTCGACCACATTTTATGTATATTCTTGCTTGCTATTTTTGATGATTTGGTACTCATTGTAGCTCAACTCATAACCAAGTTTGCGAATCAACTTCGACAAACTATGAAATCAAATAAGTAAGGTTCAAAGTGATATGACGTAAAAATACGTGATCATAAACACTGAAATAGAGATATTCCATGATTTGGAGATCTTAGGTAACTTAAATGCATGTAAATTTGTTTGTGTATTCATTCCAAAAAAGATGTTCAACCATATTTAAGGTGTATATTCTTACAAGGATTGATTAGACTGACAAATTTTGTCACAACTTTCGTTTGCTTCTCCAAATGTTACTTGTGGTATTTTGGTAAACCATCTGCTACATTTTATTATGATGATTTAAAGATATTTAAAAATAATTTGATTTAAAGATAATGGAATCGATGGCAAAATTGTTTAATGAATACATTTGGCAATTGAATGGTGATAAATTATTACTTTTAATAGCAGTTTAAAGATAAATTTGTATTCACGTGCGTGCCAGGGGCGCTCTAGACTATTAATATTCCACATTTAACTTATCCGACCTTAAGATTACTGTGTAGTTTGAAACTGTGGCCGTTGTAAAGAATAAGGAATAGGAGAATAAAAGTAGAAGAACTTGCCTATTTTAAGGTGGACCGGTTCCACAAAATTAACCCAGAATCTACTCGTCTTATTTATTAATCGGACTGCATGGTCCTGCGTAAGCTATCATTGTCATTCAGGCGGCGGGAAAATGTGATAAAAATAATGATTTGTCATTTCTATGAATACATGAATGATTGTTGAATCGTTCCTGCGTAATGGCAGTGGGAAATTTATGAAGCGAGTCGAGGGGGAAGATGGTCGTCGAGTTAGCTAACCCTTCTCTTCCCTTCTTAGTCCCTTCGGATCGAGGGCCTTTGAATTCGCAGGCGGCGGGGTCGATGCCCGTGGCCGTCGGATGAGTGCGAATCGCAGAATGACATCAACAGCTTCGTTGCGCGCGTGCTGTCGTTGTCGATTGGCGGCGCGGGGCTTCGAGTGTTGCTCGTCGCCACCTCACCCTCCCTGCCCGCCGGCATCCTTGCCGCCGACCGAGCCGAGAGGTTATTGCCGGTGCAGAAGCGTCCCGGGCAGGCGCCGCGGCTAACGCAGGAATCCTCGTCCGGCTTTAGGGGTCCTGCATAAACTACGTTGCCGCTTTCGGTGTTTATTTTCCCCCTATGTTGACAACCCACCTATGTTGACAGCCCACCTATGTTGACAGCCGTAGTATTTTTCCCAACCCCTACCCCTCCTCCCCGACATGTAGCGTTGTATCTACAAATAAAACTTTCAAAAAAATTATTTTCTCAATTATTGAGTTAGTTTATTTTCAGGGACAGGTTGAAATGAGACAAATGAAGCAGCCGAATGACATCAAAGAGATTCTTCTAGACATATCTTATCTCAATTGGAACAAGTAATTTTCATTTTTAAATTTTAAATGATTCACATGTAGTTTTAAAAAAATTATAACTTGTCACGAGATCACGATTCAACTCGCGAGATGGTTAAAATGTAAGAAATTCGATGGTATGAAGACTAGCAACATTGTAGAGGCAAAATTTCAGTTATATTAGGTTGAAGTAGAAGCTTGGGGTGTAAGAAATACTCCGCGCGCCCTTTCTCATGTTAAACTCGGTTGAATTGCAGACGCGATGTTGACGAGTACGAAACGTAAACAGGCGTATTTTAACAGCCACGTGACTTTGAGAACTCCCCCCTTCCCTCTCGTTACCCGCCGCAGGTTTTTGGACGGCCCCCTCCCATCCTGAGTTGGTAACGAAGTCTATGCACGATCCCTTACTTACGCCTCGACTGTGTAGCATTCGATATGCGAGAGACCCAAGGAAGAAAGATTTAATCCACGAATTAAATTATATGCATTACAATCATTGTAGTTCGGGAAAGATTTTTCTCCGGTCTTAACAGAGACCACATTCGTACTTTTCTTATTTCAGCAGCCGTAGGAAGCTTTAAGAAAATATTGAAATATTAATGCTATTAAGTCATTGTTTTATATTTTTAAAGTGCCCTGTATTGAAGTGAAAGTGTCTGAATAAATATTCAACTCGACTCATCATTTTCTTGCTCGGTGAAAATGCCTTCACGTGCGGTGCTTTTTTTTTGCCATTCTGCAAAAATAGCTTCGTCGGGTAATGAATTCACTTTTTTCATCGTTGAGGAAGCATACACATTGCACGCTGTTAAATCTCTGCAAAGATCTTGGTGAAAGAAATTCCTCATCTTTTACAGAAAGTTCCTCTGTATAATTTACGGGTACCAATTCACTTGGAAAACAGCTTTTTTGACATATATCTCGAGAAGTGTTGGGGAAAATGGCTGATATTTTGGTAACTGAGATGGAAAGCTGAGATGTCTCCCATTACAATGAGACTACATCAATTGAATCCTTGGGGAAGTGGTATATTGCTCAAACCACTGCGACAGCGAATTGACACAGTGGGAAAGGAGTCAAAAATGACCAAAACGGATTGATTTCCAACAGTCACACTTTTTTTAATATACTAAATTACAATTATGATTACACGACAATGAGGCCCGCAGGCTAGCTGCCGAAACTTGACGAACGATGCCTGCTGACGAGGTACACACTTCGGTGGCTGGCAGAGGAGAGAGCCGCTGCGATGAAACGTCCGGTTGGTTGAGACGGCGGCGAAGAGGAGCACTATTGCCACAAAGTTCCGAAAAGAGGACGCCAGATGCGAATTCACTATAAAAGTGGAGTACCTTGTTCTTGTCGCGCAATATCGCCGACAACGCGCAATATCGCCGAAAGTGCGCACTTTGAAATCTCCCTACCGCACTTAAAACATCTCGCGTTATGTCCGGCTCGCGACGATGTCCGCGAGCGAAAATGTCCGCGTCGAAATTATGGCCAAATTTGTGCCGAAAATTCGGCACACTACGTTAACCCTAGAGATGTGCAACCCTGTCTCTCAGACCGGCAATATAATCTCTCTGGTGACGCAGGCGAAGTCTGATATTTTGTTGTTCATTGTAATCGGTAGCTTCCCATTTTGTACTTTTCCACCGATATACAAGCCGAAAAATCACTTCGTGTTCGCATAATGCTTCTTACAGATACTTACGGTCCCGCAGACCGTGCATCACCACTAGTGTCTCCAAATACTACCCATTTTTGAGTGTTTTATAAAATATGATATGTTAAAAATGTGGATAAGTGATATCTGACATATAATGAAATGGATCCTTTTTTTATGAACCCATTCCTTGTAACAGTTATTTTTCTCTTGTGAAGAAAAATCATGCTACTCTAGTCTACCCATTTTACCGTGAAGCATAGATTGATAACAAACTTCAGTACCTTCTCTTTTTATTGTGAAACTTGTGGTACATATTTTTTAATTCACTTTTTAATGCTGCTATTTCGAGACCATGCAGAAAAAAAGTTATATCATCTTTTTAAAAACTCCAAAGTCCTAAGCGGTCCAGGAGACCGACGTCACTACGCATGTTCCGATAATTCACGTCACTACCGTAGGGTTGAGAACCTTGCGTATAATAAGTGCTGCAGTGGCCCTTTTACATAGATTTTTTACACAATTACAAAGCGTTTCAACACATGGAATCACCATTAACTGCTTGACACTTTTAGTAAAGGAGATATCATATTCATATGGTTGAAAGTTTTTGTGGATACAGGAAACAGGAGTGAGATGGAAGAGAGGAGGTGGAAGGTTATGACGGAATAACCAAGAAACATCAGAAAACCGAGGAGAGGATGGGAACAAGGGAGCGTGGGAGACCAAGGGAGAATCGTCCCCCACCTCTCCTTGGTTCTATTATGTTTCTTGGTTTTTCCGTCATAGACTTCCTCTTTTTCTCTTCTCTCCAACGTACTCCTCTAGCCTATACTCACCTCTCATATCAATAATATATAAGTGATGTCCCCTTTACCTACAGTGTCTAGTACCTGATGATGAGTTTTGATAGATGATGAGATTGCATTAAAAATCTGTGAAAAGTTCGATTTTGTTCCTATTCCGATGAAATTTCACCTCGCAACGCCAGAATTTGTTGAACTTAACTGTGCGTATGTTTAACACTAGGAGTACGGAAATGGTCAACTTTGACACCTTTATTTTTGACAGTGCTTAAATTCTGACTGCATCGTCCCAGATCTTGCATAATTTTTAATTTAATATTCTTAGCCGGAGAATATAATGTGAAAATAAGAACCTCGTTTTAGAAACAGTTTTAATGTACTTTCCCTTCTATATATTAGTACGAGAAAGGTCATCTTGATCCATAGGCTCTCTCTCTCTCGCCTGCTTAATTTTATTTTTATTGTAAAGTGGAGTTTTATTGTCTTTCGTTGAAGCGTTATCGAAAGTTCGGCAGCCGGACGTTACCCTAGGGTGGATCACCGCGTGAGTACCTAATAGTACCGGTCGGTGGAGTTTACATAAAATCTTCAGGTACAGTAAAATATCTTGGAATTACCTAACTTCTGATATATCGTGGGGAACAAATATAGAAAACATATGTGGCACAGTATATCGTTAAGCGTGTAATAGGAAGGTCCTCGAATAAAAAAGTAAAAGATATGGTAATTGGCTCTGGTTAAGCCACACCTCGAATACGCCGCGAGCATTTTTGACCCTGTTCATAAAGATTTAACCAAAAATGAATAATAAAATACAGAGAAAAGCAGCACGTTTCGTTAAAAACTGATACGAGCGAACATATAGTATCTCACAGCTTTTAGTGAGATTAAGGTGGGAGCCCCTAGAAACTCGGAGACTACACGCTAGGCTCAGCTTGCTTGAGAAATTCTGAACTGGTTTTTCAGAGCGACACCGAGGATATTATCATGACGCCTCACTTCATCTCTCGGTCTGACAGAAGCGATAAAATTAGAGAAATACATTGCCGAACAGATAGGTACAAAAACTCGTTCTTTCTGCGTACAATAAGCGATCACAATAAAAAATTCAACAGATTCAGGCGAGATATCGTGGAAGTTATTCATAATTGAAGAGAAACAATTGCACTTTTCCACAAAATTGTTTTAATGCGTACAACGCGTTTCGGCTCACAGAGCCATCATCAGGTACAAGATACAATCTTGTACCTGATGATGGCTCTGTGAGCCGAAACGCGTTGTACGCATTAAAACAATTTTGTGGAAAAGTGCAATTGTTTCTCTTAAATTATCACAATAAAAACTGACCTCCACCAAATACACTCCCATAATACACGTCTCCATTTCACCTCCAAAAACCCCAAAACCTTACATCTTTACACGGCTGATGACCTAACACCCCCTTCCAAAAGCCCATGCCTCGACTCGCGGGGTTACATGTAGATGTAGAATAGACCCAGACCTCGATGAGGACTTGGACACCTGCAGGACAGAGAAATGCGATAAAATAAGAAGAGTACTCCGTCGAGAAGTTCGGTTCGGCAACTATTTCTTTTCGCGCTCAATCAATGGCTCAGAGAAAAGAAACAGAGCGAGTCACTGATCTTTCCACGCGAAATTTACTTTTCATCCTTGTGTATCGTTTAGCGTCGAAGACTTCGTGCGTGGCTGAAGAAATCAAACCCACCGTGCATACTTAGAGGCATGAATGTCACCTCATTTAATGATGGAATGCAGAATGCAGCTTGCTCATATCAATGCTCACGCTTACATTTATTTCGTGAGTATGCCTCGGATACGAATGAAGAGGAAATAGAGACCAAAACATATTTTTTCCCTTGCTCCATTTTCATTTATTCTAGAATATATTTTCGGAGATAAAATCATCTGCCCACTCTGGTAGTGAAAACGTTGGGCCTATGGAGAAAAATTATTTGCATTATTTGCATTATTTCTTGAAATACGTGTTTCTGAAAGATTACTTTGTCCATCACAGTAACTCAGTTGATTATGGGTGCCGTCTTGCGAAGGCTTTTCTGTGAAGAAATGTGACGTAGTTGTGACTCGTTCTTGGATGAGTAACAGCCGTATTATCAATGAATGTCTTTCAATGCAATGGTATAGAATGACATTCGGAGTTAAGCGTCATTTGTAAACGAGTGAACTTTCAGAAAGTCAATTGTATAATCCAGTACGATTTCCATCTATTGCATCGGAATGATTCACATCGATGCCGTGACAAAATTTATGATTTGATGTGTAAATATACTTACAGGCATATTATATATATAGGTGCAAAGAACTTGGCCATCCGATCATGCGTGTTAAATGTCCTCCCCCAGAATTATATTCGCAGTGTAATCACGGAGTCTCCCTCGCTGTAATATGGATATTTTTGCGGGCTCATTATTCTGTGAAGCCTGTTTGTCAATCACTCAGAAGTCGTAATTTCTCCGTAGCACGTAAATACGACCCTGATAATACTTATCGATTCCCTTTACTTAAGGTAATAAGGATAGCGGAGAGCTCTCGTGGCTAAGGTAAATTCGCATTTGAAAGTGTGTGTGATTCACCTTAAGGAATCATCTTAACGACGCCGACAAGTTGTATTTCCTGATTTGTGGCAAATATTTTCGCCTAATGTGCTCGTTTTGTTACAAAAACATGGCACACAACCTTCGACGATAATATAACTTAATAAAAAGGAATACATCAATCCAATAATTTATGTTAACGCCTTCGTAATCGTCTTGTGCGATAATGTATTGAGTTAAAGAAAGACTTGATTCCCCAGCTGGGATTTAGTGAGTTTAGTGATTGGCTGCATTTCTTTCTGCAGCGCTATAATAATGTAGGAAAAATTTTGCAAGAAATGCGTCATAATTACCACCTCATTAGTTTATCGGAAATTGCATGTAGTTTGAAAATTCCGACGAGTCGAGTGGAACTAAAATTTAGTTTTCTTTATCTTTTATCCCTACAGATGATTTTCATTTCCCCAAAAATATGTATCTAAGTTTCAACGAGACGTGGCTCTCCGTTTTACCCTTTTGTTGGCTCTAGCTTTACTATTTGAGTCAAAACAAGTACCAAGTTACACATTTTTATATATTCAGTTTTAAAAAATCCTACTTTCGATGATGAAATGAGTTACCAATTCAGAACTAAAATGAAGTTACAAAATGTGCAGATTTTTAAACGAACATATTTTTAATGACTACATTTGTCCAGCAGCAGATGTCGCCTGCTGCGCCAACTGCGTAGAACTACCGAATTTTGACTTCACAGAGTGGCGATCGTCAGGGAAAACCGGGGAAAGATGGAATTTTCAGGGAATTTTGAATTTCTTGAAAAGTCAGGGAATTCTCGTAACAGTCAGGGAGAAACTGGAATAAGAATCCTCGTTATTTTTCTACCATTACATTTATCGGCCAGTCTTTTCCGCCCTTTTTTTCACCAACAAAAACTAACTTCCGTTTCTGACGCGTATGGAATAAGTACCATCAATTCGTAGAGTATTCAGTGGTGAATCTTAGTTATTTAGTTGTGAATCAGAGGTACAATGTATCCCTTGAGTATATCCTTATTGCGATATTTGCCAAGTTGTGTTAAAAACCATGATCACAGTGTATTATGCTCATCACAAGGAATCCGAGGCTATGCTGTTCGGAAAATTTTACCTCGCGTTTCTTTTGACGTCCGAAACTCAGGTAGAGAGGTAGCTGGAGCACACTAGCTTATAGTAAATACATGCTCGCAGTTCTAAAAATACGAGACGATGATTAGAAAATTTAAAGCTGCCGTAGAAAATGTAATTCATGCAGAAAAAAAATATTCCAATAGTAGGTGATCTTTTGGCGATCGGTCTGGGAAATCGGTAAATCTATCAGGGAAAAGTCAGGGGAAGGTCAGGTAGCATGAAAATTGGATATCAGTAACCACTCTGCTTCAGTTACGGCATTAATTCGCCACTACCTTAAAAAAATGAGAAGTTTGATGCCTGTATTTTATTTTTATACCATTTTCAAGGACCTTTTGCTTTTTATCTTGTTTCAATGAAAAGCGAGAATATGTTTTCTCGTTTAAATTGATGTTTTGCCGCTTTGATCAGAGGCATCTCCGTAAGATCCCATGCTAAAATCTGCACAGTCATGGGTGATTAACAGTCGAAATCGATTGGAAACAACAATTTATTTTCCTCTCTGTTCGTAAAACTTACTTAAAAGATGCCTTATTGCTTTATTATATTGTTCAGGAAATCTGGAAAGAGTGACCCCGGGGCCAGAGGCACCCTGACACACTTCGTTTTATTTTATTTCTATTTAACACCGGCCACGGTTTCTCACGGGGTTGACTCGTCACCTGCTTACATTGAGGTCACCGATGCAAGTTTTACTGCGATGGACATTTCACCCTGGAGTGGTGACGCACGGTCTCTCAGACTGAAGATATAATCTTTCTGGTGGCGCAGGCGAAGTAAGAAATTTCGTTGCTCATGCTGTTCGGTAGATTCCTATTTTATACTGCTCCTCCGATATACAAGCCAAAAAATCACTTTGCGTTGGTATATCGCTACTTTCGGATAGGATTGGATATTTGGGGAGGCGACCGACAGCCAAGGTCATTTACGCCATAGGAGATAGGTAAGGGAGGAAGGGTGGACAGAAACCCGGCGTCGGCATTAGCCTGCTCTTAACGAAAGACGCCAAGGGGACCACGATTTTACGTCTCATCCGACAGACGGAGTACTGCACTTGAAGTGCCCTCCACAAGACACTCGAGTAGGGATCGGGTTTCCTCTGCAAAACATCCCCATCTGCAGGAATTTGAACTCTTGCCGCCCGTATGGTTAGTTACTTTCGGTCCCACAGACCGTGCGTCACCACTACTGTCTTCAAATACTACCTATTTTGTTGTGCTTTGTAAAAAATGATGTGCTATATATGTGAATAAGTGATATCTGATATCTTATGGAAATGATTCCTTTTTTATGAACCCATTCCTTGCAACGGTTATTTTTCAATCATGAAGAAAAATCATGCTCTACTCTCTCCATTTTACCGTGTAACATAGATAGAATACCAGCTAAAGTATCTCCTCTTTTTGCTGTGAAAATTTTGAGTAAATATTATTTACGCTTGAATGCTGCGGTTTAGATATCATTCAAGAAAAACTGACGTCTTCTTTAAAAACCCCAAAGTCACTATTGGTCCTGAAGACCGACGTCACTTCGCATATCCCGATAATTCACGTATTTGCCGTGGAGTTAACCATCCAGGGCGTGGGCCAAGGGTTATGTCAAGTGTGAATTATAATATAGGATCATAATATTTAAGATTTCCTCGACTGAAGTTGCCTTGAGTATTATCATTTCTAAACACCGGTAATTTTTTTCTTGTAAAACTGTTCTCGCCGAATGAAATTCCGTGCAAACCGTCGTACGGAAAGGAAAGCATGCGACCACGATGAAGTACCCGAGAGAGATGCAGGAATTCGACCGACGCTTCGGAATTAAATGCCACAACCCTGAGAACTGCATTGTTTCTAGAGTGGACGAGTTGAGCGTCCGCGAGGAGTTGGGCCGAGTCGCGTAACGGGGCTCACCGTTCAATTCAAGGGTCAATTTCGCCAACGAATGCGAGATTTTTCTGTTGCTATATATTCTCTATACTATTACCTTTTAATCCGTTTCAAAATATCCGGGGAGCAATGTGGGGCTAAAAACGATATTGCTCTTTTTATTGCAGGAAAACGAGTAAAAATTGCGTCTCAGAATTTTTATCTCTGTCACCTCGAGAGTTTCCTTGCCCCTGCCCTAGTTTTTGCCCAATTCTCGGAGTTGTGGGCCTCTCTACCAGTTCATACATCTTTCCTTTCATTCTGTCGCTCACCTTCTTGTCACAGAACACTCCACTTCTATTTTTCCAATTTGACCATCGGTATTGGATTCTATGGATCAAGCATAACATTGGTCTTTTCATTTCTAAATGCTACTGAAATAGCCAGAAGTTTCATCACTTTTCTTGAGACCACTTTACACGGTACATTTTATTTTACAAACGAATGTATGAACTCTTTTGTGAGGTGATTTTACCGTGAAAAGCGGCAAATTTTATGTTGTTCTGAATGACTGAGCGGGAAATGCAGCCTGAAACAATTCCATTCATTTTTTTGTACAATCTGTTCTATATTCGTTAGTGCAATAAAATATACCGTCTAAAACGGCCTCTACGTTTAAAACAAAAGTTGAACGGAACCAAATATTTGGGTTGTGATACCTGAAAGTGCCAATTTACATATGGTAGTTTTTAGAACTACGTATGTTGTCCGAACGCTTTCGCCCATGGAGGTAAGTCTCTCAATATTCGACGGAGTTTGCGCGACAGGTGTGTTTACCCCGAAATACCCATGTTTGCCGTGTTCGAAAGGTTGCTGTGAGCAGTACAATGACCGTCAAGGTAGCATATTGTGAGGGTCTTATACTGTAGAGTACGAACACAGCTTTCCGAACCTCCTCACAGAAAGATGAATATTTTACTTTCGGCCAGCTTTTTTTTCGAATCGGAGCAGCTGTGCGGCGGGGATTCAAGGGACGAGCGTCGGTAATGAGACGCCCGCGTCGCGTCCATGCCCCGAGGAGAGTGTGAGGGGGGGTGTCCCCTGGAGGGATGGCACTTCTAGCCGGCGAGGGGCACATCGTCACCTCCATTGTGCTCCCTCCGCTGTCCATCGCTCGCAAGAATAATGGTCTGTGCCCACTCGGTCGCCGATGCGAACATTGTTTCTCCTATGCCAGAGGCACTTCCCATCTTCACCAGTGAAGGCAAGGAAGTGAGGCCGCGGAATTCCGCTCCGCTACGATCGCCACTCGCAGTCCACCCATGGTGTTACCGTGTAAAGTCGAGTTTAAACGATGCAGGGGGGACCGGGTTGGTGTGGTGGCTAGAGTACTGGATAATCGGATAATCATACGGGAGGCCAGGGTTCAAACCCCTGCAGAGTAGGATGTTTTTCAGAGGAAATCCGATCCCTACTTGAGTGCCTTGTGGAAGTCGCTTCAAGTTCAGGACTCCGTCTGTTGGATAAGACGTTAAACCGTGGTCCCCTTGATGCCTTTCGTTATGAGCAGACTAATGCTGACGCCGGGTTTCTATCCACCCATCTCCCCTTACCTGTCCCCTATGGCGCCAAATGACGATGGATGGATGGATATTTGGGGAGGCGACCGACAGCTAAGGTCATTTGCGCCATAGGGGATAGGTAAGGGAAGAAGGGTGGATAGAAACCCGGCGTCGGCATTAGTCTGCTCTTAACGATAGGCACCAAGGGGACCACAGTTTAACGCCTCATGCGACAGACGGAGTACTGAACTTGAAGTGCCCTCCACAACGCACTCAAGTAGGGATCAAGTTTCCTCTAAAAAACATCCTCCTCTGCAGGGATTTGAACACTGGCCGTCCGTATGGTTAGCCAGTACTCTAGCCACCACACCACCCGATCCCCACAAATGAACCTAGCTGTAGGTCGCATCCCCAAATATCTAATCCAATTAAAGGATGTATGTACACGCGCCAATAACGTGGTTGGACAGATGCGTGGATGAATACTCCATATAAGAACAGGGACCATTTCATGACCTAGCGTTAATGCATTTGTGCAGTTTTGGGTGATTATATAATGCTATTTTAGTGGTGAACTTGAGCATGCATCTACTCGCGCGGATATGTGCATGTAAACACGGCTTTAAGGTTTGTTTACGAGTCATAATAATTCGGTGTTAAAGTCAATATCATACAATCATTGGCCTTTTTTATAGTTTTTTGATTGGAAGTTATCGGAAATTAGGAATGCAAGGAACAACATTTTATCTAATAAAAAGGTAAATAATATTTTCCTCTTTAAAAATCGTAACGCGCATAACCAGTTCGCAATATCTCTACAGTGCTGCTCGTTGCCTTCTCTTATTCTGCACGCGTGGACTCATTTAAATGAAGTAAATTCAACCTCTCCGATTATACCTCTCCCGTCCTCCTCGCCTTGCAGGTTTGCGCCAGGAAGTTTTGCAATCAATTTTAACAAACTTCCTTCACCTAGCTGCAATGTCTATTTCTGTTAACATCTTCTAATATATAAAAATAAATATTTGTTTGTTCGTCTTCTAAGCGTTTCAATACCATTCATCAAATTACGATGAAACTTTGGTGAGTTGTTACGCGCGCGCCCGCGTAGATTTCTGAATTATTAAATCCATTGTAAAATATGTGGAGCGCCAGTCGTTTCAACAGATGAGTGTTGGCACGCGAACTTCTCAAACAAGCGAGGAACGACAAGCAAGCAACGAAGGAGATCGTTTTCGAGTCGCTGAATCACGTGCATTTGAATCGTATCAGTGAGACATAATTTGTGTTAAATGGTACGCTATTTATTTGTTCGTAGAATAAGATTTGGTGCAGTGGTCTCTTTGTTTGTTTTTTTTAAATATACTCTTCGCTTTTTCCTTAAATTAGTTTTTTAAGCTCTAAAATCTTAAATTTTTGCCCCACTTCAACAATGGAATACTTTATTTACTTGGGAACCGCAGCATATGCGTAGAATGGAAAAATTTATTTATAAAGAGGGAGGTAAGACCAAAATTATTATATATCCTAAAGCACTTGCATAAGTTTATTCAAATTTTATTTAATACGCAAAAAATCATTATCTTTAATTTATTTCGTACATGCACATGTGTCTGCTTTGTATATGCGTTCCTACTTCGAAAGAATAAGAGGCTTTTCATCGCATGCCGGGCACAGCTAGTAGTAAATAATTAGCAATAGGTCACTCTCGGACTGATTGGAACATCTCTGGAACAGTTGAACGGGATACAGGAATAATAGCCACATCGCTTAGGCTTGCTTCGAAATCATGAAAAAGGATCACTTTGGGAGGATTTAAAAAAATTGAATTCATATTTTGGGTAATGCGTTGGGAGAAATGAGAGTGCAAATTATTAGATCCAATATATTTTATAAATTGTTATCTAACGGTTCTTCTGAATGCTTTCTGTCAAAAATGCCTGTTATCAGAGGTAAAAGTCCCGTAGGCATCCTAATGTACAAAAAAGGAAAAAAATTACGATATTCTGATAATTATAATTAGTCCCGTACAAAAGGCTGAATCACTTCCTGGCTAGTCACGATATCTCTACCACGCTATTAAGGTACTTTGAGCGAGATAGTTCCCTGGTCATAATGAAGACCAAAATCGAATTATACATATTAATTTTAGCAGATGTAAGAAGTGTGAATTAAGTATTTTATTATAGATGGTGCGATAATATACCTTATGGTAACTGGAATCCTAAACGATGAAATAAAAATATGAGTACCAGTCTTTAACTAGACTCACTTTTTCCACACAGCAAATTGTAAATTCCTTCACAGCGGAAAGTTTTTGTGAATGTAAAAAAAATGCTATAGTGATATTATAATTTATTATCAAAGATAGTTTAGAAAACATACAAACAACACTTAATTTTTTACGAGATCTAGGTGTTTGACATTACTAATTTTTGAAATAAGGTCCCGATGAGGTACTCTTCCATTTAAAGAGGAACAAAGTGGAGCTATGGAGTGTAAACACTTAATGTTTCTCATGTAAAAAGGCCGGTACTTTTCCTCAAAAATCTCGGAAAGTAATTCGCTAATAGGCTAATAGTTTGGAATCTTTGAAAGGGAGGGATATTTTTCGTTAAAATGAGACCAAATTCATTGATTTCTATGTGAAATGATATTTAGCTCAAACTACTTTGAAGATGGTCCCCTTTGCTTACACTTACGATCCCCTTCACGCCGAGAGGGGGTGGGTGTTCGGTGAGTGTCAAGAGGGTTGCGATCTACGTTGAAATGAAGGATATGAAGTTGAGCGATGCCACGGTTGACAGCCAGTTTCCTCTCCCTTCCTTGTTCCTTGGAATGATCTTCCTTCCTTGGAATTACCTTAATTTCTGATATATCGTGGGGAACACACAAAACATATGCGGCACAGTATATTATAAACAAGGTTTTGTTAGGCGTATAATAAGAAGGTCCTCGGATGAAGTAGTAATAGACAGATTCTACTTCGCTCTGGTCAAGCCACACCTCAAATATGCCGCGAGCATTTGGGACTCTGGTTATGAGGATTTATCCAAAAAATTAATCAAACACGAAGAATTGCTGCACACTTCGTTAAAAACTGCTCTATGCGAATATATAGTCTCATAACTATTAAAGGGATTAACGTAGGATCCCCAACAGACTCGGAGGCTACACGCTAGGTTAATATTGCTTTAGAAATTCAGAATTGGTGTGTCTCAGAGCGGCACAGAGAATACTATCATGACGCCTCACTACATCGCTAGGTCTGACAGATGCGATAAAATAAGAGACTTTGCCAAACTGATACATAGGTACAAAAACTCATTCTTTCTGCACACAATAAGTGACCACAATTAAAACCGAGCTCCACTTAATATACTCCCATAATATACGTCACTTTTTTACTTCCCAACATCTTACATCTTTACACGGCTGGTGTCCTCACACCCTCTGCCACTAGATCATACGGCTGCTTGCAGCGTAGTATGTTGATGTAGATGTTTCAACATCTGAAACTTTATGCCTAATGAATCCTATTTATGGCTTTCTGCAACAATTCTCCTGTTTATAATTTCTCTGATAAATTTTTCCGTTCTCGGTTATTCGGATAATGTGTATAATAACCTATGAGGCTTCTGTGTGGCGAACGGTCTTTCATAAGACGCCAATTGCGCCAACCTTTCAAATTTAGAAGTTGGAAAGGCAATATTTTGAGATAATTTGGGCCATGCTTGCTTGTAATTCAAGCTAAATTAATAACCTTACCCAGATCAACTCAAGGAAGTATATTTCTTCAAATGAATGATGAAAAGCGTGAATTTAAATCAATAACTGTCCTCTCATATTTGACTGGTATTTGGGCTCAGACACATTTTCGGCTGCATCTGGTACGGCTAATTAGGTCGGCAAACTGATTCAATTTCTGTAACAAATGTATTGCCATTAGCATCCCAGCCTAAGACTGCTGACTACCGTGCTAAGTGCTGCATAATAGTAAAGTTAATTGCTCTTGAAGTATTGCTTAGTACGATGTATTCAGGCTCCACTTTGTTCCCCTTTAGAAGGACCTCATCGGGATCGCTTTTTTTCAGCTTCATGTTATTTCCAGATATTCTGAATCACGTATAGTTACAATTCTCACTTTTCCATAATGATACTCATTGTAATTTTATTAAGCTTATCGGTCTGTTTCATTCATGACCTTCGTATATACGCAAGACTACAAATCCATTTATCTATAAAATCAGCCTAACATGCACACCGTAACATTTCAAATAAAAAGGATATATTAGGAAATCCTTTTTGGAATTGCCTATGCTAGGGATACCTCAAAAATAATTTACATTTCGAATAATAAATGACGCGCTAACTCTCTTTGTAAAATTAATTAGAATACACTGTCCTTTCTCATTATCTTTATGAGAATCAATAATGGTTTTGTCTCATTATAATCTATTAAAGAATGATATTAAGCCAGGCCATTAGGAGATTACATCATAGGAGACGCAGTATTATCAGATTCAAGACTTTGATGGGGCAGATCAAGAAGATCGGTCTGGTATCAAATGCTTTGGGCGAAAGTGAAGTTCACGGCATCGGTCTGCGGAAGACAGCCGGAAACCATTACATCAGCATCCCTTGAAGACGTAGCCTTGCATTCGAGCTACATGTGGTATAGTGGCTTCCATACTGGTGCTATATTCCAGGGGTCAAATCGTCACTCAATCAGATCTACTAGTGGTGACTTCAGGTAGAACATCAATCAGAATTGGGAAACGCAATTAAATCAGGAGCGGAAGAATGACTTAACTTGATCCGCGTAGAATTGAGTACACATTGTACGTAGTGGCTGAAGATATTATTCCTTGCTCATTAATGAGTATCAATTTATTGAAGTTTTCTTTGGTGAAAATCCTCAGTTAGATACGTCGTAATATATATTGCTTTGTCAGTCACTCGTTAAGAAGATAGAAATTTGTAATTAAAGCCGTCTTTGTCGGGTGCTCCTGCAATATCCTGTTTTCCTGTCTTCCTGTTTTCATCCTCACATTCCAGCGATCATCTCTCCATTACTGGGAAAGCTCAATCCGAGTTGAAAATCTGTGACGTCTGTGACATGCTCCACGGCATTTTTGATGCTATTCTTCTCCCCTTTTTCGACCTCCCCCGGTCTCAATGAGCCTTCTGATCAGAAGATGAAAGAGATATTGCGCGATATCCTGTCGATTTATGCCGTTTACTATCAATATTTTCAAGTGGAGGGCACATCATCGCTAAGCTATAAAAGGTGGGTGATTTGGGATACTCTGGGCGAATCTCCGGTCTCCTTCCCCTGCTGAATGGAGCGCTCTCCTTGAAGCGTTCTGAGGGGGCACGACAGCGGAAAAGGAAAGCGACAACTACGGCCCCTCGGATCCTCCTCAGGCTGAGGACCCGGCCCCTTCCCCACGTCGGCACACGTATCCATGGGGATATCTGCGTTGTTTGACCCGGCGACGCGAAATTTAGCTCCCCCTAGCTTGGCGGGCACCCCTCGTGCGACCGCTCCCACGCCTCCCCCTCATTCCCCAACTCCCCCCCCCAAATGCCTCTCCAATCGACGGGCCAAAACTGCGGCCCCTCCCGCCCACCTCCGGCTTACTCCCCCCCTTCCACCCTCTATCCCATAGCTTTCGGCTCGTTTCGAGGTGAGACGAGCGTTTCCGAGATGTCGCCAGTGTGTCTGATAGGATACGAGCGTTTCCGATGTGACACGAGCGTTTCCGAGGTGTTACGAGTATTACAGGGTGGTCCCGTGTGTTCTCGAGGTGTTACGAGCGTCACGGTGATGTCACAATTGTTTTTGATGAAGCTTGAGCTTAACCAAGGTGTCATAGGAGTGGTCACGGGCCGTTTTCTATATGCTTCGATAGTTTTAGAGTGTGGCGAGTATATATATTGCTAAGCCCTAGTGTTACTATTTAGGAAATTTTTTATCTTAGTATGCCGTAAAGCTATTTTGATGACTCATTCCTCATCCCTTCAACTTAGGTTTACGGATATAGCCATCTTTTATCATAAGTGTGACAACTTCGGGTGCAACACTGTGCGATATATATTGGTTATATTGACCCGTTTCGACTACGCAGGGGACATAATGTAACAATACTGTCTTTTACTGGAAAACTGTCCATTAACCGGTGACGCCCGGTCTCTCAGACCGACAATATAATCTTTCTGGTGACTCAGGCGAAGTATGAAATTTTTTTGTTCATGCTATTCAGTAGCTTCCTATTAAACGTATATTTAACCCTTTCCAGTCCTGCGATTCCAAATGGAATCACGTCGCTTTCTTGCGTCGAGCGTCGATTTTTTCTTATGTATTTCATGTAGAAGATGATGTAATCTACGTAAGGTGAAAAAATGTGGTGAGATAAAATAAATTTATGAATTAATGAAAGTCATTTGAAAAAAATCGACTCTCGACGCAGGAAAGCGACGTGATTCCATTTGGAATCACGTCGCTTTCCTGCGTTCGGACCGGACCGGAAAGGGTTAATCCTCCGATATGCAAGCCAAAAAAGTACTTAGCGTAAGCATATCGCTACTTGTAGCTACTTTCGGTCCCACAGACCGTGTGTCACCACTCGTGTCTCCAAATACTAGCTATTTTGTTGCGCTATATAAAATATGATGTGCTAATTATATGGACAAGTGATTTCTGACATATTGTGGACATAATTCCTCTTTTATGAACCCATTCCTTGCAACGGTTATTTATCTCTAGTGAAGAACATCAATGCTCTAGTCTATCCATTTTGCCGTATAGCACAGATACAATACAAGGTGAAGTACCTTCTCTTTTTATTGTGAAAATGTTGAGTATATATTTTTAAATTCACATTTGAAAACTGCTGTTTAGACATCATTAAAAAAAACGGATGTCTTCTTTTTATAAACTCCAGAGTCATAATCGATCCAGAAGACCGACGTAACTATGTATGTCCTGATAATTCACGTCACTACTGCAGGGCTAAAAAGATGTGTTGTTGCGAGGGAGACGAACGAGGAGGTTTTGTATATGGTTTTAGAGGGGAGGGAACGAGTGACGGAGGTTCGGAGGAGGCAGAAGAGATGGATGCAGGACGTTTTGAAAGGAGAGGGGGGAGAGAAAGGAAGGGAATTATGGGAATTCTGGACGAAATATGAAGAGAGAGACTATATGAGGAACTCGAGAAGAATCTAATGGCGGGTCATCCATGGGAGCCGAAATGGAATGATCCGTCTGTGGGATAAAAACTGTCCAAGAACTTCCCAATCAGCGGAAAATGTCTGAGCTTTTTCCCCGTTGAGCCTTCAGGAAAATTCGACTGTCGACAAACAGCTGGCTCTAATGATCTGCGTTAATTCTCGGAGCGTCGATTACAATGAAGATAAAACACAGGCATTTAGGGAAACAAGTATATTTAATAGAATATAGCGAAAGCGCCTGATCACACGTTCCCCGTAGCAATGCGATCCTACGTCTGCTGTGGCGATATCGCCAGTACCTGAACAGCAATCAAATTGTCCTTCACCATTAGACGTCCAAGGTGAACGAACACTTCAGTAAACGGTCGGATAGGTATCCTTCCGCTCGTTATTACACATGGAACTCCCTTTAACTTAAAGAACTTCTTCCAACACGTGCGTCATATATAAATTCATCGGCGGTCAATTCTTATTCGAAACAATGTCACTAACCAAGAATTAACGGAAATCTCAAAACTACTTCATATGGAAGGTTAGGATTAAAACTATCCGTTGATCAGGCCTTCCGAGTTTGATTTTTGAGTTTTCCGCCTATCATCATGGACTGACGTAAGGACTGACGAAGTTTTCCTTAATATTTTCCGGAAAATGTGATTGCGCTGGAGAAAACGTATAACTAATGCAAATTTGATACCTGTGGTTGCGTAACGTATTTCCATGTCGTACCTCCTATTTCCTGGATATGTTTCATTCGAGGTATAAAATAATTTTAATGAGCAAGTTCACTTTTCGGCGCCCCCTTTCCAATCTTAAACTGAGTAGACTTCTCCAATAAACATTGGTATGTATTTGTTCTTTCGTAAATATGATACAGGTTAATCTTAGTATCATGTTGTACAAAGTACGTTCTTATAGCGTTTGTGTGTGAGGTCTTAACCTCTCATTTGCCATCCGTCCTAAAATCGACCCCCAGGCCGATAATTTGGGATATAATGGGTTTCGCTCAGCAAGTTAATTTCTAAGTGATTTGAAAAATTCGACTGTGGAATGACGTTACAATGGGTGATGGCAGGTGCTGACACTTGGGGGGGGGGGATTGACTGAAGCTCTTGACACGGCTGTGGAAGTTGTTATTGCTGGTAAGCTTTTTTTATGTAAGCTGGGAGGTGGAACAGGGAATTGACTATGGGTGGAAAAACCATTATATGGAAAAGGTAGTGATGAGCTGCAAATGGAAAAGTCTTAAAATCACAGAAAACTGCCTTTCAGTACCCATTTTGATTCCTTTATCATCATGAAATTAAGAATGAAAGAAATCACCACATTAATTATGCGGTGGTGGCTCAGTTTGACTCAAACTCAGAATAAGGAAGAATGAAAAAGGGCTATTTAATACGAATAATGTTGTTTTTCTTGGGACCTATTCGCACCATATTAAACTAATGTTATACCTGCTGGGTTTATATAATAGCCATAAGTGTCCGTACCCTTAAAAGAGGATAGTATAGACATTTCACATACAATTCTGTTTTTCACCTTACGCTTATTTCCATAATTTAACGTAATATAACAACAATCCATGTTTTTCAACATTGGAATAGAAATGGTGCACGAAGTTAAATGCAAGTTTTTATCTAAGGGTGTATTAATTAATTTTACATGAAAAAGTAATTAACTTTACCTGAAATCATGTCATATCTAAGGTTCTTCAAAAATTAGTTTCTAAAAATTTACACATTCGGATCATGTGCAGAGGGTAGACCAAAGCCCGGTTTAATAACCTCTGGTAAAATATCTTCTCGGTAAGAAAACTGAAATAAATACGTTCTCCTATGTATAAAGCTTACATCAACTTACTGACCTAAGTCATATGTTCACCCGAACCTCTCAGTTATCATCAATTTAACGGAATGGCTACGTCAGCTTGAGGTTAATTAGGCGACAGAATATCTGGGGTAAGTAATGTAAGATACTTAAGAAAGTAAATGATGTCTATCAATAATTTAATTTTGTTCACTGCTTTGTCATAATTACCAAATTTAATCCATGTTCGAAGTACCTATGCCATGTTTTTTTCCATCAAAAATATTTTCGCTTAACATGAATGGCGAGTGGGCTTCCGTATCAGCCATTCCGTTGATTAGAGAGCTGATGAATGGCTTTGATTGTTAATTTACGTATTTATATCTCGAGAGGGTAATTTTGAAGCCATTTTGGAGTAGAAAATGACACGTGTGGAGGGCAAACTGAGAAGAAATTCATCGAAGTCCGTTAGCTATGGGACACATGAGGCGGGTGAGCGGTCGGCTGTCTCTGTGCCCTCCTCCCTTCCCCCCACCATCCCGGCATTTGACACCCGCGACTTCTGACATTCATGAGCACATCTACGACGTGATATAACTCTGAGACGACTCTATTTCATCTTTTCATTTTTCAAATGTTTTGCGGCGGTTGCGCCATTACAGCTTAAAAAGAGAAGCCATTCGTGCGCGTTCCGCGAGTATGAAATGGCGTCTTATGTTGGCGTATGTTGTCCGCCACACTTTTCGCTCTAAATTTTTTACCAAAGTTAGAATTCCATCTATACTCAAGATTACAATTAATTTTATAGTAACTAATACTCATTGGGTATTATGTCATACGGGTATTATCCTTGAGCAGAAGAGCATTTTATTGGAAGTAGAAATCTGGGCATGAATGAAATTGAATGAATGATAGGACAGCCGTTGAAATAGGATTCACAAAAGCTAGGCGTCCGGCATTCTTTTTTTGCTTGAAGTTAATTATCCATGTCCTTTCAGAAACGGGCTTCAGCTTGCTGAAGGACGATAAGTTCAAGTACTTGACGAAGCCGTAATAATGATTTGCGAATTCTCCAGCGACTATGTGATCCAAGAGACCGGGAAAGTTTTCTACGATTTCCTCTTTGGATTTAGCAAGACACGAGTCCTTTAGTCTCAGGCATATTATTCAGGCGTCGCTTTATTCTTTTTCATAGTTTATTCTAAATGAAACTGTTCGCTTTTCTCATGATTTCCTTTTCATGATGAGATTCTCGCTCCTATTGAAATCTTGAGATAACTGAGTATTATTCCGAACAAATTAGGTTAAAATTATCAGAAACAAAATATCGGCAGTTTTTCACTAACAAAAGGTTAATCCCGAACTTTTTCGATGCATTTACGTCATCTTCTTTGAAAAACTCAAAGACTAGGAGCTTGGAGAGACTTAAGATAATTTAGTATCGTCGATACTATTCGATAGTCAAACTATTATTCGGGGAAAAATGCAAGTTTTTTGTTTCTGACATTATGGCACAGTTCCATAACATCACACTTGAATTATTGTTTTTTATTAGTTCTCAATAGCACTCCCCACTTAGTGGCAAATATTTCAATAAAGGCTTTAAATCGAGAAATGAAGGTTATCTATCCATTTAAACCTGGTACATGAACCTACTTAATATGATTATTTTTATTAACCTACTTAATGTTTTGCTAAATTTAAAAATACACAAGGGCGGTTTTTAGTGGTACATGCCTTCACTGTCTTTCTTACCCATATATTACACAGCATTGACATTTTCCTTCCCTCTAAATTTTTATTGCATTATATTTTCCATGCTCTCCATTTTTACCCGTCTACAACACATCTAAATTATGTATCATTTTCATCTCCTTTTACTGCATTGCACTCTTTAGTTTTCGTGGCTTTCAGCCGTTTTATAGAATATTTTATTATTGTTCAGTTGCAGTGACTGAGTAATAACTAGCTCGAAGCAAAGAGGACTCTTGGGCTTGTGCTGTCGACTGGTACACTATGAAACGGCACATATTTCAGTTTAAGTCTCCGCTGTCATTACACTCGGCATTCATACCTACTGCGTAGTCTTGGACAAAACGCCTTTCTTCTATGTGGGTCAGTAACTCCTAAAGCTGGCGGTAAAGGTTGAAGGACAGAGTTGAAAATACCAATTCCTGAATTTTAGCATTAAGTAGCCTAATTATTTGAAAGTTAACTCTCATAACTCACTTATTATGTATTGCTTAATGGAAATAAAAATTCCACTACAGTTTGTTAATTTTCTTAGGGAATAAATTAACGTATTTATTGCAAGATTGTGTTGATTCTAGCTGTGATTAACTCTTTACTTTGGAAGTTTCTGTTTTTGATGAAGATATCGATAGCAATGTTTTTCACTTGGTATTATGGTGGAAGTCACCAGGTGAAGTAAGCGTAGAAGTCGCAAAATATATGTTCTTCCAATTCTGTGATATACAGTATTTTTTCTAATATTTCTAATCTTCCCCAATAAAACTTACGGTGACCAATTACATTTGCTTATCATTAATGCCTTTTCTCTGTGAGAAAACTCGCTTTTCAAGGTACTTTCATGCCTTTGACCTTCCCCGATAAGTGTTTCTCAATCTAAATAGAGTTGTTTCATCTGGAATACATTTTCTCTCTAATGCCTTTCTTCTTTTATTCAAAATATTCCATTAGTTATTCATTAACAGAATTTCTTCGGAACCGCATGGGATTATTCATGATTTTCTCCGCACAAAATAGTGGAGTGAATGGTAAAGTTAACAAAATACTGTGGGCTTATACTCTCATGAAAATATATCCAGTAGAATAGCATGACGTAATGGCAGGTAATGAATCCCTTCCTTAAATTTTATTGTAATTTATTACGATCATTGTAATTATGCACTGATTCCTATGCCACAACTTTAAGCAAAGTAAATTGCAAATGGGCTGTTGTAGCAAAACTTCTGCTGACTTATCTGCGAGCATCCCATTGTACGCGTAACTGCTGCTGATCTGATGTCACCAGGTCGGAGAGTGTGTGGTTGGCTATGAATCATAAAGTTATTTGTACATTTCTACGGGATAATTTCCACAGTGACTTTTCCTTGAAAGTTTGCTCACACTATGTTGCAATAAATCCCTCTTATCATTATCTTCCTCGGCGTTCGCCCATTTTCAACAGTTTTCTTGCTGTATTCTTCCGTGCACTTTTGAAAATGAAAGAAAGGAAATGGAAAATTTCATCTTTGCCTTGTCCTGCCATCTTCCCCTTGGTCTGCCAACACCTTTCTTCCATCTGGATGCTTATCTGTGCCCATTTCAACTGTTCTTCCGTATTTCTGTCTATGAATGTGACCATTCCATTCCTGTTTTTCTCCGTTTTACCATTTGTTAATATTCTCTACATTGAAATGCTCTCCAACTTTCTCACGTCAATCTATACAGTTAGGTTTTCTCTAAATATTTTCTAAGGATTTTCTTATATTAGGTCTCTGGAAGCCGTTAAATTTTTATAATCTCCTGTATTGTCACTGCCATAGAGCTTAGTATTGGTTTGGCTGCTGCTTAGTATATTCTTGTCTAATTCTTCGTTCCCATATTCATAACTTCCAGAACATTATAATGTAGGGTATTTGCTATTTTATTCGTATTAATTTCTTGTTCTTTCATATTTTTTGAAACATTTTCACTATGGGACTGCTCTTTTTGAGTTGCATATCCTGTCAGATGACAGTAACATGTAATTCTTATATGTACCTGAGCAGTTCCTCTGCTATTGCAATCAATCTTGTTGTCTTTTTGCAAGAGATGTTAAATTCAAGATCTTTTATTTCTGTAATTGATGGCTAATTCGCGAATTTTTCGTCATTATTTGAACTATTCCTTACTTTCACTGTTGTAGAAGCTGATGGCAGATCGAAAGCGTTTCATACGTTACTCTGTAGAAATATTCTATATTTATGCTGGAGCAAATAAAATAACTCTGTTGTAATTTCCACCATTTATTCATTCTATCATGTACTATGCTAGTTCGCCGATAAAATAAGCTATCACCAGTTTTTATGAATAGATTCATCGGAACTGTATTTTGTATGTACATATTTAGAGCAAACCTCCGAAAAGTAGCCATTTTCTTATCGTTTACGGCTAATCAATCTCTGGCTCATCTGGTCAATATTTGTATGTGGTTGCATTACTCTTATCGATCAATATGCAATAGTGTTTAATCTTTGGCCGTGGCACAAAAAATAATGTTATTTGTCGGGTATAATAATGGTTGGTTTTTGATGCACGGTGGTGCCTTAAGTGATAGAATGATATTTCGTATTGATAGTATTCCTCATTTGATTTTATCATCTGATGTGAAAAAATTAAGCAGCCTTGAACTGCTGTGAATGCCTTTAGTTGAGGAAGTACACATTCACCTACGGTCATATATGATATAAATTTAACGTCTCGCGTCATTTTTATTTCCACTTTCGACGAGGCAAGTTTTTTGAACTTTGAATGTTCATATGCCGTACAGATAGCGTCCAATGTTTGACAACGCTTACGTATGTACATTATTGCCGTAAACTATCCCACAAACCGATGCAAGAATGTTCTGACGCCAGAGGGGGGGTCATAGGACGCCAGCTATAAGGAAGAGTGGCGTCAGAAAACTTAGCGGATGACAAGAGTGGAATTTAAGAGCTAATCCACTTTCGCTGGGGAAAATGACCAAAATGAGAGGTCTTAAGCGCCAGCTCAAGAGAGTTATACCAAAGCTAGCCATGAAATTGATCTACGATAGAATTAGTTTGATGGCTCTGAAACTGGTGTTATTTTAATCTTAATTCTGGGTGATGGGAGAGAAAACTATCTTTTTTCACTAAATGCAGCCTTGAAGTAGTGATTACCGTGCCTCATTCAGGAATCAGACGTAGCGTATCTCTGCCATCCGACGGCAAACTGCGCAATTGCCGGGCGGTGTGGCAACTGCGGTGCAGTATCATCACAGAGTGACTTCCGCTCTTGCTTCCCGCGTAGCGAATCGCTCATTCTCCGCCAAAGTCTCGATGACTGAGTCGCTCACTTCGGTTTTCGAGGTGGTTGGTGCGGTTTTCGTTAATGCACTGATGTGCGTCAGCATGGCACTCATTTATGCTTTTATCAATTTGTATACTTATACTTATGATAATTAAAAAACAAAAAATAGCATATTACCGGTTTGGTATGTTTTCACTTTACCTTATGATACTTGACGTTTACTTTGAAATTAATCGATTCTATGCGATAAAATTTTTCCCAAAAACGTGTAATAATGCGTTTCATATCATTACAATGGTTGCAAACAAATGAGAAGGTATCATGCCGAGAAAAAATGACGTATTTACATTTGATTTCCGTTTAAATTTGGAATTGCGAGCGGCAAATCCAAGTCATAGCAATGCTTGAATAAAAACGAAAATTTAAAAATATAATTCTTGCATCATTTATGTTACTATATGTATGGTTATTTCCATAGGTGTAGTTAAGTGAAGTTTCGCCTAAGAATTTTTTGAATTTATCGAAAAGTTATGAAAATGTGCACTCATTGAGTGTTGATTACCCCATTCCCACCTTAAGCCGGTTCACTGCAGAGACCACGAGGATGTGTCCACTGATGAGTCCACTGGAGAGCAGGAACGAATGATTGAACTAAGCATTCGTCGAAACGGTCAGCGGTTGGGTTTCTGAATCCCCGACTTTTTAAAACTTCGGCTATCGACACCGGAGGACCGTGTGTACCGAGAATAGAAGTGCTGCCCGCGTGCCACGGACTGACTTGAGCCCGCCAATGGAAGTAGCGAGATGTTAGGGACGCGGGAGTTAGCCTCTGATTTTTGGAGAACTCACATCACGTGAGTTTTAGAATGACTCGGAGGATATAAGTCTAACTCAGCAGTAAATCTCCGTAACTGATATACGCGACAGTGTGAGAATAGATCCTCATAGTGAATGGCACAGAAATTTACCAAGGACTGGGTGCTATAGTCATTGCCTGATGTCATTGTATCGCGGTTGTCATTTTTGTCAACCAGTTTTATTGCTTTACCACTACATGCTGCAGACAGAAAACCTTGGGCACCTGGAATAAATTAAGGATCACTGTCCAAGTTGAAATTCTAAGCCTTAGCTTGTTTTAAGATTTTGAGACTATCAGCGGAGAAGCTGGACTTAAATTATCTTGTCTACTTACGATAAGCACTCGGCACGAGAAGTATATCACTTTGTATTATAGTTATACCACTTTGCATACCTGTACTCATGAGTATTCAAAAGCTAGAGGAATAGCATATTGATGATTTCGAATTTGAAATCTAAATTTAAAAATGGCAAGCACTGGGTCACATTCCACACATGGATTGGCAAATATTACCACTTCAATTACTAATATTGACTTTTTTCCTCACATTTCCGATTTCTGTGAAGAGGTTAGTTGTATTTTGCTCTATCCGTAAAAGCCCAAGTGAGGAATAAAATATTGTGACCAAATTGCATTGTATTGATTAGAATTGGATACGATTAAGAGGGAATTTAAAAAATATGACCCTACCTCTTGAATCGACAAACCAACGGTTACCATTGCCCATGGCATCTTGATTTTCGTTTGTCTCAGCTGCAAGAGTGAATTAAATTAGAATTATACAGGCAGGTCCGAATGCATTAATAAAGTTCATTGGTTGGATCCCTGGATTTGGCTAGTCTAGTGCGCAACGTCATACAACTCTTCCCGGAATACATTAATAATTCATGGCTACAAATGTTAGGGTATCGAATGCTTTTTTTATGCAAAGGGTACTTTTCGACGTAATTATGTGCGCTGAATCCGCAGACTTAGAATCCGTTTGCAGAAATTATCTATCACCTTTGGTTTATGAGATATTCAAGCTCAAAAATACCTGAAAATTGCCATTTGCACCCTTTAAAGTTAGAATATCTCAAATTCCTAAGGTGATAGCCAATTTTCTTGAGTAGATTCGACTTCATCACACAAAGTTACGTCGGAAATGGCCCTAAGCATCAAAAAAGCATACTCTAGTTATTCTGTGTAATCCGTTTGATTGCCTTGTTTAAATTTTTGCCACTGCTTCCCTTTACTTTTGCCACTGCTTCCCTTTACTCCTCCACCACACCTAGTTCTTCCTCATTGGTATTACTTGCTACACGGGTCACTGGCTTCACTTGCTTCCAAACCCGCAGCTCAAGATGAAAATCGGCTCCTGGCTTCAGAGAAACGGGAAATACATTAGTCATTTTATGGGTACTTACTGCCGTTGACGTCCGAAATCGTTGGTATTAAATTATTATTATTATGTTATCTTTGTAAAGATAAGATATTTCTGGTAAAAATTAGGCCATAGTTATTCAATTTTAGGTGAAATGGTATTTCGCTCATATTAGGATGAAAACATATTAGAGCCGAGTGCGTGATTGTTAATGTTGTGTCCTTTTTTCAGCGACACCTTTTTATCAGTGCTCATGGTAAATGAACTTACAAAGGAACGCAAAGAAATATTTTCAAAAAATAAACTTATCAGTGATCAGCAGGGATCCAAGTACATATTAGCAAGGCATAGACTTATTCGGAGTTACCATGCCTTTAGCCATTTAGGAAATCTATGAAATTGCTCCTCCAGTAAGAAATATGCCTCTATTCTCAACAAAAAATTGGAATATATTTATTATAATTGCATTTAGAAAAGAGAAAAATATTCTGACGGAAGTGAAGTAAGAATGTCTGAATCTTCAGTCAGCTGTTCGTTTATGAATTCGTTTTTCTTTTAATTAGTGGTTTTATTTTATAAAAAAAAGTGATGCGGTTCTATATTCATCGCAGCGCTGCTATTGGCTCAAAGGATCTTTGCGGATCTTCTCTCAGCTTTCGTCCGCCGTTCGTTTCTCCCGAATCCATCCACGGAGCTCGCTCTGGAGCTGAAGCGCGCACGCCGAGACAGAGGGAATCGATTAATGTTTTCACAATTTTTACGATGAAACGGTTGAAATGAAAGCCTACTGATATTCCGATAAATATTTATAAAGCCTCTGAAGCACTTTGTGCTTAATTGGCTCAAGTTTGCTATTCCCAAAGTTGCATCGCTTGCTGCATCCGCTGAAAATCCGACACGGGACATTGCTGTTCATATGCGCGGCTTATTCTGTTATCTGTCGATATTTTGCATTGGCTATTAAGGTTGGAGCCAAGTCAGATGTAGAATATGTTCTGCATTTTCGTCTTCGGAAAACTCTCATTCAGTTTAGTAATATGAATACTCAAATATTTAAAAGTATTCGTTTTCTACCCTTTATTCAGATGAAAGCGGTCTTCTTTTACTCCAAAAGTGGTGCTTAACTTCTTTCCCAATCGCCGAGCTTTGAACCCGACATAAAAATTCCGTCTGTTTTTAATAGCCCTCCCCAAAAAATATTGAATGGCAAATCTGGTTTTATTAGGTTTTATTAGGTTTCATTAGTTTTTTGTTTTGGGCCATGTTCAATGATTCATGTGTTTCATATACATAATTACTTACTTCGTTAAAGCATTCTGAGTTTGAAGTCGCTAAAGTCTTCTTAGTTTACACTTTTATCTGTCTAGCTCACGATTGATCATTGACACTTGCATTGTTATGTACTCTCAATTTGGATCAACAGGTAGTGCTGATAATGAGACCGTAAATGCATCCACAACAGGTTTGCAATGATTTATTACACTTGCATATTGAACCCATAATTATAAGTGAGTATATTATATGTATAGTGTATATAGCACGTATAAGTGAATAAGCATGTTTCGCCTCTCAGTGCAGCTATTTTGCTCGAACTTTTTCTATGCAATGCTGAAATAGAATCAGGAGGCTGAATAAGTATAATGGGCGGTGTTGTCTCCACACATCCTGCCTACTCATCGTCGGTAGTCATCAATATGAAGAACGCTTCATTGCGAGTTTACGCTCACTTCTATATCCAGCAGGATTTTTCATATGTCATGTTCAACTATAACATTTTAACCCGTCCGCTGAATTATTATCCCTATTTATCAGGTATTTTTCATCCTTTGCCTTCCTCCTTCAAAATATTGACACTAATTCAAGGAGATAAGTTCAGGCCGGACGATATTGAGACGTGCGTTTGACAAAATTAGAGACAATGATCTGTGTAGCAAGGAACTCCGAAGAAGAAGTGCTTGGAATGGCGTAGTAGTTTATAAAGTTAACCGTGGAGATTCAGAAAAGCAGTAAAACGGATAGAGTAAGCATTAAGAAGTGACTATTTGCTTATGATAGTTTTAGAAAGTTATCGTTTCACCTAGAAATTAATGATTTTGGTTTTATTTTAAAGAAAAATTTCTCTGCCCTTCAAAGGTACCAAAATAGTTGCCCCTTACCGTACTACTTTCCCAGATATTTGCCAAAATATACCGTCCATGTTGCATAGAAAATATTTGCACTCAATATGGACATAATTTAGAATAATGAGGAATTTCGAACATCTAAGTCCCGTCAAAATTGACAGTGTTTAGTTAGTATGTTTCCTCAACTATTTACAAAATAATACTATATTTACATCAGAAATTTTTTCAAAACAGTAGAAAAAACTTTCCGTTGTTTTAGTTTTATATTAACCGCATGAGAAAAAGATTGTTGCCGTTAAACACTCATGTAGATATTTTTATTTAGTTACAGTTACATAAGGTATATTATTGCACTATTGATATCATATTATTTACTTCATGATTCCTACAGCTGCTGAAATAAAAATATAAAATTCGAATGAGTTGTCCATGATGACCAGGGAAGAATCTCGTTCAAATAAACTTAATACGGTGTTAAATGTGAGAACCTTGGGAGAAGCAATTTGGATGGAGAAGGAAGAAGAGCATTAGAATTAAGACAGCATTAGTAGATTGTTTATATACTGGTGATTGTCTTTATTCTACTGCAGGTTGCTATTCACTGCTCTACCACAGCTAAGATCCTTCTGATACTTTTTTTAACAATCTCTTTGCCTTTTCTTATTTTTTAAAAAGGATATTAATATTTTCGCCCAACATCACAGTATCTTTTCGGGATGTTTGTTTAAGTGGCTTCTCACAAATATTTTTTTGTTTTGCAGCCCCAACTTCTCCCTGGGATAGAATCTTCAGCACCATTTTGGTGCCCCACGTGTAGCACTTCCGAAAAGGCTTTGACTTAATTGGCATATAAGCCTTTTCCATTCCATTCATTTCCATAAGCCATTACAGCTGCTGTTCATTTATGTTTGCCTGATTTTTTTCTGTCATCTCAATACTAGTATCTGACTTTTTGAGGGAGTTATTGCAAATTAAATGCCCTTGCCTTCGGTCCTCACTGTTAGGTACGAAACTTCTATGACCTTAATCAGTCATTTGTGTGAGAAAGATTCCAACTTTGTTCCTCGAGCTTAACTGACATTTCTAAACAATATTGATTGGAAAATATACTTGAACGATATTGCATGCAGTCGTTGTTCAAACTGGCGAGCTCACCGGACCGACGGCGAAGAAATTTGAGTTCTAAACCTTGTCAAGCCGAATGGTTGTCCTTGAGTGAAATCCTTTACCTTGGTGGGAGATGCTTTGAGCGAGATCTTTCCCGAGTCATAATAGAGACCATGATCAAATGCTATTTTCTATTTCTGCAGCCTCAAGAAGCATAAAATAACATTGTAACATAAATGGTGTTAAAATATTTTTACAGGGCTGTAATTTGTCACTAATGAAGTAAATATATACATATAAACCTTTAACTTGGACAATTTTTTCTTGCATTACCGTGAAAATTTCCTTTCAACACTTATTTTGCGATTATGTACATATGAATGCGATGAGTTATTGGTTTAAGGATAGTTGGGAGACAATACAAACTACTCACAGTTAAATTTCTGACTAGAGGTACGCTTTATAAATTCTTCATCCACCAAAGAGAATCTCTGTGGAGTGCTTATGCGTTCCCGGAAAACAACTTCTATAGTTGGCAAATATCTCGAAAAGTAGTGCTTAGTAGTAGTATAAAATAAATATCTGATTTTATATTATCTTTGAAAAGGTAAGATATTTCTGGTAAAAATTAGGCCATAGTTTTTCAATTATAGGTGAAATGGCATCTTGCTCATATTATATATATATTGGCATGCTTTACCGCCTCACTGACGTTCAGGACCCTACAGCTCTGAAAACTGTCTTTTTCGGTTGTATTCTCCCCATCTTAGAATACTGTGCACCAATTTGGTCTACCGCCTGCCCCACTCCCTTGGATTTGCTCAACCGTCCAGTCAACTTCTTTCTCGCCATAGTTCGCCATCGAGTCCCCACATTCAGAAGCTCAACCCGTGACCTCATCCTTTCCTCCCTTGGCATTTCACATTTAACTCACCGCCGTGTCCTATCAGATATGCCGTTCCTACAAAGAATCTTCAGTGGCTCTCTACGGACCAATGAAATACTCCCTCTCTTTAGTATTCATGTTCCTTCCCGTCCATTACGCAGTAACTGTCTACTGCATACTCCCAGATTCCGTCTTTCCATCTCCCAGTGCTCTCTCTTCTTCCAAATCCCCTCCTTGTTTAACCCCTTGGCCTCGAAATATCCTTCCTTGGACCTTTTCTCCTCTGCCACCATTTTCAAATCCTCCCTAAAACGCCACTTAAATGATCCATCCCTCTCCAATCCCTAAGTCTCTTCTTACGCTTACCTCATTTGTTTTATTTAATGAATATTATGTTTTTGTTTGAAATTTTTTATTTATTTATTGAGTATGTCAGCCAATGTAATAGCCTTTGTGCCGTTTTTGGTGGTGAAATAAAATAAATAAATAAATAAATTACGATGAAAACATATTACAGCCGAGTACGTTTATGCGTGCAGTGTAGTGTAAGTGATATTTTCAGCAACACCTGTGCTCATAATAAATACAAATTAATTTTTAAAATATTTCTCTGCGTTCCTTTGTAAGTACTATAATTTTTATACAGCTACCTCCTGCGTTAGTGGAAGTTTTTCAGCATACGTGCAAGCACATATTAGCTAGGCATAGACTTATTAGGAGTAACCATGCATTTAGGCATAGAGGAAATCTTTGTAATCGCTCATTTAGTACGACATATGTCGTTATTATCAACTAAAAATAAGATTTTATTCATTGCAATTGAATTAGGAAAAAATATTTATTCCTGTGAGAAATGGAGTGAGGATTTCTGAATCTTCATTGAACTGTTTCTATTTTAGTTCTTTTTCATTCTTCTTCCAACTAATGGCTCTATCTTAAAATGAAACGATGCGATTTAAAATAGCAAATATTAACACGGCAATTTTACTCTGAACGCATTGAAACGCGAAGTTCATTGATACGTCAAATTAAGTTTTTTTTTGTTCTGCACGTTTGTTGACTGCTTAAGTACGCTGGAAGTTTTAGGGTTGTTTTTTGTCAGATGTGATGGCACTATCATAGAAAAAGTTCGATACACAAATACCTGTATTAGTCTTAATCGGAAGGTGACATCGAAAACGGTGGCTCAGGTATTATTATTAAAAATATCGCGTATTATCAAGCAGTTTTTATCAATCTTTTTCTCTCCTTGCTATGCACAATTGATTTGAAATTGACTCAGCCTTTTTGTCAATGAATGTTATAATCTATATCGCCACATCGTCATTCAAGTCCCTACTAGTGTGAATGGCAAGGAGTATCAGGACGCGTGTGGGAATTTGTAATTGATAAGTTGTACGTAAATAACATTGCCAATCCTTATTCAGTAAAATATCTGCCTTTTTCCAGTACTTTTATTCTTTAAAAGAGACTTTCAGCTTCTTTCAATGGCTGAAATATTAATTGATTTGCAAAGTAAAGAGGATAGTGATTTCTTACAAACGGAGCTAATCGGTGATCACGCTTCTTAAGACTGCTAATGTTGAATTCTCCCTCTTCGTTTTACTTTCCTCCTAGGCTTGCGCCTGTCTCCTTCAGTAGTACACATCCAAACAATTCCATCAGTGTACTTTCTCGCCATCTTTTCCTTGGCCTGCCCTTACATCTCTTTCCACTCGGATGCTAATTCCTGAAAATCTTTTATCTTCCGTCATGTATTATATTCATGTGGCTCTTTCATTCCTCCTTCCGCCCTTTCATCCAAGTGTTGATACACTCTAAAGGCCGCTTTGATTAACTTATTCGTTATTATTTTCCTTTCCAATGCATCATTTCTTCTTCGTATTCAATTGGCTTTCCCCTGAGATTGTCGTAAGAATTTCCATACATTCGGTTTCCACAAGGTTACTGGATATTTTTTTCACTGGTCTTGCCTCTGCGTATACCTACTTCAAAATTCCTCTGACTGTTGCTTTGAATGTTCCACCCTTAGAATAATGGATCGAAACACAATTGAATAAAACTTTTGTGAATTCCGTAAAACTAGATATTCATTTATTCTCTTATCATGTGCAATTAGTTTGAATTTGAGCTATATATTTGTCTACAACGGGCAACGTAAGGACTAAGCTGTACCCTTCCGAGCCATGACTAAAAGACTTGACAAAGTCCGTCACCTCAATGAGGTCAAAAAATGAGGAAAGCTATATATTTGTCTACAAATGTTATGAATCCTTTGGCTGGAAACGTGTTCCATATAAAAAGCATGTTCTTCAACTATTCTGTATATTTTTGTAGTTATTATGCATTGTAGTATTTGATAGATGTTATAAGAGAAATAAATATGTTTAAGACAAGACAAACGAAGTTGTGGGGAATATTATTGGTTACGATTACCTGAGTTGCAAAGAAACCACTTGTAGGCGAGAAGAGAGTGATTTCCGAGCGTGCAACCTGACTGAGGTGAAACGTTCCGGGCCGAATTGTGCGATTAGTGGTTTGTTAGTTCTGTATTTGGTCGCATCTTTTCTCACCGTAGTCTCTGTTTGAACTCTTTAGAGCGGTAGCCATATCTGGGGATTACTGAAGTGATACGATGTATTTGTTGTGGGTAGTATTTGACCTCATTGAGGTGATGGACTTTGTCAAGTCTTTTAGTCATGGCTCGGAAGGGTACAGCTCAGTCCTTGCGTTGCCCAAATTATTATTTTCCGAAACGAGAGCTACGGACGAGAGCCGACAAAATGAATAGCCCGCTTTTTCGCGGTGATTACCAAATGTAGATTTATTGTGAATGAGCAAGCGCAAAACTATGCAAAAAATGCACAATTATGCTACACTGAGAAAAAAACTCGTGCTAGTTAAAAAAATACATAAGAATTTTCGATTTTCTTTCATGAATAATGACTATTTTCGGCAGTTTCAGCCAGTTGTAGATATGTATATGCAAGGCGTTAATGCGTACGGCAGCTGCTTAGGTATTGCGTAGTGGCGGTGTGATCCGAGTGAGACGCGTTATTGTAAATGTATGGTGAAAAATTCGTCGCTGATGGAATATCTGAAAAAATGTGGGCGTAAGAGTTGCAGAATAAAGCGGTAAAGAACATGAAGTTTATTTCATGAGGTTGAATGGCGAAACGTTGACTTTTATTCAAGAAAGTTAAACGCCGGAAAATTTATGGATAAATGTTGCTGGCAGCTACACTGATATTCATGGCGAAGAGGGAAATATACTCACTTCTCTCTCCTCTATATCTCTAGAATAACTTATAATAGTGTGAGGACATGTATAAATGAATTGAGCCTAGACATCTTACCAAAACCCATCCTCTTTCGTCGCCGAAAGATACTACTTATATAGATGATTGATCGGTATTGCTGGTTTTTACGTCATACTTGTAACGTATGCCGAATAAATGCTTGAAGGGCTATTAAACACCGGCGAGATGACGCCAAATGAAATCACTTCGTGGAAGCATTTAGATTACTGGAACAGGGACTGTTGGGAAACATCTTCCTGCAACAAAGATTAAAACGTTCTCATGAAATGTCGTAACCCCATTATCTGGCCTTACTCGTAGTGTCAAAGATTATTCAAACAACGCACATTTGCGGCGTCTGTGCTCTCCATTCAGCCTCTCGGTCAATTGATCCCAATCACTGTTTGAATGGGCAGTAGGTCAGCTGTTGGTCCTATGAAGCCTGGGCGATGAATCCTCTGCTGCGCGGAGGAATGGAAGACGCGCTATCTATTCCAAGCGGAAACTATGAGAAGAATGGTTTTTGGAATTTAAATTTTTCCCTGAGTGATGAAATACTAATCCTATATCTCTACAAGATAATTCGCGTGCATATAATTTGTGATCAATCACAATTGGAGAGCAAAAGAGATTGTAAGAATAAATGAGACGACGGAGGAGACTGAAGACACAGGGAATATGAGTGTCATCGGAAAGAGATGGACAAATTGATGGAGAAAGTGAGGAATTCTCGCGAAGATTTGAAGAAAATAGAAGGTTGATACAAACTGCTCAGTGCTTTTTGATTTTGGATAAAAAATAAATTGGTTTTAGAATTCAGTCCTCGGCATAACAGCTTCTGGAAAGCAGTAATTAGAAGGGGTTATTAAATGGAAAAGAATCCTAGGGAGACATATAGAATGATAACATATAGGAGGCCCATTTCTCGTGGCGTCAAAATGAACGATGTTGAATGGGCGGGCTGAGAGGAGATTGTAGTGGACAGAGCAGCCAAAAACCAATCATCGGGTTGTCGCAGCCGGTGATGATGAATCACTTACACACCTGTATTAGCGCCCTTGCGACTTTTAAGGTGAAATTATGAATCAATGCTTGCTGGTCGAAGTCGTGAGGTTCTCCGGACTCGTCTTATTTTCATTCTGTGATGAGGAGTTCTATTTGATCAAGAATGCAAACCTGAAAATGCATGCTGACGAACGCAAGAAGGAAGAGAAATGAAAATGACTTGAAACGATATTAGGTCTGATTATTCGGAGGAAAGTTCATGTATGGAAAGTCGTGAGTTTCCGCAAGTAGATTTTAAGGTCTTGTGTGACGTGTTTTTTGTATAGGGAAGTTACATTAGAGATTGATGTATTAGGAGCTTGGGGAGAAGCTGCGCGGCATTTCACAATAACACATGTGGAATATTGAGGGGGTGGGAATGCGTAATGGGTGGGAATACTTCATCCTTCATCACCAGCTGTTCGGAATCTTTACCTAGTATTGTAACCCGCCCTCTGCTCTCGGTTGTCGTCTTCATCGCTGCTTTGGTGTATCTAAATGGAAGAACAACCCTACGTACCACGAATGGAAACAGTCTACGCTCAGTGATAAATTGCGTATTTCCAAGTTATACGATAGATTGTCATTGCAAAGTGTACTTACTCCTTATTGCATCAAATATTTTGCTTGACATCGGAATGGCAGCCATGGCCCTATGGGCTCGAACCGAGCGTCATTGTTCTTAGTTATCAAACTACTATTGCCATATTATTTATGGTAGTCACATTTTCATAATAGTCCAATTCTGCTAATTATTTGTCGAAAGATACGTAAGTGTGTGCGTAAAATTATACCCTACGTATGTTAGACGGAGAAAGAAATTGAGTAAATCACCGAAGGAGGGCCAAAGATGAAATATTTCAGGTAAATTATGGAGGTCATTATGTGAGAATGATTGTAGCTGTTTGGAGAGCAGAATAGAGAGTTGCAGCGTACTAATCTTCTGAAATTCGACTGCTGGTGATAACGGCTCTACCAGCAAACCTACTCTCCAAATCATAATAGTAGAAATGACTATAGTAGTAGGCCAATGTAGTATTAGTTTGTTAATTACAAAAATATAGTTATAGTACAATGCCTCTAAAGGCTGCTTCATGGCTATTGCACGAGTCAAAAGAGTTGAAGGTATTACGCCTTTCCATTCGCGTCGTTTAAAAAACACTACATTCTCTGACATACAGCCGCTAACTGATAAGACAAAGTACTAGGCAAAGAACTCCTAATAAAAGATTTTCCCAACCTAAAAACTTCAGGGCCATTTTTGATCCGACCAATTTATTTTTCTGAAAAGAGTGCTATCCTTTTCTTTTAATAAAAAAAAGATTGGTTGAGGCTTTTTTTTCATGTAGCTCCGTGGGAGAATTCGCTCCTCATATCGGTTGGTTCCAAAACTGACCTTTACAAGTGGTTTATAATTGGTGAAAATTCTATCAATCTTAATTTTCATTGGCCTTTCCTGAAAACCCACATGATTGAACGTATGAGAGAAACAATCTCATTCAATGTTCTTAGTAATAATTGCGTTCAATAATTGTGTGAGAAGTGATGATTGGTATGGGTCCGTTGGCATCGCTGGACAAATGACGCGCAATTTACAGAGGAACTGGTATATGGCGTCTACTCTACAAGGACTTCTATAGCTTGAGCGAAATTGGTGGCTCTCTACTCCGGAGAACTAGAGGTCACTGAGGGCGGATCAGGCGTTGATGAGTGGGCAGAAGTACCGAAGGACTGCCGAATCGACCTCCAGAGGAAGACTCAGCCACTTCTTCCCTCTTCACTTGTACTGTTTCCTCTATTTTGCGTCACGTTCTTTACAAGCAAGTGCCACCAAGTTTCGCTACACCTATACCATCTGGTAATTGATTTCAGACTAGTTGTGCCTGGCATGCGTTCCAATGTGTCTTTTTCTTTCTAAGCAGGCACACATATACATAGCAGACATATTTACATGAGCCAAATGAATGATAGACAAGGGTTTTTTGTAGTCAAATAAATTCCTCGTACCTACTCAGGGATCCGTAACGCACAAATGATGACGTGAGTTTCCATTCCATGCCTATGCTGCGGTTTCCAAGTAAATAAAATATTCTATCGTTGAATTAGTGCTATAATTTGAGATTTTAGATCTTAAAAATCATGTTTTAGGCAAAAGAGAAGCGTATGCGAAAATAGGATGCGAGAATTAAATAAAAAGCAAACAAAGAGACCACTGCACCAAATCTTATTCTACGTACAAATCAATTACGTCCCTTTTGAACACAAATAACGTCTCACTGATATAATTTTGATGCACGTGGTATTATGGCTCACTGATACGATTCTGATGAACGTGATTGAGCAACTCATAAACGATCTGCTTCGTTGCTTGCTTGGCGTTCATCGCTTGTTTGAGAAGCTCGTGTGCCAACACTCATTTGTTGAAATGACTCGCGCTCCACCTATTATATAATTGATTTAATAATTTAGAAACATTCGCGGGCACACGTACAACAACTCACATAAGTTTTATCGTAATCTGATGATTGGTATTGGAACGCGTAAAAGACGTACAGGCGAACATTCATTTTTAAATATTCTATATCCGTGGTTTCGTGGGCATAGTCAGACCCATCACATGTGTGTAAGCGAGCCAGAAATGGTATCGTCGAAACTGATGGTAGTTTAAACACGTCCGTTTCTTACGTGTTTTAACGAGCACGGCACGGCCGGTGCCTCTGCTTGCCAGGCTGTTTGGTGGCTCTCTGCTTTGCGGGGGGGAAGAGGCTGTGGAGGGGGGAGTTCCTCCTGGCTTCTCGCCACTTGGGCCCCGACCGAAAAACCGCCGACACATCCAAAGGGAATGGGGATTTCAGACTTGAGAATTCGGAGGTTTGATGGTCAGGACATAAATGGAGTTCCTAGGAGTTGCTTTTAGACGCTGCGACAAAAGATATTAGATTAACTCCGGCTTCCACGGTTTTATTTCCAGCGGCTCCGGTCAGCTGGATCCTCGATCAAACAAAAGAGTTTGCAACCAGTCTTAAGGGGTTAGAGCGGTATTCAATTATGTACTGCTTTGTGTAAAACCTTTGGTGTGGGTGCTCAAGAGGAAGTGGGTGTATTAATGAAATCGAAAAAATTGCATGTCACCGATTTGGTTTCTTGGTAATAAAAGGATATTTTAACGCGTAGCCTTATCGTATATTTGAAAAGAATTCAATGAGATGTGTACAAATTTTCTCCTAATGGTGAAACCATACCTTTTGCATTGTTTAAACGGTTCATAATAAATATCATGGTATTTTTTCGAATAAAAAACACGTCTTTATTTACGGTTTTTGCTTTAATTTCGAATCCCGCTCCGTAAACCCAAGCCATAATAATGCTTTTATTAAAACGAAAATTTTTAAGTTTGATATTTGCAACATTTTTATTACATCATGAAGTGTTTCCAACATGTAAATTGATGCATCAAAGGGAAGTGTGTTCCAAGAATTGTTTTCGACTTATTTGAAGATTTATAAAAATGTGCACTCAACGACTCACGATTCGCGCTCTAACCACCATAAAAAAATATCTTTGGATTTCATTAGTTGCCTGAGTGGGTATCGTTTAGTGATTTATTCGGGGACTTACTTTATTTTCTTTGGTGGAATAAGTATGAAAGGGCAAACTGATCAATGTATTGGTCTATTTAAAAGTTCATTTGTCTCCTTTCCATCTTTGTTTTTTTATCGTATTACTGAAGCTATTGTCTTTTTCCTGCAACTTTTTATGTAACTTAAGGTTCTGCCTCCTATCTATATCATTATTTTTCATCAACTTTTATCTTTCCTCGATAAAAAAGACGCAAATTTAATAATATATTGGTTACAGTCCGCATATTTACGTTGTGGTTATCATTAACAATTAATAAACCCTACTCTTAAGATCTCTTCATTGAAGAGGAGTGAAGAAGTGTCTACTCGCGTAATGCATTCATGGTCGTGAAAATAAATGTCATTATGTAGGTTCCCGGTTCTCCCGCATGATATAAAAATCCAAGGGAAGAAGAATGTCCTCTATTCAGTTGCCATCTATTTAAAAATGTAAGAATATTTCAAGCGTAGTCGTGGATTGTGCATTAAGAGTTTGCAACACATGCTTCAACTTGTTGATATTTAGCACGCATATGTCGGAGAGGTAAATTTATCGTAATTCATGCTGAACACGAATCGAGGTACTTTCATTGGTAATCGAGTCTGTTTGGAAGAGTTACAACCATCAGCTGAAGGAGTGTGTAAATGAATCTGGACGGTAAATTCAGCTTTCGTATTCTACAAAAAAGTATCAGTCCATTTAAAAAATGCGATAATTACTTTTCTATTTCATTATTTCATGGTTAAGTGCAATTTTTTCTCTCGAACGAGTATCTTATTATGGGAAAATTGATTTCGTCTCGAATTTGAGTTTTGTATAATATGTTCGCTGTTTTCAACAATAATAAAGTCATTATTCCTCTTTCAAATGGTTGCCCCTTTGCTTCATTATCCTTGTTGTTGGTGTTGATAATATGACGTAACTGGATACCTCTTCGTCTAGTAGTCATTTAGCGCCTCGCGCTGTGCATGCTTGATCAGATACTTACCAAATGTATTTGTAAAATGAATAACCAATGCATGGAAGGTAATTTTCGACGGTGAAATATGGTTTAATTCATTTTAATAAGGTCAATTTTTTGAGAAAGTGCGTGAATTGGCTTAGACGATGAAGATCATTGCCTAGGACTTGTTGATACCTACTAATTGCCTTGTGAGCCGCACAAGTCCCACTATTGGTCTCCATTCGAATGTTTCAGACTTAAGAAAGGGCCGCATATTCTACAGCGAGTTAGTCTTTTCGCTACCGAGATCACGGCTTGCCAAGCGCAGTGGACCCTCGACCCTCATCATAGAGGAGGCTTGAGAAGTTCGACGGGATCATTGATACCAGTACGTAAGACGCTGAAAAAAGTACTCGGGCATCAACTGGCACATAGCACCACCTTGGAATGGATGGAATGAGTCCCTCTTGAGGCGAGGATTGACCGAATGTTATCAGACTACGAGTAAAAATTTTTTTACCTTGTGGATTTTCTTATGCGGTTTTACCCGCACTTCAAAGTATCCATCGTGCTACTTATCAATCCGTAGAGGGAAATGCTGAGGGATGATTCCATTTTTCTCTATTTATCCATTATTTTTAAGTAACTGCATGCATAAAATCTAAAATAATTGCTGATGATAGGTTTTTGGGCTTGCTAAATGTAAAGCACAGCTTAGCTGGGAAATATTTGTAAAAATAACTTTGTGAAATGCCGGAAGCTCCTCACATGATGACTGGGCATTATATCTCGTTATACACTCGGCTGCATGTTGGAGGGTCGTTGGTTTAATCATTATGTTACTGTACACCTTCATATTAATTCATCAGTGTTTTTCTAGGTCTTCGATGTACCTCAGAATCATTAGGTGACATAGAGGAATACGAGGCCGCCTTGTGTGAATTTCGAGCACTTTCTCTATAGTTTATTTTTCCGTTGAGGTCACGGAGACTTGTGCATTATCTAGATTTTGGCTAATTTTTGTTTTACGCCCCCACCCAACGGTTATTATTGAGTAAGGTGAGCAAACCAAAACTCTTTGCAGTGGTCGGGTTAGCCGTATTTCCCGCCTAAGAGGGGTGGGAGCGACCACGTGGTGGCTGTGGGCGCAGCGGCCATCTTTCACCGTCCCTGTTAGACCCGCAAGGGTTCACCGCTTGTCCCTTCCCACCGCTGAAAATAGTCTCCGCGAGCTCAAAATTCGGTCATGGATCAAAGGATACCTACGCTTGCATCAACTTACTGGATTGAGAGTCAGAAAAACGCACCATGCACCAATGAAAGCTGATTTATTGCATCCGCCGTGGTATTTGTGCTTCCGAGGATTTTGATCGAGTGCCAGCATTAGTACTTCTTCATTACTTACATGAAGCATGTATTACATTTACAAAGGAACCGTGCTGGCGCTGTTTTTTTCGAAGTTTGATGGAAATCTTAATCAAAACTCATTAGTTCGGGCGGATTGTGCAGCTTGGATTTAAATATATTGATTTGAAATAATGCTTAAATTTGAAAATAAAGATTGATGATTTTGACATGCTCAGACTAACAAGCAGTGGGCAAAGTATTTTCTTTGGAAGTAACGTCCTTCAAACTCCACATATACCACACATAATATGCGTAAGAAGAATAGTTTAACTAACGTAAGGTTTAGGATGCCTGCCCTTACGGGCGATGAGCCAAGGGTATCCGCAAATATCTCATGTGGCCTATATACGTACCACAGTTATGGGAAATGCACGCGTGGTAAATGCTCTATGAAAAGGCCGTATACAAATTTTATCCATAAAATAATGTAGTCGCAGCAAAAAATGAAATTACCTTGTCTATTATCTGTTAAATACTTGGTGCTAAAACTTAACATTGTCCCAGACACCACGTAAGTTACGAGCGGAATGTATGATCAAAATACAGACCTACCGTTCGCGGAGAAATTTACCTACTCTAATGACCAAAGGAAAGGATGTCAAGAAAGTTTGTGAAGGGCACATGAACGAGATGATTGATTATTTAAATCTGAAAAGAGGTTCAATTGCTCCTAAAATCGTCAACGCAAGATGACTGGAGAGGGCAGGCGAGATTTGTGTTAAAACAAGTTCTTCGTTACAATCTTGGAGATGATACGAGAGGCGATCCTTTTCTATGCTGTATACCATTCGTGTTATTTACACATACATATTCGTATGCTCTAGCTATGTTGTAATACTCTTCCTAAGTATTTTACTTTGTATATTAAGAAGTGGAATTTTGGCGAAAATGTGCAAGTTTTTACTCAATAATTGCTAGATTTACTCCAGTGGGTAAGACTTTGAATTCGATGCTGACGGTCTTTTCATTTGCTTCTTTAAAATTACTTGTACTAATGGTATTAAGGCCGCTTTACTTGGTACATTTTATCGTACAAACGAATGTACAAATGCCTTCATGAAGGAAATTGTACCTTGTAAAGCGGCGAATTGTATGATTGTCTGAATGACTTAACGGGAAATAAAACCTGCTCTAATTCCATTCAGTTTCTTGTACATTATATGATACATTCGTTTGTACAATAAAATGTACCGTGGAAAGAGGCCTTCAGACTGTCTTACGAGTGAATGGAATGGGACAATGCAGTATATTTAATATTTCATTCAACTCCCTGATACGCTTCGTTTATATTTATCATTGCCGTAAAACGTTTGTGCTGTAAAATTAATTACTCATTTCATGTCAACAGTAGAAGTTTATCTGTTAACTTAGCGCGAATATTTGTTTAAAGGCAATTTTCCGGAATCGAAATGGATATTCACGCCTGTTGCAAAAAAGTCTTGTCAAATGGCTAATTTGAGTCTTACATTGAAGACGCTAGGCTGGCGAGATTTTCTAACTCACACTTGTCCAGGTGATAAAACTTTCAGCATCTCACGATACAGTTCGCCAACAGTATGTTTTTTCTTTCCCCTTTTAATTTCATCGGGGGCCTTCGGCTTGAGGCGTGAAGCGATTAGTTTCCTACTTGTTGAGTGATAATTAACTAAAAGAATGAAAGGAGAAACATATTTTATTTTTAAAGTTAACGAGTAAATATTTTGCTTATAAAGAAATTTGCGTGGGAATCGCGAGTAAATATCGCAAAATTTAAAATTTGGGAGGAAAACGGAAACCATGGGAAACAGTGCTGCTGACACCGATCGAGTGAAAAGCAGGTAATGAATGATGTGACATTAAACATGGATTCTGATCTGTGGCTTGGAGATGGATGACTACAAGGCAGCTTGATAGCCTCATGGTGTTGAATTTTCTGTTGTTAAGGAGAGAGTTAGAGAGGAGAGTTAAGCCTCACTCTGTGAAGATTTCCTTCAATACCACATGCGTACGAGTCGCGAGTAGACTTTCTCCCTCGAAAATGCTGTTCACGCTTCATGAAGCAATAAAGCTTTGACGTGTGAAACATACGCATAGTATTCATTGGTCTTGAAATGCATGTTGTATCTTGTGGCCCACCTGCGCTGCATTATTCATATTTCGTGGTACTCTTCGTCGGCTTGCGTCTCACTCTCACGTCTGGAGGACATTGTTGTGCGACTAAAGGACATGGATGCCATAGCACGCGTTCTTTTATGGCCCTGCAACGATGAAAACTAATTTGAGGCGTTAGTTGAAGCACTTTTGAGAGGTACTGCGTCTTACCTGGCGATTTTGGGTATGTTATTGATGGAACAGATGAGAACTAGAGTGGCCTCTACTCCACGTAGCCATGTAAAGTGTACCTGTCAAACCTCTAGATATGTGGTTGGTTATTTTGGGAAGGCTTCCTGCAGCATGAGGTCATCAGCGCCGTCAAAGACGGAAGGGTTTGGTAGTGGACGAAGGAATTAATGAGAAATGGGGTGAGGGTCGAGTGGCACCCAGCGTCGGCATAAGGTTACTCTCAGCGAAAGACCCCAAGGTGTCCACAATTCAACTTATCATCTGACGGGCAACGATGACAGACTTAGACGTACCCGTGTATGTGCTCCCCGCTTTGCAGCCGAATGTGTGACGGGATTTAATAAATAATATATTAATAATAAATTTATTTATCAACTGAATCAACCTTACATGCACACCTTAACAATTCAAATTTAAAAAGGATAAATTACCAATCCCTTTTAGGCATTGCCTGAATTTGGGATACCTAAAAAAGAATTTACATTTAGAATAATTGAGAAATGAATAAACTGAGACCAGATACGAAAGAGATATATATAAAAAGATAACAATTCTTTATTTAATCTCAACCTATCGTGCATACAGTTTGTAGTGAGTGCTAACTATACTATTGACAAAAATCACATCGATTTTTCACATCAGATATCCATCTTTTTACTCTGTCCAAAAACGTTATTAAAAGTAGTTTTACCTCATATCATCTGACAATATAAGATATAATTTTGACCTTATATTGATAAATGAACGTTTAAGCAGAGACAAATTAGGCTTGGGCAAAATATACATTGTCGTAGATCTTAAATTTTATGCATTGTTTCTCTCTAAAATCTCTGCCTTTGCCGAGATTCGACCTCGGAATCTCTGTCTTGCTTAGCCACCTTCCTCCGCTGGGAAAAAATTCATTCGATGAACCGTTTACCTTATCGGCACTTCATACTGCCTTATTCTGTTACGCTCCTGCGGTAGTTAAGGATAGTAATTATCAGCATTTAACTTAACCCCTCCTATGATCTTTATTCTACTCAAGGTCACAAAAAACCATGGTGATAAGACTTAAGTGTAACTTCCGTAGAACAGAATATGTAACGAATCAGTCGTATAATTTACGAACGCTTCGCTCAGTTCGTAACTACTCGTTTATAGGTGGCTTGCATGCTCTCTTCCTGCCCTTAGCTGTGATTGTAATTTGAAAGAAAACACCAAAATGTATCAACAAGCAAAAAATGTGATTTTTCCTTTGAGTAGGATATTTAACTTAATATTTCAAAGTGATCACTTCGTAATCCAATCAACTTTCCCGGTTGATTTTTACGATGGCATTTAATAGAGTGCATCATATTTCTTTCACTCACACGTTTTATCTGCACCAATATCTTATTGAAAATTGATCTAAATAACTTAGAATTTTGGAAGTTCTGTACTTAACGAATACAACATGTACTTTTCCTCCGATTTTATTTAAGAGGTACCTTTCTTGCCATTACCATTAAAATGAAATCTTTTGGAAAGTACAAGTTGTGTTCCTTAAATATGGATAGTGTTAATTTCAAAGAAGTGAAGCGTGGAACTGTAGTGTATTTTGGAAGCAGTGTATTTTTCAAGATTTCCTTATTATTATTTTTTTCCCTTATTATTCTAACAATTTCGAATTAATTAATTATATTTTGCTAAAATCCATACTAAAAGCGAGTTTATCATAAATAATCAATGGTTAGCTTAAATAAATAGCATAAATATGGTTAGCTTAAAGAGTTAATCGTTTATTTCTTTTGTTACACAAAATTCACCTTAAATAGGTATTCATTAGCTATAAATCAGTTTTCATCGTTTCAAGAACATATATGTCGACAGCTAGTGTACAATTAAATTATGTTTATCAGTTAATCTTAACAAAATTTATGGAAAGAAACAAATTATATTCCAGTTCTGCTTGACCGTTTTCACGTTATTAATTCCTTAGCCCTTACCTTTAACAGACACGGTATCATTTGCGTGGTTAGTATGGGTTGAGAACCTCAACTTGGAGTTTCCTTACTAGAATGGAGAGCTTGTTAAAAATAACTTTTCTCAAGTCCAGAGTTTTCAAATGTAATCATTGACTGATATGTATGTACGTAGCAGAAAATACGCCTCTAGTTGCTGAAATTGTGTGTGAAAGGAGTTTTCAGATGGATTTCAAGTCAGGTGTCCTTTGGACGCAAGCCATTTCATTATGTGCTTGAGATGAATTTGTGGCAGGTGACACCTTTTAAATGCTAGATCCTACTTGTCTTTCAAAAGCGATATGAATTCGATAAAGCCTTATTGTAATGGTACACTCTAGGAACTTTAAAATGGTCATATGATTCACTTTGTGCTTTAACCGCTCTTGTTTTCTTAATAACCTAATGATCTCTTTCACAGTAACATGATGTTATAAATCAATGCTTAGTAAGTTTCATTTTACTTTTTATATTCACTACCCCCGGTGACGCCTGAGCTTGCGCATACGCCGCTTTCTTTTTTGGTAACGAGAACACTTGAGTAAGGCTGTAAATGTTAGGGATTAATACGCACTAGTAGGCTTAATTTTTTATGAATAATTGTTTGAGTAAAGGAGCTTAAATGATGCTGTGAGATATTGCATACTTTGCTAGAGCAATTCGGTTTTTGTTCTTTATGCTCATTACTTTTTGGCACTCTACTGACAGAAGAGATCTGGGTTGCCTAATGTCGAAGTAGCCGATCACCTAGCGCCTAAGGTTAAACTTTTCCATCACTAAGTTTGTTTATTTTGCGTAGAGTACATGAGAATTCGTGGTGACTGAAATTTTTGTGCAACTAAACAATGTATTAAGGTTTTTAAAAACGTTTCTCAGTGTCATTGGTTCTACTTTTCTTACCAGTTTATATTTATTTGGCTAGATAGTTCATTTTAATGAAGAATGGAAGTTCTTTTGGTGAGTTTTTTCGTGTTCTATCTAGTTTTTGGAAAATTTGCAACATTCAGTCACATATATGCAACATAGGGCATGATTTGACAATAATGACTTCTAGTATGAAAAATTAACACCCCGCGAAGCGACTTTCCCGACCCACGGAAATTCCAAAAATGTGACTATCGACCCACCCAAATATAGTGGTGGCATTTGAATGAGCAATGTGTCCATGGCAGGTACCTACACTGCTCCAATGATGGCGGTCCCGTCTTGTAGTTACATTTCCTCGGCGAGAGAAGGCGGCGGCAGAGAGAAGGAAGTTGGCAGCCTAACCAAATTCCTCCGATTGTTAGGGGCTTAGGAGTTGCGTGCAGCTTGAGTAAAGTGGCAAAAACAAAGAACTTATATAATATAGGGCATGTTGCTTCCCACCCGCTCTCTGCCATTGCGTCCACCTCCTCAAAGGGATTTAATAATAACTCCACGAAATGGGGGATTTTCCACATTTGCTTCTTGGCATTCGCTTAAGTGGGTCACTATTGGATTCGTTATCTATTCTCCTCCAGCATTTTATTATACGTGTAACAGTGTGATCTTTTTAGCTCCGTCTCTTCTATTCAAAACAAGAAGACGTATGATGGAATGGCGTCGTTCCAAGCGACCAGTGTTTCAATTAATGCTAATAATAATATGAGTTCTTGACCTAATGTTAAGTGGTATCCCAAGAAAATGTTTATTTACTAAGCGGAGAAGAGTTAAATGATTGAATTGTACTTTGGTAAATCTATAAACGAACTAACTCGAATTTTTTTTCATATTACATTACGCGTTGTCTGGAAGCCGTCCCTTTATTTACATGGACTTGTGGGTAAAGACGTGTTATTGCCGTTACCCTGATCCAAATTTATGCTCACTACTGGGAACCAGAAAATCAGACCTGCATTGATGGTTTATGCATTAACTGCCGTTATTTGAGGCTATCGAAAGAGTAGGTTTGAGTAAGAATCATCAATTTGAGCCTATACATTTTGGTACTTCTGCTGGGAAAACAATTTTATATCTGAAGCATTGCATAATAATTTCTTGCATAACAATAGGAGCATCCTCACTCATATTGTCTCTTTACGCTTTGCGCTGATTCGTCACTTTCACTTTAGATAAAGTTTTCTGGAAACTTGCGGCTTTTGGATGCCAAAGGTCGGTCTTTCATAAGGAAATACCTCTTTGCCTTCCTTAAGACACTTTCGTATTTCACTGGAGCTACGGATATGCCTTTCCATTCTCAGTTGGATGAGTTGCCACTCACAAAAATATAAACGAAAAAATATTCCTTTCAGTGGCCAGGATTTTTTAGTACCGCGTGTTTAACACATCAAACTTCTCGAACTATCTATCTCCGCGCATGACATTTATTTTCCTCGGAAAGTTTAATTTATAAGTTTTGAAAGGATTTCGAATGACTCGATTGCACGGCAACCCGCTCGTTTGCCAGCCAATTTGGTTATTAGCACTTTTCACTTTCCAACCGTGTTCCTCGATCATTGGTGGTTTCTCAGAGTGAACAGGCTAGATTAGTCAAAGTCTCAAAGGAAATTTAATGGAACCCATCCATTTAAGGAACTGAAAGCCGCTATTGAAACCAACCAATTTCCCGAAATTCGGAGGAAGTGGTTCGTGCATTTTGTGGCTAACGTGTTTTAGCGGGGGAAGCTTACTTGCACATGCTGGGAAATTGGTCCCTTCAGATTACTGACACCAGCTCCCACCTCCTCGACCTTTGAAGTTCACTGAAATGGTCGTGTTTCTTCATATTTTAAGGTAGTCTGAGCGAAATATCATTTTACTTAGGAATCAATGAATTTGGTCTCATTTAAAGAAAAATATCTCGCCTATCTAATGACTCCAAATATTTAACCTCTTACCACATTACTTTCGGAGATATTTGACAAAAATGCCAGCCGACATATTACATGGGGAATGGTTCGTGTATGCACTCCAGAGAGACATTAGTTACAAAATGAGGTACTTCTAATACTTAGATCTAGTCAAAAAATCAACAGTGTAGTTAGTATTTTTCTCAACTACATTTGAAAATTAATCGAAATGTCACCGTAGTAAATTCTTCGGGATCACAAAAAACCTGTTTTGAAGGAGTTTCAAATGCACCGCGTGAGAAAAATGAGTCAAGTTCAAGGCTTATTTAGATATTTAATTTGATTACTTATAATTTCTGTCATGAAAACTATTTTAATCCACCATTAATAATGCAATATTAAATTCGTGTGTCTCACAGTTGGTGAAATTAGAACGTATATATCGAATATGGTCTCTATTATGGTTAGGGAACTATCTTGCTCGGACTACCTTAAGGCGCTGAGTATTAGCGTCTTGAACAATATAGTTTTTTATATAACTTTAATGGAATGCATTAAGTAAGTTATTATAATTTCTTCAGCACAAAAGAATTCTCCCATTCTCAACTTTCAACAACAACTCTCAACTTTAGGAGACAGACAGCTTATTTCATGAGCGCTATTTTGAATAGATTGATAAATTAGCTTAGGCTAAGCGTAAGGCTAGCATTGCACGAGGATATAGGTTGAAGGGAGGAATCGATATTCAATCGAAGAATATCCGCCACAGCTGGAATTCGATACCCAATGTATCGAAAGCTTCTCACTGTAGCCACCCCACCAGCCCAATTCCATAATCCTGCTGTTTTTAATGATGTAATTACCAAGGGCGCAGGATTTCATCCAAAAAGTGCTAGAGACTCCGAATAGAAGATTCTCTTCTTTACCAGATTCGGGGTTATAGCTGAACACAATGTCTTTCTAACGTGTCTACCACTAAAACCCCGTCAACGGCCTTTAATAACCCACCTGTAGACACCAGTTGAAAATAAGCAACGACAAGGATCAAATGTCCTGAGGGAACACAAATTTACTGACATAACTGCACTTGTAGAGGGGCGCTACTCTTTTAATCCTCTATCCTTGGAGCACTTGAACGGTGAACTAGAAATGCGTGATTTCTGGACCCTTAGAGGATTTTACCACTAATTCTCAGCAGATACATTTTCTGGATTTCCGTGTGAGATTTTTTTCTTGTCTCTCGCAAAGAGAGTGCTACATTTCTGGTAGACCTGGATTTCATTGGCGGATTGTTGAAACGAGTGAGCCTATGCCAAGGATACTTTTTTACCCGGATCTAACAGATGTCAACTCTCTTTTTTTAGCCGTTTGGGGCGGGAGCCAATTGAAGGAACTCCTCGGGAATCAGGAGCTGGAACTTCACCAAGCCGCGCATTGTTTCTTTTTGAGCATCGGTTTACTCTCTAGTTTTTGTTGCAAATCCGTAGAAGATACTTTGTAAACATGAACGGCGTCACGCTCGCTTGCCTTAAATAGTAAAATTTCATTGCTCCACGTTAATTCTTATGTCATTTTAGTCCTCTGATTCTCGCGATTTATATTTTGCCTCGTCGATCTCTCAGAATTGAATTGCCATGTTGTATCCAGAGGTGGTTTATTTTAAGAAACTTGATGGTCCATTATAACCATGAAATTTGAGGGATATTTGGGCAAGGCCATTTCTTTTGGCAGCCCTTTTAACACCCCTGGATCTCAGTTCTATCTGGGTTTTCCCAGGGTTGTCCTGACCATAGAATTCCAAGCTTTTTATAGACTGCTGTAGAAATTATTATGCTAACCCTTTTGATTTTTATCGTGGGTGAAAGGAACCATAGAGCGTTATCGGAAATAATCTCAGCTACTTTGATAAGCAGATGTATTAAGAGATGGGATGATATTTTTTTCATGCCATTTTTTGCCACGTAAGATAGGTAAAAAAAATATGGCTGTAAACATAGAAGGCGACTCCCTGGTGATGTAAGGCTTTAGAACGGAATCAAAGCCTAACTGCCTGAGGAAAACGTTGAGACTTTTTGTAACTGGTATCATCTTGAGTTTCTTCTGGAGGTGATGAAATTTAGTGAAATACAATACGTGTAGCGGATGGTTTACTTCCACATGGATGTTTTTTCTCGCAAAAATATTTTGTTGCGTTTGAACATTTCTTATTCAGATTCTATAGAAAACAGAAGAGATGTTTGTCTTCGCCACCCGTGGAGTCATCCATCGAGTGGTGGCTATTCTGTAATGTTATTTTTGTTTCAATGAGAGGACTCCTGCAAAAGTTGACTAAGTATGCCTTTAACACATCGCTAAAAGAATAGACTTCTTTTGCATGCGATGAAAATATCATTATAAACTATGTTGAAAGTCGTTTTACTGTCAGAACTGACTGCTAAGTTGTGCACTTCATAATAATGGCTGTTAATTTAAGTTGCGCGCTGGCATAGGTTTCTGTGGTGTTCTACGTTGAACTCTGTAAGCGACAGTTTCGACAGTTCAAAGAATACCTGTGTAATTTTGCATATATCAGCTAACTTTAATGCTTACGTGTGTATTAAAAAAAATATACGCGTGGAGGATTTTAATCTGTATCATAGTTCAAGCATGTCAATTGGTGGCCAATTCCCTACTTTTAAGGAAACCTGCTTCTGAATACATCTTCAAGTGAAAGGTGGGAGCAACATTTCTGTGTATGACCTGGAAACTTTCCGATAATGCATTCTTTCCTATTTTTAAAGAGATTCTGACTACTCTAGTTACTGTATATGGGAGCATGCCATTCCAACCCTTCAAATGTGGTCTCAAACTAGCCATTCAAAACCCTCAAGGTGGGCCCCATGAAGCTCTCACGAAGAAGGCGTACGGCCATTCATTCAAATTCTCATATTTCACGTGAAGGGCGAGGAGCAAGGATCTCATCCAGTCGCTAAATCCATCGCATTTGTGGAGCGTCGCGAGTGAAGGGCGCCGAGGAGGAGGCATTTGAATGCACGTGGACTCCCGTCGGGTCCAAGCGCGCCACTCAACGTGCGCCCGCCCCGCCACCTGGCTTCGTCCACGGGATTCAGGGAAAAAAATTGCCTGGTAGCGAGCGAGCGTCGAGGGGGTGGGTGACGCGGTGAGTGCACGGCCATTTGGCAGCGTTCCTTTTGTCATCGCCTTGTGTGGCTCATCAAGTATAAATCCCCCATCGGAGATGAGCCTCTCCCTCTTGCCTGCATTACCTCCTCAGAGTGGCCACGTCTCGCCACCGCACCTCCGCCACCTGTGCCACCTCTGTGGGGATAACTACGGCCTTCTTTCATTTGCACTCACATTCAATTCATTCGTGGGAGTGATTATATAATTTTAATCCTTTTGATGAAGAGAATTGAACAACTGCCAGTATTTTTGGCCGGCGAGAGAGACCCAAAAATGATATGCGTCCATCAAAATTAGTGCCATGGAAAGTGTTAGGAAAATTTGCGGAGCTACACTACAGTGGTTTTGGATTCATTTAGCTAGTATCTTTAAGATCCTCGGGTGGAAATACAAAAGCGACGTGTTACCCCAGTCTCGTTGGACCACACCTAAGGTAGGCTACAAGAACTAGTGAAGTTCATTTTATACGTCTTTAGACGTCTTATGGTTGAAAGAACATGAAGGTATCGAATCAATAGTTCTGAGATCCATAAAGTTATAGATCTCATAAAAATATTCGGGTTGCAGGCAAACTTCTACTAGTTACATAACTTATTTACCAATAATCAAAAGCTTCAAATATTTGATCTTCTACCGCCGGATAAAATTTATGACAGTTTAGCGTATGAATAATGGCTAATGCACATAATAATTAGTTAGTCAGAGTAAATTAACTGGTTATTTGTCTCAAAACAACTCTTTTATCTAGAAAATTCTATCTTCAAGCGGTTCCTTGCGCATCCGCCATCTTGGCTTCTTATGGAACTCATAACAACATGCCATAAGTTATGAAACCAATACATTTATCGAATGTTTCTGTAACACTTATTGAATGGTTGCCATGGCTCATGGGTACCATAATTTTATAGAACACATGTGTCGTCCCTGCGACTGGCCATTAGTGAACTGCAAACTTGAAGCTAAAACCACTTTATAATATAGGGTAATTCCATTTTCTCTCACCAGGTATCATAAGTGTCTAACTCTTAAGTTAATACTACTGGGTTTAATGATTCAGAAATGAGAGTAGTCTCTCTGACATGGTGGTGAGGTTGCCACACAATTTTTAAAGCTTCTTAACCTCGCTGTGAGCGGGGTGTGCACAAAGGCTGTGGTTTGTAAAATTCCATTTTGACGTGTTCTGCTCGCCGAGTTTCATATTGCTTTGAAGTCGCTTCGAGAGCGACCCTTCCGTTTTGAGGAGTGCTGCTGACCGGGGGCTGAGAACCTTGCTCTTTGGGCAGTTCACTCGACGGATATTGTCATTAAAGCACGCCGAGCTGGTCCCGACGCATGCGAATGCGGATTTGCGGATATCCGGGCGTATTCCCCCGCATTGGATGACGTTTGTGCTCGACTCACTCGCCATTGAGAACGCGGGCACGTGCGAAATCGTGGCAACTCCCCGCCGAATCGTTGAGTGGTGCGCTGAATGGAGTGAAATCAGCGGGAAGCGGGCTTATGATTTTTGCGAAGCAACAAAATTTGTAGGGGTGGCAATGAAATGATGTATTATAAAAATGGTAAAATTGTAGTTACAATACTGCATTCCCATTCCAAGGGTGCGTTTCAAACCCGCATGTGATGGGGAATATTTTCAGTGACTCCCAATCTGAGAGCTGTGTGATGACAAGTTGAAAGTTTATTCTCCATCACTAATGAATACTTCTCGTGTGTTGCAACGGGTTAGGCTTTCCAAGACCGACGTTTCCGTGGAAAAGTGGCTCATCATTGCGACGGCCATGGAAAACGTAACCCAGTGCCATAATCGAGAACTCTTCGTCAACATCATCCACTGGGAAAGCCTTCAATTCTTCATCAGTTCTCTGTAATTATGAAGTGACGCTAATTCGTGATGTCGTGGCGTCTTCTTTTGAGGTGGCTGGAGCGCAAATCGTGGGTCGTCGAGTGCACGTTCTGCAAACTTTTCGAGAAAGAAAAAAAAACCTTGGACGAAACCTCACGTAGTCACACTTGTTAACATGATGAAAATGACCATAGGTGTAGAATAGTAATTGATACAAGAATAATATTCTGAGATGTTCATATCATTTTAAGCGTCATTACGACTGGGTTTTTTTTTGACATTATGATTTGGGTTTACGGCACGGATTCCGAATTTTTAGCAAAAACTGTTTGTAGGTACGTTATTTGGTACAATACCTTGATATTTGCCGGCAACTTGGTACAATACCTTGCCGGCAACCATTTTAATCATGAGAACCGTATTATTTCACGTATAGGAGATGATCTGCACATTTGTAATCGAATATATTTAAATAAATATTTGTCGAGTACCTTTAGGTTACTTGTTAAAATAGCAGTAAATTGTCAATAAATCAAATTTAATAATAAGTATACGTATTTCACGTTTCACGCAGATCTGTAAATGAACGAAAATCGCTCCCACCACCTTAAATAAAGGGCTAATGCCGACGCCGGGTTTCTCTCCGACCTTCATCCATTCCCCTCATTGTCCTTCCCTCACACGCAAGGCTGAGCTGCGCTAAAAGTTTCTCTGTCATTAGTTTAATGGTGACACGAAACATGTTATTTTGTGGTCATTACATCTATTTTGCCACCAAAACCGAAAAAAATAGATTCATTTAGAAGCATGTGGGTTCCAGGACAGAATACTTTAATTCACTTGAGCAATAAAATACTAATATGTAGAAAAAGTAGACAAATGCTACGAACGAGAAGAAAGTGTTGCCAGACTTTAAGGAGGCTAGATGCCATTTTCAAGTTCAAGAAAAGCTTTAGGTCAACTCAGCAAATATTAATTTACTTCAGTGCATCATCTTTAGGGCAGAAAAGGGCACGTATGGAATAGAATAACGTTTTATTTTGCTCTAGGGTTCTTCATGAGAGCAAAACAGAAAATACATATCAAGCTCTACTTTAAATGAAAACATAGAATAAAAACATACCATATAAAAAAATCACAGAAAAGAAACAACTTTGGCAGCAACAGATAAATAACACTAAATACAAAACTGAAAAATTCGATATCAATTCGAGAATGATTAGAAATAAACAATTTCACAGAGAATTGTGTAAATACAGGAAATATTATAATAAGATTCAAATATAGTTTAAGGATATACTCATTATAACAATAATCAAATAGTTTCTCCTTAAAATAGACTGAATGGATGAATTTTTTATCGATAACAGCAAAGAATTCCCAAGTTTTATGCCCGAGATAAGAAATAATGTAATATAAGTATTTTCCGGGGTATAGGGCATATTAGACAGGAGGGGTTAGTCCAAGCGGATCTAAAAACTGAGACTGATTTGAGTACAAACATAGAATAAAGATAGGCAGGGTTTTTATTGTAAGGTGTACATGTGGTGAGTTCTAGTGATTATTTTTGGAATGATATTTTTAAGACTTCTTTCTTCCCACGCACCAATCATGACTAGCACTTGAGAAGGCCCTAATGATTTGAATCGAATTTTTTATGAGTTCATATTGATTTTAAAATAACTCTTGAGTAGCGTGAACAAAAAGGCAATTTTTCTTGTTTTTCTTGTCTGGTGCAGTCCCGGACGATACGCCAGTAACCGAGACAGTAACCCATGCGCCGTCTAGGCTTGATAATTATGTTTTAGTCTACTAATTTGCCTTCTCTACCTAGCACGTGCTCAGAATATAGACTAATTACTCGCAGAGTGCTTTCTAGTCGAGCAAAATACATTGCGGAACTTTAAAAAAACAATTATTCACCACATGGAACATAATCTGAACTTGAAACGCACAGTTTTCCGCCAATTATTCCGTTGAGCACAGCTATAGTTACCTCATTTGACAGTATTATCATTTGGTTTATCCTTACGCAGAAAATAGATCTATGGTTGTGGTGAATGAAATAATAGTGGAATTCGCTGCCCTACACGATCAGCCTTGGTTCCTAGCATGAAAGGTTTCCACTAAGTCGCGCCTGAGATTGTCAAATAGCTTATGATTAGCATAGAACTAGAAATACCGGAGGTGTCATTTTGACCCATTTTTCATTTTTGACAAGCCATTACTTCTGACTCAGTCGTCCCAGCACTTGCATGATTTAACTAATAACTGCAGGTTGAACTTTGTGGAACCTCTCCATACTTAACGGAAATTAAAATACACTTCGTATAGGTTCACTAGATGGGTTTATTAAGAGCGACCATGGTTTCGTCACATAATGACCTGAAGATGTCATTATGTGACGAAACCATCGTCGTTCTCAATAAACCCATCTATTGAACCTATACTACGTGTATTTTAATTTACGTTACTTGCATGATTATTGACTTATATTTTTAGTGGGAGAATATAATGTGAAAATAAGAACCTCATACCACCAATAGTTTTTAATATGCATTACTTAGTAGTACCATAGGGGTCATTTTAACCTCAGGCTATCTCTCTCGTCTTTAATTCGAATTTTTTCGCTATTGAGTGACTTTTTAACCTTTCGATGAAATATTATAGACAGTTCGGTAAGCGAACGTTAATATCCAAGGGTGAATCACCGTCTGAAGACCCGACTGACCCAGACTTTGCATGAGGACTTGTGCGCGAGACAGAAGTCCTGAGTCTAAATCCTCATGCGCCCTATCGAACATGTTCAAATGGCAGCAATTTGCACTTTATTTCAATTAAAAACAACACATTTCCTTACGTAATCAAATTATTTCTATGGGATCAAATGGACCCCCGTCGATACTTTTGGGTATGCCGCAAAGTCCGGTTTATTTAATTCTAGGCTTCGACATCCTCGATCCATTCTGAGAATTTCGTTTATTTTCATTTGTTTCACTCTCTCATGACTTCCGTCGCACTTTCCCTTTTCTTAACCCTAGAGTGGTGACGCCCGTTCTCTCAGACCGACAATATAATCTTCCTGGTGATGAAGACGAAGTATGATATTTTTTTGTTTATGCTATTCAATTGCTTTCTATTTTATTCTGCTCCTCCGGCATACAAGCCAAAAAATCACTTTTTGTAACCATATCGCTACTTTCGGTCCCTCAGACCGTGTCTTCAAATACTACCTATTTTTTGGGTTATATAAAATACGATATGTTAAATATGTGGATCAGTGATTTCTGACATATTATAGAAATGAATCCTTTTATATGTAATAATTCCTTGTAACAGTTATTTATCTCTTATGAAGGAAAACAATGCTCTAGTCTACCTATTTTATCGTGTAACAAAGATTAAATACAAGCTGTAGTATCTTCTCTTTTTGCTGTGAAATTTTTTAATAAATGTTTTGAATTCACGTTTGAATTCTGCTATTTTGAGACCATCCAGAAAAACTGATATAATCTTTTTAAAACTCCATCTTCCAAATCGGTCCAGGAGACCGACGTCACTACTCACGTCCCGACAATTCACGTCACTACCATAGGGTTAAACTCTCCATGACGCTACTACCCTCCGCGTGAAAATCTTTGGCAATGGTTCCCACAGCTTGTTCGTCATCTGCGGGTGTTTTGTCAATATATAATGTTCGAGTGGAATTATATGTGATGGTCAGAGTTAAATTGAACAAAAGTGTAGCAACTATGATGATCCCCTATTGTGCGTGGGAAAAATGACCTTGTTAAAAGCTACCTGTTCTGCCATCTGTGGTTTCGTGTGATAGTTTGGATGGACGCTTTGCCCTCCCTCCCCACCCATTGCTTCTTTTACCGGAAAGTCCTTCCCCTATAGAATTAGCCACTTACCCATAAAGGGGCTGTATACCTCGATCAAAATCGCCCATTCAGTTATTTCTTCATCTGCAGCCTTGGAGAGATCTTTGCCATCCCGTTTATCACACACTCCGGACAATAACTCATGGCACGGTGAAAAATGTGTTGCAGGGGTCCAGGAGAATGTTTGAAGTGACATTATAATTCACAATGTTCAACATTTCGGTAATCCTTCATAGAGATGAAGGATTACCATTATAATAAGAGCAAAGCTTTTAAGAAGTATACGTCGTACGTGTTATGGTGATCACCTGGTTTTAGACGGATTCACGTTTCTTCTGTTGTCGAATCAATCATATGGTAAACAAAAAGCGAAAAATGACGACACTTCTTCTAAATATTAATCTTAACTCCAGAGTCCTGAGCAAACAAATTAAGTAGCCAAACAGAGTCGTAAAACAAAAGGGCGTATTCGTCTGTGAAAAGGGTTTCGGCCGGAACATTCGGCCCCCTTAATTTTGGACTTTACCTCATTTGTCGATCGCCTCCCTAAATGACGCTCCAAGCGGGTTGAGCAATCGGCGTTCTAGATTTTCCCCCCTCCTCAATGGGTGCGGTGCCGCTCCTCAGGGCAGCGTCCATTATCGGCTCGCTGGAACTCGATCGCTCGCCAGAAGAATGAGATGATTGAGTGACAAGGAGTGGAAGTCTCACTTTGGCTCCTGCCGTGGGATGAGAACGAAAACCTTATCGATTGTCCCGCCACGTGTCCCTCCTCGCCCCTTCTCCAATTGACGCAACTTACGCTCATTCGGCTGCATCTGGTTTGAAAGCGTTGCTGAAATTTTTGTTTCAGGTTTACGCACATTCCAAGAAGTACTCTCCCATGAAAGATCTTAGGTTTTCCCGGTGTATATGCTGAATAAATGTTTCTCGGGTATTCCACCGGGTAATTGGGTCCATGAATCCCGACGTTTCGGAGAACGACTGGCAATCCATCTTCAGGGGTTGTGAATGAGTTAATGTTCATTCAGAACCCCTGAAGATGGAAAGAAAGTCGTTCTCCGAAACGTCGGGATTCATGGACCTGCCTACCCAGTGGAATACCCGAGAAACATTTATCCAGTACTCTCCCAACGTCCGGAAAATTAACTTCCTGGAGGGCAATACTTCAGTTTGCTCAGTGGTTCCCTATCTAACTGTACATTTCTCTTTGCTTATGAGCTAACGAGATAATGTAAAGATGCCGATGGAAGGATTGGGTTGGGAAATGATTAAGGTAGTTTGAGCGAAATATTTCCTTAGTCGTAAATGAGACCATATTCGAGGTATCTCGGTAGCTGTAGGAAGACAGAATTAAATATTCTATAATTTATTGCGCAATTAAATACCTATATATGAATGATTTTTTAAACAATTTGATAAAATTACATAAGTATATATTTAAATTATAATTTTTTTCGTGCAGTACCTTTTAAACTCCTTCACAATGGAAGGTTTTTTGTGGGCCTGAAAAACTTACAGTGGTGATAAAATGATTCATTTTTCAAATTAGTTGAGGAAACATACAAACTACACTGCAAATTTTTTGACGAGTTCCAGGTGTTAAAAATTCCTTAATTTTGTAATTATGTCCCTCTGGAGTGCTGTATTTTGGTATATTCGTAAGGGTGAGATACCTATCTCTAAAATGAGACCAAATTCATTAAATTCTATACGAAATAATATTGCAAACTGGAACTTCAAACGCCAGGCTCAGATGAGTCGAACATTTTCGGTGGTTGGAGAACTAATCTTAAGTCTTTGTGTGAACTAATTTACAACTTTTCCAGTCGGTCAAAAAAAAAACACTTGAACTACATTTTACATAAGTATGTTCGTTTAGATGGAGATTACCATCTTATGTATAGTAACATGAATGATACACGACTCACGTTTCAAAATTTCGTCTTAATTAAAGCAGTTTTATGACTTTGGTTTACTGCGCGGAATGGAACATTTAAGCTTAACTTTTATGTAAATACGTGTTTGTCGCTTGGCTTGATACCATGGTGTTTTCCAACTACAATAATAAACATATAATTTCTCGTGTATAGGAAAATGTGTACGCGTGTAATAAATTTGTTTCGAAATATGTGTCAAGTGACAAATAACTACTGATACATTGTAAGGAACACACGCGGACAACAAACAAAACATGCGCGGCACGGCATTAAGATACTAACTTTTGTTAAGCGTTTATTAGGAAGGCCCTCAGATGAAAAAGTAAATGAAGGATGCTAATTCGCTCTGGTTAGGCCACACCTCGAATACGCCGCGAGCATTTGGGACCCTGGTCTTAAAGATTTAAAAAAAATCATAAAATACAGAGAAAAGCAGCACGCTTCGTTAAAAACTGCTACGAGCGAACATATAGTGTCTCACAACTGTTAGAGGGAATAAGGTGGGAGCCCCTAGAGACTCGCGAGGCTACACGCTAGGCTCAGCTTGCTTGAGAAATTCAGTACTGGTATTTCAGAGCGACACAGAAGATATTATCATGACGCCTCACTACATCTCTAGGTCTGACACAAGCGATAAAATAAGGGAGATACACTGCTGAACAGATGGACACAGTTACTCATTTTTTATGCGCACAATAAGCGACCACAATAAAAATGGAGCTCCACTAAATACAATCCCATGATAAACGTCACCATTTCACTTCCCAAAACCTTACTTCTTAACATGCTGGTGTCCTCGCATCCTCTACTACACGCCCATGTGGCGGCTCACAGGGTAGTATTTATATGTAGATGTAGAAGTGTCACGAAGAAACGTGTTAAATTAGCGTTAAGTGGCCTAGAAATGAAATTGGCAACATGACATTTTATCACTTTTTATCTATTCATATTGCAAAGTAGGGCACAGATGCAAAGTTTCACGTTTGTCTGTATGTAAACATAACCGTTTGTCGGCCCAGCACCTCCAGATCACGCGAGTGTCGGTTGGTTGATTATTTGGGGAGGTGACCGATAGTTGTAGTCATTGGCACCGCACAGATTGGTTTGGCATAAGGAGGATTTCTTGGGGAGTGGGCAAAAACAACCTGGCATTATGCCGTGTCTTCACCGTCCAGTTAAGTGAACACTTAATGCATCACTCGCTTACGAATGTACATTGTGTAGGCGCCCTTTCACCTCTCTAAGTAACGCATCCACTTAAGTGGATCTGGGGATACCTAATCAAGTGGACCTGGACAATGTCGATTGTATTCCATCGAGATGGTCAAGGCCTAGTCATCAATAGGTTGAGTCGTTTCGATAGACATCGTAACTGTGTGTACATAATTTGTATCAGGAGTTCAGTTATTATTTGTGTGTTATTCTTCTTTTCCATTTGTTTCTGCTGCTATACGTATTTAGATATCACCAAATTAAACGCAAATACTCGCGCGATGCAAAGTTCTTCCCATTATCACTAGGTGGGGCTGAGGTAGAATAAATGTTTGTACAGACACTCGCTTGCATCTATTGGTAAGTTAGTGCTGATTTTAAGCAAACCTTACTTAAATGCACTTGTGTAGACGACGCATTAGCATTTAAGGCGCCGAGGAGTCTACGGTTTAAGGTAGTTAGAGCGAAATATGACGTGATTGCACTGAAGACAAAGATAATACAACCGACAGGAGGTGAAACTCGGAAGTGTGCTTTAATCAAAATCTGGCTTTGCCAAGTGGTGTCCATTACATGGACCAATCACCGTCATCTACCACCCTCCTACGTTTCCAATCTACGTCTCCTTACGTCCACCAATTCCGTCCAGATTTGAAATGCTCGTGTTAGTATCATCTTCACCCGGCTCACCGACTTCATCCTTGTTTACGGTAGATGGCTAAATGATATATAGATATATCATATATAATATATAAATAGATAAATGCCTATTTCACTTTCTCATGCTGAGGCCCTTTTGTCATTGTCCCACACTCTTCTGATGGCACTCAGAATGTGATATCGATTCTTTGGAGCGTTGAAATGGCGGCTCCTTTGGCAACGACGAATGAACTTGGGAGACGTCCCTTTCTCTGTTAATGACCTATCTCCCACGGCCATATTACCTCACTCTTGTTCCGATCGAACGGCTTTTGCTCTTGCATAAATTGCCCTCCTCCCCACTGACTTCTTATCTGTCACGACAGTTGCTATTAATATTTCTTTGATGAAGATGAAGCCAATATTTCCGTGGCTTGTTGGTGTGATTCCAACTTGTCAGAGTATTTTCCCAGTCATATAATTATTCTGAACGTGTTGAAAATTCAACTTCTTAAGCGTGCGTGAATGGTGGAGGGTTTGTAAATATTTTTCTCTGGTCATGTTAAACATCATCATCCTTGAATACTGCAAATTGCAATTGCAAACTGCAAATGTCAAGTATCAGAGGAAAACATCTTTAATGATCGCTCCATTTTTATCTCAAGTTTCTCCGTGCTGTCAAGCCCATCTATCGTCAATCCTTTGATTCTTTCGATATTTTAGTTAAATTGAAAACCCATCCAATCCCATCCAGCAATCTGAGTTTATGTTCATTATTAACTTTTTGACCTGTTTTCAATTCTTTTAAGCATATCGCTGATTTGAATGTCGTTCCTTTGAATACCTAAACTGAATAATGCCCCAAGTCTTATCACGGTTTTTTGTGAATGTCTCACTTAGCTGTAAGTTTGAAGTTGCAATCACTGTGAACTCCAATGTCCTAAAGTATTTGTTATTTACTTTCAGTATCGGACAGTCCTGATTCCACCCAAGCCAGATATCAATGGGACATGTAAGTGTGTCTATCTGTTGTTATAAATGTCAACTTTGGATAAATTTAGCCGTATGAAGTTATCACATTCCAAACTATAGTATTAAACGCTATAGAATTAGCAACTGATATATTGAGGTAATGTATATATAACTGATGAAATTTATGTACTGGTGACAAGCCGCATTTGAATACATATATGAATATATAATTTTATGCTTTTATTAATTATTTTAACTATGAAACCATAATTCAGTTCGACGATGAAAAATCCGCTCTGGGCCGTTGACGAACTGCTAATTCCTGAATCCTGTTCTTTTTTTTTAATTTGGCATGTAATTAAAAATGTTAACTGATGCAATCTGCTGTCATTGCAGAAATTTGATCATTAGCCCTTAATTCTGCAATGAACCCCTCAATGTTGCGTTTTTCATAGATGGGATGCACCAAATGTTGGCCCACTTGCCGCGGTCTAATAGCTGTAAACATGTCCTCATCAAACAAACCCATCTCTTCCTCATGATACAAAACCACTAATTATAGTTTTTATTCAACGCCAAATGGTTGAAAAAAGCAATTGACGCTTCGTCTCGTCGCGTGGACCTCGCACACAGCAAACTAGACAAGACGTTTTGTTTTAACGCGTTTTTGGTTTAGGCACACGTGCGATCCTTTGTGCCTTAGTTAATGGTGACGTCTCTCCATCCTTACTCGTCTCTCCCCTATAATAATACTTTTTCACCTCACTTCAGTGGCAAAAATACCTAAGCGTGCAGTCTGAGAGTCTCTAGCGGCTCCAAACCTTAACCCTTCTATAGCTGTGAAACTCTATTTGTTCGCTCCTAGCAGTATTTTTTTACGAAGCGCGCAACTCTATTTGTATTCCATTTGTTTTTCGTGTAATATCTATCTACCTGTGATATATTAGAGTGCGTATAGGAATAAGTTATCTAAATTGGTTAATGCATGTTTCATTCCTATACTTGAGGTATTTGAAGTCAAATGATAATTGGTTATCTTATTCCGCGTGCGAATAATATTCACTCAGCACAAAGCACTTTTTGCGCTAGAGGAAGTGGTGGGGTGAACACATATATATCTCCTGATATCTTCCACTTGGTCTCCTATGGGGGCTCAATAGGTTTTATTTCACGATTAGTCTGTTAATGCTGGGGAAGCACCCTGGCTGTCGATGGAGAAATAGATGGACAGCCGCGACGTGTAATAGTCACGGCAAGCAAACGAAAAGAGCGGGCCATAGTTAATTTTTTCCAGCTCAGATTATAAAACTGTGCATGAAGACTCTCCTTTGGCCGCTACATGTGTTGTGGTTGTTTTATTGAATTTTATTTAGTTCTCTCATAATCAGTTTTAAACGGCTTAAATTTGTACAGCTTAGTGGTAATTATTTTTGAGAGTTTTTTTATTTTATCCGTAAAACTATTCATTTATTCGGATATACATAAAGATTAATTTATACGTGATATTCTAAATTGCTATGATACTGTAAATGCGATGAATAATTCTCGACCAATACCTTCGCCGAAAAGGAAATGGAGCTGACGATGGTGCGGCTTAGTTTGACTTTGCTATACGGCAACTGGGCGGACAGTGCCGCGGATAGATCATTGTTCCACTATTGACGCACAATATTAGCAAAGAAGATTCGAAACTATAGCCTTTAAAAATGACATCCTCAATTCTTTTAACCAAGATATTACTAAAAATAGAATCCGCTTCCCACGAATGGCTTACCATAGTCTTTGTAATCAGTTTTTAGGCATAAGTGTGGCTTTAAATGATTACGGAGCCTGGTCGCATCGACTGCTTCGTCGCATCGACCTGGTATCCGGTCTGAAACACTGCTCCCTTGCTCAAAACCAGGGGTTTCGCAAAAAAGGGGACTAAAGCTTCTCAAAAACGGTCGTTTAATGACCCAAAGAACTTCATACGCGGGCTCTTGCGGCGATTTTTTTGGAAGATAACATCCTTAATGAGCGTCATTTGTTCACAAATGTTCAGTTTTAGCTATTTCATGAAGGCGTTCACTTGTGTTTGCGTAGTTTTGAAAATGTATACCACACTTGGATAAGAGAAGCCTGAGGATTCTGTATCATCTTCTGGTGTGGTAATCGGAACTTTATTTTCCTAAAAGGGGCTTCTGATTTTCATTTGATATATTTGATGCTCTAATTGATATCGGTCTTGGCCCTAATTAATAAATATCTCTTGAGTATGTACGTCATATCCCGAGTTTTAAATGATTTGGACTAAAAGAAAGTGACAAGAAAATGGTATCGTGTGAGGTTAAAACCTTTGTGTTATCTCAAATGTTAGACGAGCTCGCAACCCTCTAATGCTACTAAGCGCTCATTATACCGAACATTGGATTTTTATCGCGACTAATAGTATAGTCTCGTGAATTTTTGTCCCCGATTCGAGTTAGTTTTGGCGCACAAGATGCTTAATATTATTCCCGAAGGCCTTATTTATATGCACAAATAATCATTATTTACATATATCCAGTCAAGCTTCATGTTTCTAAGAACGCTGGAACTGAAATTGGAAAATATGATAAATGCTTCAAGTAGTCCGCTTTTCGCCGGGAAGGTCTACGTGGAAATTTATTCATTAAGTTCTTATTTTGCCTACCATTAATATTACATAAATATCCAGCACGGAATATGATATTTATTGGAATGCATATACCATATTGAAAGTCACAACAAAGAAGTACGGAGTGAGGGAATTTCCTTATCTTCCATTCGTCGATAGAGGTATATTATTGTGTTAACCACATTGTACCTCGTATGGTTTGCGACACCTTTCTGAAACACATTAGTTATGAATCTCTCAAGCAACCTAAGCATTAGCGTGTAGCCTCCGAGTCTCCAGGGGCTCCCACCTTAATCCCTCTAAAATATGTGAGACATTTTACGTTCGCTCATAGCAACTTTTAACGAAGCGTACTGCTTTTATTTGTATTATATTAATTTTTTGGTTAAATCTTTATGACCTGGGTCCGAAATGCTCGCGGTATATTCGAGGTGAGGCCTAACGAGTGCGAAGTAGCATCTCTCTTTGGCTTTTTCATCTGAAGACCTTCCAATTATACGCTTAACCAAACCTAGTGTCTTTAATGTTGTGCCGCGTCTGTTTTGTATGTGTGTTCTCTACGGTATATGAGACGTTAAGGTAATTCCAAGATATTTTACTGTATCTGAAGATTTTATTTTCTCCACCCACTGTTCCACTATGCTTATGTTCAAAGGGATTGCAATCCCGAGGATTTCAGCCGATACATTGTGTAATATGTCCTTTGCAACGGGGGTTGTTTACGACAGGCATTCAATGGTACACTGCCTGTTAAGTGATGGCCTCGGCTGCACCCTACTAGGGAGACGGTGTCGTGGCTTCAACGTAGCTATGGTTGCATTTCCATCAGGATACCTACCGCCTCAACTTCCTCTCGCGACCAAAGATTCCTGCCCGTGTACTCGGTAGCCTGCATACTAGTGGATCTTTCTTCTACGATTCTCTCAATGAAATGGGCATTTTAATCGGGAATTTTTTTATCTGCCACCTGTGGAGATTTTATTTATTTAATGTTGTAGTATTTGCGGTGGTTGTAAAAGGAAGCACTCATTCACAAATCCGCATCATACGCCGTCACGGCACAATGATGGAGTTTTAGTTCCGTTGGAATGGAAGTCATTGCCGATTCATTGAGCTCTTTAATTTTCAGTCTAAAGATTGTTGATTCTTGTTATTCCTATATGTTGCAAGTGGTAAATGGCTTCTCCGCGTGAATGAAACCCGTGGTGACACGCCCATGGAACGGGAGCTGACTGAAATAATGCGTAGATTAACCTGAAATTGCTGGTGTATCAGTTGGTTATTTGGGGAGGCGAGTAAAAGTCAAGGTTATTTACGCCAATTAAATAAGTGGGTTGGTTTGTGATGGCAAGATTATTTGGATTGTGAAGAATGGGATTTTTAAGTAAAATAAAAACCACAATCGGGAAGTTTTCTTCACCATCAGCACTTTACTACGAAAGGGATGAATGAACCTCGGGATAAAAAACTGAGGGTATCGGCTACGATTGAAACATCGATTCCCACAGAATTACAGAAGTGAAGGTAGTTTGAGCGCAATATATGTGAAGCCGTAAATGAGGAGAGGGAAATGGTCTCCTTACTTTATTCCAAAATAAAAGCTGTTTTAAGAAGCCGGAAGTAAACGTAGTAGTACAAGTAACGCTTAAAATTTGCACTTATCACTAGAATTCTCGCTAATTTACTGAATTTTCTTTTTTGAGACTGTCAATTGAATTTGGCATTTCATACCTTAAGCTAAAAAGTCAATCACAGCCGAAGTTTTTTTGCCAAAAACATTTCGGTGATTCATCTGTTTTTATATTTTTGTAACTGAGAAATTACAAAAAATACGCACCCTTACATTTCTGACACCATTTGTGGATCACACTTTCCTCATTAAAAAATAAGGACTTCTGTGGAGGGCTCAGCTTTTCCTCGGAGAACGGTTCTGTTTCTGGCACGTCTCGAGCTGCAGTACAGAAAGCGGCTGTTATTTATTTATCTCTAAAATCCAGAAAATAGTACCTTTGGCGGCATATATTGGGCGTTTAAACTGCAGCAATAGATGAGCGAATGCACCCATATTTTGAGCGTCGAAAAATCCATTCGCGTGAGACTGAAAGCCAAAATTCGCAGGCGAAGTCTTTATTACAATTTAACAGTTACAAGTAGGCCATTGACCTGGTGGTGACATTACATAACAGCAGAGTAAAAGAATAAACCTTGAAGCTTTCTACTTCTTTAACCTATTTTTAAAAATAAATAATTTTTTTGGGAAGGGCTCAAATATTTTTGCTGGTAAGTCGTTTCAGTCCCGTATGGTCCTGTTCAAGAAGGAGAACTCATTCGTCCTTTATGATCGGCACTTTATCTTGAACTGGTGGTCATTTTTTCCCACAAAGTTTGGCTTTGTTGTGTCCTTCGCAAATTCTTGCATGCTTTTTCCTCACTCACTATTTTGTACATCCCACATAGCCAGCTCCTTTTCCTCCTCACCTGTAAACTCTCCCATCCCAGTGCTCTAAGCATTTCTGTTACACTCTGCTTTATTATGTTTTCTTAGAAAATACCTAGCCGCTTTTCTTTGCACCTTCTCCAAGTTCATCACCTCTTCTTTCTTGTGTGCATCCCATACAAGAGATGCGTACTCTAGCATTGGTCGAACCAGGGTTTTATAGGCCTTTTCTTTAGTGGTCTTGCTGCTTCCTTTGAGGTGTCTCATTACTCAATATAACATTTGGAAAGCTTTTTTAACAACGCGTTCCACGTTTAAACCTCATCCTAAATTCTTAGTCAAATGGACTCCTAAGTATTTATAGGTATCTGGTTTTGGAATTAAATTGCCGGAGAATTCCTAATTTCTATTTTCAGTCTTTTTTCTATTGCTGAAGTTCACATATTTTCATTTATTTACATATATATCCATCCCATTTCTCGATATCCAATTCTTTAATTTGTTCACGTCATCCTGAAAGGCTTCATGATCATTCTGATTTTCAATCTTCCGATAAATAATGCAGTCATCCGCAAAAAGCCTTATGCTAGAATTTATTTTATCCGGGAGATCATTTAGATAAACTAAAAACAATAATGGTCCAAGGACGCTTCCTTGAGGAACACCAGACGTTACTCTCGTTGTCTCTGACCATTTATTTCCTACCATAACCATTTGTGTCCTGCCTTTGGGGAATTCATAGACCCACATCTCTTTACTCCATCGACAATCGTCAGCATTATGATATCATTTAAAATGTGAAGTTGTTGTCATTGCGATGTGGCAAAACGCATCGAATGTCATACTTAAGGTTATCTTGCTTAACTCCGAAAACCAACTTTGGGCTGGGCTCTCATTCGGACGGATGAAGAGCCTTCAGCTATTCCCATATGCACGTTGCCCCTGCAGGCCCTGCTATTGGTTAGCAGTGAGAGTGCGTGATCACCTCTACCGGCAAAGTATGTTGGGGTGGTTTAAGCGAAATATCATTTCACCTTGAATTCAATGAATTTGATCTCATTTTAAAGAGAACTCTCTCGCCTTCACAAAGGTACCAATTATTCTGTATCTAATTGCACTACTTTTCAAAATATTTTCTAACAAATACTTACCATTTTCGAAAAATGTACATACACCAGAGAGACTTTATTTGAAAGAGAGAAATTTGCAGCACATGCATATTTCCATAAATTTAACAATGGGGACTATTTTATTTTCTCCGCTATTTTAAAAAACAATGACTCATACACCGCAACCATTTTTAATGAAATGCAAAAAAAACCTTTTGACGTGAAAATTTTTTTCCTTGCATGATATAAAAACATGAGTCATACTGAATGATTATGCATGCATATTTAGTTATTTACTAGTATTTTGCAATTTAAGGTAGTCCGAGGGAGATAGTTCCTTAGTATTAATGGAGACCATATTCGAATGATACGTTTTTATAGCAGCAGCCGTAGGAATCATCAATAAAATTTTGCATTATCAACGGTGTAATAATATAGTTTCATATGAGAGAAATTGTAAGTTATTAAATGAAAATATCTAAATAAGTCTTTAACTTGAGTCATTTGTTTCGCGTGGTGCGTTTGAAACTCATTCAAAACGGAAGGTTTTTTGTGATACCCAAGAACCTATTGCGGTGAAAATATGATTTATTTTCAAATATAGTTGAGAAAACATACAAACTACACACAGTTAGTTTTTTTACGACATCTAAGTGTTAGAAATACATGCCTCATTAAGAAATAATGTCGCTCTTGAGTGCATGCACGTACCAATGCCCATGTAAAAGGGCTGGTATTTTTTGGCAAATATCAGCTAAAGTAATGTGGTAAGGGGTTGAATTCTTGGTGTAATTAGAAGGGTGAGAAATTTTTCTTTAAAAGGAGACCAAATTTATTGATCTCTAAGTAAAATGATATTTCGGTCAAACTACCTTAAAATACCATTTTTGTGCCATTGATATAAAATTATTTTCTTCGTGTTTCTTAGAGCTGCTGAAAAAAAATTAGAATGTGGTCTCTATTATGACTAGACCTCGCTCGAACTACCGAAACCAACGTTTCAAATAGATAATTGACTCGAAGGTATCCGAATAACTTCACTATACCCTGAAATGTCCTAAATATTATCAAGTGGAAGGATCTAGAAGTGCAATGGGCGAAGAGCCTTTGCACTTGACATTTCTTCCTCTTGGGCGGTCGTGGGATTTATTTGTGAGGAGCGATTGACTTTCCTCAAGGCACAAAAGGGATGTCGTGGGGCTAAGAGTGGCCTCTTCTCTTCTTCACTCCTCTTTCTTTAGCCAAAACGTTTTTTCTTCTTTTTTTAGTTACAATCGTAGGATTGGTTTGCAGCAGCAATTTTCCTCCATTCAGCTCTGTCCTGGGCCAACTCCTTCATTAGGTGGTATGTGGTACATCCCAGCTCTTCCCAAATCTGTTCAGTGTATTCCAGTCTAGACCTGCCCCTATAGTTCCTCCCTTCCACTGTTCCTCCCAGTATGTTTGCAATATACCCTGCTTGTCAGAGAATATGGCCGAACTATGTTGCTTTCCTTCTTTTAATTGTCTCGAGCAAACATGGCGCCTCCCCTATCCTTCTCATCACTTCAATGTTGGTGACTCTGTCTACCCTGGGAATCTTCAGCATTCCACGGTAGCACCACATTTCTAACGCATCCAACCTTTTCCCCTCTGATTCCCCAAACGTCTACATTTCACTGCCATAGAGAAGCACACGCTACACAAACGTCTTGAGAAGGTTTTTTCTCAGTTTCAAACTGATATTGATGGAGATGGGATGTTTGTTTTTTTTTTTTTATCTAACTGTCTCTTTGTCATGACGAAAAGCACATCGCAGTGTAAGTAGAACTGCTCTATACCTTCAGAAGCATTTTTCTAACTTAAAGTGGTTTGCAGGTCTACATCTACATCTAAGTCATACCCTGCAAGCCACCCAAAGGGTATGTGGCATATGCCTGTAATGCCGCTATGGGATCCATAATCCAGGGCTCAAAATCATTCAATCATCAAATCAATCATTCAAAAAATGTTTCAGAAATATTCGAGTATGTCATTGGTTTTATAAATGGTCTCATAACTTACGCAATGGAGTTATGAGTTCCTTAGATGATCAAGATGGCGGACGCGCGATAAACCGCTTGGAGGTTCAATTACTTGATGAGAGTTTTTGTGTGACATATTAGGAATTTGCTTGCTCATGCTGACTTATTATTATGAGCATTAGCAATTATATATAGGGTAAATCTTCAAAACATTTGTCCAGTGGTGGGAGAGTAGAGCTAGCATTCAAAGAAATTTGCAATTTTTAGATACGTTATGAAACTGGTCTATATGTTTCTGGGATCCGAATCTTTATGAGGCCCAAAACTTTATGAATCTCATAATTATTGATTACATGACAAAATTTACCTGCAACCGACCGTTATCCGCATATTCTTCTCTCTAACTAAAAATGCGCTCCAATTCCGTGCGATGACTGCTTTATTGTCCCAGATTTCCGGCAATGTCACAGGGCGACACGAGTCTCCTGCTCCTCTTCCGATTGCTCGCCTTTGGCTCAAATCTCCCGAGACTTTCCGAGAAGAGAACGGCCGGGGAAAACTAAGTAAATCCTCATTAGGAGTAAACAAGTGGGGAGCAAAGAACTCGATGCATTAGTGTCCGTTGCCAAGTTGGTGGCCTTCATTTAGGCGACGGAAAAAATGAGAAACGTCCGATCGGTAATCGATGAAGGGCGGCGATACCCTCGTGGGAATCCCTGAAGGACCCATCACACGTCGAAGAATACGATCCGACGGTACTCCCCTCTGTACTTACCTCTTACGCGTATGTCCAGAGATGGTACTCAGGACGTCTTTCGGAGACTTATTCCAGAAGCCCTAAGCATGGAACATATTGCAATGAATGGCGCCGGGGATTCAACGGCAATGGATTCTGGAACCTTAGTTCAGAACCTTCAGGAGCACGTGTCAGTTGTCTAATGCTAACTGTATCATCTGTCACGTGCAGAGAGCTCGGAGGGATTAGGGGGCCCCGGAATGGTTGAAAAACAAAGCTTCTAGCAAATTCCTTAGGGAAAAAGTGTGCATGTTCAATGGGCTCTGAATGTTACCCTCCGAAGCTAAATTAATCTTCCACATACTTAAATGCTAACGCAAAATACAAGGTTTAGCTCCTTGTATATATCGGAAGGGAGAAAACTTAGACCATCAGACCATGTGAAAGAGAATGGATTCTCTTTTCAAACTACTGTTATTGCACCTTTGGCGGTCTATAACACTATATAAAGTTAGAAAATCACCATAAATAAGTTCATAGCTGTGTGGCGTATCATGTAGTCACCGCGTCACTGAATTTCCATCAGCTGGCGCGTAAGTCTACACTCCGCTGCGCGATCCAAAAACCTAATTTGTTTTCAACTTCGCCAAAAATACGGTAAATTTGCATTCCTAAGGCTTCAGTTTATCTAGTGATCTAAGATATTTAATGTTTTTCCGAGTCCCAGTTAACTATTAACCTCTATGAAAGCAGAAAACTGGTGTAAAATAGGATCCTACATTTTGTCCTGTTTATCAAACAAATATCCCGACACACCATTTAAAATTCAGTCATGTCTAAACCTTATGCCTGTTCTTTGAAATGATATTATTGTTTCATACCATTTAGTTTCCACAAAAGGTCCTACAATCTCTACATTTGGATATTTTCAGCAAAAACTGAATGAATTTTTTTTTGCATAATATTTTAAGCACATCGTGTATAATGTTAATGCAAAATAATTATAAAAATGATATCCCACATCTTATGTACCAATAGAAGGAGAGTTTCTTGGCCAAATGTCAAATTCCAGAGTGAAAAAAATCCTTTTTTGGAATTTTGGCCAGCTTGATTCGATTTCAGCCCACTGTTCGGGGGTGAGTACTTATCAGGCGAGAAGACCGGCAAATGAGGTATTTTGCGCCATTAATGACTGAATTGGTGAGGGAATGGTTGTTTTTGTGAATTGAGAACGGTCGGACAGGAAAATAGAACATGCATCATTTTGGTACTTAGGGGATCGCAATTATGCTCCACATGTGATGCGTTGAGCACTACACTTAGATACGGTTTTATAACCTCGCCTTTAATGATTTCTGGGTGAGAAAGTCGATTCTAATGCATTCCCTATTAAACAATTCTCGCATCAAATAACCAACAGTTTGAGATATCAAAAAAAGCCGTGGCATTAAATTAATGTAATCTTGCGGTAAATGTTATTAATACGGGCCAGCTACTAATAATACGGGCCTAGGTTGCTGTTCACATAGCACCCAAGAAGTGATCTGGATCCCTCTAAAAAGTTGTTACTGTCAAGTGCTGCTAGGGATTGGACCTAAGACCTTAAAACGGGAAGTTGTCAAGTAAACTTGAACGATTCGTCCTACTTTTTCACCTATTGAGAGAGCCGTTAGCTACTATATTCGGAAAGGTCAGTATCGACTGTGTAGGGAAATACTTGATTAGTTATGACATAACGGATACAATTTGCTTTACTTACTTATACAAACTTAATGAGTTATTTATTAAATTTACGAAAGGATCGGGTTTACAGTTTACTGGAGTGCTGGCTTACAGTGCCGAGGGCCTGGGCTCAATTCTCGACTGTGATGATATCTTCCCAATCTCTGGTTTGGGTTCCGTCGAAGGAGTGCATTTCAAGTGCTGATTCTGTTTGTCGGAATGGGCAGAAAACTCTTGACCACCCCTCGGCTTATTTCACGAAGGGGTCTGATTGCCAACGCCAGGTTTATCTGTCAATCCCCTCGTAAGCGTATTCTCACTCACTCTTGAATAGCCTCTGATGCCGGCCGTCCATTCAATGGCTTCCGCGTCTAAACATTCATTCCGGGATTTTCTGATGTAGTCTTACTTAGACCGGTATTCATAGTCCTCAATAACTACAGATTCGTTTCAATCTATGATTATATCTCTAATTAATTACTGTTTCCCATTCAAAGTCGTTACGGAATCAATGATTCATCAATCGTCGACTCTTGAATCAATGATTTATCAATCGTTGATTCTTGAATCAATGATTCATCAATCGTCGACTCTTGAATCAATGATTTATCAATCGTTGATTCTTGAATCAATGATTCATCAATCGTTGATTCTTGAATCAGAGATTCATCAATCTCTGATTAATATGAATCCATTGTCGTCAAATAATCATTGTTTATTGTTCTAGTATTCATAGTCAAGCAAACTGGAATTATTTGGCTAAATAATCATAGATTCGTGAATTAAACTTTCGATCGTAATTAATTTTCGTTTTTAATTGTTGTACGTCGGTAGTTCAGTAGGTTTTTACGACATATTCGTGTCTTTACGTTCAAACTGTACAGTTTTATACGGTGATAAAGGCATAGAATACTCTACATGACCGTCTATTACCTTGAATTGATTAGGATTTTCATGCAATGGAATTTCGTTTGGATAGATTGGCATATGTGATTGCCGATGATTATGTACCAGTGTATCACTCAAGGCTGCGAAAAACACACAGTAGGGATCCAACAAATCCGCTGAATTATTACTCACAAGGGAAGACTATGTACCCTGACTCGCTGATTTGAATGCCATATTTTCTATGTGGTGCATGAGGTCTAAGGCGACGCTTATTCGCCTTGGACTTCGTCAAACACGCCCTAGTTTTAATGCAATTTATAATCGGCAATATCCGCCCTTAGTATAAAAATGCCGGGAAAACAAATTCTTACTATTGGATCAGCTGGTATAGTGGTTTGCGCTGCGAATTCATATGGGCAGTGTGGATGGTTTGAGCCTGCGGGCAATCGTTTTTTTTTCCTTCTTCATATTCACGACAAGAAAGAAATTTTTCCTCAGAGTTACGTATTCTATTATAGGACTTCACCTTGCTTTTTTTCTCGTGAAACTTTCCTCAAAATTACTACTACAGTTTGAATCTTTAATGGCAAATGGCCATGGTGATGGACCGCTTATGATATACATCAATCTTTGTTTTAAATCCATAATCTAACTTGCTGTAACAATGGACGAAGAGTTCAATAGAGGATACCGATTCTCAACACCCTTAGTGATCGAGTATATTCTTCCTAGAACTGATGTTCATATATCCACACTTTCCGCGAGGACTGACAGTTCCTCTTGTGGTACTGTGGCTCATTGCTTTGAGATTTAACGCTTAGGCATCAATATGGAATTGTTGAAAACATATTAAAAATTAAAATAAGTATATCACAGTGGTTTTAAATCACGCAGTATTTTACAACATCTCCATGCTGAATTTAACATCGGCCGAAATTGCCATGAATGTTTTACTCGTAAGCTATCATCAATTGCTACTAATTACTTATTTCAAATTTTCTTTATCGGTAATGATCAGTTATAAATACTGCTACCGCTACTCTTCGTCTTCTTTGGTGTTTTACGTACATATGTAGGTATTGCTTGTTCTGTTTCGCAGCCAACGGTGTCCAGAACTGTGAAACTTATAACTAATCTTTTGGTCTTTTTCATCTTTTGGAAAATTCCTGACGTTAAAAAGCACTCGCTACATCATCAACACTTATCGAAATACGAAATTACTGTTTGTTGATTTTTCCCTAGTAACACCTTCATTAACGTGGAATAATCATAAGAAATAATTCTAATGTAGGTACGGCAAATTCATTTTTATCAAAAAACAATACCAATCAATTTTTTATTTTCTTTTTGATTTGCATTATTAAAATTATATAAAAATTTAACGATACCCATAAAATGTGTTGCCACTTCAATGTATCATACCATCGAAAAATATTCAAACATCCAACCCGTAATTCACCAATTACAGATTATCCTAAATAATTAGAGATTCAAGAATCAGTGATTCATGAATTGGAGATTGTCTACAGTCTATGAATACATGAATCAAATTATCAATGATTGACGACTAATCGTAGATTCACCGATCATGGATTATTTATCCCGTCTATGAATACCGGCCTTAGTGAACCTCAGCGTGTTCTCGTGGAATCTTGTCCAACGGTAATTTTCCTTCAGCTCCCATCGAATTGCAATTAAATATAATCCTAATATTCGGTTGAGTTGCGGTATACATTTAAAGCAATGTGATCTAGTATTTTTATAGTCTAAATAGACGCTCTATTTGATTTCTATTTTTAAAACTTAGGAGTTGGAGAAGCAAAAAGCTGATACGGTAATATTAATGACGACATTACTTCGTGTTTTATGGTTAAACTTCTCAGCAATGAACCAAGTAAACGTACATACTTGCAGCTTCAAAATACCTTTTTATTTTGTTCTACATCACTCGCCGAAAATGCATCCGCTGTTAAAGTATTCTTTATATTAGATTAGATACTTGGGGAGGCGACCAACAGCTAAGGTCATTTGCGCCATCGGGGATAGGTAAGTGATAAAGGGTGGATAGAAACCAGGCGTCGGCATTAGCCTGCTCTTAACGAAAGGCTCCTTGGGGACCACGGTTTAACTTCTCATCCAAGTATTTTTTACTTTGTGAAATTATTTCGATAATGAATGGATTACTGGAATTAACGGAAAGATCTCACGAGATGCACACTGTTGCGTTTTTATGTGATCAACTAGTAAAACTTTCTCGTTTTTTAAATATTGTCTCTCTGGAGTGTACCTATAGGCGCATGAATTCCCATGTCAGAAAATGGCTTTTGGAGAAATGAATGAAACTTTTTCTTAATCTATCTCAAAAAATCGTTGCAATTAGTGGCTGATTATTTTGAATTCTGTTTAGGATGAGATTTTATTCTGTATAATCAGGTAAAATTCATGTAATTTAATCGGTGGAGGTATTTCGCATTAACTTCCGTATGGTAGTTCGAGCGAGATAGTTCCCTACTCAGAATGATGACTGAATTCGAATTATACGTTTTAATTTCTGCAGCTGTAGGAAGCATGAAGTAAATACTACATTATTAATACCAAAATATTATGATTTCATAAGACTGAAACTCTTAAGTGATTAAATAAAAATATCTGCATGTCTTTAGCTTGACTCATTTTTCACGCGGTACTTTGAAAACTCCTTCACAATGGATGGTTTCCTGTGATCCTGAAAAAATTGCTGCGAAGAAAAAGTGATAAATTTTTAGAAATAGTTGGGAAAAAAATAAACTAGACACTTAATTTTTTGGCAATATCTCGGTGTTATAAATTCCTCATTTTTTAAATAATGCCTCTCTGGAGTTCATGCACGTACGATTTCCCATGTAAAAAGGCTAGTTATTTTTCGTCAGAAATCTCTGAGAATTGTTCGGGCTGGGGCTGATGTTTTGGCATATTTGGAAGAGTAGGATAATTCTCTTTAAAACAAGACCAAATTCATTGATTAACAGTTAAAGTGATATTTTGCTCAAACTACCTTAAATCCCAGCTGATGAGCTCATTATGGTCTCTGGCTAATATGCTTCCAGGGATGACGCTTAGTATTTGCCATCTTCGTTCTGGAACAGACTAGTACTGGGCGATTTATCACAGACGGCGCTCCTTGAGCTATTGAAATGCGACCACATTTCAACCATCGCTACCGATCGCTATTTGAGTGATTTCGCCATGGAATCGCGCGAATTTCGGGTGAGAGCTGCCGCAAACCTCGGGAAGTTTCAGACTTGCAGGGCGGAGAGGAAGCATAAGGCGGTTGGGTGGGCAAGAGAGTGAACGAGGGGGGGGGGGGAAGAGGGGGACTCCGTGACCCGGGGACAGTTCGATGTGTGGCGGGTGACAGACAAGAGGCATGTTATGATTGAGAAAGAACATGCCGAAGGTACGTATTTAACCTCGTCTTACTCACAATGAGCCCCGTGTTTCATAAAGTACTATTTATATTAACTATGGTGTGAATTAAAAAATTAAATGGAGTTAATTAACTGCTTTCATCGTATCATTCACCGAGGATAGTCGCACGTTAACTGTCTTTAGGCTACACAGGGGGCGTGGGGATGGCTGTTGAGTTAATGCAATGGCTGTGTTACCCATATCCATTTATATTTATTTTATTTAATCAAATGCTCACAAACAGCCAGCGTCTATATTTACGCTGAAACAATGAAAATGAAAACAGCCAAGTTGACGAGGATAAAGTACAAAAACTTAGCTATAATGCATCATCATCAATAAAACAAGCGTAAAACCCCAGCATTAGTAAGCGAAAGATAACAATTGGATTAAAGGGAGAAAGTGGAGGAAAAATTCTTTTGATGTGATTACTGTATGTTTGGAAGAGTGCAGAATGATCAAGGTACGGTGGGCATATGGAGTGATATTGTGAGAATGAGGAAGTCAGCACGAAAGGGTTAAAAGGCTTATGTTACCCTATCCGAAATTAAAATGGAAACTTAAAAAGCATTTTCGGATACTAATGCCCATGCCATACTCACCCAATCGCCACTTAACCGAAATTTGGGCCAGTATTAACCATACCGTAATTGGTGAAAAATATACTGAGGTAAGATTCCACCGCGAGACTATGGAGATAAAAGACAATAGTCTCCGGTTGCGGCCTCTGATGTCTGCTTAAAGATATCTTTGCCCGTCAATTTATCATTCAAGAATGCATTGTGAGAAAAGTCATCATTATCGAGCCTGTCCCATACCTTATTAGCTATCATGAGAGCTGTCTGGCATTTTTCAGTCACAGAAAGGTATTAAAAGATGATGACTGTAATAAGGTTTTGAACGAGTGAAATTTTCTCGGGTTGCACACCGGGTTAAATTTTTGGCTGCTGCCAACGTTTCGATGGATAACACTTCCATCGTGTTCAGGGTAATGATGCCCGGGCCGCCTGTGTTCTCCTTTATATAGGGTCTATGACGGTTACGTCTGACTGACTATTGTCGTTACTTCTTTCCGTATGCATGTATACGTTAGCAACCTCTCAACATCATCTAGAATACGTAACCAATGCGTAGATATTCTTGTCACTCCCTCTGAAGCATCTATCTCCTTAATCTTGTCCTTGTTCTTGAGAATGGTGAAAATTGTTGATGAAGACCGAGTGTATGTGCGTGATAGATCAGCCACGCTCACAAATTGTTCTCGCTTTTCAATGGTTTTACGTTTCATTTCTACAGTTAATTTTATTCTCTTATAGCTATCTCCTTGCGGATTTTTCTTCGGGGACATTTTTTCAAGGATTATTAAAATTTGCATAAAAAATCACAAAAAATATATCTGAACACAAGTTTGGAAAAACGTGTGACCACAAGCGACATTAAGATCCAAGCGGAACGAGTGCTAAACACAGACTGATCAGCAGCAGGCTTGCAGCTAACGCATCCGTTCCTCGGATTGGCTGATTTCAAGACGTCAGGCGTCTGCAGCGCTCTGTGGTGCTGGCCTTATACAGAGCCCCCCGCATCATTCTGCCCGATCCCCCTAGCCTTCCGACCCTCGCTGTTGCAGGCGCACAATCCGGGACTGCCCCTCTCCACGTCGCTCGCTATGCGAAACGTCCCTCGTTCAGCGAATCATATTTGTACAATTTATTTTGCTCGTTATGTGAATTACTCGTTATGAGAGGTGCTCGTTAAGCGAGGTTCCACTGTATATGATGTACTACATCGGCTCCATGGTCATGTGCATTGCATTTGTATGAAGCAAATAATCAGTGATTTCATTTCAATTTGTGCTGAAAATTCCATATAATGACGCATGAGACTACGACTAGAGAATGCTGAAGTAAAAGTATTGATAAGAAATGAGAACACTCTGTATAATCCACAGAAAAATTTAATGGTATGAGCCCATATTTCATACCATTAAAGTTTTGGGTGGATCATACAAGTTGCTCTTATTTCATCTCAGTATGAACTATAAATTCCGCAAAGTTAGCTCGCAAACCATTGAAGATATACTGAAGTAAAAGGACTGACCCAAAACGCTCCAAAGTAAGAAAGAATAATGTGTACGTGAAGTTTTTGAATAAATTCTGTCGGTGAATATACTGAAATCAATTGATATCTACGCAGAAATTACGTTTTTAAAAATGGTTTTCGCCGTACTTGATAACCCCTTACCTCGAGAAACATGGTAACGTACACTGGTGAGTTACCTACCTTGCTGCTTGTTGACATAGTTTTCCAATGCAAATAAATATGTTTCTACATTGCATGTTAAAAAAGACGATTTTCTATTATAAGCGCAGTCTGCTGACAGTTAGTTGCACAAGCCTGTATATTTTGAAGCACTTAACGTTAGAAGTCCCGGACTTGGCGGCACACCTATTAGTACCGACAGGTGTCAATTTGACCCCGCAGATATAATTTGGTTTATAAAGGAAATGTGTTGCTTTCAATAAAAATAAGAATGAAATGGTTAAAAATCTAGTATTTTTCATTGTGCTTTATATAGGAATAATTAAAGTTTATATCAACGTACACTCATTTGCCATTTCAACATATAGGATGTGAGACTATTGTCTGGGTCTGTCGGGTCTCCGTGCGGTATTTCAACCTTGGGTATTAACGTTCACCTGCCGAACTGTCCACAATATTTCATCTAATAGCAATAAAATCTATTCAATAGCAACAGAAGTTTAATTAATGAGGGAAGAAATAGCCTGAGGTCAAAATGACCCCGATTGCATAAATAGGTAGACGGTGATGCATATAGACAACTATTGCTGCTCTAAAGTTTTAATTTTCACATTCTATTTTTCTTATAAAAATATAAAAGTCAAGAACCATGCAAGAGCTGAGACGATTCAGTTGGCAGTAATGACTTGCCAAAATGAAAAAGGGTCAAAAATAATTCTAAGGAGACTACTTGTGTTAAAAATTCCTTCATTACATCATAGGAAGTGAGGCAACCGGTCTGCCAAAACGAAACTCTGATCATGAAGCAGTATAGTCAGCACCATGTCCCATTTCTATGCATTAAAGGAAATAGACGGGAGAAGATAAAAAAAATGATATCTCTGCGTGCCCTTTAAGTTGTGTTCATTAACGAATTATTATAAATTATCTGCTGAGACATAGATCTTTGGAGTAGCAATGAGAACGACTGCTAATATATTTAGTTTAACTCATTTAAAATTAACTTAGATATCTTTTGCGTTGGTAATATTTCGGTATTTTTGGAAAGGTAAGATATTTTTCTTTTAAATAAAACTATCAATTGCTTAGTGAAATGATGTTTCACTCAACCTACCTACCTACGAAGTGCTACGTGTAGTCGGTGGGAAGAGCCATTATTTGTAAGCTCTTTCAAGCAGGAAGAACAAACTATTGCTGGGCATCAAGCATTTTCACATTACATTTTTCTCATAAAAATATATAAGTCAAGAACTATGCAAGAGTTGGGACGATTCAGTCGGGAGCAGTGGCTTGTCAGAATGAAAAGGGGTCAAAGTGATTCCTAAATTATACTTCTTGTGTTAATACTTCCTTTGCTATATCGTCAACATTTATTATCGCTTTGAAGCCCGTTCGTGTTACGTTTCCCATGTAAAATGGCTATTTTTTGGCAAATATTTTACAAGGTAAAGAAGTACGGGGATGATATTTTTTATTTTTTTGTGACTGGTAGATAATTTTTTTGAATATGCAGTACTCAACGATTTTTTGATGCAATGATATCTCGCTCAAACTTCCGAGCAACTGCTGGTATTAAATTTACCTATTGGACAGATTTGAAGACGTGACCACCGCCTCAAAACAGTTTGGAGGATGCCACGAATGCGAAGGATAACCTAGGGATGCGAGGAAGAGTGTAAGTTTGGAAAATCATGATGACGTCAACGTAAGAAACAATCAAGGGATAAAAGGCAGTCGACTGAGAGTGCAGGGGAGATGGGCAGCGAGCCGATAAATGGACTGATGTCGGCCGGTGATGATGATGATGATGGCGAAATCCGAATAGGATCCGAGAGTAAGCGAAGGGTTTTCCTGTTTTTCAAGGAAGCGATCGCTCAACCGCGTTTGCGAGAGGGGGAAGAAAAAATATGAAATGCCACGTGCAGCCGCGGGCAGCGGACGATGTAAACTTCGCCGGAGCATGTGAGAGCGATCGCCTCCCGTTCCCCGTCTCTCCGACTCGAGTGTTTCCCTACCGTTCACTTGTGCCTCGTGTGCACTACAGGAGTACTTGAATAGGGCTCACTGGAAATCGGACTTTGAGATAAGATGATGCTTTATTAACTCTACGAATAATTACACAGACCAACAAGGGTTTGCTTTTCTGATGCTATGGACCATTTCTGACGTCATTTTGTGCGCTGAATCTGAATCTATTCACAAAAATTGGCTATCACATCAGGATTTTGAGATATCCCATCTTTGAAGGGTCACAATAGAAATGTTTAATTTTTTTAAACCTGAATATCTCAGAAACCAAAGGTTATAAAGTAATTCTGCAAACGGACTCGAACTTTGCGTTAAACTGTATAGAATACAACTATGAGGCATAGAAAAGCTATTCTTTCCATAATCTGTATTGTATATTTCAATTTTTTTCGCTCAAAATTATAGTTATTTTTTGTAGATATTTGCATTTATTTAAAATGAGAATTCTTTGTCTTCATGTAGGATGATTTTTTTGCATAATGCAAAAGTATTACGTCACAGCAAACACCATCTTGAACCCATGCAACGGATTTTCCACTGTGCCTTCAGTGGCGCTGTTTTCCGGTGCGGGAAATGGAGGGGAAGGCGAATATCTCTTCTAGGCTGTGGCAGATGCCAAAGCTAAAAGGGCCTTTTCGACCGTGGTATACAGCCCCACTAAGCATTATTGCCTCAAACCTATGGTTTTCACCCACAATGGTTCATATCGCTCATATCATTGCTTACGTTGCGCTTAATAGGGGTATGCCACGTTTCCCGGAACGTACTTGGGACCGATTTTCTCAGAAACGCTCTAATTGTTCGCCTATAATTGACTGGAACTTTGTCTCCTTAAAAATTTAAACCTCCCTATCCCTATCACTGAACTGAAATGACAGGCTGAGGTGGCGGATAAATAGTCAGCGTGGTGATTGCGGCTGGGGTGCATAGATGGCACTGTTCCTACCTAACTTCGAACTGTTCCTCCCTAACCTAGAATACGATTATGTTAGCAATATCATTTACCTTCCTCGATCATCGACACTTCTTGTATGGCAGTCAGCACGGCTTGCGGAAGGGTATATGCTGCGAGACACCGCTTGCGCTCTTCCTTCACGGTATCCAAAAATCAGGTGAATCGAAAAAACAAGTTGACACGATATTCCTTGATATCAAGAAAAAATTCAACAATGTTCCTCAGAAAAAATACATATACAAATTTCAATTATGCGGAGTAAATGAAAAAAATGATGAATACGGGACTTTCTCAGTGCTCGCAAACATATAGTAGTTATTGATGGTATTAGCTCTGATATGGTTACAGTCGCTTCCGGTGTTCCACAAGTAAGCGCGATCGGCCTTCTCTTATTCATTACTCATATAAATGACCGAAGTTCTCGTGTTAGCAATAAACTAAGATTATTTTTAGACCCACCGGGACATTAGCGAAGACACGGACTGAGAAGTTCTATAGAAGTTCTACATAGAGTTCCGATGATATATCATCGGACCTAAACAACGTTCATTTGTGGTGCCTGGAATGGGGGCTAGTGCTAAATCTTAATAAATGCTCTACAGTTCACTTCTTGTGGAAGAAATCACACCAACACCATGTTTGCGCTGTGGGTGGAGTAAACACAAAGTCTTCAGAAAAAGTCAAATACCCTGGTATTACCTTAACTTCAGATATATCATGGAAAACACACACATGCAAACCATATACGGCACAGCATTAGAGAAACTAGGATTTATCAAGCGTATAAGAGCAAGGTTATTGGATGAGAACGTGAAATAGAGACGCTATTTCGCTCTGGTTAGGCTACACTTCGAATGCGCCGCGAGCATTCAAAGTGTAGCCTAACCAGAGACCCTGGGCAGAAAGATTTACAAAAAAAAACTAGTAAAATACAAAGGAAAACTGTGCGCTTCGAAAAAAAAACTGCTACGAGCGAACAGAGTGTTTCTCATCTTTTAGAGGGATTAGATTGGAAGCCGCTATAGACTCGGAGGCTGCGCGCTAGACTTATTTCGCTTGAGAAATTCAGAACAGGTGTCGATCATAGTGACATAGAGAAAATAACTTGACGCCACACTACAATTTCTAGGTCCAAGCGATGATATGAGAGAGATAAATTGCCAAAAAGATTGGTACCAAAGGTTTTTTCTTTCCACACACAATGAGCGACCATAATAAAATCGGAGCTGCACTAAAAACAAACCTATAATACCCTTCACCATTTCATCTCCCAAAACCTCATCTTTAATACCTTTACACGGCTGGTGTCCTAACATCCCCTGCCTCTCGCCCATGCGTCTGCTTGCAGGGTATGAAAATTAGCACAATCAGAGTCCTGTACATTGCCCCGACTACACAACTGTAGTGTAGTTGGCGCAATGTAGTGGACTCTGCTAAAACCAAGACGTCGCTGGTCTCAGAGCCGGCCTCGAGCATTGACATTCCTCTGCCCTGGGGTGGAGGACTTGGGATAGGCTGCGCAGTTAAACTGTGGGGGTTGGGGCTTCGAAATAGCTGTAACATGGCTCTGCAGGGGAAATGCCTTAAAAATCACTATTTTTCGTGTTGTAAGAAGAGATTTGTAAATGACGTGGAACGTAAGGTATCTGCGTCCGTAGGAGCCTATATTTCTTCTCCAACCGTCCTCATGTCCAAGAAATTAGTAAGCAATCCTACATTTTACTATCAAGGTTAATGCAGAACGCATAACCTTAATGACGTATATGTTACCATTACCTATTCATGCCCTTCTTTTGATTGTAAATATTTCCCATGACAAGTTTTTAATTGTTCGTCTCAACTTACTATTGTGTTCATGTTATGGTATTCTTTCCTTTGTCTTCGTATTTTGTTATCCGCATGCTATGGTATATGCGCCTTGTCTGTCTTGATCTCGTATGAGACAAAGAGGGTTCTGGCGGAAGATATGTCCCCCGAGTCTCAATTTCAACCCACCTCGTTATGAAGTCGCTCGTTCAAATCTCTTCTAAGCCTCTCCTCCCGCTTCCTCTACCCCATCCCTTCACTTCCTATCCCCACCTCCCCTCCGCCGAACCTTCGGCTCTGTGACCAATCTCTCTCACCTATCAGTTTATAACGCTCTACGCCATCTTCCAATTCCCAATCGCCATTTTTTTCTCGGTCATTCCGCAGCTCATCTCAAAGACGTCTGCCTCTCATTTTTCTTCAATGTGGATCTGGGTGACTTATTCCAGATTTTCTTAACACTTGAATATAGCATATTTGAAGTGTGTTTTATAAACTGAGATGAAAATAAAATAGTGTTTCCAGTCTAGTTTTACTGTAATTTAGCCTTAAAAGTACAGATTTAAACGTGGGCTGTTGTGGAAATTCCTCAGATCACAGCGGAAAACATCAATTTGAACGAGAAAGCATTTGACCCTTTTATTTGAAATTGTGATTAGTAGCAAAATGTCCTAGGAAGTTTAATAAAAATCAAATATAGGCATCGTACCATCCATTTTTTTTTCAAATTAATTTGCGAATTACTGCATAATGGCAAAATCTTCATATTTTATACCTTGAATTTGATTTTCAGTAGGTTGCCCATTTCATCAGCCGAAGCAGGATTTTTTAAACTGAGTGAATACCAATGTGTAACTTATCACTTTTCTTGACTCAAATAGTCGAGCCAGAGCCACCTTAAGTACCTTACATCCAGCTCACCCTGAGCCTTCTTCTTTTCCCTCTCCTAACAGGGGTCCAGGGATGGACCGCCCTTTTATCAAATTCTTGAGTGCTGTCTGTGCTCTCCGGTTTCAAAAATGAGGTATCACTCTGTTCCACCAATTTCCCATGCCTATACCATGCCTTTCTGTTAACTTCTACGGCCGTCCATGATATTCCTCGATTATCTTGCGGTGTCTATGCTCAATGTTGTCAGAATCCAGCGATGTAACTAAGTATCTGTTCGTCCGCGAAACGAAGAGTTAGCAAATTCTTTGCTTTCATAGGGATTCCAATAGCGTCACAGTTTCTTGTCCAAGATTTTAAATTTGATCTAAGCATATCTTAAACTGTGTTGGTGAGAGACAGCATCCCCGTTTCAATCCGTTATGCATTTTGAATCACTGAAATATTCTATTTCCCACTTGTATTCGCGCTTTGTTCTCTTTGAATAATTTTTCAATGGCTTTTGTTAATTTTTATCTTCTCATATTTGTTTTCTCAAGAGCGTCTTAAAGTTTCTCTTGAGGAACGGTGCCATATGATTTCTCCAATCTCGTTCAATAAGACTGGAAATAACCAACAACTTTCTCATCCTATAGGGGATGCTTTAATGTTACAAAAATTACGAGGGAGCATACTCCCCCTCTTTTCTCTAGTCTAAGGATGCTTCCTTCCAGAACTATGTATTGTTATAAGGTACTGAAATTTTTTTATGAAAGAAGCGGCAATGCGCCGAAAACTTGGACAGTCAAAAAATGTTTAATCTTCGTAGAAGCTACTGGGTCCCTGTGCCTTAAGCATATTTAACTCTGTTTTAAATATATTTTTCATTTATGGGACCGAAATTATATAAGAAATTATCGAACAAAATAAAAGAAGTAACGACTGTTTTCATTTTAAATTGTGAACATTTCCTTAGGTTAGTTAAAAAATAGTTTGTCTTGTAACAATATCGAAATTGTGCTTCGTTGAGATAGTTTTATTTCCTCCCAAAGTCAAAGTTGTTTGTATGTAAAAAAAAAAGAAGTTTGCCTTTCTGTTAAAACAATTGTTTTTCTCGTATACGCTCATGTATCTATTCGTATGGTATATATCATATTTTTTATGTTCTACTCAGCAACGCACATAAAATAAAACTGAGGTTACCCAAAAACAGGCCTATTGCCTAGTAAGGTACCTAACCTCCGAATTTGTTTATGAATGCATCAATCTATTTGTTTCTCGAAGAATTAATTATTATTTTTATATTTGCCACTGACGGCTGTTGAATGGGGTTGTTTCAGTGGCTACACTTTTGAGTCCCTATCCCGAGAGCCCGGGATCGATTTATGGCATTGACGGACTTTTTTTCGGTGGTATCCTGCTCCCTGCTCTTTAAGTTCCGTGTTCAGTTTGTCGATTGTGACTTAATCTGCAGCCTCGTTGGCCTTAAACGTTAAAATTAGGCTAACGCCGAAGTCTTATATCTCTTCGCCCTACCTCATTCCCCCATATCATCCTACCCACTCGCAAGGGTTGCCTCCATGACTGTCATCGCCACTGGTAACTATCCTACCGCTTCCACTAAATGATTAAATTTATTTTAGCGCGGGCCACGACCAGTATCGCCCTTCGAGCCTGACAAGCGGAGCGATTGCCCCGGGCCACGCCCCTCCGTGAGCCCCACATTTTGGAAGAACTCTGTAGTCATAGAGTGGAAAATATAACAATGAAAATCTGGTGTGACCGCCACATTACCGTATCTAATAGTCGTCTCTGTGCACTTTAATTGTCTCTCTTTGTGCTTGGATACGGAAATTTGTGAGCTATTTATTTAATTGGCTTTATAATATAGAACCCAAATGACTGAATTTTTAGGGTCCAATAACCATAGTTGCCCTAAGTCGCACAAATCATAGTTGCCTGGGGACCCTGTGCCCCGCAACCCCAAGGGGTGGCCCTATACAATACTGACGCCAGGTTTCCCTCCACCCTTCCACCCTTTTTCAAATGATCTCTTCCTCACTACTACCCACCCATCCGTCTGGAATTTATGCTCATGTCTGAAGAATGGAAAGCATCTGTCCTGAATTCTTATGGACTACAAAGATTAATTGAATGGAATGTAATACTAGAATTTTATTTTCCCAAAGAAAGTACACAAGATTTAAGGCACATCAGTTGAGTAGAAAATACAGTAGTCCCACTTTTTTCCAGACATGCTTGTTTCAGACTATCTGCATAATCCAAAAGCCCTTTTATATGTCATGTAGGTGCTTTTTTGAGGAGTCTTGATGTGGTATTGAGCCCTATGTGGTATTTGTTGGGGTTATTCTGGTTTGGCTCTGGCACATTGAGCATGGGATGGGATATTGGGCAATACATTCCCAGGGGTGGCAATGGGCGTGGAGAAGAGGAGAAGGCATCAAGACAACCGATGAGAAGTTGGAATAAGTCACCTCTTATTTTTTTAACTCCTAGGCTTCCTTGCTATTGTGCTCATTGTCCCATTCAGTGACAAGAAATTAAGAAAAAATCCCTACCTAGAATACATTTGGATTATGCACTTGATATTTGGTGGTGGCATTTATCAGTGTGATGCCCAGAATATTGTGCAACACATTCAAAAGCAATCAATTTAATCACAACACTTTTTTCAGTGAGGTTCTCAATCTCAAACAGAAGTCAATGTACCAGCATACCAACTGGTATGTTGACTTCTGATATTTAGCAGCTGGTTATGTAATGGCATCACTACTCCATTATCCAAAATTATATCTTGAACTAATGTATAATTAGCAATTGTAGCAAAAGTGAGTGAACATACAAATACTTGTTCAATCAACAAATGATTGCCAATGTCGTCTAGAGGGACAAATTGCTGTCCCTCTTTGAACTGGATTATAAATTCATAATTTTTTTGTAAAAATATTTGCAAATAGCAAATTATATGTTAATGACATGATTGCCAATTAAACAAATGAAAGGTAACTACATGGCCTTAATCCTAGGTGAACAGTGCCATACAATCTCAGGGTTTCTTGAAGTCATCAGAGTTCCAAATTCTAATGCATTGTTTTGAATACATTGTGCATTAGTATTAATAATAGACAACATTGGTAAATAATTTTTTGTCTTAAAATTCTCTCTGAGACCCGTGGTAGATGTCTTCGAGACATGCTATACCTTGTGGGAAGGTTTAGAGTTGACCTTGTGGTGGCCATCACCCCTTGTTTCCATTCCTAAACTACATGCACCTAGGGAAAGTGGATGAGAACCAGGTTTTGATGTCTGATTTAAGGGGTATTAGTCAGTTTATGCGGGACAAAGAAACATAATGTACTCTATGGTGAAGCTAAGTTCAACTCCTGATTGTGCTTCCAAGGCTAGCTCATTAATATTTAACTGCGTAAAGTTCAATTCCTGAAAGTGTTTTAATGACTAGCTTGCTAATATTTGCTGCTTGCCATATGAAATATTTACTATCTAACATAATGGAAGTAATATGAATTTTCATCTCTCTCTTCTTTCCAATTGAATGCTTACAGTGCCCCCTTGAAATTAAGTCAGTAGAAGCACTTCAATGGAAAAATTTGAAGAAGTGGTCAATTGTAAAATAAGAGGGACATTATGACATGTTTCCGGTCTATGTATGATATCAGTGCACATATCATTTCAATTTAAATACATCATTCAAGTTGTGTAGTTTCATGGCTAAAGTGATTATCTATTAGTAATTCATTGCTCACTTTTTTGCTTATTCCGCAGTACCACCTCTTCCAGAATGGGCTCTTAGTGGAGAATTTACAGAGGGAACTAACATAATGGGCCTTGTTGTGTTCTCCATGGTTCTGGGCATAGCATTGGGGAAGATGGGAAAGGTTGGAGCACCTCTCCTGGACTTTTGCAGCAGTCTCAGTCACTCAATGATGATAATTACTGGTTGGGTGATATGGTAAGACAAAAATCCTTGTCTTGACTTAGTATTTTTAATGGCTTACTATTTAGGATCCAGTGGTGTTTAATGGTTACCTATTTGGAAGGTGATATTAAAAGGAAATTTCCATGGACTGCTATAAATGCCTAATTGTAACTATTAGATCCCCAAAATAACTGCCAAGCTGCTTTTGTTAATGGCTACCAGAATTTTTAATAGTATCTATTAGAGGTGTGAAATTAATGGATATTAGTTTTAAATAATGTTTTTACTAGGAGAATAATGTAAGTAAACAAGGGCACCTCTGCGGCATCAAAATTGGTATCAACCTCCATAGTTTAGAGAACTGGATAAATAAATGTGTGGCTCTTTTTTGTGTAGTTGTTAGAAACCACACTAAAAATAAGCCATCTCCAATCAGCATATGCAACATATTCTTATATACTTCATATGATTCCAGTTGAAGTATGGTAGAGCTTATCACACTAATGCTGTAAATGAACATTTCATCACTAGGATAGTACAAAATCTATAACGTCTAAGATTAATTTTAACATGCATGAATTAATTCAAGATCTGTGGAAATTTTGATCTCCCAGAATTGCTGATGGGACATTATTGTCGTGGTGAGGTAGTTGTGTTGGTTAATTTTTTGGGAAAGCAATATTTTTCATTGATTTGAAACAAAGTAAATGCATTTTATTTCCTGCTTGTAACCATGGTAGTGAGCACTAAAATAATGGGGCTTAATGTGGAGAATTCAATTCCTAAAATTTCTTGTTGAGTGTTATATAATATTTCTGTGCCTGACTTATGTTTAATATCCACTTCGTATATCTCACTCACTATTAACTGTTGTCATTATTACCAATAGTTAATTTAATGTATTATTGATGATGTAGAAATTTTGGACCTTTCTGTGAAAAATGTGATGCCCAGAAAAAAATTAATGCATGGCTGGAGGAGCAAAGGTTATACTGAAATAGTGGTCTGAGGTGTGACATATTGGAATTGAGATTTGTTCTTAAAGTGAAAGACTAAAACTAGGTGATTCCATATGATTTAATTTGTTTGATCAATCTGGGGATTTAAATAATACTTTAAAGCAATATAGCTTTAATTACCTAATTATTTTGATGTGCCAATATCAAGGGAAATGAGTATACAGATATGAGACAGTCATAATTAATTTCTGTTGCTTTTTGCTCTTTCAATTTGAAATTCAAACTTATATAATGACCAAATTGGAGTATTTAATGCAATAATTGATTTTGTCTATTGAAGCTCTATAAAATTTTCCTTTCAGGTTTTCACCCATTGGTGTGTTATTTTTAATAACAGGGAAACTTTTGGAAATGGAAAGCTTTGAAGTCATTATTGGCCAGCTTGGAATGTACTTCCTCACAGTCTTAGTTGGGCTGTTCTGTCATGGACTGATTGTTCTTCCAATCATCTATTTTCTATTCACTCGAAATTTGCCGTTCACTTACATTGGAAACATGGCACAAGCTCTGGCTACTGCCTTTGGAACATCATCCAGGTATGTTTCACTTACAAGAATAAAAAAGTTCATGAAATGGGCTTGAATGAAGTTCTGAAGTGGAGAGTACATAAATATATCATTATATTCATAATGGTAAAATCGTTTAATACTTTTGAAATTTGAATGTACTAATATATGCTGTGACTTACTATGGAAGTTTATGCTCATTTAAGAAATAAATATGATAAAACCTGTGCCAAGAATAAACTCCATAGTTATCTAGTATATCCATAAGTTGACAGATACCTATCATAATGAGCTAAAGATAAAGCTTCTGCCAGTGTAGATACCAGTATAGAAACTTATATCAGTATATGAGATGAGTGATTTGCCAACATTCATCAGCTAAGTATATCAGATCTTGATTCATGATTTATATATACCAAATAGAATCTTAATATTTATAACCTACAAAAAAATAAAATTATATCATTCCTGTACCTTTCAAAGCCTGCAATAAAATATTCTTTATCATCTTTCAGTTCTGCAACATTGCCTATTGCAATTGCGTGTTTGGAAGACAAAAACAAAGTGGACCCTCGAGTAACCCGTTTTGTAATGCCTATAGGAGCAACAATTAACATGGATGGAACTGCCCTCTATGAAGCTGTGGCAGCTATATTTATTTCACAAGTGAGAAACATCAGCCTTTCCATTGGTCAAATCATTGCTATAAGGTGAGATATTTTTCTTCAAGATATTTAGATGATCAATATGGAGTTCTCTCTATGCTAAGTGTCCCTTCCCACATGCTTAGTATGCAGGCAAGAAAACAGTGAACTCTCATTTGGTCCTTGAAGCTCTTTTGTTTGTGATCTCTTTTCAAATGGCCTCCTATTTCATGGGGAGCCCAGAGAACACTTGAGCTATTAAGCTGTAATTATTATGGGATCATGTTGGTGTTATAGCTAGAGCACTGGCTTGCATTCCGAAGTGCTTGGGTTCAGATCCTGGCTATAGCACAGACTGTTCATTGTAATGTTTATCCACTCTTGGGTGCTATGTGGAGAGACTTCAAGAGAAGTGATCCATCTTTTGAATAGGATGTTAAACTGTGGACCCCTAGGTGCCTTCCATAAAGAGCTGACATATGCAAATGACAGGTTTTTCTCTTCGTGACATATATTCTATGCACAATTCTTCCATACCAACCTACCCTCCTATTCATAATGGCACAAATGTCCAATTTGGTGGCAACCTCCCAAAATAACCATCCTATCTAATTATTAAAGCCATCCATAGTTGGCTTCACAACCAAAACAATGCTGAGAATATGCCCTATTACTTTTGAACCTGAAATATAGACATTATAAATACAATTTACCTTGAACTATCCTCTGTGAAGAGTTCTTGGGTGCTCCTTACTTGATGATGTTATAAATTTTCATTTGTTCACTTCTGCTCAGTGTCAAACCACCCACTTATATACAGTAGACCTAGGTATTACTTGATTGAGATTAGGTATTGAGAATGAGATTGAGACTAGGTAATGCTTGATGCATTGTGACCTTCCATGGTTAATCCATGGCTGTCAATGGTTAACAGGAACCATGGGTAACTGAGTACTCACTATAATAAACAGTTCTTCATTACTTCAATGCAGTCAGGTTAACATTCAAGGGAGATAATCCTCCCAATTATCTCTTCAGGTTTATTTTAGTTCTAGCTATTTTTTTTAAATTATTGAATAAAAAAATTTATGTAGACTAGAATCTTACTATTCTACACATCACTCTACTAAATTCCGTCGTTACAAATGTATGTATTATTCCTTTGATGGAATTACCAGCATTATTTTCACATTTGGGAATTTTGGAGGTCATCTAAAAAGCGCCCAGCGGGTATGCTTGGGGATTGGAAAGTTGAAATTACGAAGTTGAAGTCGCTTGTTGACTTTTTTCTCCCCAAGTCCATTACTTTCAAGTCAGCTTAAAATTTTCAAAGTTGATTGAATAATGACAAACTTCGACTTATGACTTTTGTACAACTTCTAATTTGAGTATCCAAATATTTCATTGGCCTTTTTTTACAAAATGCATTCAAAGGTCAGAAATCTATTTCATGCTCAGCGCAACACTGGAGGCTAGTATAGCCTATTTTTGGTTCTTTGTTGTAAAAACTACCACTTCCAGGAGTGGAATAGGACCATGTCAAAAAATCCCAATATTCACATGGCAGCCATGAAATACCTTTGAATCTTGGCAATATTATGACCTTGTTTTTTTTCAAAAGAGGGAATTTTCAAAGAATTTTCAAAAGAGGGAAATATATTTAACCTTTATCCAGGCATGCGGGCAGTAGTTTACCGCCTCAGTCATAAAAGCATGTGCAACTTTTGCATGATGGTATGCAGGAGGTTGAGAGGGACATGTATTCTCCAGTTACATATCATGACACCAGATGCCAGAATAGTCCTACCCCGACTCAGCCTGTCTTTCATCTGTTATCGTCAAACATTCTTAAGTGCCAACATTTTCGCATTTGTACTAAGTTTATTCATCAACTTGATCTTACTAATTAATAATGAATAGTGATGAAGAATTAAACAAAAAATATGGAAAAACAAAAGGTGGTAAATTGCTGCCATGTGCCCACCTGTGCTATGAAAGAGGGCATGCCTGGATGAAGGTTAAGAAAGATAGATCAGCATAAGGCTTGTGAAAGGCACTGTGAAAATGAGGCTGTTTCTTGGCTTGATCCCCCTTCATTTGTGGGAGGAATAGGCCATGTTTTAATTACTTTGATGATGTTTTATTTAACTTTTAAACAACTTTGTTTGGTATTACTATTACATTTGTTTTTTTTTGAGTTAATCATGAATTACTTTCAACTTTTTTTTGGAAATGAGGATTAAGTCCCAAAAGTTGATGGAAGTCAACTTTGTGTCAGCTTGTTCATGTTCACAGTAGAAAAGTCCAAAGTTGAGGTCAAAGTCAAAAGTAAACTTTGTTAGAATGTTTCCAATATCTAGAAATGCCCTGTCATGGTGTTTCTTTGGTGACTGGCTTTCTCATATCCTCTCTGACTTAGCTTCTCTGGCCACATGGCAGTGGACCTCTGTGTTTGCGACTATGTGTATATAGCACCTGGAATGGTGCCACATCAGGCATTGCTTGAAAAGCCTGTCATAGTGTCACTCTCATGACTGGCTTTCTCTATTCCTATCTGACTCTGCATCTCTGGCCCCCTGGTGACAGTCCTTGACATTTGCGATCATATAAACTCAGTGCCTAGAATGGTCTCACAGGAGTCATACTAAACAATAAGTACTTATTGTGCCTATTTGGTACATTGGTCATACTTTTAATTTTACTCACATAAGATGCAGAAAATGAATGTCAGTATACAACTTTTTTCCTCATTTCCTTCTTGTTTCCTAATTACTTGCTTAAGGAATGAGAATAGGATGCTTGAATTCATCAGACCTTGATTGATAGAAACCTCAAAATGAAAGACACCTTGCTGTTAAAATACCTACAAACCTAGAGAACATGTGTAATTTATTCACATTTTGTGGTATGAAAGAGGGCTTCCAAAGACGCTTAACTCTGTGAATAACTCTGTTTGGATATGAAATGGTCTGAAGTAAGTTCTTATTTTAAGAATTTTGGGTCACCCTGGAATAAATTAGTATTGTGTTCAGTCAGAGGGAGAACAAAATTGCAGATATATTTGTTGGAACTGACTGGAAATCTGTGATAAGTAGCTTTGAATTTGTGATATTTGCAGTATCACTGCCACTGCAGCCAGTATTGGTGCAGCAGGAATTCCTCAGGCTGGATTAGTGACCATGGTGATGGTTCTGGACACTGTTGGGCTGCCTGCTGAGGATGTAACTTTAATTATTGCAGTCGATTGGCTCTTGTAAGTATACTTCTTGATATCCTCCTGCTACCAGTTCTCATAAAAATGGTAGGTTGTCTATGGACCATCCTCTTAGTTTTAGCTTGTTGATAATCACCTTAGAGAATATATCAAGTAGATTGTGCATTAGCTGCATTTTATTTAGTGTGTAGCTTATACTCCATCACAAGTTTTCAACTGTTTACATTTGACCCTTTTTTGTCCATACATGCATATCTTGATGGACAAGTTTTCCCTATTTGTTAATAATGTGATCCATGAAAACCACTCTGTGGCAATGAAGATGCTTGACAAATTTATGTCTTAACTCTAGGTATGCAGACTTATTGAATTGTTTTTATACATTAAAGGCATGGAAGGGGTAATGAAACTTAAATGTGCTTAAGCTCCTTAACAGTCATCCCTAAATTTCAAGTCTCTCTTTTGGATAGATGTTAACGTCTAATTTCTATAACTATTTGGAATATCAAACTAATTATCTCAGAGAGGAAATAATGAAAAAGCAATAACATTTCAAAGAAATTTAGCAAGTATCTCTGAGCCTATTGCTATAATGTATATTTGCATATTTTTTGTTTCCTCATTGTTTTCTGGATGCACGTACATAATGAAACACTTGTGTTCACTTTTGCAGGGCTCAAAAGTAGCCCCATCATTTTCTTTATGGCCAATATTTTGTCAAAAAAGGGGGGCTTATATTCAGACAAACATGATGTGCAAAATCAGTTTTATATAGATAATTTCACAAAACCATTCTTGCCCATCGTTAAACCTTTCTAAAAAATTGAGATTCAAGGGCATGATAGGCCAGCTGAAGGTCGTACTACTTTTCCTTTCAGCTCAACACACCAATATTCATCATCTTTCTTCATTTTTTCATTCAATTTACTGATGGACTCTATAGTTGTTCCGTATTTGTTATCCATCAAATTTTCCACTCCCTCTATTATAGCTTTTATTGGAGGCTGCTAAGAATTAGAATGTCATTCTTAGTTCATCTTTTCTACTTTGCAATTTTAGCTAAGCAATCTTTCCCCCTGATTTTTATAGAACTTAATGTTATTGGTTATCTCTGTTTATTGCATCATCATTTTTCGTTGATGGCACTACATTTCTGTTGCTATCATTCTGCTTATGACATTTTTCAAGCATTACTGACATGTAAGAGCATGCGTAAGTCTGGATGAAGTGCCTCCTTACTTCCAAGCTTCTGTTGATAGCTGTCATTAGACTCGTATGATGGAAAGCTTTACATATGTACCTGCAATACTCCTTATACCTTTCTTTCTTCTTCCATCGGTGGTATTTCTACCTCCCAGCTGCCAAAATTCTTCCACTTTCTGCAGTTCACGCTAATATAAGTCTTATTCCTAAATAGAACACTGATGTCATGGAAACATCTTGAAGTTGCTGGAATGGTTTTCATTTGGTCGCTGGTCAAAATTTGGTCATGGATGACTAAAAAATGACAACCAAAATTGTGGTCCAGAAATCTGCTCGACAATTTTTTTGCTGTGCTCAGATCCATTGTTCAAATCATGTGGTTTTTGGCTCATTTTTTTGGAGTCAGTGAGGGATAAAGCCATGCCTTGAGGAAGGTCTCAATTCATGTTTCGAGAGGTCTCTAAAACCTTGAAGAGTATTACCAGTCATTTATTCCATGGTGAGAAAGTTTTATGGTGTGCTTAGATGTATTCTTTAAACTATGAGAGGTGTTTGGGCATCAAGTTAGGACTTAGTGATGATTAAAACTGTTTTTTGAAGGTTGTGTGAAGTAATATTTCTTGAGGTCTGGAGATATCTTGGAAGGTGTCATTTATTGCTTGCATTGGGCCATATTAACCCATGCTTTGTCCTCTGCATCACATTTTATTTTTCTCTGATGCTTTTGAGAAAGAATTCTCAATGTAATCCCATGCTTCATTCATTTTTCATTCTTGATTAATTCATATTATAACTCTTTCAATAATTTGATAAGTAAGAGTATGGGAATGGGCCAGATACTAGCTTTGAATGTCTGCTTTTTCATTCCATTGGACCCTACGCAAGCAGTTATGTTACAAAATATTAATGTAAGAGCGAGAGAATCAAAGGTGGTAATTGTTCTCATCTTAAGTTCACTGATCCAAAGCGAAATTTTCCTCTAAATCCTGGGCATTTTAACCCTTTTTCATGCTGTCACATAAAATAAACTGCTATTACTACACATGTGTTGCTTAAATTTCTTGAATGTGCTTTCCTTCTTCTATTTTTTTGTTTAAGCAGAGGAAAATTTTTCAATTGATCGTGCTTTGCTAATTAAGAAAATTATTGCCTTTAGGGAAATGAAAAAGTTGACTACATCTCAAAAATTTGGAAAAAAATCAACTGTTTCTATGAAATCAGTCTATATTGAGTGTATTCACTTGAGTTTGCTGTGCAGTGTTTAAATGAACTAATTGAGTTTTAGAGTATAACAAAAATCAAATAATATGCATGACATTGTTGCTATGTCTTTGAGTGACATAGTTTAAGTTGCATGATAAGCATATATTTCATTCTCAACATCTTCTGTGGTACTGCCCCAGCACTGTCAGCTGTAGAGGGTTCATAAAAATATGCTAACGATTGAATAATGATATCTGTAATAGTATATGGATTCATGCATTATGGAATTCTGCCCTCACTTCATTGATATGGTTTGTCCTTCAACTTGGGTTTTCTAGTGTGCTCAGTACCTTTTGTGAACACATTTTGCACATCTATTGCAGACTTTTTTCCTAGGAGAAGGAATATTTTCCTTAGAAAGTCTTACCCCTGAAAGTTGATTACTCTGCGATCCATGTGTGCTAGTGTGTGGTGATATCTCAACCACAAGATGTGTACATAATCGTATAATGATCTGAATGGGGATAGATTTCTTCCCTTTAACCCTTAACTACTATCTTGGTTATTGGCCACATACACAATATTTTCGGGTCTTTTTGACTGGATTTTTCGAATTGCTCGTAAACAACAATGGTCACCCACACTGTCTCAAGTTCAACTGGCCTGCTCCCTCCTCTCCCCTAGGATTACATTGTAGCCAAGGTTGCTGCGAGTAGCCGTTTTATGGCTACAAAAAAAAGAAGAAATTCAAAAAAGACTTTTTGATCGGTTGTCTTATCATCGGGTCAAAAAAGAGCCGACAATATCAGTTATGGGTTAACCTGGTTGTAGATGATTGTTGCATTTGCAAGGCACATGAACAGCATGTAAAATGATAATTTTTGCAGGCATTTGATGGTTCCATGAACAAATTCTTCAGTGAAATTTTTTAATCTGTCCAACCTACACCATATTTTTTCTTGTAATGTACTTTGATACATGCTGGCTTAGTTTTTGTTTACCTCTTTTATTTGTAAATAATACTATCTCTGCATGGTTCATCATGCTCAACATGTAGACATCATGCTTGTCTCCTCATCATACTCCTAATTAACTTCCATTTATCAAAATTTTTCCTCCTCATTTCAACTTCAGATTTATGAAATCAGTGAGCATGCCCCTTCCATTTTACTGTGCTTACCATCCAGAACCATGCTTTTACTATCTGTGCACAGAGTTGTGTTCAAGGTAACCTCCTAATTGACTTGTAAGTGTAAGGCCGGTATTGAATCTGTCTGTGTACAGAGTATGACATTTCTTGGCCAAAGATCCTTGCAGCTTTTGCATTATACTTAGTATGCTGTTGTCTTTTCTCACTGCACTAAAAAAATAAAAATATAACCCTTATCTGACTCTCTAACTACAAGCTCAACCTCATTTTATACCATACTTGCTAGGTTTTTTAACATGTATATTGTTTGATGGAGAGATGGCCCTAGAATTTGCTCATGCCCTCATCAATTTGATGTCCTCTTGTGGCTGATTCAATTTGGAAATTTATGGTGTAGACTTTCAAGCTAAGGATAATCTTTCTTTAATTGGTCATATTACGAAAGACTATTGAATTTCTCCTGCGTTCTCCCAAGTTCCTCCAAGCTCTGGAGCATCAGTAATACCTGTTTTTCTAGTGAGTACATCTATAGTTGGAACTTCATCCAGGCTTATTCACAATCGTCAGTGTCAACTCTTCATCCAACTGGTTGATCCAGGCCTTGAACAACTTGAACTTCTTCTAATTTTGGCTCTACCTCTAACTTAGCTCAGCCTCTACCCCTAATAGGAATTTCAACATCATTTTATGCTTTTGTATGTAATAGAGCTGTTGATAAAATGATGGAGGCTGGTATGAGAAGTCTCTTATTATTAATGCTGGAACGTCTTCTAAAAATTGCAAACATTCAGCAAAATACATGGAAACCATTTCCTAGTTTAAATTTTTGTGAATACAATAAATATTTTGTTTTGAAAACCTAATGCATAGACAATTTCTTGGTGGTAGAGTTATGAGGGGTGTTGCTTATGAGTCTAAGGGTCAAGGTCTGTCACGAAGGAAAGGGCCTAGGCTCTTACTATGCTAGGTGTCTAGGGGTAATAGCCTACTGCTGATTATCGTATTGGTGGTGGTCTCTCCCTTCCACCCCAGGTCGGCTATAGCAGACGTTAGTTATTTTGTGTAGAAAAATCCTCATCAGTCATAGCTGACATTTGATGAGAAAGGGATAAGGAATAGAAATATTTTCTGTCAGAAAGATGCCTAAGGGAAATACAGCTTATATTTGCCTTTTCATCATCATGAAAAAAAGATTCAGGCTCTTTTAAAATACATACAGGAGTAAATTCTAAGTTTTTCTTAAAAGAAAACAAAAAAGGCTGATATTAGTCTAGTTCAGAACAACTTCATATGAATAGTTACTGAATTTTTCCACTTGCAACTAAGGGTTAAAAGTAATTATAAATTACACTAGCCCCACTAGTCCTCTCTATCTGGTCAGCTGAAGGAGGGAGGGATTATGAAAGCCAAAAAGAGAAAACATTTATTTTTTCTGTGATGGCTGAAGTCAAATTATGGAACATTTTTATTTATATTATGATGAATTAATTGCTAGAAATCTTTTGCAAATGAAATCAGGTCTAGCAGGGAGACACAGACCAGTTCATTAACAAACTCCTTAAGTGATGTGGCTTCTTAATTTTATGCTTTTGTGGGATTATTTTTTGGTCGCTTAGGGAAAAATACCCTTGTATTTACATTGAATATATTAAGCCCACTTAAGCCTTAAGTACATAATCGTGCATATTTTCTGATTGCAAATGTGCTGTAATACTCCATTATATTTGTAAATGATATAGCTCAAAATTTCTAGTCTTGTAATAGTATCCATTTGAGCCCAAGCCCTTTCTTGGTGAAATCCCTGAGTAGGTATGTGTAGCCATCCTTACACATTCTATGGAATTTTGGTTGTCATCTCCATGTTTTGCAATGTTGTGATATTTAAGATTCAATGGTTTGAAAGAAGTTCATTTCAAACATTTCAAACTGCACTGTGGTATGGTCATCATCAATCCAGGACCCAGCTGTCATGGACAAAGCATTGAATGGATCTTGGATCAGCAAAATGGTGGAATGGAAAATGTCACTGCACCACAAGACACCATCTTTGACTTGCTTTGCCAAGCTCCTATGTTGTAAAAACTGAAAGGCCTCTGATTCATTTGATGGCAAACAATATACCTGTCAAATTATTGTTCCAATTCGAGTGAAGGCTTAAGGTCTTCTTAAGGTGAAGGCTTAAGAGTCTTCTTCCATTCAAGTCCTGCTTAACCCATTTGCTGCTGTGAACGTAGCAGCTACGTTCGCCCGGTTGACTGCTGTGAACGTAGCTCCTACGTTCCTTTGGCAAGTGGTTGTTCCTACCCACGCTACTGAACTTTCTCTTTTTCTGCGAATGCCATTCACCAAGTTCATTGTTATACATTGTGCTAATCCCATCCCGGGAGCTTGAGTGACTATTGAGTTGCAGGTGCAACGAGAGGCATACTTTCTGTGACGACGTAGGTTAGCATTCACTTTATCGCCGCACAGGGGCTGGGACGTCTCTGCAGTTTGACCGCAGCGAAAGGGTTAAGAGACATTGGCACACTTGAAATCTAAATTTCTCTTAATGAGAAAGTGGGAGAGATTGTATGCACTACCACATCAATCTCTGCTAGTGCTTTTGTCAGCTGAGTGCATCAGAAGGTCATGTGTGCTCGCTTTGGAGAGCAAGAGACACTTGTGGTCAAGGGGATTATCCATTCTTCTCTCTCGCATCATGGACGTTTCACTTTAGCCAAGTGTAGACTGGGGATTTGGGGGAAGTGTCGCCTCATTCAGCAGAAGATAAGTGAAGTGAAGTCTAGTCTTCACTCGCCAGGATGAATATTTGTGGACTTTGATCTAAATAAAGATCTCTGCAACAAATGAAGATTGGAAAATATATTTCAGCCATAGATTTAATCCTGGCGGAATAAAAAATTACTGACATTTTATGTACCAAGAAAGTATATGGAATATAGTTCATCTCTGATTATATCCATTTTGGCTGAGAGGAAGACCCAACTGGAAAATGGGAAGTGACAGATAATGTATTAATAATTATTGTAATTACCAGTTTTAACCTTGCTACCACCATAAATATGATTTTATTAATTAAAGAAAATGTCTTCACTATCATGTAATAACTGCTACTGAGAGAGATTTGGTCAAGGAGATTATCCATCCCAACCTCTATTTGCTTCCTCTCCTCTCTTGCATCATGGACGTTTCACTTTAGCCAAGTTTTCTTTCTTTTCTCACTTTCACTATGGTAGGTAATACTTACTGCACTGTTATTGTAATGCATTATGCTCACTGCCGTGACACTGGTAAAAAAATAATAGCATCAGATGTGTTGAGTTATGTTATTCACTTCCAGGAAGCCAGAAAAGAAATGTTATGATTTTGAAATTTATAGTGATGAATTGTTTACCAGACTAATCCTTTCATTTTGTTCTGATTTAGGGATCGCTTCAGGACGACCATCAATGTTCTCGGTGATTCACTTGGGGCTGGAATTGTCAATCACATGAGCAGAGCAGACCTTGAAAGAGCATAAACTTCAACTGTTTGCTTGCTGGTATTTTGTCCTAAGTCTTGGTTTTAGCCAAGCCTAACACTCCTATTTTTCTTAAATTTTTGATGTAAATTATTTTGGCTGAGTTCTATGTTGTTAATAATGTTTATTTGAAACTGGTCTATAATTTTTACCCTGTCATAATTTTAACACTGAGTACTTATCAGTTTCTGTGCTAAGGATGTTACATGAAAGGAATTTATTGTTAGGCATCCTCTTCATTGAGAAACTGTAAAAGTCCCCTCATTTTTCAGAGTTTTAATGGAGTAATTGTTTATGGTTCAAAAGCCAGCTATTTATCCTTTTTGGATGTAAAAATGTTATGCTCTTCTTTAATAATAGACATTCTATAAATAATGGAATTTTCATTTATGAATGTCTTTAAACTGATAAGAATCAAACTAAGATAGAAATGTGACGGGTGTGCGATGTATAGAGTCTAATTTGTTTTTATATGTTTCGACTGTTACATTTCAATTTGTAATGATACTATCCTCATAACATCATTTTAAATTATTGGAATTGAAAATATGAAGAAAGATGTGTAGATAAAAGATATTTTGGACCAATAGATAAATTATTCAGTGGAGAGAGGGAAGCATGTTCCTTTTTAAATGCAATTATAAAAAGAAATCATTGTCATGAATTACTGTGTATTGAAAATATTTGGTCTCTAGCATAGTGGATCCAGGAAAGAAATAAGCATAGGCTGCTGAATTGTGGTAGCTTGACATCATTTAGAGTGATGTTACCTTGGAAGAGACAGTATTCATTAAAATGTTCATGATGTAACTCCTCAATCTGGAACAAGGGATGAGCCTAAGCTTCATGAAAATGTAAAGAACCAGTGTGCTCTGAAAGAGTCACAGAGAAGTTAGCTATATGAGAAGCATATAGCCAACCATTCTATGAAATGTTCATTCTGTAAAAATGTGTTTATATGCTATGCAATAAAGACATTTTAAACATCATAAAATCATCTGTTTCTATTTTCCATATTATTTATATGTAATTACTTTTATGTGCTATTGTACTGGGAAGTAATGTAGCAATAAAATCATTTTTTGAATTTACTCACCTTTCATGGTGAAAGTTTCTTTTTCTTCCTTACAATAACTCATTACCTTTGACCTTGTAATCGTAGAAAGTTTAGATAAATAATTAATACTTAGATTATTTAGAAACATGTGGACTATTGAGTTAAGATGAGCTGGTTGATAGAAACTGTGGTCAAGGTATGAAGGATGAGTTCTAGATGATGAGAATGGCTTAAGCTCTAACAAATATGGATTGCATCACAAGTTCATGGAAATACACCAAATAAGCTGTATTTACTGGAAAATATGTAACATTCCTTAAGTCAATCGCTACTGCAATAGATAACTCATATCGCCTTCCAGAACCACTCCATATCTTTGTTGCCCAAGTGCTTGATAATGAGTAAAAATGCAGCCTAAGCTCTTTCAGTTCTGTTGACTCACACATGTGCATTATGGGTGCACATGTGTGAGTCAACAGAACTGAAGTCCAACATGTGCATTATGTAGCAAAAATCACCTACCCTTCAAAAGGGTGGGTGATTTTTACTACAAAACAAGCATTGTACTGACAAAAAATTGTATTTTAAAATCCTGCCAATGGGGAGAAATAGGGAATATTGGGTCTGCACTCAGTGAATTAAGAACTCAGGAGGGGTAAATTATTTGGGAGGAAAACAAAAAGATGAGGAAATAATTGTTCTCAAAAAGTAGTATGATCGCATGACCCCATACAGTGAAACAAAGGCAAGGGCAATTTGTCTCTTCCACCTTTCTCATATGATCTCACTTCAATCAGTTAAGTCCTTCTCATCACCTTAACCCTCTCATAACTGACTCTTTCTTCAATCAAATGAAATTCTGACTTTAAAATACACTTGAGTAATTTCCACTGTAAACTCTACTGCAAAAGCTGTCATCAGTAAGACTCTTATTAATGATGTAATAGATGACATTTTCAGGCATTTTTTGTTGGCTCAAATAGTTTGTTTGAAGACACCAATGTGAACTTGTTTCTGAACAAGAACTTTTTGGGCAGCAATCAAGTCCCTTCAATTTTTTGATAATGAATGAAGTTGATGAAGAAGAAAGGTTTACAGATAACAGATAAACTCATTCATTTCCTACGAACTTTGCAGTGGAGAAGGGAAAAGTCACTGCTAGTGTTCTCATACCTTTAAGTTTTTCATATTCAGTCATTTTTGTTTTTAAATTACAGGATTTTTACTCTTCTAAACAGAAGACTGAAAGAATTCAGGGAGTGACCACACTGTGAGAAGTTGAGGCTCTTCCCAAGTAAATTATGCTGATATGTATATGAGAAAGAAATGTTTCAATAGTTAATGTTCCAATTCTATGCAAGATAGGCTTGTTTCCATAAGTATCATCTTGCATAAAGTTGCATGGGTTCCACCAAAACTAAAATAATTTTGTAAGAAGTCTGTGTTTTGAACTTACATGTTGGGTGCCTGGGTAAAGGTGTTTTAAAATATAGGTCCATCCATAGGTAATAGTTATAACTTGTCTTTATTGAGAAAATTTAGGACTGTAGAGTCTTCTCTTGCTATTAACTCATTGGGTGAACACAAACATCCATTTCCTGGGCAGTGAATAGTCGACCCAGGTGGGATTCGAACCCACGACCCTCGTGTTAGCAGGCGAGGACTTCACCCCGCGGCCACCAGGGCCAACTGAGGTAGGCATGCTATGTAATAGAGCATGAGGTATATTTTAAAATTAATGATTTGCTATCATTATTTGGAAACAATACATTACCTAGCTGTTTCGGAGTGGGAAAAAAGTGGGATATGGAATGCCTAATGTATCTATGCATGCAAAGTCAAAGTAACCATATGTTGGGCCTGAAATGAGTTACGTTAAGTGTGGAATAATCTGCTTGTGCTTTGATTTGAATGTGAGCTCTCTTAAATGTAAAAATCAATATTCTTTCATTTTCTTATTCAATGAATATTTTAGGGATAATTGAAGCCACTACTAAACAATCTTAAACATAATAAAATATGTTTACTTTAACAGTCATATAGGATACTTTGCTTTAACTGCCCATTTAATGCCCCATTAGTCATTAGCAACCCATAATGAAAATACTATAATGAGGAAAATATGCTTGGATCCACTCCTGGAGGCATGCTTACCAAATGCATTTACCCATGCAAGTATGTGTTTGTCTCCATGAACCATGAACAAATGCTTCTGAATAGATCAGGAATCAATGGCTATTTTATTGCCCCACATGATCACTTTGAAGGAATTTTGTGTTAAGACAAGCAATTTTAATGCTGAATGTGATCTACCATCTGCTGGAGCAGGTAAATCACTGTTAAAGAGATTTTTATTTCCTTTTTCAAAGATAAACCTGAGGTCCTTCAGCAATTTTGCAGTCCTACACTAATGCTGATTTTTACAGTTAAGTGTTAATATCACATCTAGTCTGCATCTCTATTTGAATATTTAATTTTTAAACATGGTGAAACCTGAACTATCATGATGCTGTTCTATGTTTGGAATACTGTCAGCTATGATTAATAACGAGGGATTTGTTGCTAAACTTTCATGGAAAGTATTTTGTAGATGAATTATCCTGAGTTATGAGAATATGAGATTATTATGAGAATAATAGTGGGAAATTGTATTTTTGGAGTAGCATGATTTGTTAATTTGGCTGATTTAATGCTCGCATAATTCATTTTTCCCTAAAAATCATGAGCTTTGGTGCCAAAACTATGATCTAGTTTGCATAACTATTATATGCAGCTATTTGTTTTTCGTTTGCTGAATTCAACGAATATTTACTTGCATGGGCTTAGCGAGGATTTTTGTTAGAGAGGGGAATACCCATTTGCATCTGTTGATTAATGCAATTTTGGTCACTATCATGGGTGGCTTCAAATTGCAGATTTTGAATGAAATGCTTCAATAAGGGGGGTGGGGATAGCTATCTATCTATAGCCTACCCCTGGCTATGCCCATGTTTACTTACCAATTTTTTAAAGAATAAAGTGCCTTTTTCTTCATAGCATGAGAACTAAGAATTATTTATTGAGGTAATCAAAAGTATTAAATCATTATTTATTTCAAGAAGTACTCCCCTTGCTAAATAATTACTCATACCCACTTAAGTGTGACTTAAACCAACAGATAAGTAACTTTAACTAATAATCATAATATTTGGTCCAATGGAAGTGCTATGGTAAATCATTTAACCATGAATGCCCGAATAGTTGCACAATACTTTGGTATTTGGAAGGTCTTGGATTCAAATCCAGCCCCAAAAATGGCTGAAGCATTTGTCTTAAAATTTTATTTTTTTCATTTACCAGTGTGATTAAACTTGGTAATTAAGGAACCTGCGGGAAATTCTGCACACCATAACAAAAAATAAATGAATTAGGCAATATAAACGCGATTCCTGGTATTATTGGGTGGGATTTTCTCAAATGTCTTCATTTTTTACTCAAATGTCGTAATTTCCGGAGGGAGACTATTGGCAGACTATAAGTCCCTCTGGATCTCGGCGGTTTCGCCGGGCCGTCGCTCGTGAACGGAGAAGAGGTCGTTGTTGTCGTTAACGTCTGCGGCGCGAGGTCGCCCGTCGATCACCGGGCGGCACGAAGGGAAGGGGAGCGAGGGCGACCTTCAGCGGTCCATCACCGCTCTTCGCGCCTCTTTCGGGCCGACTCACAGTGGTGGGATATCGAAAAAAAAGCCGGACGATAGTCCAAAATGGCCTATTTTGAGTTAAAACTTGAAAATTTGCTCATACACTAAAACATTTTACCTCACCACGTCTCCTTGCCCTCCACGACGACCGTAAAAGAACCCGTCGCACATTGGTCGGAAATCGAAATATGCCGGTCAAAATTCCAAAATAGCTCTTTTTGGTGAGAACCTTGAAATTTGGCACATGCTCTCATGAATGATTGCTAATTATGGAGTGGTAAGCCATTTTCCTTATCTATCAGCCGTTACGAAGATACGGGAGCTTAAACACGACCTAATTTTCATGAAAACACCCGTTTTTATATGTCTTCGAAAATTTTAAAATTTACGTAGATGGTGGAGAAGTGGAATGATTTTTAAGAAATGAAAAACATTACCGATACCGAAAAATATTTACCGATACTTGTGTTCTATTACGCGTCAAAATGACCGGCGCTTATTGTAGACAAGATTTTACATTTACACAGCAATATCTATCTTTGGTTCAAAAAATATGTGCACCGAGATACTTCTACAAAGTAATGAGTAAACGAATTTTAACTCTTGCCTGCGAAAACTTGGAAAAGTGTTTGCGATGCCGAAAGTGATATGAATTTTCCAATCGCGCGTAGCGGCCCGGCACCGCATAGCGAGGCCTGGAAATACTGACTCCGTTGGACTGTTGAAGTTTTGTGAACTCCTCGAGTTCGCAGTTATCAAAAAATACATATAATCACATATTACCAATTGTTCTATAATGGAGATATTGCGAGGATAATATGTGCTCTTACGTCACAAAATAGCGAACGCCTTTTTAAGGCAAATTTTACATAAAGTACTTATTATCTTTGGTCCAAGAAATACATACGCCGAGATGCTTCATCAAAGTATTAAATAAAAATATTTGAGCTTATTCTGTTGAAATATTTTTGATGAATTTTGGTCACGCCAAAAGTGAATTCGATTTTTCAATCGGGCGGGACTCAGTTGCAATGTTGAAATTGGGTGGAACCCTCGATTTCGCCGTTTTCAATCTCTACTCGTTATCACTGAATGCCAAGGGTTTTTACGTGGAAGACCATGCGATGGTATTGAACCTAGCGAATGTATCATTGGACGCACAACTGAGGTAAATTTGTTTTTCTTCAGATACTTTACGGAGTGATCCGTTCCGCAGTTCCCATCCAGTCCCGCAGCCGGTTTACCTGTCGTTGTCTCGTACTTCCGCCGAGTGCGGAGGTGAAGAATGGCGTACTACGGCGCCCACTCGTATCTCCGACTGGTGCTAGAAAAATGAAAGAGTGGATTGCTGGGGGTGGTTGGAAAGACGGAGAAAGGGAGGCTAGAGTTTGCTCAACATCGCCCCCCTGGCACCTGCACACCAACATCGATGGTAAATTGTTAGTCGGCGTAAACCATAATGTTGATATTTCCAAAAAACGTGAAACTAACCTCCCTTCCCCATTCTAACCACCTTTTCTCCCTCACCCTCGATAATACATTCTCTATAAACCTACTCACACCAGAAGACCTGAGTGGTATTCGATACTTGAATCTCAATGACAGACCTACAACAAAAGTAATGTCATCACTGAGTTTTCAAAAGCGATCGTACCGTGAAAACAGGCATACTTTTTCAAGAGTTTAAGACACTCAAAATCTTCAGCATCATTGCATTAAATATCCAAACAGAGGCCAAATTTCCCACAACTTTGCGTCCACTGATTCAGTCGTTAGATTCAATATCCTCGCAATATATTCATTAAAGAACGTTTGGTAATCTTGAAAACCTTAATCTTCGGCAGCTTGAAAACTGCAAACTTGAGGAATTCAGGTCTACAAAACTTCATTAGTCTGACGGAGTCAGTATTTCCAGGTCTCGCTGTGCGGAGCCGGCCCACGGCGCGCGATCGGAAAATTCAATTCATTTTCGGCATCGCAAATATTTTTCCAAGATTTTTGCTGACAAAATTTAGCATTCGTTTTCTTAATACTTTGATGAAGCACCTCGGCGTACATGTACCTTAAACCAAAGATAATGATCATTATATATAAAATTTTGCCTGAAGAAGCGTCGGATACTTTGTCGAACTCAAGGAGTTAAGGTCCACACAACTTCAACAGGCCAACAGGGTCAGTCTTTCCAATCCCTACTGTGCGGAGCCGAGGCGCGACGCGAGATCGAAAAATTGATTTACTTTCGGCGTCGAAAAGATTTTTCCAAGGCTTTTCCTGAATAACGTTAAAATATATTTATTTAATACTTTGAAGAAGTCTCTCGTTGCACATCCTTCTGAAACCAAAGATAATGACTACTGTCTAAATGTAATTTTTTTCCTGAAATAAGCGTCGGCCATTTGGTCGCGTAATAGAGCACAAGTATCGATATATATCTATGAAACTTAGTCAAAGTACCGATAACGAACCGTGTTGACGGATGGTCATTTTTTTCTTTTCTTAAAAATCATTCCACTTCTCCACCATCTGCGTAACTTTCAAGATTTTCGAAGAAATATGAAAACGGGCGTTTTCATGAAAATTAGGTCATGTTTTAGCTTCCGTATCTTCTAAACGGCTAGTAGATAAGGAAAATGACTCACCACTCATAATTAGCAATCATTTATGAGGATATGTGCTAAGTTTCAAGGTTCTCCCCAAGAAGAACTATTTTGGACTTTTGTCTGACATATTTCGATTTCCGACCACTGTGCGACGGGTTCATTTGCGCTCGTCGTGGAGAGCAAGGAGATGTGGTGAGGGGAGGAATATTTATCCGATGGACTCGAGTAACGTGGCGCCTTAATTTCCTTTCGAAAAGTGTAATTTGGTGTGGCGAATGGATCTGGACCCGGTCCCGATCCATTCGCCATGGATCGGGACCGGGTCCAGATCCATCGGGAATAGATCCTTCGGCACCGGGTTCTAACCCCGGTTGCGGTGGAGACCTTTCTCTGTAATCCCTCTCCATGAGTTGGTTCCATGTTGTAAGCACATGAGGTGGCTGGAAAAGTAATCGGGAGTCATCGATTGCTCATTTAAGTTTCTAGCCAAGTAGGTCTAAAGAAATTATTGGACCACATTTCATTTAAGTATATCTGTTTATTCGGTGGAAATCACCATGCATGTGGCAATATATATGGAGCAAGATTTATATTTTTTAAATATTGCCTTAGTTTCAACATTGTCATGACTTAAGTTTACTGAGGGGAATAAAAATTCAGGTAAACGGCATACGTAAATACCTGTATTTTAACCAACATGATACCTTAAAAATTGTTAGCCACTATAAAATTAATATAACAGACGTTATTTCGCAAAAAATAAAACATTATCTTCGAAAACTTTGTGGTAATTCATGACTAATGTTTATTACCCCGAGGAAACTTTCACAAAGCACAGAATGAATGAACTTCGCCGCACACCGGGTTTCAATGCACGCGCAATATCATCATGTGAACCTCCTCAAGGTGATACATTGAAACTAGGGTCGTGGCGAAGTACATTAAGTCTGTGGTCGCTAAAAGTTTCATCTCGGAATCAAGTATTACCTAGCGTTTGAGAGAAAATCAGTGGATATTAAATCGAACTATTTCGTAATAAATGTCAAGTGTCATCCGGCTACGTATTAAGATTATGATTATTATTAAATGATTTCCAGTGAAGGAAGGAAAACAAACGTACTTTGAGATAAATTTCATCAGTGTTTATTGGCGTACTATAGTGATTTCTTCTTTCATATAAATTCTTGCTACGTTACTGAATATTTAGGAGGCGTTAATTGTTGGTACAATGAGAATTTGATGGACGAATTTCGGTCGCAGACTCTCCATGCGAGAAAGGACACTGTCGGAGTATTTATGATAACTTACGATTTCTATTCAAGTTTCCTTCCAAAATATAAAGCATGAGTCGACATATGACTATAGTGACTGTGTTTATGTAAAATAAAACCCATAGGCGGAGTAAAAAGTATATACTTCAGCAAAAAATTATTGGAACCGGGATAAACCGGCGATTGGAAGCTAGTGCAGACCATGATAAAAATAAGGTAAACAACATTATTTTTTCTCTTACAACTCGGTTCCCATAACCTAGTGGCTAGCTCTAATATCTTAGGAAATTACAAATGAGTGTCCCCCGTTTTAAGTATACTATAGGGTATAACATTTTGCTATTTGTTCCAGCCTAATAACTTCTTTAACTCATTATTTAAAATCTATTCATTGATAGATCCTGCGAGTCTCATCCAAATTAAAATAAAAACATTTCTGTAGGTATCTGGTTTCAGATTTTTCTGAAGACAAACAATATTTCGGCAACTGCAAGCGTAGGATTCGAGATCCCTCGTCTGTAGTACGGGAAAGAACCGAAGTGCATGTGCCTGATGCAATCGTTCGTCATCGCCATCCCCGTTTCCATTTCTATGACGATGTTTTCTTGTAGCTTTTAAATGCAAAACTTCAATGAAAATGCAACTTGAGCAACATTCACTCCAATAATGCGTTTTTCGTCTCCAAAACTGAATGTTAACAACTGCTTCGCAATCGAACTGAATATTAATTTCGTAAAAAGTCGTATAGTTTCAGGCATTTTAAATAATTTTATTTTTGTATTATGTCGACCTTCCCACTCCAATAATGCTTGTTTCATTACAGTATATACTGTAAGCGTGCGTTTAATCGAGATGTCTTTTTGAAAAAGACAGCGTGAAAATTTGACCTGTTGTGATTACCTAGATCCATATGTAGTTTTCTTCAATACAATTTCTGTTTTATTAGGTATTCAAGTACTGATATCTGTTCACGAAACTTTAAATTCAACATAAAACTGTGGGTTACCATAATATTTTTTATCGAATTCGCAAACCCTATTAATGGATATATAATCGATTTGATCCAATCCGTTGGCACACTTTCCGTCTCGCTTGCTATTTTAATCACTATTTTTATCTAATTAAAGGCGATCGTTCGACACAGTCCAGCATTCGATATGTTTTCATCACAAGCTATTTCTGTCTCTGAATCGCCCTCCAGTTCCTAAATCCTATTCGCTTTGCCAAAGCGTTCGTCTTCTTGTATTGGGACCACAAGACAGCGCCACAAAGAAAAGCTTGAGCGACCGTGTTGACGCGAGTTGTTGTCATTCTCCCTCGGGACTTAAAACTTATCTTATGGAATTACCTTAACTTCAGATATATCGTGGGGAACACGCATGCAAAAAAAATACGGCCCAGCATTAATGAAACAAGGATTTGTTAAGCTTATAATAGGAAGGTCCTCGGATGGAAAAGTCATAGAGAGATGCTACTTCGCTCTGGTTAGGCCACACCTTGAATACGCCGCGAGCATTTGGGACCCTGGTCATAAAGATAACCAAAAAAATACAGAGAAAAGCAGCACGCAGCAATTTAAAAGCTATTACGAGTGAACGTATAGTGTCTCACAACTTTTAGTGGTATTAAGATGGGAGCCCCTAGAGACTCGGAGACTACACTATTAGTAGGTTTCTCGAGAAATTCAGAACAGATAGGTACAAAAACTCGTTCTTTCCGCGCACAATAAGCGATCACGATAAAAACTGAGCTCCACTAAATACACTCCCATAATACACGTCACCATTTCACCTCCCGTAACCTTAGGTACATCTTTACATGGCTGGTGACCTAACACTCCCCGCCACACGCCCATGCGGCGGCTCGGAGGGTGGTATGTAGATGTAGAAAAGAAGCAATTAACCAGGTGTGAATCCCGAGAGAATGTCACTCATAATATTCGCCGGGAAAGTACTAAATCATTTATTAGGCAAGCAATTATCACCTTCCGAAATCGCGAGTCCTCGGGTGGAATTGGGACCGTCGGAAGTGGCATCAACGAGGGGGGGGTGATTGAGTTATGCCATGCGTCCAACATTTGTTATCAGAACTCACTTTCTTTCTACTGTTGATTTCCCTTTTTTATAACTCCCTTTACGTAAGTTAGCACAAGTTCTGGGATAACATTGTGTTTCGTTACACCGTGGCTATGTGAGTAAAAATAAATACTTAACTCCAACCTTTTTGTGCGAACTTCGTAAAAAAATATCAACTAATTTCACTGCAAAGTCGATTCTTAATTGTTGCCATTAACTATTGGTGTTTTTCCTACGCTATCTGGCATCTATCCACTTGTACGAGGATATTTGCTGTGTCTATTGCACATTAGAGAGGAATGGCGAAGCTTTGATTTGTTGCTCTACTCCTGAGCATTTATTGTATAATTGTCCATGGTACATTTGCTTTCCATCTTCTTTTTGTTACCGTTAAAGGCGCTCTCTTTGCTTTATTTCTTGTGGAACCTATTGTAATTCTAGAGTTTACTTTACCGAATGAAATTATGATTTGGAAGCGAAGATATTTTTATATTTAAAGGAGCAAGCGATTATTTCTCTCTGAGGTTAGGGAAATGTTAGGAAAGTCGCCGGCAGCATATAGCCATATGGCGCCATGTTTCGCTGAAATATGGGTTTGCATATATGCACGCGTCCAATGACTACGGTTGGCCAATTTTAATTCAATGGCTTCTACAAAGTGATTTATTTCATATTCGTGTACAGGTGTACGCATCACCTCCTCCTCCCTACCGCTGCCCTGTGTTTCAATGCATTTTGATTTCTATCGCCGATAACTTTGCAAAGGTAGACCAACGTTGTCTCCCTGGCGGACGGAGTTGCCCTACTTTAAACGCAGGTCGTCGCAGCATTGTTAACCTTCGCGAATGCTCCTCAGCCCGACTTTATTCATGGGTGACAACGTAGGTGACTGCACGTGAACTTGTCCTGTGTCTCCAAGCATTAAATATGTGAACCAGGTATCTCGTGTCATCTCTCGAAATCTAATACTAGTTATCACACTTTTGTAAGCGTTATTTGATTGAGATTAAAGTCCTCGGGATAAATTCGCGCATCTTCAATAATATAACAAACTTTTTCAAATGACAGCAAAATCCATAAATTTCATCACAGAACGAGGTTGCAATCATCTCATGACTCGCTATATGACAACTCTTGTCATAATTGATGGTTTATTACATTTAAATGGCAGAGTATCCTCAAAGAGGATGTGGAGCGTTTTAACCTACAATCGTGGAATCCTTTTTCCGCCACGTTGTAAGCGTGTTACCGTCGAGCAGGTAATATTGCGACTACATGACATTTTAACTCTGCTAGACACCTTGATATGTTAGCCACCATTATATAAATATGAAGGGTACGTTTTCACGTTTAGGAGACAGTTTGTATGGACATATGTCAATGAATTATTTCGAAATATATGTTAAGTGCCTTTAGACTACGTGTTTTAATTGCTGAGCTACCAAATCGGTAATGTGCCATTTTTCTCGCTTCTATGTATGTATATTGCTAATAACTACACATACAGGGTGGGATCAAAAAGTAGTAAGACTGAATTAATTGAAATTTTTTATTGAACTAATCGGTAGAAATCCTTAGTAGTCCTCGAAATAGCACCCTTGTGCTTCGACACAACGCGTATAACGCGATTCCCACCGCGTGTACGCCTTCTGGAACTCGCTTTCCGGGACCACCTTCAGAGATGCCGTCACGGCCCCTTGGACGTCTGCTATGGAGCTGTATCGGTTTCCCCTGAGGTCCCGCTTGAGCCGAAGAAAGAGGAAGAAGTCCGGGGGTGCCAGATCTGGACTGTAGGGGGGGGAAGGCAACGTAGCAACCCTGTGCTTGGCCAGAAACGCTTAGCGGTATGGCACGGTGCGTTGTCGTGGTGAAGCTTCCAAGAATCAGCGATGTCTGGCCGCACCCGGAGGACGCGTTTGCGCAACCTGTCAAGCACGTCCACGTAAAAACTGGCATTCACAGTCTGTCCAGGGGGTACGAACTCCCTGTGAACCCCGCCACGACGGTCAAAGAAGGAGATGAGCATGGATTTCACCCTTCACTTACTCATTCTGGCTTTCTTCGGACGCGGGACTTGTTGGTGTCGCGCTGGTCGTCTTCAACGAGCTCCCGACCCTCCCGGAACAGCTTATGCCACTCGAGCACTGTTGAGCGGCTTATGGCAGCCATCCCCGTAGGGGACCTTAACCATTACGAGGGTCTCCGTCGCGGTTTTCTCGAGTTTGACGCAGAATTTGATGGCGTAGCGCTGCTCGAGATTTTTCTCCATCTTGGATCGCGACGACACTTCTTAACAGAGGTTCACGGAAATCGGCGTGCTTACTCTCCGCTTGCCCACAGACGACTGGAAAAAATATCGGTCTCTTCGGAAGGCTCCTCACTACCACGCCCAGGTGGTCCGACCCCCCTCCACCGCTCCGTTCGCGCCACAGAAATTCAGTTCTACTACTTTTTGATCCTACCCTGTGTGCTAAGTTCCAAGCAAATCTGTGCGTAAACCAAAACTGGCCCTCCAGAACTGGAGAAGTGCTCTGTGGAGGGGAATGGCTAAATGGCCGGAGCATATTCACCCAAAATACCGCGAGCGGATTATATTAAAAATGAATTTCGACCCGAAAGCATGCGTGAGGGACCGATTACGAAATTGCGGGTTGAACTAGAGTGCATCCGAAGGTATTTCATGATGAAATCGCCGAAGAGAAGATCTTTACCGCGAGAATTCGTCATTCATTTATCATTTTCCTATTTTCTTATAGACTTTCATTTACCCCGGTGTGTCTTGCCCGTTCTCGCCACTGTCTTTTCCAAGCAGCTTCTGTAGCCCAATTTAGTTCTCGCAAAGGGTTCAAGGGTTCATGGAAATGTATTGCCTTTGTACAAGGCTGACCTGACACTAGGCCTCACGCGACCCCAGTGGAATTGCTGAGAGGGTAGGCCTAGCCACCTTGAGGACGCTACTCTCAAGACCAAGAAAATAATCAATTTTTTACAGTAGCAACACAACAAATACTATTCGGACGGTTTTTGTGGTACGCTACAACATTGTCAATCAAGTGATACATTTCAACCCAGTAAATGAGCGGTTATGTACCATCAGAGTCCAATCCAAATTCTTCCCAATCACAATTGTGTGTGCACATTAACACGGAAGAAGCAAATGAAGAAGTCAAGGAGAGCTTGTATGACAAGCTGAAATCAATATACGATATGGGCGCTTGCCATGATGTTAAAATTATATCAGGAGATATAAACGCAAAAGTAGATCAAGAAGTGGTATACAGACCAATGAGTTGGACGGGAAAGATTGCACAGGAAATCTAACGACAACGGTACTAGAAAGATTGACTTTGCTGTAAGTAAAAGTATGACAGTGGCAAGCACATATTTTTATGGAAAAAATGTCCATAAAGTGACCTGGTGTTTTCCTGATAAGGTCACTAACATCTAGATAGACCACGAGGTTATCGACATCACTGATGTAATTGCTTTTGAGTGCAGACGCTGATTCTGGCCATTTCATAGTGGGGATAAAATATCGCTAAATATCTCAAAGATCATGACGCAAGGAAATCCAAGGGTGAATCAATTTGATGGACAGAATATTATAGAGAATTTAAAATGCCTTTGTCCAGAATATGGAAAGATATCTGGAAAGCCAGAAAAATGATAAGTTAGCATTGAAGGAGAATGGAAAATGACAAATTCAGCAGTACAGAAAGCAGCAGAGGATACGCTTGGTTTTCAGAAACCAAAACAAAGGTCAGGCTGGTTTGATGAGGAATGTTTAGTAGCTATTGAAAAGAGGTATGATATCAGAGGGACAAATTTATCTAAGAGGAATACGGTGGTGAAAGGCGTCGTCCTCCCGGCGATAGTCTTGTTTCCGGGTGCATAGGAGTCAACTGGTCAATTCCCATCCTCCCCCTCGGCACCCAACCCTCCCACCCGGGACCCTTTCTAGAAACCTTCCCTTTCGCCACACCTTCCAGTAAACCCACTACCTCAGCCTCGGGGACCTCTAAACCCACTAAGACCTGTGCCCCTACCCCAGCTCAAGCAACCCCCTCTCCTCTTACCGAGGCGCAGCTCCGCAAGCTGCGTAACGGCACTCCAATGTTCCTCACTCAGCTCTCAAGGAAAACCTCCCAGAAATCATTCAATCCCTCCCCAAATCTGAACCCACCCATCCCTCAGGTTCGCGGAGTCCACCGTCTTCTCTCACGAAAGGATTGCGAAGCTTCACATCCCTGCGAGACTCTCTCACCTCTTTGAAGGCGAAGAGGAGGAGAAGCTGAAACACCGCCTACGTGAACCGGTACTTGCCACCATCAACTGACTGGTCTCCCGTACCAATCCCTCATCTTCTTCTTATTCATATTCCATGGTTGTCCGTGGGGTGAATCAATCGACAGCGGAGGATTACATCCAGCTGAGCCTTGACTTTGCCGGGATCGAAAGGGAAAAGTTTTACCACAACATGGCCAGGAATACCGGGTAACCGACAACGCTGCCCCGCACCATAAACAAGAGTCAGGAAGCGGCGCAGCGGCTACTGACCAAAGGAGTGACAGCGTTTGGGAAGCGCTATCGAACCGAGCCCTCAAGGCCACCAGAACCCCAGTCCACTCGACGTAGCAGGTGCCAGATATTCGATCACCAGGCACGTAGGTGCAAAGGAGATCTCAAGCCTTCAGGATGCGAGGCGAGGCATCTAACTGCAACCTGCTGAGCGGAGGGCCTTCGATGCCACTTTTGCGGCGGAGGGTACTACGCCGGGGACGTTAGGTACCCTCGGCGACCGAAGAAACCGGCGTGGCTAGATAACAGGGCCCCTATTAGTGCCTTTCTTCTCGTTTCCCTCATAGGGGCGGACGAAGAGGACATGGTTTCCATAAAAGTTCTCTCGTGGACGCTGAGTGTTCTCCTTGCCGACCTTCACCCGATCAAGAGGACGACAGGCGTTCCGGCTCTCGCCGCAGGGTTACAACCTCCGTCCCCAGGTCTGCAAGCTTCCGCTTATTACCTAGGGACTGGAAGAGGGGGAAGGAAGGGATTAGGATGGGAAGGTTAGCGAAACCGCAGCCCCTTCGAGGCCGACACCAATGAGGTGGATAGAGGTCAAAAGGACCTCTATGGGGCCTCCGCCTCCCCGAAGTGCTCGTGTTAGTTTGGTTCCCCCAAACAACTGAGACGAGTAACCGTCGGCTCCGCTTTCGCTAAAGCCTACCGCACATCTCTGCGAACCGAGAGAGCCCGTTGCCCAAATATTTGGGATGGGGTGTCTCTCTGACTCGCTTTTTGGGTTGCCGCCGTGCGGTCTGCCGACGTACGTCATTGGAGTGAGGATCACCGGACCCATGGAGGGTCAAAACGGACCAATTTTGGTCAAAAATGTGAGTACAACCCACTCCTCAATAGGTCTCGACAACCCATTCGAGAGGACGACAGTGGCGCAACTCTTGGACGACCAAGCGCGTAGCACGCTGGAATATATCGTGAAAACAGTATTCTTGGAACCGTCACCTGACCGCCGCCGAAAGATTGTCCGACGAGGATAAAGGCTAAGCTATCAAATATTTTAATTAATATTTTCATTACTATTTTACACATATCTAACGTAACCTTATATAATCCTCTGCTCTAACTGTATATTGTGTGTATAAACTTAAATCACTACCTACCTCCGTTTGTAAATAGCCGCTCACATAGAGTAATTAAACGCTTGCAACACATTTTGTTTTGAATAGCTTAGATATCTAAAATTAAATATTTAGTGGCAACCGGCTCGTATGTAGGTGCGAATAGGTGATGGGCATTAAGATTCCAATTATGTGACGTACTCCAGCAATGAAACGTGTGTGGAGATCAAGGTTCTTAAATCGAGTTTTGGCCTGGCATACCTATAGTACCGCACTTTAAGTATGTGCTATCCCATCAGTGGAAATTTGCGCTCATTGTGAATTTTGATCTTTGCGGTGGGATCCAACTGTTGGAAAATTGACGATTTTGTTGTGGTTGCCCACCATACCATCCTGTGGTGTTTTTGGTTGCCAAATCCGGCCATCGGCGGTCAACGTGGGATATAACAGTTGAAGAGACAAAAAAATAACGTATCACAGGTGAGTGAATGAAATAAAATAAAATATTTTGTGACCATTGTTCGAATATTTTTAGGGGTACATGCGTGGCCTCTACGTCTGAAATGATGGAACCATGCTTCATTGCTTGTGTGACCTAGATTTTTAGTTTTATCTTAGCTGTTATGTTTCTAAATCAAATGAGAAGCTTAACTTTAGTATGGATTTGACTTGAACGGGTTCTTGCTCTTAATTTAAGGCTGGGGTTGGTGTCTTTTTAATCATCTATAACACCAGGTATCTTCCCATTTTTTACCATATGCCTGGAAATATCTACGCTTGATTCATCTGCGCTGCAGTATTTTGTTGATACATGGGTTTTTATTCCCCTCAAGAAAGGATAAATGAAGTTGTCAGATGTGAGTTCATTTGTAAGAAGGGGAGACAAGAAAACAATATCATATTGTGAAATGTTGTTTGCTCATTTAACTCACAGTCCACTCCATATTTAGTATCGAGATATCATAAAGAAATGTCTAGGGGATTACTTTTATTATTTTGCTCGTTATGTAATTTTTTTCGTGACTTAGCTGATTTTTTTCCATCCAATAATGTTGCAAGTGGATTTTTAAGATCGTTATTAGTGCTGCACTTAAGGGATCATGTTATGCAGAATCGAAGAATTTTGGGATCCAAAGTGTCGGCTATGGATGTAATTTCTGAAATGGTTAAAAGTATCAATCCATGCGAATACATAATTTTTTTCCATCGGGAAATACGTGTAAGCACATTCCTACTTTATGTAAACTTGAGTACTTCATTGTGGCCATTATTCAACCCTCCACTAGGTTCATACCGTTGGCAGTGCGTATTAGAGCTTTCACGTATCAGTAGATATAACTACAACCTGTTGTACGAGAACAGGATAATCTGGTTACCGGCATTACGAATGCTGATCAAATGATCAAGTATCAGCGTATGTTTTGTAGCCGATGTTCTCAGCAGTCGACGTTATCAGTACTGCGTATTGTTACGTCATGCATAATCGATTTTGCTAATTAAGTGCCATTGGAGAGTATTTAAGGGCTTTGAAGTATCCGTAATATCATAAAAAATTGCCCAAATACATTGGAATAGGCCTCGACATTGATAGCATGAGTGAAAATCAATGGTATACATGTAAACGCACTTTTAATTCAATGGGATAATAAGGCCAACGCTTTGTTTTTCGTAGAACAAGATGACCGGATGCGCAAGGGCAGTGGCTTCGATTTTGAGAGCAAATGGCTGCCCAATGTTCAAAACGGACAATAGTTTTACTCACACTTTTTGGCGCCGCTAAAACGGAGAATTATAGTAAACTATGCGTAGAAATGAAATTTTATCTTGCAAATAATAATTATATTGTAAATACTATCAATTGCAATAGACCATATTTAACTGAGCTTAACTACCCAGAAAAATTACTACCTTTGCCGAGTTAGGATCCCGGGCCCTAAATACGGAAAGCCAGAACTCTAGCCAGCGTGTAATGAAGAGAAATACGTAGCAGTTTTCCGTACATTTTATATGTGAACGACGCGTTTCTCCATTTTACGGCACCATCAGGTGCAAAGGTTTATAAAATATTCATTTAACGTAGTCTAACGAGATATGTGTAATATTTATTAAATAATATTTACAAAAATATATGACATTAAATTATGAGTTGAAAGACTTTTTTTCTACATGTATTTCATTTATACGACGCATTGCACCGTTCCGGTGCAAATATTTGTTTAATATCCATTTATTTTTGTTAACAATAATGGCCACGAATCTTTATATTTAGATATCACTCGGTTCGTGCCAAGTTTCACTTTTCTAACTCACCTCCGAGTCATCAGTATCACTAGCAAGAAAAGCGAACATCGAGGCTGACGAAAAGAATACAAGAGGCTATTATTTCATTTTCGTATGGAATAATATTTGTTACCACGATCCCTATTGTTGTAACTACGAAAACTGCTTTTAAAAATGATTTTTTGCATCGCTCACCCGTCTAGTTGACTAGATTGCCTGTTACGGTGCATCGCATTAGTGAAATGCGACGTCGGAGTCGTTCCCTGAGGGATAGCATTACGAGCGATTCATGTCCACATCTCATGTGCACGAAAAACCCCAATGTCATTGCCTGACCTTTTCGAGAACCGAGCTGTCGAAACACCTATTCCAGGAACAGGGTCGGTGAGTTGTGAGTTCGGGGAAGAGCGGGGTCATGTCGCGGTGGGGATTTTAACGGCTGCGCACGGGGCGGCCACGGCTTCGGGACCGGCACTCACTTCATCATGATTTCCTCCCTTGCCCCCCCCCTCCCCTCCCCCCATCTCTCGCTCTCTCCGCGCAGGCCATGGGTCTCCGGGCAATCACCGAGAGGAACTTTCATCACACAGTGTGAGATGCGTGTAAATCTACATTTTTTCGGCTAACAAATATATTCAAGTGGAAGAAGTGGAATATTATCACGTCGCTATGCGTCATGCTTTTAAGTACTGTAGTTTCCTGCCAGCAAGACGAACGGGCTCATATGCCGCAAGCATTTTGGACCCTGGACAGAAATATTTAACCAAAAAATAAATGAAAAACAATGGAAAGCTGCGCTATTCGTTAAAAACTGCCACGAGCGAACATATAGTGTTTCTCAGCTTTTAGAGGGATTAGGTTGGGAGCCGCTGGAGACTCGGAGGCTGCGCGCTAGACTTATTTGCTTGAGAAATTCAGAACAGGCGTGTTTCAGAGTGGCTTAGAGAATATTATTTGGACGCCACACTATATTTCTAGGACCAAAAGAGTCGATAAAATAAGATAGATACATTTCCAAACAGGTACAAAAATTTATTCTTTCCACGCATAATAAGCTATCATAATAAAACCGGAGCTCCACTTGAAACACGCCCATGATACACTTCACTGTTTCACCTCCCAAAACCTCATTCGTTACACGGCTGGTGTCCTAACACCCACCGCCATACGCCCATACGGCGGCTCGCTGGGTATTATGTAGGTATAGATATGTTTAAAAGACTAGTTTTGGCCTTATCATCGTTGATGCTCTGCCAGCTGGCTTTTCGGTTTAAGGAAAGTCCGCGCCCTGACTTCTCTGCTTCCGGAACATCTCATTCACTTTCCTTGCGCATTACTTGCACTCAATAAAGTCACGATTTAGTTCATCAATCTGTATCCCTCTCCAATGCTATCCGAAACTCATAACCTCTTCCTTCCTCTGTCACACTTGCCCAGCTATTCCTCTCAATAGCACAATTCAACATTCACTCTCTCATCTAAATACGTGCTGTTTCAAACTTTCCTGCCTCCTCAGATTTTCCGCCACTTTCTTATTCTTTTTACATTATATATTCTTTCCACTGTACTTTCCACTCCCACCATTCACAGCACTCTATCCTTCGTCTCGCTCATGTAATCTTCTATTATATCATTTTTAATATTTGTTCGTTCGTCTTCTATGCGTTCCAATACCATTCATCAGATTACGGTGGAACTTTGATGAGTTGTTGTTCGCGCGCCTGTGAAGGTTTCTGATTGCTTTAACCCATTGTACAATAGGTGGAGCGCGAGTCGTTTCAAAAAATGAGTGTTGGCATGAGAGCTTCTCAAGCAAGCAAGCACGGAGTAGGATATATCCTACTCCGTGCAAGCAAGGAACGACAAGCAAGCAACGAAGCAGATCGTTTACGAGTTGCTCAATCACGTGCATCAGAATCGTATCAGTGAGACATAATATTGCGTGCATCAGAATCATATCAATGAGACAATTTGTGTGGAAAGACCAAAAGTATTGAGTACCCAAAAGCATGTGAAAAATTTTTTACAAATGTTATTTCATACACAAAAAATCATTGTCTTTCATTTATCTTGTACGAGTACATGTGTCTGCTTTACATATGTATGCCTACTTAGGAAAAAATAGGAATTGCAACAAATACCGGGGACAGCTAGTGGGGAATATATTAAATTTTTATTACTCTTCAATATTGTTAACGGTAAGTTGAAAAGCGCTCCTTCAACGAAATCTGTGATAATCTATGGTAACATCGCATCGTGCAGGACATCCTTTTGTGCTTATTCTTACATACGCATGATTTTGCAAATCATTTTACGCAAGTTATAAAACATTTATCTCGAGAAAAAGATTTCCGGTATTAATTTTAGGCATTAAAGTAACCTCTGATAAATGTCAAAATAATATGTCAACTACACGTTCTAGCAAATCAAAAGTGGAATTACACTCGGGTGAGAATATATATTCCATTTTTGGGATTCATTTCAATAGTAATGCGTCGCATGAAGCTCATAACGTGAAAAATAAACTACTAACCATGCGTCGCAAATGATATTAAGGAAAAATGGTTCGTTGTGTCCCAGAGGAGTCGACGGACAGCTGAGGTTAATTTTGTCGTTTCAGAGAATTGAGTAGGCTTGTGAGGAATGAGTTTTTTTGGGAATGAAGGAAGACCGAAGGGAAATCAGTCATCCACGTCAGTTTTCTCTTCTCGAAAGGCATCAAGAAGTCTACAGTTTAGCGTAGAGTGATCCAACTTGCTCCGTACAGACCAATAGAGGGCCTTAGACCACTAAAATGTCCAAGGTAGTCTTTTTGACTACTTTTGATTTATAATTTTCTCTCACAATCACATTTTTCATTACAGAAAAAACATTTCGTCACTTTTATTCCTCTGTCATTTTCTTTAAATAAATGTGATCACTGTTGACCTTAATTTAATATTTCATCCAACTTTTAAATATTTAACCTGAATCCTCGGGGTAGTCTTTTTGACTACCCCTACTGTTGGGAGTTACTTACGACATATACTTATTTTTTTGAATACGCTTTGGAAAGTTTTAGACCTATATTGCTCCGCAAAACACCTGATATAACATTTACAATTTTATTTTAATCGTTTCCCGATGAAAACCAGGTATTATACACACTTGATTGTCATTTGAAACGTTGTAATGCACCTAATTCAAGGTGCTATTTTATATCTGTAGTTATTCATTGATGAACAGGACCACGAACGATTATGCGAAATAAGTCGTCTTTTCACTCATCTACACCGTAAACTACATCGAAAGTGTACCATTCATTACAGATTGGCGGTGAGGTTTTTTCAAATGCTAAAAACGACAGTCGACGCCGACAATGAATGAAAATACATAATGAAGGAATTTTTAATGCACTTTAACGGGAGAGACAAAGATATACCGGTTTAAGTAATTGAACGTCATCATCGTAAAAGGAAAGAACGTGCACAGTCTGGAAAGTAGAAGGAGTTGGGGAGAGGAAGCAGTCAATGACGAAAAGGGGGGGACTAAGTGAAATAAGGTGGCTGGCTTTTGCTTGACTATTGGCCAGTTGCAGGAACTACACATATGTATTCCATAGAGTTATGGGACTCAAAAGCTACGGCAACCATTCAGTTAGCGTTAACGAAACATTCTTATAATTTATTTGTTTAACGAACAGCTTTATAACTTATGGAATGGAAATAGAAGCTCCATAAGTAGCCATGATGGTGGACGCGCGATGCACCGCTTGGAGTTTTAACTACTCGGTAAAATAGTTGTTTTGAGACGAATGGCTAGTTTTCTTACTCTGACTGAATATTTATCATGTGCATTAACAATTATATATGGTAACAACCGCTAGAAATTTCAATTTTCAATCAAGGCCGAATCTCAGCAATTCCAACATGGAAACATTTTTCGTCCCTAATTTTATGTCTCATTTATTAATATATCTACACGACCAAGGGAGGGGAAATATTTTAGTGAGCCTAATGACATATACATCATTCTCAAGATCCACTAAGTGGACGCTATCACCGGTTTCATCCCTGTGTCACAATTGCAAAGCTTCTGCCGTGGCAGAGGTTAACATTGAAGGGAGATGTTGATATTTTGTCCTAGTACTTGTTAACTTTACTGTTGATCTTAACATTTACTAAATAAGTTTGCTCTTTGCCACATGTGATTTAAAATATCGAGGATCAAAAATATAAATTTTCCGTGTCTATTTACATCGCGTACTATTTTCCTCACAAAAATATCTTATGTGAAGGGTGATAAACATCGAATGGATGTTGAATATCACCGATTGAAAAGTCCATAGAAGAGTCGGGGGGAATGTTGAATGTAAATCCTGCGAAGTTGAGGATTCGGAGTGATGGGACACCTTATACGACATGTTTGCCTAAACGTAAATGAGGCGAAAGTTGCTTAAGCATAAATGATTGGCGGAAAAATTAAGGAATTTGGAAAAATCAAAGCGGTAATCCATGAGGAGAGTGTTGGTCTGCGGTAAACCAATGCTCAGACTGATGGCTAATAATGAAAAATATATTGTAAAGCCTCTACGTTCTCTGATACGTAACTTCAGCTGAGTAAGCTCAAGCATTGAATGTTTCCGGACCGGCTTAAATTACAGCGCCTCCCATTGGCAGAAGTGAGAATCATTTTTAAACCAACAGGTCTGCAAATGAAGTGGGAGAGTAAAAAAAGTCCCCGTTGTGAACTACGTGAAACAACGGGGACTTTTTTTACTCACCCACCAACGGGGACTACAACGTGAAACTAACTTTTATGAAACTTTCGAGAAAACTTAGCCGAAAGGAGTTTATCATCGAGTCGCCGCATATTATCCACCCAGTCTTTCAAAATACATGGATTGATATTTCACGTGATATGAAATTGTATTTCTCTGTGATATGAAAGTGTTTTATCTCAAGCTCTCGTATGCGTATGTGTAATACAGTGTGGGGGAACGCGATTTCAAATTCTCACAATGTTGGTGTCCATTCTCACGGAACACCCGCGCAATCTATCACTTTCCTCTTCTCTGTCGAAGCCCCTCAATCCGTCTCGCCACGGATCCACTTCAAAAGATCCCCATAAAAGCTGTGGGACGCTTGCACACCCTCTCCGTGGCCATTGAAAAATAAAGCAGATGAGGGAGTGAGCGAAACCTTCTCGTGGGATCTTCCCTCCCTCTCGGAAAAAAAGGAAGGAAGAGGAGAAACAAAAGAACGATGGAATCGCCGCCCACGTGCTCTCGCTTCCCGCCTCCTATCATCCGAGATGCAGGCCCCTCCGCCATCTTGGCAGTCTCTTCCGTCACACCGTCCTCCCCCCACCCCAAGCCACTCCACTCCCCCCTCGGACTCGGGCTAAATTATTCGCCGGCATTGCCCCGGGTGCAATAACTCCGCCCGCCTTCCCGCCCGCGCACTCCCCGAGCCCGGCGAAACGCCCCGTCGAATGCACGTGCGCACTCGGCCCACGCACCGCGGGAATTAGCAAGTCATGAGTGGCAATGGAGAAAATGCGACACTTACACGCGGCCACAGGTTGTTATTACAGGTAATCGATTAGAGGTTGGTTTTCGACGGGCGCGGAACAAACGATGGTGCGCATCTTCATTTATGACTTTAAAAGCACACCCACGCACGCCAACCGCCAGCGTGAGCACTTCCTTTTTATCCGATGCCGTCACCTTATTTAGTTCGTCATATTTTCAAACCGCCTACATGACGTCCGAAAATCCCTATTCCTTTTCCCCCTAGTCTAAAATTCTACCTTTCATCACAGCTGTCGACATCCCTCAATATTTACACCCTCGCCTCCACCCTTGTCTACTCTGCTATTCCCTCCAATATCTCACGGAATTGATTGCCTGTGTAAAGAGAAGTCTTCTTGGGCAAAATATTTTTTTCGTTGTTCTTCGTGCCAGAACCACGGTATACGTCGACTCTGGTTCAATTCCGTCAGTAGCGGAGGTTTTTCCTCGACAGCTACTTCGATGCGTGTGAAGAGAACTTCTAAGGGCAGCCATTGGTCCATCTGATGGGACATTAAACAGTGGACTCCACTGCATCTTTTGTGAGACCAACGCTGACAATGGATTTCTCTCAGCTCGTCATCAATTTCATAAATAATCTTATTATTTTTGCCAACTCATCACTACACAAGTTTCTTACATTGAGTGTAAAACATGACGTCAGGAAACCCAGCGCAAATATCCAAGCTATTGACAAATTTGTGAGAGATTTAATCACGAATTGCGGTTGTACAATAAATTAGCTACACTTCATTAACACTTTGAGTGCTATGGATGCATTGGTACATTCTAAATTTTCTGAGAAGGACGATGGACGTACTAGGAAGTCCATGGAATGTCATAATTAAACCTGGACGTAATGGTATGGCTACAGTCTGTCTGGTAGACACACACATGACCACTCACTGCCAAAATAAATTTTAATAGTAAATGGAAGTTCATAAACCTAGATTAAAGAGAGGATTCTTTCACAATCCAGGTAAGCATGATAAAATGCTCTGTTTTTCTGAGAGGGCCTCCAATTTAAAGCCCAGTACGTTAAGCGTTAAAAAGTTGCGAATATCGTGGGCCAAAAGAGATATTTACAAGTGTTCAAAGTGTTTGCCTCACAAATCTTAAGTTATCTGGAAACCATACCCACCTTCTAATGTTGATACAGGAAAAAGATCTTAATTATTATCCACATCTACACACTACCCTGCGAGCCACCGCATGGGCGTGTGGCGGTGGGTGTTAGGACACCAACCGTGTTAAAGTGTATTGGATGAGGTTTTGCAAGGTAAAACGGTGAAGTGAATTATTGGTATCTTTTAGGTGGAGTTTTGTTTCTAGCATCGATGTTCAGGATTGAAAGATCAGCGATAGAAAAGTGAAAATGTAACGGGGACAACTGCTTGCTTGATTTTGCTATCGAAGACCACCACGGTCAGTAGAGAAAATTAGGACCTTCCTCGGGATCGATACTTACTATCCTTCGACAAGTGGTTTCTTGATAAAATGAGATTTACGAGGCGTAACTTTTGCCATTATATACACCAGGTACCAAGAAATGAAAATGTTATTCAATTTTTGAGAAATAAACAGTTGTTTGCCCTTAATGCGACTTTTTCACCGTAAAATTCTTGGTCTGAATTATTCACTTCGAAATTACATGCAGAAGAAAACATGCAATTTATCATTAACTTCTATGCCTCTCTATTAGAACTTTTGATTACAGTTGCATAAAATACAGAAGTGTAGAAGGGTGATGAACACTTTAAGATGTAAAATGGAGGGTAAACACCCTGCAGTGAAAAAATGGAGAAATATTCAATGATTCGACCGCTGAAAAACTGGAGGTAAGCGACGAGGCCAGCAGAGAAGAAGGACTGAAAGATCTGAAGAACCTGGAATCTGGGTAATGGCGTGTTTGGTCCCGTGATACTTTAAATTTTATGAGCTGAGGAAGGTGTAGTTGGAAGTTACAGAAGAGGGACGAAATGGACAATGGTTGAGATCGAAGATGTTATTGATGAACGAAAAAAATGGAAAGGCCCAAAAAAATTATAGAGGCAGCCAAAATTGGATAACTACGGAACCGCATACTACAGGATGGTAAGAAGTGCAATGAAAAGTGGATTAAAAGCTGTTGCGAGGAAACCCTCGACAACATTGAGAAGAGAAACAACGAGACGGCGTACAGTCTTGTGAAACAACACATCGCGGGAAGAAGGAAATAGCCCAATAGCATCAGAGACGAGAACGGGAAGATCCAAATAGATGGAGAAAATATAGGCGAAAGATGAAAGGACTTTTTAATACAGTCGTTTAAAGGACCAGATCTTCAAGGCAGTGGTCTGTTGAAGACAAAAGAGAACGTTGATGAGAACGACCGAGGCCTTGGAATCTGTGGGAGTGGATTTAAGACGGCAGTAAAATAGTTGACGAAAAACGAGGCACCTGAAACAGGAAAAATCAACGAAAAAGTTAACAAGGCACCCAATGGTTATGCCAAAAATTCCTGTATCAGATAATTAAAGACGGATATAGCAATGGAAAGACGTAGGAGGATTTTGCGATTAAGGTAATGTGATGACTGCAATGCCAAAGTAAACAGGGACGAAAACATTTTAGGATTATACTTGACCACGCTCCCTCATTCGTTGACCGCAGGTGACGTGCTCGCATGAACAAACAATGAGGGAAAAAATATATACATGGAGAAGGTAAGAAAAGATTAGAAAAACCAGTGAAGCCATACTCTACCCTCGATTTTTCGAAGGAATGATATTACATGTAAACAAATCACTCTAAGCGGTATCCGCTGTCTTGGAGAGGGACGTTAAGAACTTAGAGTGGAATAGGATATCAACATTGCTGAAATAATTGGGAATTCCATGCAATAACAGGAGCTTTATCGGATTAATTCACTATATTGTAACAAAACAAGTCCTCAAGATAAGAAATAAATGAGAGGATGGAGGAAAAATGTTAGCTGAAATAATCATAGGAATAATACAAGAATGTAACTTTCACCGGCTCTTTTCTACATGTACCTGAAAGATTCAGTCGAAGAAACAAAAAATAACAGGTGCAGTCTGAGTCCATGCCATCCGTGAAGAGGTACCAATTAACTCGTGACGTTTATGGACTTCAATTAGAAATAAGTAGTAATGCACATACGATGTATGTAATCCACATAATTACTGTATTGCGGTCGATATTTTTATTCAAACCAGGATAGCCGTTGCACCTCGCCATACTCTCTGATCCTTATATATTCGATTCACCATCTTTCTCTGCCTTTGAACGAATTGAATGCATATCTAGTGTAATTCATGTATTTCGTCACGAGTAGAGGCAGTTAATGCTGCCTCTTTGGATTAATACTGATTTCTCATGGAAAACGATGGGGAGGGGGAGCGATTACATGAATTAGGAGATGGGGATGGGAAGAGGCTAATTGGATGGGAGTTTTCATTTTCAATCTTCGGGAAAGGAACATGTGCCGCGCACTTATATTGTGTTTGTTCAGCGGTCAAGATTGTTTTTTTTTTTTTAATATTTTGAGAATGCAGTGAAAGTATTGCAGCGAGTAGGAAAGGGATCTCTAAAGTCGTAGCTCGAATGTGTTCAGAGTGTGAACGTGTGCCGTGAGATGAAATCGTGTTCGCGCAACATTTCTTGTCAAGATAATTAGAAAATACTGTCATAGTAAGAAGGTGATGCGTGTTCCATATGCTGTGAGATAAACGCATTTTACAAAAGTGAGATACAATTGGCGTTGATGTTGTGAATAAAGTGGTTTAGGCCTTCGACGCCACTTCTCATGAATTATTTTTATGAAAAGGATTGATCAGGTACCTTTTTTCTCCGAACTGTTTTTATGTGATATTACAGGGAAGATTTTTACTATCGTTTGGTTAGGAGAAAATCATAGAACATTGGGCTAAAGCTAATTCGGAGTGGTAAAATGAATGTTTATAAAAATTATTAAGGGAAATTTGTTTTTGTTAAAACATTCCACCTTCGAGCCTTTGATGTTTTCCATAGTTACCTTCGGTAACAGAGTCTGCCGCGGGTTTTTGTTGAATGCGAAGTGGGTAGATACGGTGAGGGCAAAGGTTTCTGGCGAGTGACTACGTGAAATATGTTATACCAATGTATTATTCCGTTTCCCATAAAGCTTATACGCAGAGACATCATTGTTCATTATTTATATTTTTAAGCTAACTATCTGAAACGTGATATTTCTCATTATCTCTCCTCATGTGCAATTTACTTTAGGCAAATAATGATAATATTAATATATTAATCTAATTTCTCAGTGGACCGATGCGCTTGGCTCTACTACTGCTGCTATCCAGGCTACATTGCCGTATAAAAGCATCCTCCAAGTGTATGAATTATTTAAACGTTTCCCTACTTTCAAGTAGTGTTGCCACGAGACTCGAAACTTTCTCGTCTCGAGTCTCGTCTCGTTTTCGAGACGAGACCGTAGTGGAGAATTCGAGACGAGACTCGAGATGAGACCGCTTTTTGACGAGACGAGACGATACCACTTCCACGAGACTCTCGATATATGTGATTAATTGGTGTTTAGTGTTATCCCTAACACTACGTCCTTCTGCTATTACGAAGTAAATTTCACGATTTCCTAAAGTATTAAATTTGCAATATAATTCAATAATAACTTTGCGACTTAATAAATTAGCCAACTTTAAAAAAAAATATTATTTGCTAATACTACTACTTCTGATGGCATGAGCGTGACTTTTGGGGACAAATAAGTGAATGTATATGAATACTTTTCCTTATTACCTACTATAATACAAATGTAATATTTTCCAAAGCAGTAATTTTCAGCGCTCACCTCCACGACAAAAATATCATGGATTATAATCGTATATGGTATAAAGTATCACCCAGTGGCACTAACAATCCTGCTTATAGCTTGCCTGCTAAGAAGAAAGGATGCCGCAATTTCGAATTGCACATCGCACATCGCCACGGAGAAACGATGGATGAAAATTGAAATCACGATGTACCTCTTCCTGCATGATATACCTTACTAGGTTAGTGATGATGTTTAGTATGATGTCGCTAAATGGTGTCGAGGATGATACGATAAAAAAGAATGACTATATTTGATTTTATTTTGCCTTTAATTGTTTTAATTTGCTTTTATTTAGCAAACGGAAATTCCATTCAATCAAAAAGTCCACTACTGAAGTATTTAATCGGCATTTATTCATCAGCCATTCATTTTAACTCCATTTATCCTACTTTAACCACAAAAATCTAGGAGGTACTCCATTTTAGCTGCACTCAGTCTATTTCGAAAGGGGCAGGGTACATCGCGAACAATCTGTTTGCAGACTGTCGACTTTTACACTGCTACGATGGATTGGTGGCAGATAAAATACTACGGTTTCACGATTCAGCGTAGGGATGCAACTATGTCGTAATTTATCTCTTTTTTATGATATTCCTACCTTATTGAAGCGATAAACTTGTTCAGTAAGTCTAAATCAACCATTTTCAATCATTATGTAAATTTCAATAAATTGCCTGTTTTTCAACCAGTCATTCTTTTCAAATCAATTCCATGTCTCTCAAGTCTCTCTTTACAAACTGTCACTCACTAAAAAGTACAATGAGAGTGAAAAATTATCTAATTATCGAAATAAAGTGAAATGAGAGAGAATTTTTATTTTAATTTCAGAATGATGATAGAAATAATGATGTCTGAAATGCAGCTGACTGGATGGCGCAGAAATACCTCACTTTCCGATTTTTTAATAACGATGGTACTAAAAACTCTTTCAAGATGTTGTATCCCACCGTTACATTCCTTAAAAGACTAAGTAGCGGCAAATGCTACTTGGCCATTGTAATAGGATGCAGAAGGCGATGTTAAAGTTCCTGAAATAAAATAAATCCAACCTGACTTCCACCATCGCTGACTGGACATCCATAGCTGGAAAATCGTACTACGGAATCACGACTCATTTTATAGATGAGAAGTGGGAGTACCAATCTCTTGTTATTGACTTCGTTTCATGCAATGGTAACCACACAGAAAGGGACATTGCTGAAGTTTTTATGTATACCCTGTAATCCTTTGAACTTGAACACAAACTGCAATGAGTTTATGTAGATAACGCCTCCGCAAGTACTAAATTCATGGAGGAACTCGGCAAGATGCTACCAAGTTTTGATAGCACTGATCAGCATTTTATATGCATAGCCCATATATTTAACACTGCAGTACAAGATATTTTAAAGAATATTGTCTAAATTTTAAAGTGCTGATGAATAAATTAGGAGAAAATTACGTTACCCTTCCATTCGTTACCGTTCCATTCAACTTTTTGTTGGATATGGTTGGATACAACAAGCCTGGAAAAAATGAAGGGGATGAAAAAATTTAGCTTGCCTATCAAGCTGCTTGGGGCAATATGTCAAAGCACTGTCGCCTGACGAACTGGATTTATTGCGCGGTATTAATATTAGACCCTCGTCATAAATGTGAAACTTTCTCCATGCCACCATGGGGAAATGAGATGGAATATAAGTCCCTATTTAAATTCGAAGAATTGTTCTAAATCTATCACGATTAGTATTCCACTCGAATGCACTCCGCTCAGTCAAACGATCAAGAGAATCTTGAGAGGTCTGCTTTGGTATAACGTAATTAAGACGACCTGCTAGATGTATATTCTCTGTATAAGCAAGCACGACCCAGTACTGAGCTGTATATACTTTCGACAAAACTTTTTTCTGTACTTACCCCTTTTTGATTAAGTGAACTTACCTTAACTATTTTGACCATGCAGAACAGAAAAATTAAAGTTATCTCTGAACTTTTATTAATCTTTTTCACTTTTCAACAGAGTGCCCCTTTTTTCCCCTTTTTTGTTATCAGTAAATTTTTTCACTAAATTTATCCCTAGTCAGTCATCTCAGAATGAAGAATGGAGGAAAAAACTTGAAGACTATCTTCAACAGCCGAAAACCCTTAGTCAAGTATATATATTTACTTGGTGGAAGGCAAATGAGCCAACTTTTCCAGGGCTGGCAAATATGGCGAGTTACTTCCTTAGCATCCCGCTACATCTTTCACACTTGGGACTTATTTTCACAAAAGAAATAAATTGAATTCCAATTATTATGTATTGAGCAGTGCGCGTATATTAGCCATTTTATTTACATGCATGTAGTATAGTCTTTGCTGGAACCACGGGGTGTTCGCATGATATTTCCTGATATCGTTTGCAGGAAATACATGATGTCCAGAACACACACTTTCAAATGAATAGTGTATCTTGATAATGTTGTTGACTGAAATGATATTGGCCTCGAGTGAACTTATCTAAAACGGGAACAGTTTTGCGTGTAAAAAAGGCAGAATATTAGATTGAGTGGCGATAAATATTTTATCCTTATCAAGCGTATCCTTAAGAAGTAACATTTTGGTCTTCGGTGATTGAAAATTTTTAAAGTTGAAAATTATCGTACAACTCAGAGTTGTGCAAAAGTACTCTAATTAGCAAAATTAATCGAAGTAAATAAACACCTTGATCAATCAAACTCATGATCCTGGTTGCCAGGAAATCCCTCAAGCCACGATTTGTATCCAGATAAATGTTTTAAGTAATGAACTTTCAAATACTTACTAATTAATACTTCATCACAAGCAGGTATGACGAAATCTATGTTCGATTCTAATCTTTATATTTTAAAGGCAAATGTTCTGAAGCGAAAAAAGTATGCAGATGTTGTGCAGGCGTGCTCAACTAAATATTTTGAGGGGAAGTACACCACATGGGATTGAGCATTTCAACGGGTATCCGCTTAGGTTTAGAGTTGTCGGAGATCTGTTTTTTTCCACCTTCTCACATGATGTGAAAACTAAATTTCGACATATCAACCCACGTTATCCACGCTCTACTTTTTTCGGCCACGAATTATTTTACACGTATTTATATCCTTCAAAACAAACCAGCGCGGCGGCGCAAATTTTAGATTGTTTCGTGCAGTTGCTTTATTTTCTAAAAATAACTCACTGATTCGGATTACATTTTCACTGATGGAAGATATGTGTGAGAGTTTCAATTTTCGGGCTCTGAAAATGTTCCCATGATTTTAAAGCAGACCATAGCTAATGTTTTTAATACACTTGTACAAATGTAATGTGCTCAAATATATAACTTTAGAATTTAAGATTATTGAAATAAGTCAGACCGACTAATATATTTCTTAGTAGAATTGGAAGAATAGTATTTGAGTGTGATAGCATTTTCTTCGAGGTAATGAATTTCTTTCACCCTCAATAACCTCTCACTCAAAGGATGTGTGTAATCTCTACCATATTTGGTGCAACGTATTATAATTTGTTTCCTGAAATCACATAGAATATTTATACATCGAAGGAAATCGAAGCAGAGGAGTTTATTAAATAAATATCTTGGCATTACTTTATCTTCTGATACATCGTGCGGAACACACATACAAAACATATGCGGCCCAGAATTAAAGAGGCTAGGTTTGTTAAGCGTATAATAATAAGGTATTCGGATGAAAAAGTAAAAGAGTGATGCTACTTCGCTCTGATTAGACCACACCTCGAATACGCCGCGAGTATTTGGAACTCTGGCCATAAAGATTAACAAAAAAAAATACAAAGGAAATCAGCACGCTTCGTTGAAAGCTGCTATGAGCAAGCATATAGTGTCTTACAACTTTTAGAGGGATAAAGGTGGGAGCCTCTAGAGACACGGAGGCTACACGCTAGGCTTAAGTTGCTTGAGATATTCCGAACAGATTTTTTTCAGAGCGATACAGAGAATATTATCATGACGCCTCTCTACATATCTTGGTCTGAGAGAAGCGATAAAATAAGATAGGCCCAATGCCGAACAGATAGGAACTAAAGTTCACCCTTTCCACGCAAAATAAGCGACCATATTGAAAACTGAGCTCCATTAAATCCGCTCCCATAATACACGTCACCATTTCACCTCCCAAAACTTGATACCTTTACACGGCTGGTGTCTTAACACCCTCTACCACACGCCCATTTTGAGGCTCACAGGGTAGTGTGTAGATGTAGATGAAGTAGGCATTTATGCCGGTCCCGCCAGTTTGTTATATTACATTTTAACACCCTTCCATCATGCAGAAATCGCAGCATAAACGCAGTATCTAAGGTAATACATTGGGATAACAGTTTTAAAATGTTTTCCTACCCTCTCGATTTTATCCTGCATTTCCTGTCACTGTTTCTCACTCTCTGGTATTAGCGCCTGATCATCTGCATATTTTATAATGTTTACTCTTTCTCCTCCAGCAAGAACTCCACCTATTGAGGGCCTTTTCCCAGCAGGAAAACCGTGTATGATCTTAATGACAAGAAAGCAGTTGGAAGTGATGGATTTCCACCTGGGGTTCAACCTTAAGGATAGTACTGCTAGTCAAAAAAGTATATAATAAAAAAAACTGCCATATGACTTTCACATGATAATTATTATGCCCATACCAAACCAGAATTATTCCAAAGAGAGTAAATATTTCAGAACGATTAGCTTCTTTACTAATATTACCAAGGCTGTGACTAGGATTGTATTAAAAGGAATGGAAAAAAATCGAAGAGAAACTGAAAGAAAACCAGTTGTGTTTCAGGAAAGAAAAGGGGACAAGAGAAGCCATTGCCTGTCTTAGAACGCTGATAGATAGGTCCATAGAAGTGAGCAGAGAGTTATGTATATGTTTTATAGACTGGGAAAAGGCCTTAGAAACGGTGAACTGTAGTATTCCAATGAAGATTATGAATAACTTGGGAATGAATTAGAGAGAGAGAAGATTCGTTTAAACACTATACAAAGAGCAAAGAGTAGTGGTGCGAGTGGATAAAGATGAAACAGAGGAAATCAGCATAAGGAGGGGAGTAAGACAAGGCTGTTGTATGTCTCCAGCTCTATTCGACATCTAGCGTGAAGGATGAATTGAAGAAACCATTGGGAATGTTGGCGGAATACTTGTGAGAGGAGAAAGGGTGAACATAATAAAATATGCAGATGATGAGGCGGTAAAAGCAGAGTGAGAAACAGTGACAGGAATTGGTGGATAAAATCGAGAGGGTGGGAAAATATTTTGTGAAGGTTAACATTAGGAAAACTAAAGTAATGAAGGCAGGAAAAGAGGAAGGAGTTCCAAATGTAACTATTGGTTGACAAAGTCTGGAACAAATACCATCCTTAAGATAGTTCAGAAGTATTATAACATGGAATAGAAGGATTTTGGAGGAAATAAGATGGAGAATATCATTGGGGAACACTGTCTTCAGTAAAGTCAACCAAGTACTTTAAGCCAAAGCAATAAACATAGGCTTAAGTAAAAGATTTGCTAAATGTTATTTGTAGAGTCGTGCATTATGGAGCAGAAACATGGAAAGTCTAGAGGAAAGGGAAGACATATCCAGAGAGTTCTGAAAGGTGGCTATGGAGAAGAATGGAAAGATAGAATTGGAGTGATAATGTGAGAAACGAGGAAGTGCTGGCAAAGATGGCTAAGAAATAATATATTTTAAGATCAATAAGAAAGAGGAAGGTGAACTTGATGGGACACGTCCTGAGGAAAGATTGTCTGTTGCAAAGAATATTCGAAGGAACGGTTGAGGGAAAGAGAGAGAGAGGAAGACGAAAAAAGTTATATATTGACTGACGCTATGAATGGAAGGAGTTACGAAGAGCTGAGGGAATTGACACGGGATAGATGAACATGGAAGGTGCGGTTCAATTGAAATTTGTGTGAGGACAGATTCACCTAGAAGAGGAAACGCAGGGCTACTGAAATATCCGACCCCCCATTTTTGAGTTCTAACGATCGTCACCGGAGGTCAGCCGACATGCTAACAACTCCCAATTTTCTTTTTCTTATTCTATCATATAAATAGCAGTTCAGCACTATCTAAATACATTTTATAGAGATTTAAATTCGCAGTGACATAATTCATTATTAATTTCCATTTGCCTGCGTGCCTTGGCCAATTTCGTTGATGAACGCATACCGATTACTTTTTTGTTTTTGATTCGGCGGCAGCTGCATCCAAGGGTAAGCGCTAGCTCTAGCTGTCTGTTTCAATCATGGGTTGGCGAGGACTACTGAGAGGAGGGATGTACTCACACTTTGACCTGAATTGGTCCGATTTGACCCTCCATGGGTCCGGTGATCCCCGCCTTGAGGACGTACTCCGGCATACCACACGGCGTCAACCCATAAAGTGAGCCAGAGAGACACCCCATCCCAAATATTTGGGCAACGGGCTCTCTCGGTTCGCAGAGATGTGTGGTAGGTTTTTCGCGAAAGCGAAGCCGACGGTAACTCGTCTCTGTTGTTTGGGGTAACCAAACTAATACTAGCACTTCGGGGAGGCGGAGGCCCAATAGAGGTCCTTTTGACCTCTATCCGCCTCATTGGTGTCGGCCTCGAAGGGGCTGCGGTTCCGCTAACCTTCCCTACCCGTCCCTTCTTTCCACCTCTTCCAAGTCCCTGGGTATAAGCGTAAAGCTTGCAGACCGGGGACGGAAGTTGTAATCCTGCGGTGGGAACTGAAACGCCTGTCTGTTTCAATTCGTCTGTACACCTCATAAATAGTCGTATATGTTACGTATATGTTAATAGGCCCGTAGTATATGCAACGTATAAAGGGGTGCACTTGGATAGGAACGTCGTCTAATTAAAAAAAAACCGATTGCAGAGTAAGCGGGGTTAACAGGAATGGAGTTAGGAACAATCTATTCTTCATATCTATCCCGACCCTCTCATCGGCTGCAAGCAAATATGATAACACAAAATGGTTTTCGGCAACATTAATAACACATAGCTCGTACTTTGTAATATTAATATTTTCAACTGACCATCCCCTTCTCAAAAGTATTATAGACAAAAAATGCTGTCACAAAAAAATATTTTCTATTCAAATAACGATCGAAAAAGTATCCAAAATACGTACATCGGATACATATGTATTTTTGATGCTGCCCTTCGCCGAACGTGTCAACAAGCTTCCTTTTTTCTTTAACAGCTCGCCGAATATTTTCATATTTGAAGAGTAACTCTTAGGGTCCGGGACTTTGTTGACCCCTGATACATTGTAATACACCTGAAAGGGGAGTAGCTGTCTACAACTCAGCTAACTGTTCATGATATCTATTTTATAAACGGCTAAAATAGAAATAGCTATTTGATCTTATTTTTCCGGGAGTAGTGATTAAATATTACTTCTTCATCGGTTTTTCTTTCACACTTGTTCGATTGGACTTAATTTATTTCTCTATCAGGCAGCATGATATTTTATATCCCATCAAACCATTGATCAACAATGTGTATGTTCAATCTTTTACTTGACATAGTGCCGAGTTTTCGAGGTCGCTTACTCCTGTGATCACTTCAGTGTGTAGCATAGTACCTGAATGGGTGGAACAGCACTTTTCGCTATGGTTGCGGCATCAGATTTCCATCGACGTTTTCATATTTAAAGAGTTGCTCTTTCCGGGTTTTGGGACTTTGTTGATCCTTGATTTACTTTCACTCGTCTTAGAGGATAATGTCTATCTATAACCCAGTTAATAATGTTCTAACAATCTAACTGTTTGTGAAATCTTCTTCTTTCCGGGACAATGACTCATCATCGTCATCTGCCGTTTAATGCTAAGATTGGTTATCTGCAGCCCTCCACCCTTCTCCAACTAATGTTAGTTCACTTACTTCCTGGTCGCTCTTCTTATATAACCTCCTCTTCCTTTGGTCCATGAACTTATTCCTGGGTCTTCCTCTGCGGACTTTTCCCTCTATTAAATCTACAAGTATGTTCTTCATCAAACCATTTTGTCTCAGGGTGTGTCCAATTCTGGTTCTTCTTTTCTCTGTGATGTTCCATATGGTCCTTTTCCCTTCTATTCTACTGTAAACTTCATCACTTCTTATTTTGTCCATCCATTTGATCCTCAACATCCTCCTCCAGCACCAGGTTTTGAGGGATTCTCATCTGTTCTGATCTGTTTTTCGATTGGACAATGCGTCCGATGCGTATAGTGCCACACTCCACACGAATTTTTTCACATGCTGTTTTCTAATTTGTAGTCCTATATTCATTGAACACAGCAGTTGTCTTCAAGCCATGAACGCTTTCTTAGCTACGGTTATTCATGGCTAGATGTGCATTGAACTTCTTACGTCTCACGTGATAGTATTTTCAAAATAGGTGAAGGAATCCACTTGCTCAAATTTCTCTCTTAGTGACTTCTGCATTCAGTTTCTCTCTTCCACATTATAGGATTTTAGTCTTCGTGTTATTTACTTTCATATTGTATTCTTGAAAATTTTGGTCTAGGGGGTTTATGACCTTTGAAGATCAACGTAATTTGAGTTATTTTATTTCTCTAGCTGGCAGTGCGATATTACAGATATACATCTACATACTTTCCCGCGAGCCGCCGCATGGGCATGTGGCAGGGGGTGATAGGTCACCAGCCGTGTAAAGATGTAAAATTTTTGGAGGTGAAATGGTGACGTGTATCATGGGAGTGTATTTAGTGGAGGCCAGTTTTTATTGTGGTCGCTTACTGTGCCCACAAAGAACGAGTTTTTGTACCTATCAGTTCGGCAGAGCATCTCTCTTATATTATCTCATCTGTCAAACCTAGAAATGTAGTGAGGTTTCATAATAATGTTCTCTATATAGCTCTGAAACACACCAGTTCTGAATATATCCAGCAGCCTAAGCATAGCGTGCAGCCTCCGAGTCTCTAGGGGTTCCCTCCTTAATCCCTCTAAGAGTGAATGAACACTATTTGTTCGCTCGTAGCAGTTCTTATGGAAGCGTGCTGCTTTCCTTTGTATTTTGTTGATTTTTTTGGTAAAATCTTTATGACCAGGGTCCCTAATGCTCGCGGCGTATTCGAGGTGTGGCCTAACCAGAGCGAAGTAGCATCTCTCTTTTACTTTTTCAGATACCGTCAAACTGTCAAACAATACCATGAATGTCCGCTCTTTAACTCGACAAGGTGCCAAGTTCTCGCTGTCACCAGCTTTGGTGAACCCTCCAGTGGGTGGCATGGTAACTGAATGCGTGGAACAGCACTTTCCGTGGTGGCTGTGGCATCAGATGTCCATCGACATCCGGAAATAAGCCATCCGTGGCCATAACTGACTCCGCGGGGTGAAATCGGGTTTCGGTGTGGGCGTCGGACTTCAATCCGGGTGCATAACGCGGCCCGGTCTCGCCGGATCCCTTTCCACCCTGCATGACGCATCACATTTGATTCATAAAATCTCGTCGCGAAACGCCCAGACCGGAGGCGAGAGTCGAACATTCGGCGCTCTCGAGTCGGCCGACGCCTCCATTCGAGGCGGCGACCTTTGACCTTGCGGTCCTCGGCGCGGACTTAATGGGCGCATGGTAAGTTATAAGGCGCTGACCGAGGCACTTCCCACATTTCCAGCTCGTATGCATGTTATTCCGTTGCATCATTTGGCAAGTAATTATTTTTTTCTCTTGAGTTTAGCCCGAAGAATTATTATCTCTTCAGCCATAATTTTGTATTTTTATTAGAGCATTCTCAGGGCTACGTTGAAAAATCACGTTGGCCTAACATTGAGCAATTCAATCAATTTATATTTGCATTTTGTTTATGAATTTTGATATAGAATTATAAAACTTGGTTAAAAAGTACTTGGAGATGTGTTTTTTTCTGGTTGAGTCCGGCCAGAATTTCCTTCTAGAGATTATATGACAAAAAATCTGCACATATTTTAAATCTAATTTTGTGCTTTTGTATCTAAGCTCGGAAACTAAAATCAGAACACAATCCAACTTCAAATACACACATAACTCCACCCCATTGATCAGAGTTTTGGCAATATAATAATTTGGAAATATAATGGTCCAGAAACTCCGCTATGCCGACCACATCCATGCTATTAAAATAAAACCATATCCTTGTTAAGTCTACTATAACATTTTACAGAAACTAGAGATCACAGAGTATTACAGTCCTATTTAACATCTACCGTCCATCCTATTCTCTCCTATTGCTTCTTTATATGGTCGATGTCAGCCCCAAATAATGTTAAATCTCTGCAACATGTCATCTACTTCTTCAAATATATTATGAAAAACAGAGTGCCTAACTCCGCAACTGACCCTCTGATGCTGTCTTGTCCTCACTCTCAGTAGCTAATCAAAATTTACCTTAAAACTGATCTTTAACTTACCCATAGCACTATGAACTCGACCGTTGACTGCCCTGAACTTGTTTTCTATTATAAGTTTCAAAATATCTACCCAACACACCTGGGCTCACTTTACCTCCATAATATCCCTCTCCCAACGCCTTATTTTTCGCCTCTCTTCTCTTCTAAATTCCCTCCCTGAAAACATCGACCCTTTCACCATATATTCCAGCGTCTTTGCTAACCAAATAGCTCTGTAATGCCAATGCCAAATTGACTCTCAATGTAACCCTGAAAATGCACCATTAAAGATGCGTAGCGTTGGCTAAGGGAAATAAAGCAATTACTTTTTGACCTAAATCACAGAGAACAAAATAAAATAATTTATTCCCTGGAATTTAGGTCGAATTTTATATGAAAATAGGTCGTGACAAATAATCATGTGGAGAATTATTTTAAGTTGCTTCGAGCGGGACACTTCTCGGAGCGAAATGCAGACCGCATTTGATATTTTCTATCATCAGGCGGTGTGATGTATGAAGTTAGAGCAGTAATTTAAATTACCGAAAATATTATTTGTGGTCGAACTTCTTAGAGATTTGCTGAAGATACATATTTTTGAGACATTGACTTTAATAATTTGTTTCTCGCCGTACACTAAAGAAAGTTTTATACCTGAGTTTTTTTTGCGATTTTGGTGTTAATTAATTCGGAAAGAAATGAATTTTATTTAAAAATAACAGAGAAAATATACAATTTACATACTGTAGCATTTTTGACGGATCCATGAGTCCCTCATATATTAGTGACATATAACGTTAATTTACAGTACATAGCCGTTCCATATAATTTTTTACAGCAAACAGCGGCTCATATTTGTATTCATTATAAAGATGAGTTCTTTGTCCGAACTCAGGCGTGAAAGTGTCGCACGTTATTATGCCTACTCTTCCTTTAAAGACAAAAATCATTTATAGAGCAATCAGTGGATGATAATGTGATATTATTGAAATATGAAAATCTTTTTCTCACCCATGACGCATAAGTAAATGGATCCATGTCTATCGATATTTTGTCTAATATTCTTCAAAAGTTCTACACAAATAGTAACAATGAGCATAGGGCACGTAAGACAATGTGTGGGACCATATGACACGGTGAAGAAGGGTCATTTTTAATCCATCATACAGAAAAATTGGCCATCGTGATCATTTTTCTTTCATTAAAGACATTCCGCCAGGACAACACGCAGGCTATAAAACGGATTGGTTTATTGAGCTGAGTACCGGCGTCACATTCCAAGGGTGTCAACTTCTGGCTGTCATAACAACCAATCATTCTTTCGCGCCGCGAATAGCTGTAAACCAGGGTGAAGTCGGTTAGTGAGGGGTTATATTTATCTAATTACTAATAATAAAAGTGATAGAGTAATTGGCATTCAGATAGACTCAGTTACCAAAAAATTACTAGTGTACATGCCAACTAGTGATAGTAGAGATGAAGAAGTGGAGGAAGTGTACGACAAAATAAGAAGTTTATTAAAGAACAAAGGAAAGGGATGCTGCAATATTGTGATGGGTGACTGGAATGCGAGTTCAGAAGAAGGAGTTGTAGACGGTATAGTCGAACGATATGGGCTTAGGAAGAGGAATGAAAGAGGTAAGCGATAAATTGACTTTTGTATAGAAAATATATTCATAGTCACCAGCACTATATTTAAAAACCCAAAGAGAAGGCTGTACCCATGGAAAGCACCAGGTAACTTATACAGAAAGCAGATAGATTTTACAATGGTAGAGAAACGGTACAGAAATGAAGCTGAACTTGCTTGCGGGTTTCCGGGTGCTGATAACTATAGTTATCATATGTTACTATTTGTAGAAGTTGAGATAAGTTTGAAAAGAATAAAGAGAGCAAACATAGTAAAAAAGTGGAACTTAGAAAATTTAATGGAAGTAGACAAAGAGGAGATTGAAAATAAATTGAGTAAGGAAATGAAAGATATATTTGATACCGCCACAACAGTAAATGTAGAGAATCACTGGGAAAGAAAAAAAGGAGCATCAAAAAAATTGGTAAAGAAAAAGTTGGGTATCGGAGAGGAAAAAGAGCAAAGAAACTGTGGATAACATCAGAAATGATTGGCAAAATGGAAAACAGAAGGGTATATAAAAACAACAGAAGTGAGGGAGGAAAGAAGATGCATAGAACACTAAACAGTGAACTAATGAGAGAAACGGATAAGGCCAGGAAAGAGTGGTTAGAAAGGGATGGGATGGTAAGAAAGCATCTAGATACTGTTCTACAGTTTTAGAGATAGAAAATAAAGAAGGGAAAATCCTAAAATATGAGAATAAAGTGAGTGAGAGATGGATGGAGTATATGTAAGAGTTGTGCAAGACGGATGAAAAGCCGAGTAATTTAAAAATTGAGGAATAAAATGTGAATGAATCTGAGTATTCGAGTCGTAATGAACAACCCACGTACATTTCAATGCGTGTTCTTCTGTTAGAGCTGACATTAGCGTCATATACTACTCTATAATGAATAAACTACACCTTTAAGGATCGGTTTTAACCATGTGAACGCCATGTCTCCACTTTATATCCGTTACAGAATACCTTGATGTTTTCAATTTTTTTCTCCTTCAAGCATTAATAAATATATTCTCTATTGTTGATTATGTTATGAAATATCTGTTCAAAAATTTGTTTATTAAGTATGATTGTATTAAAATTCAGTAACTAATAATTGAAATTTTTTCTTCATACCATCAAGGTCTTTCTTGCAAACAAAATATGAACGAGTACGAACGTACGCATGTATTTCATCATATGTATAAAATATCTAATTTTAAGATGGATATTGAAAATTAAAAAGAGCAAGGCAAAAAGCGGAAAAGTGAATGCATGAAGGTATTTCAGTATCGTTTAATACTCGTATTGAAATCGAGAGTTGTAATAAACCACACTTCGCATTGGAGATTATGGATGATTTTTTTCATCATCTAATCATTAATATTAACCCTTCAGCAAGCGCGTGGGCCACAGGGGTGGTTTCATTTGCGTGCCGTTTCTCATAGGATGGCATAATGTACACGTAGCTTTCAGTTGCTGCACATTATTATGTTCTCAAAAGCCTTACTTGGTATTTTGTTACAAATTGTCGCAGAATTAATATTAAATAGCATGCTAAAGGAAGCCGGCGTGACTGGGCCACAAGTGTAGCCCACGCGCCTGTGTAATCTCTTTCTGTGCAACAAATTTTTCTCAGATATATGTCTACGTTGACGAGAAAACAGTGTTCGGGACATTTATGTTACTTTTTGAGCACCTACCTCGGCAAGAGGCTTGCTTTCTTTCCTGCTCCGGAGGGAGGAGGAATGGGGGTGCAAGTGACCAAGTTCAACCCTTCTCCCCGAGGTCTATAAACAAAGATCCTTACTCCCACGCTCAAGTGGGGATTCCCAGTGACACCGTTTATCGAAGGTACAGTGACCCTTCTCCAGGGTTCCTTTTCTCTCACCTTGGCTGACGCACGGATATTTGCAGAGAGTGAGTGTCGCTTGCAGGGAGCGTTTAGATGTGAACGAATCGTCCTTTTTGCGGACTCACAAAATAGTCAACGAAAGTGGAAATGTTCCGTATTAATTTTCTATAATACTCTGAGAATAAGCCCTTTTGTAAGGCTATTTATCTTTTTTTCACTTATATTTGTTGAATTTGTAAAAAATACTTTAAATAAAATGTACACAATATTCCAAAATACTTCCACTTTTGTCCTTAGAGCTTAATTTTCTCTTGGAAGGTACTCTTAGTAATGTCTTCCACTAAAAGAAGACGACGTGACTATGTTCAGAATAACGACATACAGAGATGGCTAGATCAGGAGTCAAAGGACTTGGAAATTGGATCGGGGAGGAAGCATGTAATACATGTTAGCATGTAATACATGATAACTCTAGGGCCTAGACCGCAGAAGCGGGCGTGAGAAATGTGCATATGTTTAATAAAATGTTTTCAGCGAGTTTACAACTAGCCATGGGATTTTGTCTCAGGAAAGCTAGTTAGGTTCGTACAAATTAGGAAAAAATTTTTTGGCCAATTCTGAGATGGAGTATTGGAGGAACGTCAATTTACCACAACTTTGTAGCCATTAAATTAAAAAACAGGAAATTCAAATAGAATAGAAGAGAGAGATCAGTGAAAAGCACGATTCATGAAAACATAATAATTTTTTTTGCAAAAATATGAGAAATTTTAAATACGTATTTATCATACAAGAATTTTTTCAAAAATATCTTTCTGATTACTACGCTTCAGGTCAAATGCTATCCATTCACCAAGTTTGAGCAATATCTGAGACCTGGGTCAACACCTGGGGACACTAGGAGACCTGGGGGGGACATAATCAGGGTCATACAACCAGCCATTGTCCCCATGGTCTCAGATTTTGTTCAAACTTGGTGAATGGGTAGCATGTGACCTCAACAGGTGTAATCTAAAACTGTTTAGTGAAAAAATCACATTTTTGATAAAAATGCATTTCTTGAATCATATTTTAACTTATATTTTGACATATTTTCATGTACCTAATTGTAAAGCTAGTATTTTGAAAATTGATCAAATTTGCAAAGAGCATTTAGGATTTTGTAAATATAATTTAAAATTGACTCCATTGAATTTCCTTTTCTTGGTTAAAGTTTATTGGTTCAAACTTTTTAAATTAAATTTCTCAAATACTCCATCTTAGAATCGGCCAAAACATTTTTTCATAATTTATACGTCCCTTATTACCATTACCTAAAAAAAATTTCATAACAATTCATAATCGTGCATATAGAAATTATTTATTCATCTGCATTTATCCTACGCTCGCCTCCGTAGGCTCAGCCCTAGAGGTGGCATGTAGGAGGGATGTAATATGTCCATAGGCTTACACGGATAGCCCCAAACCATTGAATTAATAATTAAAAACCATGTTCTGAACAACTTATTGTTCATATTTGTATTTATATTGCTAAAAAGCTGCTATTGAATATTCAATGCTAGAGCTCTACTGGAGGTTTGGCATGCTTTACTGATTTTTATTTATTTAAGAGTAATTCATGCAATGGCGCCATAACATGTGCTATAAGATTTCACCCAACGAAGAGAAAACATCAAATTCTTTATTAATCAAAATATTTTGGCGTGATAGCCCTGAAAGAAGAATTTCCTTTTAGGTTTTTTATGATATCTTATTCATTCTAGTAAATCAATATTTGTTTACTAATGGAATTTCGCTCGTATCACTATTTCAATTTTTTGCTTTCATTTAGTGTGCTTCCATTAAACGATCGTCGATTTATGCATTTCCGAAGAAGGTATTACTAACTAGCTCGCAGCTGCAGACATCAATATACTTGGTCAAATCTCTAACTATGGTTTTTAAACCCGAAGGCTCGACTATTCCTGCTCTCCATTAGCTCCAGTTTTGTAAACGATGCTGAAGAAGAGGGCGATAGTGCCACCACATATTCACCTCTGCAATCAGTCCAAGAAAAATATATCTGGAGCTATCAGAAGTCAAATAATCCCTAGTAATGAAGAGAAATTTGGAAAGCAGAGGATTCTCTAAAGAAAAATTCATGAAATAACTTATCTCTCTGCTAGATGAATAGGGAAAACAGCGGAAAGACCGAAGACTTCCTTCTAGGCTCCCTGAAGAGACAGAAAACTTCAAAATATTACATTTTTTCTAGTTCCTAATGCGACCCATAGAAGTACCTGGTGTTCAAATTAACGCAAATGTAATTGTAAATGTAAACCAAATGTATGAACAAAGAAGGCTAATTTAAGAATACTTCAAGGAGGCATATTTCGAAGACGAAACTCTATTTTTTAAATTTGCAGACTTAGGGCTAAAAGATTGCGTTGTTATTGGAGCTTGACAAACCCCCATAGTATGGGTTCATATAGTGCATCAAAATGTTAAGTTAGAGGTCATAGGAGAAAAGTTGTTGGCACTGAATCTAGGGGCAGAAATAAAGCCGCTAGTATCATATAAAAGTTATTTTTCAGCGATGCAGGGCTATCCGCCCAAGGAAGTCTACCATTTAAGAGTAACAATGTCTCTGGGCCCAGAAAAATTAGAAAGGCCCTGCAGGAATATTTCAGTGAAATTTAATTGCCTGCATTGCATCCTGAGAATGGACACACGTTGACCCATTGTGCCCTTTAAATTGTAATCAACCTTTCACATCCGAGAGGCTCTAGTTGAAAAGATGCAAATACGTCATTCAAATGACTACATTGCTGAGGAAAAATTTGAAAACTTAAAAGAAAATGTTTTATATGGCGATGAATTCGGGCAGGTTTATTAAGTTTCAGAATTTTTTGGAAAATGATGCCTTTGTGTTATGGGACAGAATGGGAGGTTTGCTATGGAAGCACGACCAAGTAACAGTTAATCCCTTTGATTGCTATTACCTCCCACGTATTGAGGATGATGAAATTCCCTCGGACTATGTCATAATATCAGATAGTATTAGTATGCCAGCTCAACAGAGAATTTATTTTAAAAATGGCTTATATACGTCATGTATTCTGAGATTCAATACTTATAAATAAAGTATGAAATTATGTCAGTTGGCATATTCTAATGACGGCGTAAGTCACTCCGTAAGTATGACTCCCTATTTCTATTGATGGAAAGGAATTTGGTGTAGTGTACCTCGTCATTATGAATTTAATATAACCACTAACGTGAGGTATAGACTTTCTTATTTAAATTATTACTGTCATTGATTTTGAGGAAAAGACTAATTGTGCCGTTTTCTGAATCTACCATCACGTCGGTTCCTTTACGAATCCATCAATCTTACAATGCCTCTGGATTGTTTGTCATGGAATGCAAAAGGAACGCAGATGAGATAGAGGATGTCCCAGGCTCTGTGGATCTGAATAGTGTCGAGGAAAGGGACTCCTTACGCCAATTATTGGTTAGACTCATATTGTTATTTTCCTCATCTCCTAACCATATTCAAGAGTTTCTACATAGGATTGCACTTTCGGAATGATCGCCCGTTTACACAGAGGATCTACCTGAATACCGCTGCCTTTCGACAACAAGTGCATGAAAAGAAAAGTGAAATAATTGCGCAGGGTTTCGTAAGGAAAGAGAAAACTGTGTATAACAATCTGCTTATGGTCATCAAAAAAGGATGGTTCCGAGGAGCTATGTTTAGATACCAGGCACCTGAATAGTATTACCATGCCAGAGAATGACATTCCGTCAAGAATAGAATAAACTTCGGGGAATTTGTTCAAAGAAAACTATTTCACAGGTATAGATTTAACCGCGTCATATTTGCAAATCTAATCTCATGCAAATGATCAAAAATAAACCGGGTGCATGTTCAATTCATGTAGCTATGTTTTCCAAAGCTCTGTATTTGCTCTAAAATAGCGGTGCCACTTTAATGCGCTATTTGTATGAAATAGTTGGTTCCACACTTCCAAACTGTTTGGTTTACGTAGATGCTGAGTTGGTCGCTTTTTCAAGAGCATAAAATTCACTAAAATATTCTTCTTGGTAAGTTGTCTAAAGCAAACACCTCTCTAAATATATAAGAATCTAAAATTTCTCGCATGGAGGCTACATTCTTAGCACATATTCTATCAGAAAGAGGCATTAGGCTGGATCCCAGTAAGGTTCATAGATAAGTCAATGAATCCCAATAAGGGCTATTGAAACCGCTTGACCCTCTACAAATATAAATAAGCTTAGGGAAGTCTTATACCCGTGCAATTTTTAGGCGAACTCTGTGAATAAATATGCTAATTTAAAGCAGTTTGAGCGAGATATTATTTCACAAAGAAAGCAATGGATTTAGTATAATAAAAAAAATATCTCACTCTTCCAAAAATACCAAAATATGAGCCCCTTACTGAGCTAGATTTCGAGATTTTTTTATGAAAGATACCAGCCCTTTAAGATGGAAATTGTGCATGTAGGTATGCACTCCAGAGAGATCATATTTAAAATATGAGGTATCTTTAATGACCAGATTTCGCTAATTTCACAATGGTTTTCGCACAGACCAACATAGATATTTGTTTTTGCTTGTAGTTTTTTTTCTCAACTAACTTTGAAAATAAATAGTATTGTCACCGCATTAATGTTTTCAGGATCACAAAAATCCTTCCGCTGCGAAGGAGTTTCAAAAGTACCGCGGGCAAAGAAGAGCCAACTTAAAGACTTATAGAGACATTTTCATTCAATTATTTATAATTTCAGTCGTGTGAAAGTATTTAATTGCACCACTAACATTTGAATATTTAATTCATACTGTCTACAGCTGCTGAAATCATAGCGTATACTTCGCATATGGTCATTACTTTGCCTTGGGAACTATCTTGCTCACATTACATTCTCGGTACCTTTTCTACGCCTTCTAAAACAGGACACTCCCAGGATATGGGAAAATGAACACCGCGACGCATTCGAAAATAAAAAAATTAGTTTCTTTTAACACAGTTCAGTTCCAATTCCCAGGTTTCTCCAAAAGTATATTCATCTGAACCGTCATTAGTGACATTGGTTTAAGTGTTATCATATTCTTAAGGGGAGAAGATTATTTTGATTGCGTCATTTTGTCTGCGAGTCGACCATTAAAAGGCCTTAAGTTGGCATATTAGACTATGGAGAAGGAGGCTCTTGGTGTCATTGGGGCTTTAACAAAATTTAGAACGCTTTTGCTTGGGAGGGATACAGTCATCATATCCGGCTACAAAGCACTGACTTGTTTTTACCAAATGCCATTGCTTTAATAGTCGGCTAACACGCTGGGACCTTTGACTGCAAGTAATTATGACAGCATTAAGCTCCAATTCCCAGGTTTCTCCAAAAAGACATTCGTTTGAACCGGCAGTAGCGAGGTTGCCCCGAGGTTTTATCTTTTTTATTGTCGAAAAAAGTCCCTGTGAAGAAAACCCAAAAGGCGACTAGCTACGACGATTTTCAGTGGAACGGCCGGCGGAGGATGATTTCCTTATGGCTCCAAATAACATTCATTTAGCGTCGCTAACTGTGGCCGAATTTTTAAATCTCTCTCAGTTATAGTATGACTACCGAAGTCTGCGTCCTGTTATAGGTATTCTGTGAGGGGTTGTGATTCCGGGCAATGCATTGCAAGGTCGCATACGTAATTTAACCGATCCTTCATCCTGCGAGGCGGGATCTCGTTTAAGAACTTTTCATCCCTGGACGGTCAGATCCGATATCGCGTTTGATGCACCACGAGAATCCAGAAAAAAGGTGTCGTCAATTTCACAAATCTGAAATAAACTCATTTTGGATGCACAGTAATAATAATCTGATATTATTGACCTAATATGGATCGAAATAAAACGACAGATTTCAAAGTGCGATCTCTGCCGAAGAACTAAGTGTCCGTCTAGGAACTATCAAGGTCCTTTGGTCAACACCATCTCAGATACAGTAAGATCTTGAGATACAGTAAAATATCTTGGAATTACCTTAACTTCTGATATATCGTGGGGAACACACACACACAAAATATGCGACACAGCGTTAAAGAAACTAAGTTTTGTTAAGCGTATAATAGGTAGGTCCTTGGATAAAAAAGTAAAATAGAGATGCTACTTCGCTCTGGTTAGGCCACACCTCGAATACGCTGCAAGCATTTGGGACCATGGACATAAAGATTTAACCAAAAATTAAAAAAATGTAAAGGAAAGCAGCGCGCTTCGTTAAAAACTGCTACGAGCGTACATATAGTGTGTCACATCTTAAGGTGGAAGCCCCTAGAGACTCAGAGGCTACACGCTAATGCTTAGGTTGCTTGAGAGATTCAGAACTAATGTATTTCAGGACGACACAGAGAATATTATCATGACGCCTCACTACATCTCTCGGTCTGACAGATGCGACAAAATAAGAGGGATACACTGCCGAACGGATAGGTACAAAAACTTGAACTTTCCTCGCACAGTGAGCTATCACACTAAAAATTGAGCTCCAGTAAATACACTCCTATAATAATAATTTTAACTAATCTTTACACCTCTGGTGACCTAACACCCCCTGCCACACGACAGTGCGGCGGCTCGCAGGATATTATGTAGATGTAGATGGACCAAAACGTCTAGTTGCAGCAGACATTTAAGGTGCACTTCCGAAATTAAAAGGGGAAACGAATATGATGTAGTTTGCATCAACGTCTTTTAAAAATACGTCCGAGTTAATCCGGTAAACGAACCCTAGGCAAAAAACTACTTTGATTGTTTGATAAAAATATATTTGTCCGTCGTACGGTTCTCCTACCGCCATCAAATCTGATCATGTGCATCAGTTGGAAATGGCAGGATAAATCATACCAATTAGGAAATAAACCTATATAGTCATCTGACCGCCATCCGCAGTCGAATACAATCTAACGGACGATGGGGGAAATTTTTATGTCCTTCGTCTATACTGTAGCAGAGAACACTGAAGTAAGGCGAGGCCCTATCATTCGTAAACCATTATGTTCAATGATGTGCAGGAATCCACGCAAATGACACCGAATAAGGTCCATTTCGGTTGCAACCCGCTGATTAGGTTTCCCGATGGTTCAGCGTTTTCGAAAATGCCGCAATCGAGAAAGAAGCCATTATCAGATGCGAAGAACAAAATTTTAAAAAGTGCGGGAAACGTAGAAGAGAATGCCAGCTGGGAAAGCATCCCAATCTTCAAGTCGGAGATTAAATTTCGTTTAGGACGCCGAAGGTGTCTGATGAAAAGCTAGGTTTATTTGACAAGTATCTCCATTTATTCGCGGGTCCCAACCAGATCTCTAGCCAAGTTGGTTCTAATGCTTATTATAGTGATTATAATAGTAATTATAGTGGTCAAGGGCGATTCTAATTAGAGAATTTCCAATTTGTTTGTGATGACTCCGTACAGGATATACTTATTTTGTGGCTTAATTTTCGCTGCCACAAACCTTTTTTTTCTGTCTTTTTCAAAATTCTTTACTCAGGCTTTGTTTTCAGGCATTGTTTAAGCGTAAGCTTATTTTCTTGTTGGTGACTTATTCACTCCCCGACAAAAAAAAAACTTGTTCACGCTGAGGTGCAATTGTAATCGCATAAGACCATTGCAAGGTTCTTCCCCATCTCACTGGATCGATTAGAGGCGAAAAAAATTGTTTTCATTAGCCATGTCATTTTTATGCAAGTCATCATGTTTGAATGTGTGTGCGCACGAAAATATTCTCCAGGGAAAACCCAATGTGAAAAGTATACAGAAGTTAACTCGGACCAGTATTGGGGAAAAGCTAAGAGGCAGGAATCAAGTGTAAACGCCAGTGCCCGTGTTAACTTCATCCACCTATCCCACCCTTCCACTGTCTAAACCCCATTTTTCTCCCTCTACGAATTCCTCTAAAAGGAAGAGGGAAAAGTGAATCCAGTTTGCAGTCCGGGGGAGACTCAGTCTAGGTTACTCTGTGTACGATACTCCGCACGCAACACGACTTACTGCCGGGAGTAACAGGAAACACGAGGGCATCGTAGGACAGCCCTAGAGTGTGGCAGAGGCAGGACAACAGCGCAACGGAAATACTCAGCAGACTGGCAATCCACAAGGTGATTAACCAGACTATTTTCTCAAGAGATCCTACAGAAGACAACCCTGCAATCCTTTGAAGCCATCCATGGTAGAGGGCACAGGGGACAGCGGACACTATCGATTTTGGCTGCTTCGTCTAAACTTCACCACCGAAATGACGAAGAGGTGGACGTTGGATCTCCTTCCCCTCGTCGCACCTCGACAAGAGTCATCGGGATCCGCTTCTTCTACGTATTCAATGTAAGCTTATCTCCGAACCACCATAATCTCCCTTTAAACTCTGCCCGCATAATAACGTGCTTTGTAAGCGCTTTCATCATAAGTGCCGTAGATTTTTGTCAAAGATCGTGTTCATACACCACTCAATACCGAATGAAATTAAAAACCTTTAACTTTACTGAAGGAATAAACAGCGGTAAGCCATTGTGCAAAAATCCAACTTATCAGAGGAGAATTCCATTCCTCCTCTAAAAAGAAACTACGGCTGTCGAAATCTTAGGAGCCTACTTGTTTTTTCCGTCTGTGTTTCTGTGTTTTTTGCATGCCTCCCTTTAGCGTGTATAGCGTGACAAGCTGAATACTGTCTAGCTACTATGGGGGATAAGTGGAGGGTGGAGACATTTCGAAACCATTAGGAGAATGGATATAACATAGCGTTAATGGAGAAAAAATGGCTTTCGCGATTAAATTTTTCAAATGGAATCTTAGTTAGCCAAATTATTGCCTACATACGCTAGTATTCCATATGTCCTCTACCCATATGTGTGTTTAGTTACATATTAACAAATACTTAGTTTTTTTGTCGAAAAAAAATAGTTATCAAGTTGCATGCTCGAATTAATCAGAAAACAATTTATCTTTTGAATGCAAAGGACTAAAGTTGTTGATATACTGTCAGGTTGCATTCAACAATTAAGAAATATGTGCAAAGTTCTTAATGGCCAAAAAATTATTATGTACTGTTTCAACTATAGAAGAGTTATGGCAAAATGTTTCCTCACAATGCGTCGTAATATTTTTCGTCACTTGATTCCATTTGTTTCAATTTTTGCTTGATTTATTCACTCAAAACATATAATATTATGGTATTTTACTGCTGCAATATATAGTTCCGAATGTTTCAAGTCAGAAAATTTGAGATGAGAGCGAAGTTCTATTTTAGTATTGGAATGGATCCTAACTAAATACAAACGATTGATTAATTAAATAGGAAACTTCTAATGACCTTCTAGGGTGCTTAAATATCCAAATCGTTCTAACATTTATTGCGTCACACTAATGGAGTAATCTACGTCATTGTTATTACATTATCATTCAAATTTGACGAGCAAAAGAAGCCGAGTGGTTATGCAAACATGAAAGTTTTTTCCCATTTCGATCGAGAACAATCTTGAGCTGAAAATCTCTATGCAGCACTTCATAGATAGGGCAGCCGTGATATCGCGAAGTGATATTCATAACTTGTTCTGGACGGGGAAGGAGGAGGTTTCTCATTCTTCAAGTGACTGGGCCGCTCTTTTGTTCGACCCAAGGCATTATATGCGTGATCAAGGTAAGAGATCTCGATTCGGTCACTTCGTGTCATAAATATTTCTGCGCGCGCACAATGGTCGAATCATGGCGCAACGCTCATGCCCCGAGCGGGCCTCGAACCCACGACTTCATTGTTTTTCTCCCGCCCGCCTCCCTCGTCATCTGGCTTATTGGGGATTCGGCCGACGGAAGTGGTCATCTGCGTCATTGATTCAAGCTGGACAGGCGTGTAAGTTGTAAATCGGGTTGTTTCCGTTTTAACAATAACAAAAACACAACAGCGGAAATAAGTGATGCCAATAACAAAATACACAAACATCAAAAGTATCAGCGGGCCACGCTTTAGTCCTTTGCCTCCTCAGGGCGTAGTGCTGTTATTCATGGCCTTTTTGGCATCATTTACCCTGCGAAAGGGTTTAGGCCCGGAATTGGTTCTTGCAGGCGGCGGTAAAGTCGCAAAAAGTTTCATATCCCATTTGGCGCATATCAGTTTCATTTCCCATTTGGCGAATGTAATACTGTTCTAGTTCTCCTCTCATTGTACCCAAGGAGGGATCGGTATTCCACTGAAAAATATCCGCCATTCCTGGAGCCCAAATCCAAGCCAGTTCTGTAACATCCAAATCGACCTGATCCGCCATAAATATCTTCACTTATTATTAGAAAGTTCGTGACTTATAAATTCAGAATTTGACCATAACGTCTGAGGTTCTAGAGGGAAAATTAAGTATTTTCTTAGTACTCTATTAAGTGATGTGCTATTCAAAGTATCTCCTGATGCATCAACATAGGGATTATATAATATAGAGTAAATATAAGTTCCTTCTTACATAAGGAATTTAAATCCACGATTGAGCGGAGGAATTACAGTCCTTTTATAGTTATTATTTGGTGGAAAAGAGAGAAAATCTGGTGCTAGAGTTGGGCAGCACGGAGTAATGGCGCACACTGCGTTCAAGTCAAAAGCTGGCCACCACAGTGCCTGCTCTTAGCGAGAGGCGTCCGAGGGTCAACATTTGAACGCCTCACCCGTTGGGCGGAGAACCACGTATGAAATGCTCTACATCAACCGCCATGGATAAGTATTTTTGTAATAGGCTTTAGGCCTCAAGGTTTTGAACGCGGGCTCTTGGAGTGGGAAGCGAGCGTTTTGACCGCCACACACTCCCGTCCTTGTATTTTACCTTTTCTAAGGTGATTGAATCGATTTTCATTTATATATAGACTAGCTGTGCCCGGCATGCAATGCAATGCCTCTTTTTATTTCTAGATAGGCACACATAAACAAAGCTGACACATTAACATGCACAAAATAAGTGAAAGACAATGTTTTTTTTGTGTATTACATGAAATTTGAAAAAAATATTCAAATACCTTGGGATGATCGAGTAGCTCGTAAACGTTCTACTTCGACTCGTACGGTTCGTTACTCTTCTGATTCTGATGCACGCGATTGAGAGACTCGTATGCGATCTGCTTCGTTGCTTGCTTGTCGTTCCTCACTTGTTTGAGAATCTCGTAATCGCTTTTTATTTCGTGTTCCGCCGATAGATCTACCAATTGATGCTCGTTTTGGAGTCATGATTATCTTGACGGAGAAAGAATCAGCAACTGCAAACAAAGCCACAGTATTGTTAATTGATGTAGAATAATATCTGGACATCGATCTTTGCTCGGATTGTAATTTTTCTTAAAGTAAATTAGAGAAGAAATCGCACGTACTGGATGAATTACTTTTCAGACCATCACAGAAAATCACGTCGAAAGCCCTCAAATCGCCCACTTTTGCATCCCATAACTTACTTCCAAGCCTCATTACTTTTCGTGCATTTCATCATATTCTAATTTCACAAATAAAATACTCTACTCTGAAGTCCCCACTGATTTCCATATTTTCTTGGTTTTATCCACCAATCTTTTCTGGGTTCAAATTTGGTCCCGAAATGAATCTAAGACCTATTTCAATGATTTCTTCGTACATACAGAGAAATTTGTAACGCACAAATTATGGCATGAGTTTCCATTCCATGCCTATATTGCGGTTTTATAGTAAATAAAATATTCCATTATTGAAGTGGTGCAAAATTTTAAAATATTCGAGGTTATAAATACAATTTTAGGAATAAGTGAAGCATATAAAAACCGAATGCAAGAATCAAAAAAAGCAAACAAAGAGACTACTGCACCAAATCTTATTCTACGTGCAAATAAATTATGTGCTGTTTACACCAATTATGACTCACTGATATGATTCTGATGGACGCGTTATTATGTGTCACTAATTTGCTATTTTAGCACGTAGCCTCATAGTGTTTAACATATATTTCTAAATAATTCGATAAAATTTGTACAGTTTTCTTGTAAAAGCGAAAAAAAATTGTTTCATATGATTAAAATGGGTCCTTATAAATATCAAGGTATCACATCAAACAGAAAACTTATATTTAAAGATGATTTCCGCTTAAATTTTGCACCCCAGACCGTAAACCCAAGTCGTAACAATGATTTAATCGAGACTGGAATTTTTAAAGTATGATTCTTACAACTTTTATAATACAATATCTACGGTTATTTCCAACTTGTTCGTGGATGTACACAAGTGAGATGTACACAAGGGTGAGCCTAGATTTTTTCCACTTGAAAATCTATTAAAATTTACTCTCAACGACTCACGACTCGCACTCCAAGCACTTTTTTCTGCACAATATATCATATTTATAAATGTGCATCACTGCGATAATAAGAATCCTTCAGTTAGTTACTTTTGATTTTTAGAAAAATTCCTACTTCGGCTAAAAATTTAATTTTGAGCTTATTAATTGCATCCAAACTTTGAAAAATTATAGATATGTACAAAATAATGTAAAGGTCTTCGTATTTTATTGATATATGTTATTTTAGGCAATAAAAATGTAATAAAATAAAAATAGCGATAAATTGATACAGATACTATAAAATATATATTAATAAATCATCGAAATTGTAAACATTATGAATGTTATAAAGTGAAAATATCGATGTATGTCAGGAAAAAAGTGGTAGTTTGTAGAAGAACATTCAAAATATAACATTAATTGTGCGAAGTGAGGAATAATTTCATTAATTACTGTGGTCAAAATAACCCTCTTTGGGTGATGAATTATGTTGAAAAGTCCGGGCGTCTTAGTGTTAAATATGAGCACAGGAATACCATGATTTTCGTCGACTTAGGTGGCTGTCTGTTCCGGTTTTCGTCAATTGCGAAAATTTTGTCTTAATGTTCGTCGGTTGCCACGGATTTCGTATGTGTCCATGTGAGCCTGATACTGATGTGGCGAAAATAAAGGGCGACCCACGCCGTATACCGTTCCGTGTGACGCCGTTTCTCCTCGTGGGAGCATCACCCCGACAATCCTCCTTGGACCGCTATCTAATATGATATGGGTGCACCGAATCCAAAGCTGGCCCTAGTGCCAAGAGACCAAGAAGTGAAGTGAAGTTAGTAATAGCCTCAGGCGTCACTTGGTGGCACACTTTTACGCCAAACGTTTTTAAAGGGATTTGAGCAAAATATCATTAAATATCTCATTCTTCCAAAGATATCAAAATACTAACTCCTTATTGACCTACTTTCAGATATTTAGCCAAAAAATACGGGCTATTTTGCATGGGAAATGGCACGTGTAGGCACTCCAGATATACTTAATTAGATAAAAATGAGGAATTTTCACGCCAGAATCTCGTCCCAATGTTATCAGTATGTAGTTTGTATGCTTTATTAACTAGTTTTTGAAGGAAACAGTAGAGTTACCGGAGTATTTTTTTCAGATTCACAAAAACTTTCCGTTGAGACGGCGTTTTAAATGGTCCGCGTGAAAAAAATGAGTCAAGTTACAGACTTAGATAGATATTTGTATTTAATTAATGAGACTTTCTTGCATAAAATTATTCTATTGAACCATTTTTTTTCAGAATTTTACCCGTTCCTCCTACGGCTGCTGAAATTGAAACTTAAATCTCGAATGTGTCCTTCATTAAGACTAGGGAGACATCTCGTTCAGACAACCTTAAATGAAAACAAAGTTATCTTTAAAAAAACGTGAAGAGAATGTTGTTTTCATTAAAGAATAATTTAAGTGAAGTGACCCCAAATAGTGTCTTGATACCTTAGGTCCCTATGGAGGGAAATTCCTCATCCAAACATTTATAACTCCTCTCTCTCCCCTTATTCCCGTCTTCCATTAATTAGTCTTATATATTCATTTTATATTAATACCTTGTTGTTTATATTTTATACACTGTATTTCATCTAAATATAAGTGTGCTTTGGCATGTATTTTGGAGTGTCTAGAACGAGTTAATTGCATTCTCATTTATTCATATGGTAACAATTGCTTCGGTTTTCGTCGCTTTCGGATTTCACCGATGGCTCTCCGACGGATTGATGACAAGAACCGAGATATTACCGCATCTTTGGTCTTTTGGTTGCCAGGGGATGTGACCAATGACAGACGCCCTCCACGGCAGGATGACGAGGCACTGATTATTTAGGAAAGGAATGAGGACTTAGAGAAACCTGTTGCCGGCATTGGCCTGGTTTAACGCGAGGCAACCAGGAGTCCACCCACCCGACGGACAGAGTACTGCGCTTAAATTGCTCTCCACACGGGTGATGCTTGAGTGGTGCACGGAACATCTCTGAAAAATATCCAATTATGCCGCTATTTGAACTCCGGCCCTCTGAAAGGAAATGTGGTGGGCTCTTGTGGCGGAGGCCGACGCAGGTTTTTTCTTCTTGATGCTCTAGGCCTCGGTGCTTCCCCACGGTCGTGATCAATTGATGACGGCTGTTCGTATCCGTTACAAATAACACCTCGAAGTGGTCCGAGAGAACTTCTTCATGCAACGGGTACGAGGTGGTCGCCTACGATCGCTGGCCAGCGGCGAAAGCCCGCAGCAACCTCAGGTTCTGTGTCCATCACACCAACCCCATCGGCCCTCTTCCTCGGCTGTACCAGCCTTCCTCGGCTTTTCAGGGATTTTAGGTAGTTTGAGCGAGAAACCATTTCACTTAGAAATCCATGAATCTGATTTTAAAGAAAAACCTCTCATCTTTCCAAAGACACAATATTTTCTTCTTTTTTCACTGCTTTCCGAGATATTCATCGACAAATACCAGCCATTGAACATGGGGAAGGGTACGAAATTGCACCCCAGCGAAATTATTTTAAAATTGAGGAATGTCTAACTCTTAAATCTCATCAGTAATTTAACACTAGGTCTCTCGTATGTTTTCTCAACCCTTTTTGTAAATAATGAAATAACTCAGAGCAGGAATTTTTACAGAATGGCTAAAAATCCTTCCGGTGCGAAAGATTTTTCCTTTATGGAGTTAAGTAATTAGTCGAATCAAAGAGTTATGCATTCATATTTAGTCTGCAATTGGGAATTTAATTCATTTAGTACAATATTTTTTGCCATTTGTACAAAAGTATTTACTCCATGCCTCTTACAGCTGCTGGAATATAATAAAGTCTAATATGGTCTCCATGATGACTAAGGAAAAACTTTTGCCCCAACTGCCGGAAGTGACTTTACCTTGCTCTTTCCCCCCGACATCGAAGTTCCGCTGGAATAATAATGTCTGACGGCTCTCGAATCCGATTCTCGCGATCGTACAGGGGAAAAGTGCGAGGGCCGGCCCTTTTGCGGTAAGAGGAGCACGCTCTCGGCAGCCACCCCTGCTCCCTTACCGTGGATGATGTGGGTGGTTCCCCCGCTCCATGACCCCCCAGCGTGGGTCGGAGCGGGGGCGTAGGCGGCGCCGGGCTATCAATCCGGTCGCCCCCCGCCCCCATTGGGGGCCGCGAGCGGCGACTTCTTGACTCAATGGAGGGGGTTGGTCGGCCTTTTTCGGCTGCTGCGCCCTCCCCCCACCTCCAACCCTTCCCTCCACTTTTTAAGGCCTCCACTGCCCCCTCCAAGAAACAACTCGGCCTCACTCCACCGCTGAAAGCCTGCCCGGTCTGTAATTTTCTTATCCTTGGGTCGAAGAAGAAAAAAAAAGTTGCCCATCCGGTACAGGTAAAGATGCTATTCAAACCGTGCAAACATGTGGCCGGGGGATGATGGCAGTCGGCACCATAAAATTCGATTGAATGACGGATTTAGCGGGTGGGATGGTGGGGCGATGCTCGGTCGGCCGGAGCCGTAATGAAAGATCGATGTGGCGAGGTAGGAGGAAATTGATATTGGGCGACTGTATGCGGGTCAAGTTGGCCGGCGCTTTTTGCTCTCTGCTTCCTTCTTCGCCGAGCGCTTTGGGGATCGTGAAAAGGTTGCCTTGAAAACCTCCCGCGAGTCGACTCCATGCAGCAGGAAACGATTTATCAGGTGGATTTCAGGTGCTGGGCAGAGAGGTCTTGTTCAAAAAGTCAAGCGTCTGGAGAAAAACGTTTTCTCCAGAAGCGAGAATTAGTCTCAGGATCTCCGTTATTCACGCTGTTAGCGTCGCTCGATTCTGAGATTCGTGGTCAGTGAATTCAACTGGCAAGGCTAAAGAAAGACAGGGCCGACAACAATTGAAAAATGGCAGATATGGCCTTTGAAATGGATAACTTCACCCACCATGGAGTGCATAGTTCATTAAATAGAAAATTACAATGTCCTTCGGCGAAATACGGAGATACGAGTGATGGTTTGCAGGCGTAACTTCGTAGAATAACTTCATGAATATAGATTGAAAAATTTGGTAATTTCCACATCAGAATTACAAAGTGTTTCAATCTGTAATACCGAGATACAATTTTGGTGCTTTCTTGAGATGGGTCCATTTGATGTGAGCAGCAGCGAGATCCTTTCATCGGCTAGGGAATAGAGAGAGCCTTGAAGTGATTTCAACGGCGGTCAGGGAGCAAGAGGCACTCTCTCGTTGGCGATCAGGTCCAAACATGCACGGAGGGGAAATACCGAAGGGAGGAGAATGGACGAGAGAGGGGAATAGTGCCGCTTCCGAGTGATTGGCGGGGATAGTTCAGTAGACCCAAAATCACGAATCACGCTGAGGCTTTAGGGGGCCTTGTTGTCATTCACAGTATAAATGAAATCATTCAAACAAACCGACGCCAAGCGATGAGGGAGCCACGTCTTTGCCGTTCGTGATTTGATTTTTCCGCGATGAGTGATTTTAAGGCGAAGTATGGTGAGGGAAATGCAGTGGTCATGCAGAAACTTTGGCACATTTCAACGTTTCTGTTTATGAATGACAATGAATTTAAAATATTCATATATGATCAGCCCTTAATTAGATATATTTATACCTGTCATCACAATGTGGACCATAAATGTCGTGCATGGACGAGATCCGAGAGACAATTACACATGCTCGTCAAGGGGCTAAACTTCAGGAACTCTTAATATTCAGTTTACTTGTGAAAAAGGGATTACCTCCTCCTTAAAGCTTCTGAATATTACAATATTTTTAACCAAAGGGTTTGTCTTCATTTAGGAAACACACCTGTGCTGACCACGGCCTCCACGCTTCCTCATGGCACCACATTTCCCGTAAGTTTCCATCATTTTATTCCATAATAAAATGGCTTCTAGATATTCTAGTATCGCACGGAAGTTTTAACCTGGGGCTACTGCCATTAAAGCTCATCGCCGCAAGTAATGGCGACTCATCCAACCAGGTAGAAAACTAAAAAAACTGATTGAGATCGCGCAACAAAGATTTACATAGCCATTCCCGAGATTAAAGGCAAGGGAAAATGTGCTAGAACCACTTTTTAGGTAATACGTCTTCAAAAATCAGGAAGTGTCTTTCCAACTCTCCCACCAAGCTTGCTTTTAACTGAAATATAAATCTCAGCTATTTATCGAACAACCACATTAATAAAATGTATAACCCAGTATCTCTCTTTAATTTAATCTTTACATTAAAATGGCTGAGCACCATTTATGTCGATCAAAAGGTGATCACTCAAAAGCAAGAATTGAGGAACACATTTGAGCGCTCAAACAATCGCAGCCAGAAAAATCTCATTTTCAACGATTGGAGTGATACCAGCTCCATACCTCTCCAAAGAGTGCTTAAGGCAGAAAAATGTAAGAAAGAGGCAAAGTGCAGAAAAACGGACGCCTCGGAACAATTGGTTATTCGACCTCGTTGCAGAAAATAACATCTCTTTTTGCGCAATTTACACATCAATTTAGAGATATTTATAATACGTTTGTGAGCAAAATTTGCTTGGGCTTCGTATTATTTGCCTTCTTTTTCATCATGTTTTAAAATTACTTTCCTGCCTTAATATTTAAAAAAAATCAATGGGTTTAGTTATTTAAACAGTTCCTCGTTTTACTCCCTGGTTCCCGGATTTTTGCAAACACACATATTTTATAGAATGCTTCTCGTCCTGTGCCACGAGTGCAAACAATTATTTTTGTGATTGTTATAGTGCAACCAAGAATCGAATTTTTGGAGGTAGTCCTTTGAAGGACTAAACTTCCCCTGGGATGGGTAACAGCATCAAAAGCAGTTTGGCTACTGTTCACTCAAGTCACATACGGCATATTGTTTCAGTTTGAAACTTTCCTATTTGGCCTAGGTTAGGCAATCTACGTTCCATCTTATTTTCCATTTTTTCCCAATATTGTCATGCTCTATTTTTTATTTTATTCTTTGTTTCTCCTCGGACCTTCGCTTTAGAAATAAATTCCTTACGGTGCATCAATAAATCTTCTTTTGATTTATTTTTTCAAAGTTGGTAATTTGATTTTTATTATTATTTTTGAATATTGTAGAACGCGATTATGGAGCACACAAATATTTCTTGTTTTTCATTTTACTTGTTATAATGCTAAGTACATATTGAAAATAATGACAAGTGATCATTTAAAAAAAGGAACGGTGAACGAGTAAAAAGGAACGAGTCCCGAAAAGGACTGGTCCACAATGAACGAGTTGACAAAAATGATCGAGCTTGCCCATCTCTAGGCGGAATCAATGAAGGCAGGCAGAAGAAAGCGAAGGTGGAGTGAGAATGAGGCAAAAAGGCGGCTTCAGAATGACGAGCATAAATTGAAAATACTGTATGTGTAGCAATTTATAACATAGACTATTTTTGCCGGATGTTCAACACATTTTGCTAGAGACTAAGTATCACGATAGAAACGATCACAGGCATACGATCAAGGAAATAGACTGCAGAACTGATGGATTTACAATGTCATATTTCCACGTACAACAAGAGACAGCAATAGTCAGTTCAATGGATCAGTTCTAGGATACTTTTACCCAGAATAGCTAAAAAAGGATTTCGCACTTGTGCTAAATAACTTAACATCATAATTAGTTAGTAAACTCGCATGCAATTAATAGCATTATTTAGCTCTTGCATGATTTAGTATAACTTTGTAGAACATCGTAGAACTATTTATCTGTCGCAGTAATTATAACCAGTAGTCGTATATTATGTAGTGTACTGCATGGTAGCATGTTCGTCCGTGTAGCACTCTCCTAGATTCCATTCTGACCCCGTATTGTCATCCCGACTGCTTTTGGCCTGCGCCTGGCATTCCGGGGGAACGTGCGCGGCTCGGATTTCAGCTAGGATGAGGGCATCATGCCTGGTGTGGAATCATCCCGTGCTACACACCCTAGTGGTGGCTTGCACGGTATTTCGTAGATGTACATGACACTCAGGAATAGTAATCGGCTTTATACAAGCTATCTGTAGGATGGAGTACATCTGACGCCTCTCGGGAGTGCTAGGGATATTTTTAATTAATTTAAATTTGAAAATTTGTTATCTCTACTTTATACACAGTTTTAAATAGCAGAGTCAACTAAACGTATAAGGAAGAAGCAGCTTAGACAATTGAACTGAAGAAAGAGTAGTTATTTTTCCGAGCTGGGGAGACGAAATGACGCCGGCGGGCGTTCTTGTGTTAATAGCTGCTATTATTATTAAGCGAGGCTGTGATATATCATGCCATGCGTCTTTTGCCTCTTCCAGTTTTGTCTCCTTTAGGTAGTAGGAGCGCTAATCGTGACACTTCGAGTGCACAGTTCTAATAACTTTTCAAGTATGTAAAAAAAATTCTTGGGCAATATTCCACCTAAGTGCATTAGTTCATACGTTGGAAACTTATCCATACCCGTTGCACTATAAATGATGCAAGATTTATGTATTTTCATTTCGTCTTAATAAAAGCATATATCCGATAACAGCATCCGAGTAAATCCGTGTAGCGTAGACCTTCTTTGTCAAAAAAACATAGGGAAAGCTGAAATAAATGAATGTCACTTACATAGCGAGAATAATACTTAGACGTGCTCTCAAGATGACAGCGTAACTTCAAAGAAGATCTCGTTTTTTAGTGGTTTCCGAGAACATCATAAAGATATCACACAGAATCACAGATAATAACCAACCAGCATGCATCAAGCTAAATGTGATATAAATTTAGAAATGGTAAGTTTCCGTAGCGTAAAGAAAAAACGTGCCGAAATGGAGCATATATTTGAAAACGCAGATATATTAATTGGAACAGAGGGAATATTAGTGATAGGGAAGGTGTTCCATAGGACAAAATATATAGAAGTGATCGACCAGATAGGACTGGTGGCGAAGTATTCTTAGCAGTTAAGTCCAATTTGCAATGTACCGCACACTCATTAGAATACATTGAAATCGAGAGCATTTGGTGTACTGTTAACAACAAAAGAAAAGAAATATACATATACCTATTTTCATTTTAAAGACGTTTCCAAAAGAGACGCATTATACAAATTAGAAACTCAGTTATCACCATTCACCTCGAGAGATAACAAAGAGTTATGATTATTGGTGGAGATTTCTACCTCCTCGCTATAAATTGGAAAGCCAATATCGTTGAAACAAATTTAAGGAAGCGTGATATAAGCGAGGCCTTACTTAATACACTTTCACACCACTCAAGTGGTAAACGAACCCACCAGGGGAAATAAAATATTAGATCTATCAGCTGTTGGTCACCCTACAATGGTTAAACACGTCGATATCCTTGAAGGCATAAGTGATCGTAAAGTAATTTTTACGACTTCGGCAAAAACAGTAGAGTCCAGTAAAAACCTGAACGTAAGTCTACTTATTTGAAAATTGCGATTACATAAAATTTGGATAGACATTAGAAGCTTCATTCACAAAATACGTAGCCACAATGAAAGACAAGAGCACCGAAGTATCATGAAGGTATTTTGCGGAACTACTACGTAATCTTTTTGATGAATATATTCCACACAAATTCAAACGGGAGAGTAAGGAACCTCGTATGTATAACCGCGAAGTAAGGCGGGTGCTCGGAAGACAAAGGCAACTACACAATCTATATAAAAATTTCTATTAAGATAAGTAACAAAACAATGGAACTTGCGGCAAGAGAAATTTACGCTGCTCAAGGATCGTAAACGAAGAAAATAATGCGTACTAGTATACAGAACTTCAAGAAATAAATCCTAGGCGAATTACGAGATGAATACCCCAAGTCATTCTGGTCTTACGTGAGAGAGCTCCGGGGCGAATCTTCGACAGTAGAGTCTTTATTGGACACAAACGGCAAAGTAGTCACCAAAGGAATCGACAAAGCCAACTTACTAAACCTGTAATTTGGAAGTGTATACGTTAAGGCTAGCACAATACACGATTTAGATATTCCTGACTTGAACGAGCTGACATCTGACAGCTAACGGCTGACATCAAAATTCAACGTGATGGAATAACAAAACAACTTCGTTCGATTAAAGGTAACAAATCTATAAGTCCAGAAAGAATACCTGCATGTGTGCTCAAGGAGTAAGTGCCATTGATTTCACTATCCTCAGGAATTATATTAACAAATTATTATCCGGAGGCAAGGTGCCCCAAGACTGCAAAATATCCAACGTCACTCCGATATTAAAAAAGGAAATATTATGACATTCTTGAATAATCATCACTTTTTACATAGCAGTCACCATGGCTTCCGTAAGGGCAGGTCCTGCAAAACACAACTTACGCTCTTCCTTCATGATTTATTATAATCAGGTGAATCGAAAAAACAGGTCAAAGCGATATTCTTTGATTTCAATATGGCATTCGACAAGGTTCCTCGCAATAAACTCATACACAAATTGCAATCATGCGGCGTTAACAAAAAATAGTGATTTGGATAGTGGACTTTATCAGCGATCGAAAACACAAAGTAGTTATTTACGCTTTTAGCTCTGATATGGTTGGAGTCACATCCGGTGTTCTTCAAGGAAATGTGATCGGCCCTCTTATATATTATTTATATTAATGACCTAAGTTTTCGAGTTAGCAGTAAATAAAGATTTTTTGCAGACGATATAGTTATCTACCGTGAAATAAGCGAAGACGCGGGCTTAGAATTCCTGTCAGCGCACCTTAACAACGTTCATTCGTGGTGCCAAGAGTGGGGCTAGAATTAAATCTTAGTAAATGCACCAAATTTTACTTTCTGCGAAAGTCCTCACACAAATGCTCTACATATACTTAGGGTGGAGTAACTATAAAGTCTTCAGATACAGTAAAATATCTTGGAATTACCTTAACTTCAGATATATCGTGGGGAGCACACATGCAAAACATATGTGGTGCAGCATTAAAGAATCTAGGTTTTGTTAAGAGAGTAATCGGAAGGTCCTCGGATGAGAAAGTCAAAGAGGGATGCTACTTCGCTCTAGTTAAGCCATACCTCGAATACGCCGCAAGCATTTGGGTCCCTGGTAATAAAAATTTAACCATAAAAATTAATAAAATACAAAGAAATGCAGCGTTCTTTTTTAAAAATTGCTTCGAGCGTACATAAGGTGTCTCACAACTCTTAGAGGGATTTAGGTGGGAGCCCCTAGAGACTCGAAGGCAACACGCTAGGCTTAGTTTGCTTGAGAAATTCAGATCTCGTGTGTTTCAGAGCGACACAGAGAATATTATCATGACTCCTCACTACATTTCTAGGTCTGACAGGAGCGATAAAATAAGAGAGATAACTGCCGAACAGATAGGTACAAAAACTCGTTATGCCCACGCACAATTAGCGGTCACAATAAAAACTGAGCTCCACGAAATACACTCTCAATATCAAAGTCACTATTTCTCCTCCCTCAACTTTATTCCTTACATCTTTACACAGCTAGTGTCCTAACACCCTCTGTCACACGCCCATATGGCGCTTCGCAGGGTAGCATGGAGATGTAGATGTAGCCGAGGATTTACTGAACGGCGTTCAAAAGTTAAGCAAAAATCGCATACAAATAGGGGCTTTTTATTCGGTATGATACCTCAATATCTAATGGGAACAATTACGATAATATTAATGGTATACTTTGTATGAAAATCATTCTTCGAATCAAAATTGAGAATGATAACTATAGCCTCATCATATCCAAATGTTTCTCAGCGCTGAAAGATTTTTTCCGTCACACTTTGCAGTGTGCCTGTATTTGTAAACCAAATTTTGCTCTGCGTGTTAAACTATTTGGGAGTAATATTGCTCTTGCTCGCTCACATTATCTCAAGAAAAGCTTTGTGTGTCAATGTAAGGGGAGTTTAAACTCCACCGAAAAAGAACTTTGTACTTTAGTGCGTGGTTGGAGTGCCAATCTTGGGTCATCGGGTGCACATTTCAATAACTTCTATTGTAAATAAAAGAAATTCATGGTCCCCACTTCACTGAAATAAACATGTAAATACGATGTAAATAACCATACATATAATAATATTAATGATTCAATAATTATAGTTTTAAAATTTTGTCTTAATTGAATCATTGTTTCGACATTGATTTACGGCGCGGAATTTGAAATTTTAGCGAAAGTTGCAATTGTGTTTTCTACTCGAAATGTTACCTTAGCATCTTTTAGTCACCATAATAACTTATTATTTCGCTTTTATGGTAATATCTGTTTATATAAAATGCAATTATTTCGTTATATGTGTCACGTGCCATCAGGCTCCGTGTTAAAATACCATAAAATTGGCCAGAAACAAAATCAGTGGTATGAAGTTTATTTTCACCTTTATCTATAAAAGTATACGCATACAAAGTTTCACGTTAATCTATACAGAAGCGATGTTTGCTCAAACAACCTTTAAAGTTTTTACTGTGTCTAAATTGTAAGCTTGTGGTCTTCAGAATGGAAGTCTCCATTTCCTGTATACGTCTTCTGACAACTGCATCCACGCATAGAACCATACAAGCCACCGCAAGGAGATTTGGATGGGGTTGTTAGTCCATCAGCTATGAAAAAGGGAAGATGCAGGGCCAGAGGAGAAGAAAGTGGAACGCCTGTTGACGGGAGTTTCTTGAAGTCTCTCTGTTTATCTTTTGCAGTGAGTAATGGTGCTTCGGAGGAAGGAATTCCTATGGCGAACACTTCTGAAGCGATACATTTTTTATTTCGTCGGGTCTCTCTTTTTTTTCAGGGATATAATGAGAGTTAAATATATATTATATCCCATGTCACGCTGAAGCTCTCGTTACCTGCGTTTGTCATGAACTCTTAGCCAAGCTAGCAGTCTGATACTTTATTACGAAACCCAGACTAAGCTTTTCATCTGCTGTGTCACACGATGTATTTGTTTGTAGCAATTTTTAACGAAGCGTACTCTTTTCATCACTATTTTGCTGTTGTGCACATTCAAGTCAACTTACTCTTAAACTCTTCAGGTTGAGACTGCATACCGTGCAGCTGTATGACTAAATGAGATTTGATATGGCCCTTGCTATTGGCAGAATAATTTCAACAGATTCAGGCGTGATATCGTGGAAGTTCGTCATATTAAAACATAACAGAAACTGGTGTCTTGTACATGATGACGGCTCTGTGAGCTGAAGCGCGTCGTACATATTAAAATACCTTCTGGAATAGTGCCATTGTTGTTTCTGTTTTAATACTGGCAGAATATTCCGATTTCTAGTTCATTTTCAAGCTCTTTTAATAATTACTCATTACTCGCGAAGGGATATTTTCTTGCATTTACCGTTTCATAATTCCAATTTTATGATGCCGGATATCCACCATGAAAAAATCTTTCGGGCAAGAAACCGTTAATTCTACTGTGTTGAAAGAAATGCAGACAGCAGAGAAATCATGAAGTGGCATATGTGAGAAATTTCTCTGCATTACTCTTGTTTCACGTTACGTAGCTATATTATAGAATAATTTCGTGGTTTCTGTAGCATTTGTGGCATACCTATTATGATGTGGTGCATGTTGGTGAAAGTAAATTTCTTCACTGTAGTTCATGTGGGTGATAAGTCCCCCCTTCCAAACACCCCTGTGGTGGCTAGCAGAGTAATAAATAGATGTAGATCTAGATGAAGGAGAGAAAGTTGTGATTCATTGTCATTTACCTGCTTTATTAAAATTTTTAAATCCTCCATCCAAAAATATTCCTTAGAATATAGTTTATCTATTGTTTCGTTTTTAATTCCAATAATCTGCTACCATTCCTTCCTCATACTAGTCAAAATATTTGGTATCCATTGGTCGCTTTGAGCATATTTCTCAAGCTGGCAGCGCTATATTTAAAAAACAAAGCTAGTGGCTTTCATTCACACGGGGAAGTTGATTGATGACTGGTCGAGGAACTCATCCTAGGTCCTGGTGCCTGTTCTCATTGAACGTATGATATCATTTCTGGTGGGTGAATTTGAGATGTTGAGTCACATGAAGCTCGCAACGTGCATTAAGTGTATGACTTGATGAGAAATACAGCTCTCTTTCATCTATGGAGTTATGTTACTATGATGACCAATCTAACAGATTGGTAATTTTTTTAAATTGACAAATGATGGACTGTCTTTGGTGATATGGTTGTCTTTTCAGTGACTGCGAAGAGAAAATCTTGAACGGTATGATATTTTCTTAAGATTATGCTGCTTTTCATTGAGATGTTGCATGAGGAATCACTTTACTATCACAAAATGAACCCAAATTTTGAGGTTGGAACCAATGGATTCATTGCGTTTAGTCATCTTTGAAAATGATCACAATTTCCTTCTATTCACTCAAGAAGTGAACGGAGTTTCAACGAAAAATCTCCGCTACTCTCGGGAGTTGAATCCGTGTCTTTAGAATGGGAACCCTGCACTCCATCCACCATCCCAGCCTGTTCTCCGAGGGTAGCTCACCGGAAGCGGAGGCCGCTGCGTCGGGGGCCTCCGCCCCGATCCTTGCCCTCGCCGCCGAAGACCATCCCCGGCGCCCGCGGGCCTGCCCCCCGCGCTACGACCTTCCCGAGGTCGCTCGCGCCCGACCCTCCGCCGCCGGTCGCTCCGGGACTGGCTGCTGGGAGGTGGCGGAGCGCGCGGGGGCGGCGGCAAGGTGCGTGGGCGGCCGCCGGGACGACGCGCTCCCTCCCCGGGCTCTTGTCGGGCGGCAGCCGGCCGTCCCTCGCCATAGTGCACCGCCATGATAGATTGCCGCCCCCCTTCTTCTCTTCCGCTGCCTCCCTCGCCCCCTCTCCTCCTGTGGAGTGGCCCCCCGCCCCCGTCCAAGGGGGCAGGCAACGTGTGCCGTCCAGTTCCTCTGTGGCTTTGCTTGCCTCCACGAAAAAGGCAGGTAAGGTAGTGCACCATTTCCCGAGGCACTAGAGTGAACATTTCTCCACGAGCTTTCACAGTCGCTATTCCTATCTGTAACTTCCCTCGTTGCTCACTGTTCTCGGTAATAGTTCTTGTTCTTGCTCACTGCTCTTTGTAGCAGTTCTTGCTACTTACTCTAAAACGGTGTTTATTACGAACAGAGTATCCCTGCGAGAGGGCTTTATCGTGTTTTCCACTGTCAAGTTTACACGATTACGTGATGGTTTGGTTGACTATTCGAATACTTCATTATTTTGGAATGTTTAAAATTCTTTTAGTCGAGGTCTGTCATTTCCGTCAACCTTCTTAGAATATGTGCTCTATTAAATAATAATATATACAATAAAAAATTCATTGCTTACATGTCTACATAGCATTTTTCCTTAAGAACCACGCCGAAATTTACACTGAGAGGACCGGGTGCAAAATATGTTTTGTTGGCTTTTGATTATTTTATCGTACATTGTTTTCAATCGAGTCACATGCATCATCGAAAGTTGTGCTGAGGAATTGTTGCGGGTATTTGATTAGAAAAAATACTAGTCCTCTATGATGTTCAGAGTTAATGAACAAATAACCCAGAGCTTTCTGTCCTCCTTGAGACGAAATGTTCATTAAACGCAAAGAAATAAAGAGTAATTTTTACTGCTTTTAAAATCTGATCAAAAATATTAATGGTGTATTGCAACTAGAATCTTGGGAGAATCAGAAAAAAGATTCTTGAGAAAATGATGATATATATCCAAATTGAATACTTCTGGTTTATACCGAGAAGGGAAAGAAACGGAAAGAAAATTTTTAATTTACTACCAAAGCCGCTTTTGTTCTTTCAAAAAGCTAGCGATTGATGAATTTCCAGAGAACTTTAAGGTAGTTAGAATGATTTTTGCATGTGTACATATTTTCCTGATGCTATACCTACACGTACTCATTAGAGATATGTACCGATAAAAACTTAAACAATTGCATCTTACCGGTTTGATTTCCTATAGAAAATTACTAGGCAGTTTAGAGCTATTTTAACACGTAGCTTTATGGCACTTGACCTATATTTGGAAATAATTGGGTTGTTTATGATCGGATTTTCTTCCAAACACGAAAATATACGCTTCATATCATTATAATATCTTAATAAATATCAAGCTGTTATGCCGAAGAAAAATATCAATACATACAATAAGATTTTGAATAAACAACATCAAAACATACAATAAGATTTTGAATACCATGCTGTAAATCAAGTCATAAAATGCTTAAATTGAGACAAAATATTGAAAATATTATTCTTACTTTTTTACATAATAACATTAATGGCTATTTCCAACATATGAATGGATGGCATTGCTCAAACAAAAGTAAGGTGAGGTTTAAGATTTTTTTCGACTCATGACCGGTTGCAAGAACATTTAGTTATGGAATCAATAGTAATGAGATTCGTAAAGCTATAGATCTCATAAATCTCTTCGGGTTGGAAGAAAACATCTACTGGTTACTTAACTTTTTACCAATAGTTAATAGCTTCGAATATTTGATTTAAGCTTCCACCGCCGGATAAAATTTACGAAAGCTAAGCGTATGATAAATTGCTAATGCAAATAATTATTAGACAGTAGGAATAAACAAAATGGCCACCTGTCTCAAAAAACTCTATTATCAAGTAATTAAGTCTCAAAGCGGTTCATTGCGCATCCACCATCTCGGCTACTTACGGCGCTCGTAACTCCATGCCGTAAATTATGAAAGCAATAAATTCATTGATTGTTTCTGCAACACTTATTAAATGGTAGCCATAGCTTATGGGTCCATTAACTTTGTATAATACATACTTGTCGTTCGTGCAACTGGCCATTACTTGAGTATTTATTGAATTGTGCACACTATAACACACGATTATTATCTATGGTCTATATAATTTATACCACTCCCACCATGTTTAGCCTCTCAGGTTATTGTCAGCCTCGCAGTGGATCAACTCGTGTCGTCAGGGAGACGATTCTATTACTGAGTATCGTTATGTCCCGCCGGCGTCATTCAATGTCTGTAAATAACGCCTCTTTTAACTCTGCAAATTTCCGCCGTGCTATGTTCCGCCGATTTTGAGGGCGCTAAATAACAGTTTGAGAAGTTATAGGGTCAAAGATCAAAATATTTTTTACCAATCAATAGCAGGCCGCTTATTTCTTTAACAAATGTGAAAGCTCAATTATTCGGCAGGAATATATTAGTTTTTCCCATATATTTTATCTGTTGACAATTTATACCAATTTGCGTCAAAAACTGACAGAAATTTTAAACTTAACTCTAAAGAAGCTGGAATCGAGAAAAAAAGAGTGGCGAATCGCTCAACTATGTGGTGTATCGATGTGCTGATAAACAATTGAGGTAGAGTAAGGGTAGATTGTTCTTCGTAATAAAAATATGAAAATGTGTGCAAGGGTCTGCATAATTAAAGTCAGGTGAAATTAAATTTTATTGTACACTTTTGTGAGTTACGTTGAATGGACATTGTGTTAACAATATCGAATTAGATAGAAAAATCAAAGGGTGTGTGACGTGTGCAGGAAGTTCAGCAAGTAAGCCATGTTTAACTTGTTTCTTGAAATAATTCTGTGTTGGCAAACTTATCGAGTTGTTGTAGAAATCGAGAGAGATTTTCAATGAAGAAATGTAACGAATAATTAGGCTAGAGAATTCTGAAATGCCAAGAGCGCTTTAGTCTTTCAGTTTGCTGTCCTTGATTCGAGGAATTCAGTGAGGTGAAAGCTGTTTCAATACTTGTGCATTTTTATCCTATGGCAGTATGATTATTGATTGGAAGGGAATGCACATGGTTGCCTCAATCATCCGGGTTCATTAGGAATGATATTTGCCCACCGAGAGTGATTCAGGGTATCGAGGACTATACCACCGAAAATATTCTGCGCGGAGGATTCCTAGTAAAATAATGCCTTGAAAAAGACATTCAAAATTGATTTTGCAGTCAGAACATACCCCATGCAAATACGAAATTAGAGATGGTGTTGAATGATTGGCGTTGCAGTTACAGTCCGGCTATAACCTAGGAACATGCACGAGGTAAACGACCCTGCGTATCATCAGGGACGATAGAACATATTTTATTGCCTGAGGCTTATATTTGTATATGATGGTTAAAATAATAAACTTTAATTTTCATGGTGGTGGCAGAACCATTAGTCTAATTTCACATGCAACTTAAATACTTTTGAGAGTTCTGAACCTGAGACTCCAAGGAATAATGGAAGAGAATGTTGGTGAGGAGCAGCTTGGCTTCAGAAAAGGAAGAGGTACAAGAGAACCCATTACGCTATTAAAGATAATTGGGGAAGGATATAGGAAAAGAGGAAAAGGAGTAAGCCTAAGCTTTACAGATTTCGAAAAAACATTCGACAGGGTAAAATGGGACAAGTTGATGGAAATTATTAAAATAAAGAAAGTAGACTGGAAGGATAGAAGGCTGATAAGGGATTTGTGCCAGACCCAGAAGGTGGCCCTCAGAGGGGTAAGGCATCGCTGCTGCCTTTCGACAACACTATTCAACAGCTATATAGAGGAGATGGTCAGTAAACCTTGGAGAATGGAAAAGGGATAGGAATTGGAGGGAGATAAAAAGCAGCAGATTTGCTGATGATACGGTGATCTTATCTGGTGAAAAACTGGCACTTCAAAGAATGATAAAAGGTTTAAAGGAAGCGATGAAAGACTACGGAATGAAAATGAATGTTGGGAAACGAAAGTTATGAGAGTAAGTGATGGAGGAAATTCGCATGTTATGACAAATGAGGGAAGAATTGAACAGGTTAGAGGGTAAAGATATCTGGGGAGTATGCTGACGGAAGATTGGTAGATTGAGATGAAGATTAAGTCAAGAATAGCTATGGGAAAGGAAGCTTTTAATAAGTAGAGAAATTTGTTATGCAGCGGTATGGACCAACAACTGAGGAAGAGACTGGTGAAATGTTATGTGTGGGATGTTATGTTTAAATGGTTGCGAAACGTGGACCTTTGGAAGAAGAGAGGATAGGATCATTGCTTTTGAAATTTGGGTGTGGAGGAGGGCAGAGCGAGTGAAATGGGTGGATAGAGTAAGGAATGAGGAGGTGCTGGGAAGAGTTAGAGAGGAAAGAACACTACAGAAATGATACAGAAGAGAGAGGGAAACTGGATCGGACATATTTTAAGAGAAAAGGGGATTTTTAAGACATCAGTGGAGGGAGAAAAGAGAAGAGGAAGAAGAAGGCTAAAAATGGAAGACGAAGTGAAAATAAAAAGAAGTTACAAGGAAACCTAGGAGGAGGCCAGGGACAGGACGAATTGGAAACAGCTTTGGTGTTAGGGACCTGCCAGTAAGCAGAACACCAGTTGATGATAGTGGTGGCTTTTATCATATATTGGACATCAATCTTTCTCTGTTATCAATACGAAATCTCGGATTATAGATAAGCTTTTGGTTAGGAGCAAAGAACATGCATATTTACCATAAGTAGCGACACGATCAATAACAAAAAACCACGCTATTGGGATACTCACCATAAAATAATAAAATCCACCTCACCTTGGTATAAAAATAATTTAAAGATCATGTTATTGAATCTTCTCCTGATACGATACTCTTCCTCACACACAAGATTGTATTTTATAATTAAAGCAAGGAAAACTTCAAACCCCAATGTGCCACTTTTCGATGCATTTTGGAAGAAAAAAAACCACAGTACCGATCCGTCACCAAGAAATGCAGTCGGGGGGCTGCTAATTGCCATTACTCTAACCGATGGCTGGCGTTGTTGTTGGTGCTATTCAACATCCCCAAATAGCGTTTGAGGGTCACTATTTCAAGTGATAGAATCGTGGTGGCGTTAAATAGCACCGAGGTAGCGCCCTTCGTCATAATAGCGCACGAATTATCAGATACAGAATCGCCCCTAGTAGATTTAACCCATAAACATATAAGCATACAAATGTCTGTGTATATTCTGTTTTTTTCTCACACCACAAAAACTACGACGGAAATACCTGAGCTAAGACCTGGCACGAAAGAAACACAAAATCCCAATCAGTCACTTCTGCATCGTAAGGACAAGATCGAATTTTAAGGGATGATAATTCTATCGCCCGACTTCAGTAGCTTCTGTCTGCAAGTGGCAGGCATTATGTGCAACAGGAGCCTAGCCGTCAAAGCACGATAAACAAAAAGAATAGTTCTTTGGAGCTACCTCTATGAACCGTGTATATGAAAACAACGTTATTTTTATCGCAATAAAGTTATATTCGCAACTTCGCAGTTTTTCCCTTAGCAATTTTGGAATAATGCCTTCATTTTGTAATCTTCTAATGTATATAATCTATCTTCCCTCTAGCTCGTAGGCTTCCGCGGATGCAGTGTTGACTGTTCCTTATTTTGTCGGAATTCATTCCGCGATGTATGTTTTTTTAAACAACAATATTTCGCTGGTCCTCCTGCCAGCTTCATCAGGTTAACTGAACTGCTTTATTTGTCTCGCCCGTCTTTATATATAAGTCTGGACTCCCATTGTTGCCGGAATATGAATTTGAAAAAATTCGTTTTAGACTGCTACTCAACTTGTAACCGTCTTCTCGGTTGACGTTCTCCGGTCTCTTCGCAATTTCTACGGCCGTATCTTCCCTCTAGTCTACTTAGTTCTAATCCAATCTGCGTGAGTTCTCTGCCCTGATAATTGAAGCATATATTTTCCGGTGATATTGAAATTCGCATAACTGACAGAAGGATCCACGATTGGATTTGTAGCAAGCAAATGACATAAAGATCATTTAGGAAATGCAAACTTTGCCTGAGGGCTTCAAGAAGTAAAAAAATGCTCTCTTATTGATGGCTTCTAATTTTTCTGCCCCAAATATTAACCCAAATGTTTCCTGTATAACTATGAATGTCATATTAGTCGTAGCAGCAGCTCAAACACAATTGAACCCGACGGTCAAGTTGCGATGGTAGGCACAGGCGATTGTAGTCTTGTTAACTCCGCACCGCTCCCTTAGCTCGAGTTCCATACACTCCAGCTTGTGTTCAGTGGCATAATTTTTTTGTCTTTTTCCTCCAATCTCTCACCTTTAGAACTATATATTTTTTTCATTCTATTTACCTCCATATTTTTATTTCAGCGATTTATGTACGAATTACATTTATTTATCGGTCATGGGTTTCCAGAAATGCCGAAAACTAAGACCCATTTTAAGCCAAAATTGAACCTCTGTGTAAGTGTACAAAGTGTATGCTCGACCAAGTACGAACCGGTGTTTTCGTGAGACTATTGCCTTCATATAATGGCAAAATATAAACCATTAATCAAATTGTTACGAAAAGCTTTCTCCTACTTTTTTAAGCAAGCAGATGCATGATCGCTGGGTGTTGGCATGTTGATCTTTTCCTCCCCTTCTCCTCCAAAAATCCCACTCTAATGAACGTTCTTCCGTTTTCACCTGATTAAGCGCCAACGTTTTATATTACAAATAACTTGACGTTTTTACCTATGTCTCTAAGTTTATCATTGGGTAGCAAGAAATAGTAAGATATAATTTCCTTGCAACGACTGGGATGGGAATCGCTTTCAGACTGCTGATTACAAATTTGGCTTAATCTTCATGCAAATTCAATGCCAAATTATTTTCTGACGATATTATTAATACCTCACAAACCAACATACTACGATAGATCAGAAAATGAGAAAAAATTAGGAATTAGACTAGAACAAACAAGTTCATTGTGTAGTTGTTTCCGCGATTGATAGGGGACCATAATGGCTACCAGTGAGACTTTGAAGAAGGTTTGCCGACAGGTTGTGTAGGTGATTAATTGCCTCCCTAATGCTTGTTACATAATACATCACGAAGTACTAATATCTTGTTTCATATGACCCCTATATGACTCATGTATCTCGTTTACGTAATGGCGATACACATTCTTACACATTGTTTCTACAGCGTTGGTAGCATACCTGTAGTGCAGTGCATGTTGTTGAAAGTTACTTGTACATTGTAGTCCATGTGGGTGATAGCTCACTCCCTGCCGCACATCCTGGAAGTGGCTTTCAGGTTAATACGTACATATAGATGAACTCATAAAAGCACTCGCGGTCACGTGTGAATCGAGTCAGGTGAAGTCGAAATAATGAATGAAGGGGAATACTAGCCGGGTTGGAAAATCCGCCCCAACAGGCAAAGTTGTCGTGTGCTTTGAGATTTATAAGTGATAGCTGTGCGATGGACTCTGCCATGCAAGTGCCATTGACCCCGACACTTTCTGCCATGGATCCAGTGGAAAACAGTATGTGCCGTTTTCTGCAGACCGGGGTTCAGGTTCCGCCCCCAGCAACTCTCGCCCCCCTTCACTTCACCCCCCCCCCCAAACTCCTTCGCCCCCGCGCCACCCCTACGAGTCCCTCCCTCTTCGTAATGGGAACAAGACCCGTCGGCGAGGGGCCAAAATCCGAGAACAGTTGGACCGTACACTGCTTTGGGGCGTAAATACACCGAACTCTCCTCCGCTAGAGCACCTTTATCTTAAATGCTCATCGTTAGTGAAGTCCTCGATGCCGTGGTTCACGGGTTAAATTACAGTTTAGCTGGTGGTTACTTTCCACTCTTGACTACACTCGATTATTGCAATGCAACAGTCTGGTTTTTTCCTCGGATGGTACATCAAAATTCTGTCATTGTCGAGGTTATAAAATTCCGAGACCGCCCTGAGTTTTACCCCAGCGTAGAGCAGTGAACCAGGCCACCTGTGAAGTGGTGGTGAAATTTAGTGCTCAGTTTATAGCTTCGTCATCTGGTCAAGTGAGTTTGAGGTTGCCTAAAAGACCGATGGAGAATCATTCAATCTATAGACAATATTTGGTATCAGAAATGAGTTTCTACTTCCCTCTATCTCAGTAAAGGTTTCAGCTGATACTACATGGTTCCTCGTACGAGCTTCTCAGGCCATTTCTGAGGCACGACTATCCAAAAGCCAATGTTTCATTTGCTTTTCTATGAAATATAACCCATATCTTGTATCTATAAAAATTATTTTGCCGGCTTCCACAAGTATTTCCTTCCACGTAGTCATTGTGTATTTTACTGACAATGTTTAACTACCTTTCCAGCTCGTGGAAATGGTTTTTACTGAAGTAGTAGAGAAGAATCCTCCCAACTAATTTCAGATGAGATACAAATGAGCAACTTATCAATGATGACCGTCATAAGCTCGTAATCAACCGAGTAAATAACTATCTCTGAATGATTGTCGAAAGAACGAAAATAGTATTCTCATCTCTAAGCTTTTAAAATGCTCTCATTTCTGAGGAATGGTAGGGACATAAGATGTGGGATTGCCATGGCTATGGACGATTTTTTAAAGATGAGGGAATTTATGAGGGAATAGGGAACTGATTAGAGACGTAAAGAAAAGGATGATAAAAACTTTTTTTGTGGAGCGTATCGGTGTATGGGTCGGAAATTTGGTTATGGCGAAGGGAGGATATATGTAGACGCGAGGCGTTAGAGATGTGGGTGTATAGAAGGATGGAAAGGGTGAGCTGGGTAGTTAGACGGACGAACGAGGAGAAATTGGATGAGGTAGAAGAGGAGAGAAAGCTGGTCGTGGATGTTTGGAGGAGGCAGAAGAGATGGGTGGAGGAAGCACTGAATGGAGAGGGAATGATGATGAGACTAATACAGGGGAGAATAGAGGAACGAGTGGTAGACGAAGGAAAATAATAAGAATTCCGCACGAAATAAGAAGAGAAAGTCGATATGAGTAAGTTAAGAGGCAACTAACGTCGGATCACGTATAGTGGGGGAAATAAAAAGATATTCCAGAATTTAGGACATCAGAACACGTACAGTCCAAAAACCAACCTATCAGATTGTAGAATCATGAATGAAGAATGAAATTCTTGGCTACAAAAATAATCAAATTACTTCACACCATGAGTTGGCTACTACCGCTCACACATGCGAAGTGTAAGCATGAAACTGTTAGAGAATAGCTCAATTTTTTATTCCAAGCAAGGCGAAGATAAGCATAGGGTGTATACCATTCGCTCTTGGGCGTTAATCTATTTTTAACATCGCCTTCCATTCATTAACCCTTTAGCGCCCAATGTTGCTTATAAGCAACATATATTTCAAGGAGCTGAAATTCATAGGGAATGCATGTTATTTAGGCAGCTTTAATTATGCTTGAAAGGTTTATCTTCGGGGTTAATTTTCACACCACAAGATGACGCCTGGTGCAAATCTCGCTTGGATAGGGGAGAATGAAATGAAGTATACAGACGGATTTAAAATTTTCGCTAACTTTATGGTAGTTAGAAAGATTTTTTTTTCATTAACTTTCATTTAGTCATGTTTCATGAAATACATTATGAAAATAAATGCCTGAATACAATTATAACAAAAGATACAAGCGGGTGAAATGGTTTCTATCATCTTTAAATCTCATCCGAAATTAGTGTTGCTTCAAAGCAACAACGGGTCACTAAGGAACGATGGGTAAGTCTAAAACATATAGGCAATCCTGCTTCACAAATTAGTCGTTCTGTTGGCATATTCTTAATAATTAGTCATATATAGCGAACGTGAAGTGCAGACGTCTTGAGGAGGAAGTAATTGCTGACATTCTGGAAGAACTCAGTGATGGCAACATATCAGAGTACAGCGATTTCCTGAGTGATGATCATGAAGAGGAAACTACCCTCCTCCGGACTGCAGTCTCATCATTTGATCATGAAAAGGTAATTGCGATTTCACTGGTGTAATTTAGAGTATATCATATCAGAATATATTTTTGCTCAGTTCAAATCTCGGTGAACTGTTTTTGTAAATGGTAAAAAAGTAATTTATTCATCTACACTTATACATTAATAATTTTCTGGTTCTTCGTAGGGATCACCCGAGCCAGAAAGTCGACCGAGGCAAGTGCAATTAGATAATGAAGTTACTCCATCGACATCACGTGAGGTGATGAAAAGGAAGAAGGAATACTCATTCCGAAAATGTGATTTTGCCATGGAAGACGCTGCTTGGAAGAGTAGTTTACCACCACCTTCACATGAACCGCATACGCCACATGACTACTTTTTATGCTACTGGTCCAAAGATATTTTCACCATGATGAATGAAGAGTCATCCCTTTACAGTCACCAAGAAGATGGTGTGGTGCTCAACTCATTTCCGGAAGAAATGGAGCAGCTCATAGGTATTTTCCTACTAATGGGAATCATCAAAACGCCATCAATTAGAATGTACTGGGCAAACGAAACTAGGTTTTCTCCGATTGCGGATGTCATTAGTCGAAATCGCTTTCTGTTTTTGATGCGGTATCTACATTTCACGAATAACGACCATCAAAAGCCAAAGAATCATCCTAAACATGACAAATTGCATAAATTGAGACCTCTTTTGAATACTATACGTTCCAACATGCAACAAACACCCCCAGAAGAGCGACATTCCATTGACGAGCAAATGATTCCTTTCAAGGGGCGGAGCCACTTGAAACAATATATCAAAGGCAAGCCTCACAAGTGGGGTTTCAAAGTTTTTATGAGAGCTGGCCAGTCGGGACTCATGTACGACTTTGAAATATATACTGGGAAGGGAACCTGTGAAGACGTAGGGTTGGGGTTTTCAGGCGACATTGTAATGGCCCTCACTAGGGAGTTGCCCGAGCATCAAAATTTCAAAGTATATTTTGATAATTGGTTTTCTTCCCTTCAACTAGCTATAGCTCTAAAGGAAAGAGGAATATTATGCGTGGGTACAATTCGCAGTGATAGAATGAGCAAATGTCCTCTGTCCTCAGAGGCTATCCTCAAGTCATCTGGGAGAGGAAGTTCAGACTGGCGAATTGAAAATAAAAGTAAAGTTTCCTTTGTTCGATGGTTTGATAGAAAAGCTGTGAATTTCATCTCAACATGTGTGGCTATTGAACCGGAAGGTAAATGCAAAAGGTGGAGTGTATCTGAAAAGAAATTTATTGAAATTCGTTGTCCGACAGTCGTGTCAGAGTACAACCATTTTATGGGTGGTTTTGACCTAGCTGACATGTTAATTGAACTATATAGAATAGATGTAAGATCTAGGAAATGGTACTCATAGAATCATATTCTGGTGCATCAATGTTGCAACTGTAAATGCGTGGCTGTTGTATCGGAGGCATCAACAACAGCAAGGACTGGCTTGTGAGTATTCTCTGGCTAAATTCCAAGCACACATTGCGGCTGCCCTAACATCAGCTGGAGAAGGAAAATGTAGAAAACGGCGCTCCACCGAGGAGCGAAAAGAACCAACAAAGAAAAGAGTATTTGCTACAAAGCCGGTAGAAGATGTACGCTATGATGGTCACCATCACTGGCCTCAGTATTCTTCCAAAGGAAGGTGTAAATTTTGCAAAAACGGCTTTACTCAGGTCAAATGTTCCAAATGTAATATAAATTTTTGCTTTACGACAGAAAAAAATTGCTTTGTTCAATTTCATTCCAAATGATTCTATTGCAATAACTTGTGCTTATTATTCATTTATTATTTAGTGTTTCTTTGTTTATTGCCTTTTATTGTTCAATATATTGAGACTCAGTGCATTTTACTCCTGCATGTAAAAAGTTTACATTTGAAATAAATATTTAAAAGAAATAATCTTCATGGTAAATTAATTTAGTAATAATAACATTAAAACTAATATATTTAATGGCGTGAATAATTAACAATATTTACAGCTTGAAAGAATAAAGTTTGAATCAAATACTCATTTACATAGGACAAATCGGAAAAAGTTCCCTATCGGCCCAGTGTTGCTCTGAAACAACATGTTGTAAAATCTACATGTATGAGGGAAATTTGAACAAAATTGCATTAACATATTCTGGTGACTATATTTACGCAACCTAACTGGAAATTGAATTCACAGCAACAGATTTTGGGTCTTGAAGGGTTAAAGACTCAGAGCACTTAGTAACTCACTTTAAAACAGATTGGAAACAAGGTTCATCTTCGCTAAACAACAAAAAAGTCGATAATGGTATAGGTACATGATAAGCATCAAGACATGCATATTTTAAAGTTTTTAATTACTCTCTCAGAAAAAAATTTCCCTTTGAAATACCCACTTTAAGCGAATTTGATAACTTCACACAAAATAATCTGTCGCGACTATTGTTCAACCAAATACACTTACCTGCAACAAAGACCTCTAGGCAAAGTCACAAAGCATTTCGCCAGCGCCAATCATCTCAATCCACGCCGTTCGTGCTTGCTGATGCTCCGATCTGCGCAAACAAAAACGCCTTAAATGGACAGCTACCGGCATGATGGTGGCTGAAGCGGTAATCGTGAGTCATTACGTGATAATTTTAATAAATTTTTAGGTAAGTCCAAAAAAGATTTTTGCATCACACTTCTTTCGAGTACATCTGTGTACCCTGTGGAAATAACCTCACATGTGGTGTTATAAATCATGCAAGAATTATATTTTTAATTTTTATTTTAAATAACGCACTCATGTGACTTGAATTAATGGCGCGGGCTTCGAAAATGTAGCAAACATTTTACGTAAATAGATGTTTTTTGCTTGGGATTAAGCTTTGATAAATGTTTGTCAACATTTTAATGATATTAGATGTGTGATGTTGCAATTAGTAGAATTCTTTCTACTGATATAATTCATTTTTCACGAAAGTATTTCAAGTGTCATAAGACTGCGTGTCAAAATAGCATTAAAATGCCGAGGAACCAAATTGCTCATGGAAATTTTTGCGCATTTATCTTTTTCTTTCACTTTCCTATAATTCGCTCCTTTTTGGAGTCGGCATATCCTTTCTTTCATTGTTTTCTCAATTCCTCTGTGTTTTGGGCTTCCTCCTCCACCCAGGATTTTCTCTGCTGGACATCTATAACCGATTCCGCCCTTAATACGGTGACCCTAATCCATTTTTCTGAGGTATCAGGTGACAAGACTGTGCATCGCTTACAGGGGATACCCTTGCCACCCTAATTTCTTCATTTCCAGACGTCGCATATAGTTTTGGCACTTGTTTTACATCCGTATGCAACGCATGCCTTCAAGCATTTCATACCGTAAACCGGGGTTCAATTTTTAAGGTTTTATTCGGTCTCCTGTAATCGCATCTCTTTCTTTTTCTAAAATATTTTAAATGAGGGAAATTTAAATGAGAGAAGAATATCAACTAATTCTTTTACGTTTTAATTTTAGCTATTCAGCCACTACAAGCTCAGAAAAAATAATGAAATTTACGTTATTTTCACTCCGCGAAGCCGGCTGAGGATGATGCGCCCGCTGAATTTTGCAGAAAAACTCGAATAAACTGGTCTCTATTCCCCCATTAGTTTCATGCCCAGACTCTTTCCACAAATTGTTTGCTCTTGGTGAACTCCTCTCCTGCCCTCTGGGTTTATTATATCCAGATTTTACATAGTAAAGCGTTGGTCATTTCTTAAAACCATTGCAATCATCATTTAACCATTAGGTGGCGATCGCCTAGATTGCCTTCTCGAGGTTTTCTTAAGGATAATCCTTTATCCTCCGGCAATGGGCGGGATTTGAGGACTTTGACCCTGGGAGACAGGGATAATTGGATGGTCTAGGTAGATACATAGATTTTAAAGCCTCTGTAAAGAAATTTGCCGTTGCAGAATTATTGCTAATATTGTCCGTTTTACCTTTAATAATCTATTTTATCAGTTTAATTTGAGTATCATTAAGGTAAATTGTGCCGAGTAGCGAAAAAAAGTCCCCAAAAAGTTTATATTTCTGAGATTGTAGTACATCGGAATTTATTAGCTCTGAAATTTTGGAGGGGAATTGCCACCCCCGAATCACCTACGCCCATGAATCCGACCTCAAGGTTTTCTTGGTAAGTCCGTGGCATCCGGAAAAATAGTTACTAGAATGACAGAAACATGAAAGAAACGTAAACCTTCGATGCACCATATCCGCCCCGTTATATACAATTTTTTGACGCTTTAGAGGAAAAATAAAATTATAAGAACATATATTTACGTTTTCTCAACGGACTATTACCCATAACTAGTATCCTGAGCGAAGAAAAATTCATGCCCAGCGATATGATTAACCAGAACGGCACAACAACCGAGGTTTGGCGATGTTCTAGTTGTGACATGATAACGCTGAAGACGAAGAATATGTAAACAACTGGAGGTGAAACTCGGAGTCGTAGTTTAAGCTCTACCTAGCTCTTCCAGAGTGTGGCCATTGCATAAACAAACAGCCATCGTCCACCCCTCTCTTCTGTCAGTCCGCCAATTCCTTCCTGATTTGAAATTTTCGTGTTTAAACCATCGTCTTCTTCCTAACGGTATTTACCCCGGGTTACGGGACCTTCTGCCAGTTCTCTAGCACTTATCCGCCCTCGACGTGGGGAATAGACATAATTTGTCGCCGCGCGATCTGCTTTCACCCATACACATAACTTCTAACTACACGTTTCACGCAGTCAGCGTAGTTCCACGTATATCTATGCATGGACGAAAATCGCTCCGAGCACCTAGAAAAAAATCCCGGCCGTAGGATGGCATCGTTTTGGAGCCGGAGCACCTTAGTCCGGGCGTGGGGACCGTTCTGGGCCGCACGAGGCCAATCTGCTCTCGCCGGGAGAGCAATAACAAAGTGGCGGTGCTCTCGCGAAGGCTGAATTGAGGCGTGCTCGGGGTAAATTGAACGCGCGGGCGTGCGAAAGTGAGCCTCAGCCGCCGCCGGCTCACGCGGCCCACTCCTCCTCGCCTGCCCCCAACCACCCAGCTCCCACTTCCCCCAACCACCCGCCTCCCCCCCCTCCGGCCCCGCAACTCTTCTAACTCCCTCTCCCCCCTCCTCCCGACTCCACCCCCCAACCCACCCCTCCCAACTCCCTCTTTGACTACACTTTTCTCACTCCGCTCGCCCTTCGCGGAAAAAAACTGCCCTCTTGATTTCGAGCATCTCCTCGGCTTGGAAAGGAGATGTGCCGCGCGGTAGACTTGCAGGTAATGGAATACGCGTGATTTCTTGTATTAGCTGTTAGGCGAGGCCTTCCGCGATGGTAAAACATTATTACCCGCCCAAAAAGTCGTTGTGATGGCAGTCATAGCGGGAACCCAATGGGTCATTGAGTGCACATTTCAATAACCTTTCAAGAACGTGGAAAAATTATTTATGGACCACAATCCACTTGCATCTACATCCACGGTACAATAACCATACACGTAGATACATAAATATGACGCGAGAATAATATTTGAAATTTTTTGTCTCATATAGAACACTTTTCGAATTACGGCGCGGAATTTGAAAACTGAACGAAAATTGTGCATAAATACGTATTTTTATCTCGGCATGATACCTTGATATTTGTAAGCCACCATTATAATAATATGGATTATTTCGTGTTTAAGAGAAAATATGCTTACGTGTGATCGAATTATTTAGAAATATATACCAAGTTTCATTGGGATATGTGCTAAAAGTGCATTACATTCCCCAGAAACCAAATAGGTAACAAACAATTTTTTTCAATTTTATTTATCTACATGTGTAAATTTTAACGCACATATTTACGCTTCAATCACCTTGTGGTGGCTGAAACGGTCATCGTTCGTTATTGAGTAGAACATGCAATTAATTTTCAAGCAATTCGAAAGAAATTCTCGGGCCATATATTAATTATCTACATCTGTTTATTTGGTGGAAATCAACATACAAGTAGCATTTTAAAGGCCGCAATACACGGTACATTTTATTGCACAAAGAAATGTATGAACTCATGCATGAGGAAAGTTGTAACGTGTAAAGCGGCAAATTGTGTAGTTGTCTGAAATACATAAAGGGAAATTGAACCTGCTTTAATTCCATTCAGTTTCTTGTACATTCTACGATACATTCGTTTTTACAATTAAATGCACTGTGTACCTATATTGAGAGTTTCATCTCATCTAAGCATTTTTATTACTTGGGTTTGGGGATTTCGAGATTTAAGTGAGAATCATTCGTAAATACATGTTTTCTGATTGGCATGATACACTGGTAATTGTTTACAACCATTGTAACAAAGTGAAACGTATTATTATATGTTTTTGAGAAAACCTGTACGGATGTAATTGATTTTTTTCCAAATCTATATCAATAGCTATATGATACTTGTTCAAATAACATTGAATAGCCACGAAACCAAATTCGTGACACAATTTTTTCACTGTTCAAGTACAAGTATGCATAGTTTCTCGCAAATCTGTGTACAAACGGAATTCCCTCCAAACACCTCGAGCATCGTTTAGCTCGGCTCGGTTTTTGGTTGTTGATCATCTGGTTAATACCGAATGTTGTTGCTTCTTTCGGCAAACAGCTGTAGTGAGTGTAAAATGATCTTTTTTGCAATCAACAGAACTATTACCACAATGAAATAATCTATGAGAAAATTATCTTGTGGTCAATATATATTCCTGATTGCGGAAGTTATACGAGGCGTGTTTTTTAAATAAGTATCGTTTTGAAATAAAAACAACACTAGCATACGTTTCTGAACAATTTATTTTAACATGAAAACCTGTACCTTAATCTACTTTTCCACACAATTTCCACTAATATTCAGGCACTTATTGCATCGTAAAGCCAGTGTTTGTTTCCCATCCCATCCTCATAGAAGTTTTCCGCCTGATTTTACAACCACTGCAGCACTGTCGTTTTGGCCTCATAACCGTCGTCGTGGCGCTGATCACCCAGATGCACCTTCAAATGCAAAAACATGTGGTTGTTATTGGGCGCTAGAACGGGACTGTACGGATGGGTGACCAAGTTGCTCCCAGCCAAATAATCCGATGAGATCTTGAGTTTGATTTGTCGTGTGAAGACAGGCATTGTTATGGAGCAAAACATTACTCAACCTTCCACGCCTTTTGTTTTGGATTCTCTAAAAGCTCAAACACATTTCCATACCATCCCATCGCTTATAATGTTCTTTCTATCAACTTCACTGATCTGACGATGAATTTTAACCGCTATCGTGCCTTTATTACCAAGAAAACAAATCACTGCGTGTACTTCACAGTCGGCGGAATTTTCGATTGGCGGAGGCATTTCAAATACTCACCAAAAACGTACACACGGTCGAATGTTTCTGCAATTCCGTCTGTGGCTTCCTAACAGATATAGGTATACAGCACGCATGCGCAAAATACTGACCGCACGACTGCTGTGGCGGAATTTCAAGACGGTACTTTATTAAAAAACACTCCTCGTATGTTGGGTTATTGAGTAATTTATAGCTTTTGTAACCATGAAGGAATAATTAGCATTTACAGTCCTTAATTTTGGTTGCTAATTGCTTGCGCATTTCATCAGCGAAAGCAGCATTTTTAAAACTACTGGAAATGAAGTTGGAAACTTGTATCTGCTTTAATTCAAGCAGTCGTGGTTGAAGCCCCTTAATGTTAGATTACCGAACGACCCCGGCCTTACGCTGTGGTAGCTGGAATGGTAGTCGGAATACGTAGACTTCTGAGTACCAACATTTTGTTATTTCACAATTTACCGTATGATAACTCTATAATCGTCTAGACACGTATCGAGGAAAATATATGAAGTTTACTGTGCGTGATCCCTGTCATTTTTCGAGCCACTTTGTTTTGATCATCTATTGCGATAGCCCAAAAACCTATTATATCAGACAATGGACTTCGTGAAGGTTGATCGGTGGCTGTTGGGCCATATGGGTATATATGAAGAATTGTCATGTGGTGCGCTTAAAATGCAGACTTGCGATAAACGAGGAGCGCAATAAATACATACGGACCTTATTCGTAAAATTAGACGTCTTCTCTGGCTCTAATTCATGGAATTTATCTATTTGACTCAAAGAAAAATATATGCCTAGCAAATTCCACATAAATGTATTCTCACGACCGGTTTTGTAGCAGTTGCTGAGGTGAAGATGTGAAGGACTTCTAGTGAAGGTGTTCACCTGAAGATGTAACTCTGTCACGAAACCTGTCATGAAGATATATTTTATGCTGAATTTGCTATGTAATTTTTTTCTTTGTTTTGCATTCGTGATATCCGCTGTAATATTTGTTGATTCATAGAGCGGGGCATATTCCTTCACTCATTGTTAGCAAAATGCTCTTGGAACCAGTATTAAAATAATGGCACAAGTAATATACCAAAAACTGGATTGAAACGTAGTTAACTTCTTCAAAAATATGTTTAAATTTGCTTTTGGATCGCACTTATAACCGCCCGTGGCAGGTTGTGGGATAGACACACCTGCATTCGATCATTTTCCACCTCGAAAGAGCATGGTAGAGCAATTTATGACGAGTAATAATGGTACATTTCCTCGCGTATTCAAGGCAGCGTTTTTAACCGAAGTGTACAAGTCACCCTCGAGTCCCAAAGCATGAACCTCCCGCTTGCAGCGCCCCGCCGCCTCACCCCCACCATCCCGCCTCCTCTCCAGCCACCCTCATCTCAACGCCCACCCCCAAAACCGCCTCTACATTGTCTTACAATGAGTATCCGCAACTTGTCCTCGACAAATTTAAGGGCCCGAGACGACGGCTTCGGAGGCCGTGCACGCCCGGGCACGTCGCCATCGGCCTCCGCTGAACACGGACGAACGGCACGAGTGATGATCACATGGAAGACAAGTTTACCGCTAGAGTAGCACTCGGGGGAAACTGAGTCGCCGTCCCACGCAAAAGGAAGGCGAGGGACCGCCCGGGTGGGTTCGGCCCCAACCCCCGGCCCAGAACAATGCGTCTCGACCCTCTGCAGGTCGCGAAGGTGTATCACTTGATTTGGTGTTTTGATTTAAAGGTTTCGAGTCTAGTTTCCCGTTATGTTTTACATTTGATGCTCATCTATCCGAGAAGAAGAGTCACCAGAGAAAGATAGGAACAAAAACAATGGCGTAAGAAGGGTACTGCAGGGATAGGAGACAATGGGTCTGAAGAAAGAGACGGTAAATCCCAAAGATTGCAGAGCACACTGCCAAAAAATAAAAACAGCTGATCCACAATTGGCTGATAAAAAAGCATTTCAATAGTATAATCTTTTTTTAAATGGTCTCTAGGATATCACAGCGGGTGAAGTCTTCCGTACTTAATCCTTATTATGAGATATATTAGGTACCAAATATTAAGAAACATCGTTCAAGGAAAGTGGAGGAGAGGAAGAAGAAGACTTTCTTGGGTGGGAAATGCACAAGCATGATTTAACTGCAACTCGTTTTATAAGAAGCAAATAAGAATGAAATGGCCATGATGATTTCCAATCTCCAAAAGGTGTGGCAGCTAAAGACGGAGATAGGATGTCACAGGCCTCATGACCGATCATTTTACTTTAGTAACCAATCAAATCAATAGGATTTCATTGATTACTTTGGAAGAATCATTTGTGTTAAGACCTTAAAGTTTTCAAGCATGGCTTAAAGTTTTCAGGTGGTATTTCAGGTGGTAAAGGTGCCAACAGCAGGTTTTTTCACCTGTGTATTTACGCAAGTTCGATAACCGCTTTGAAAATTCGGATGCAGCTATATCAAGATGTAGCATATTTGGGATTATAAATGAAGCTTCATAACTTACGATAGATAATTTCAAATGATTTTTGAGTGGTCCTGAGCGATCTTATATTCAGGTAGACCATAAAGAGGCAGCTTGAACTTTGAACGTTTTCAAAAGATTTTTTGACATTTTTCTAAGGGAAATATTTTTAATTTTAGGTTCATAATTTCAAAATATCTAATAAATTTCGTCACACAGATCGCGTTTCATAGAACAGAAACAACTATCAAAGGTCAAATTTCCCTTGAGATTGACCTTCCAAATCTACATTCACGGATATAGTCTGCGGATATTTGCGGTTTGACTTTTGCATTCTATTCTTTGGAGTGTTCCATCTGTATCCGCTTCACCAGTGAAAAGATCAGATGGGAGGCACTCGTCAAAATTAACGATGCGGTTATTAAGGCTCTTGGCAGATGATCATATTTCTCGGCGGAGAGAGATTTTTTTATGTTTCGTTAGGGTTGCAAGGGACAGGCCCTTCTTTTATGCCGCATTCTTTTTACTTTTAAAAAACTAGATGGTGTCACTGCACGTTACCCGCCTTTAAACCGCTGCTTCAAGGTTGGCCGAGCCGTTCTTCAGTGATGCGGCAGATTCAACGCCAATATTGAGATCTCCTTCAATTCTCTTTCCGTGTCTTTTGCCAAAGACGAAGGTTAGATTACAAAGGGTGTTCCTCAAGCTTTTGAAGGTCGCTTCCACTGAAGCCCAAACAGTTCTTGATGATAGTAATCACGGATTTTCATCGTCGGCACCGTATTTACTCTAAATTACGTTAATACCGGAGAGCTTAAATGGCATCATGCAGGGAATTATGATTTTCAGTAATTTTTATATCGTAACATAGGGACGTCAACTGCGTATTCGGTATTTGAAAAGAAAAATCACTACTTGATGAAAAATAGTCGTGGAAAGTGTATTTCACTCGGATGTAGCCCCAATACAGAGTTATCTTTAGAAGTTACCTATTTTGTACTACAATATAGTTCCTGAAATGAATAAAGTTATTCTTACGTCGAAAACAAAAGGAGGTATTGGCCTACTGAAACATTAACAAAAGGACAATCTCTGGAATTGGACACTGAGCTTGGTGAAGTTTTTGTTGAAGGTATGTAATAGTATCTTGATGAAATGAACGCTGTTTGGCGTAATCTGGTAAAATCGACTCTGTTAATAAAAATTAAATCAAAGTAAACTCGTAAATTCTACAAAATCTTTTTTATAACACAGCACGACGGATCCCACCTGATGCAGCTGATTATGTCCCACAAGGGTGAAACCGGTTGTGCAGTATTATTAAAAATATTTCACAGAATTTACGAAGTAACTTTCAACTAATTTTTATCAATCATAGTGTCTTGCTCATTTTCGTCCGAGTCGCAAATATTGTTTGGGATCTCCTTTCCGGAAGCGTTTATCTCTTATAAAAACACTTGCTATAAGCTGTAAAGACATGGTGCGACGGAAAAAGGCACTCCGTGTCACGAGGAAACTTATAAGATCTGAAATTTCAAAATAACTTTGGCCTGGCGTTTCACCTCAAGCTTCTTCCTCCTCAGTCCGACATCAGTTACGTTACACTCTCTTAATGGTCTGCAGTTTTCGACAAAGCGCGAGGATTTGTTGCATATGTTGCCGATTTCTCGCGTTGTCTCTGATTGCGTATGGTTTTAAATACTTTTCGTAATGTCTAGGCGTGGCCCAGTTCGAGCGATTCAACACCCCGTTCACTTTTTCGTCCGCAGACCCTCCGGCTCGTATATCCCTCAGACTTCGACGGCAAAATGGTATCCACCGGGATGAAATCTGGCGAATGAATAAATACACATCTCCATCGCGGTGTGGAGTTCCCACCCGGGCGCGAAGCTCCTCACGTCCCCCCCCCCCTTTGCCTCCCTCCCGCCTCCTCCACTCTCCGCGCGGAGGTCAAGGCGCGGGGTTCACGGCGGAAAGTGGGGGTGGGTAGTGGGGGGGGCGAACGACCGGAGGCGGCCGTCCTCCCTCGTGTTTATGGCGTGGGGGTGGCCGGCCTCTCCAAGACGCGACGGGCGTGGCTTCGGGCCCCGAGTGTGTGAATGGACTGCGCCCTCGCACCACCCGCCACACACCCTCCGAAACCTCCGCGGCGGCGGCGGCCGCCGTACCCTCCCCCAGTCATCATCCCCATCCGCCGGGCTCCGGCGAGGCGCGTGGGCGCGGGGCATTTTCCGCCGTGAAGAACCGGTTGCGCGGCGATTTGGTCGGCCCGAGGGGGGGGGGGGGGTTGTTGGCGGGCGGGCGGGCGGTCTGGGGTTCCCACTGGTGCCTTACCACCACCAGGCCTTCGAGTGCGAGGCAGCAGGGCCGTCTCAAATCCCCCTCCTTACCCAGCCCGCCCACAGGCCACGACTACCCTTGTTCTCACACCGTTAATGCCCGGGTTCACACTGCCATCAAACGTGCCCACGTGACCATAGAGGGAGGTTGAGGGGGCCCGCTCCGCATGGGAGTCAAAGCCCGGTGTGCAATGGACGGACGTAAGACACGTACCGCTAGACGTTAGCCGTAGAGCATCGGTTTGGTAGGGTGGCAGAGTATTGGCTTCTCATCCCGGGGGTCAGAGCTTGAAACCCTCCCATCAACGATACTGTACAATGATAACAAGAGGATTTTCCACCGGCAAGGGCTTTAATTTTGACGAAAATTAGCAGGCAGGTGGCTTAGCGGTTGTGATTTATGAGTCTCCCTCTAGGTTGGGGTAATCAACTAAATTTTTTAAACCAAAAGGAATTAAAATTGTTTCACTCCCTTGCAGGACGCAAGAAAGTGGAAGAGTAGTCAGGTAATCGAATAGTAATTATTGCGGAAGATCGATAACTAAGAATATGCAAGGCCAGTTGCCTTCCTAAATAACGACATATGCAGATGTTTAGATCACTTTTGTTTCAGTGGGCAGTATGGCTGAGAATGTTGTAGTAATTCATAGAATAAAATGTAATGATCTATGAGGTGATCAGTAATTTATAGCAATGTTATGATAATCACATTACCTATATATATGTACAGTTGTGATAGATCAGTTCTAGGATACTGACTAGGTTAAATAGGTTTTTTCAGTAGTGCTAAATATCTCAACATGAATTGTAGATACATACCTCGCATGCAATCTCCGGCATGATATACTCTAGGATGTTTTGGTACCTTGTAGTGCTATTTATTTGTCGCATTAATAATACATACCAGTAGTTGTGTCTTGAGTAGTGTACTGAATGGTAGCATTTTATTCTACGTATCACTCTTCTGGTTTCTAGTCTGACTGCGTACCGATGTCCTGACTGCTTTTGGCTTGCGCCTGGCATTCGGGGGAACCTACGTGGTTCTGATTTGAACTGGGATGAGTGTTGTATGCCTGGTGTGGAATCACCCCGTGCTACACACCCTAGTGGTGACTTGCACGGTATTTCGTAGATGTAATGAAAAACAAATATTGATATCGCCTTATTTTTTTAACATAAGATATTTAAACTGTCACCATCCGAGTCATCACCAGTGAATGAATGCAACAAAGAAAGAATATACTCTTCTTCGGATGAATAGCGCGATTTTGTTTTCCTGGTTGACACCCGTGGGGTTTACTTTAAGGTAGGTGGAGCGATTTTCGTCTATGTACGGATATGCGTAAAACTTTGCATGGGTGCACTTATTAGTAAAATGTACAGATGAAAGCGAAAAAAATTGCATGTTACCGATTTGGTTGTTTGGCAATTATTTAACCCTCTGTCACGCAGTGTGACCTAGAGGTAAGATATAGAAGAGTTTTTTTCTCTGATTAGTTTTCTTTACATCTGTATGCCTTTTCTACATCATATTCCACATAATGGCATGGAAAATATTTCTCATTCGTAACTTCTAGAACCTGATTCTCCCACGAGTACGGTAATATGTGAAATTACTGCACATGGTGGACGAAAAAATCGGAGTATAGAGGGTTAAAGTTAGTATTACACGTAGTCTTATGTCACTTGACATAAATACTAAAATAATTCGATGGCGTATTTACAGATTTTCTCCTAAATGCAAACACACATTTCATAAGATTTTAATGGTACGTAATAAATTTCAAGGCATCATACCGAATAAAAACAGGTAATGACACTCAATTTTCGCTTTATATCGCGCTGTAAACCCGAGCCATGAGAATGCTTTCATTGTGACGAAAAAATAATTCATGCATCATTGATACATCTATATCTGCATACTACCCCGCGAGCCGCCGCATGGGCGTGTGGCAGGAGGTGGTAGGTCACCAGCCGTGTAAAGATGTCAAAGTTTTGGAGGTGAAATGGTGACATATCCTATGAGAGTGTATTAGGAGGAGCTCAGTTTTTACTGTGGTCGCTTATTGTTCGCGGAAAGTACGAGTTTTTGTAACTATCTGTTCGGCAAAGTATCTCTCTTATTTTATCGCATCTGTCAGACCTAGAAATATAGTGAGGCGTCATGATAATATTCCCTCAGGAGCTCTGAAACACACCAGTTCTGAATATCTCAAGCAGCCTAAGCCTAGTATGCAGACTCCAAGTCTCTAGGGGCTCCCACCTTAATCCCTCTAACAGTTGTGTTACACTATATGTTCGTTCGTAGCAGTTTTTAACCAAGCGTGCTGCTTTTCTTTGTATTTTGTTAATTTTTTTGGTTAAATCTTTATGACCAGGGTCCCAAATGCTCGCGGCGTATTCGAGGTGTGGCCTAACCAGAGCGAAGTAGCATCTCTCTTTTACCTTTTCATCCGAGAACCTTCCTATTATACGCTTAATAAAGCCTAGTTTCTTCAATGCTGTGCCGCATATGTTTTGTATGACTGTTACCCACGATATATCTGAAGTTAAGGTAATTCCAAGATATTTTGCTGTATTTGAAGATTTTATGTTTACTCCACCCACGGTGTAGGTATGGCTTTTATTTGATGCCTAACCACATCACTCATACAATACCTTTGGTAATCACACATGATGTGTGATTACCACTAGTATTGTTATTTCAAACGCATAAATAGATGTACTTATATGAAGTTAGGCCCACTCATTATTTTCGGCTTACTTGAGAAATTATTAAAATACCCACGCCACGACTCACGATTCGCGCTCCAACCATCTTTAAGCCAAACAGTGCTTTAAGGTGTCTTTATAATGGCTAAATAGCCGTCATTGCCATGGTGAATCATAAAAAATGAGGTTCTGAGAATTCTTGAAAACCTTCAGTTACTAAGATTCTTCCGCGATTTTTCATCCCGGATTACCGATCTTCTACTCTCTATGATTCTATTATTGAGATTTATATTTTATGTTTTCTATGGTTTTCAGTGGAAATCTGATCTCTCTTTGGGTGCTGTGAGGAGGGTACATCAGACGCAGCGCTTTGTCCGTTGGATTTTAACGCCAATTGTTTAAAACAAGGCAGCGCCGCGTTTCTCTTCCACTTTACCATTTCCTGAAATAACCCCTCCCTTAGAAATTAAACCTACCTCAGCTTATCATACAAATGACCTCCGATTTAGGTCGTCTCTGCCTTGATTACCAACCAATCGTAAGAGGATATCTTTTACTTACGATAGCTAATATTCGAAAAGCTAAATAGAGCTCGAATGTTTACGACTACTTTTGGGAGAGGCAATATCAGCCGCTCACATTTGCTATTGAATTTTTAAAATGCACAAGAGAAATGATGCCTTGGGTCGGAGAAAAACGAGACACCTCGCACATTGTGGCCCAGTGACTGATAGCTCTTGGTTAATTTATTTTTGTTATCTTGAAACTAAGAAATTATTGTTATTGTCAATAGCTACGGCTACTACAACAACTCTGATCATCAGTCGTCATATTTCTTCAATCAATTCCAAAATAAAACTCTGAGCAGTTCATTTATCTCTACATTATCTTGCTCCTCTGACTTTTTCAGATTATTTTCTATGACCTGTCTTCTTCACTTACGTCTGTACTAGTTTCTTTGTTATAGTTGTGACTAACGGAGACTTCACCGTCTTCCAAATGTGAGGTATGTTTATCTTAACGTTTTGGCACGAATAATTTGTAAAATAGCTTATGACACTTCAAAAATCTATGCAGTGAGTCGGATCTGGTTAGCTTACAACTTGAATTATTGATCATTTTACGCATACCTTCTGCTGAAAAAGATTCCTCCCATTTTATTTTATTTTTATTAAATCCTTTATTCTTGTGTTCCTTAGTGTTGTTTCTGTCCTTTTTCTCCTAATATCACTCGTCCCCGAAGGTTTGCTTCTTTTAAGACATCCCATCACCTTTTGTGAATTGAACGCATATAACTGACTAAAAATCAACATCATTGGGGGTAAAAATATTGCGTTTACCTGAATTAACATATAGGATCAATTTAACATTCACTCTGTAAGTAACATTTTTTCCATAGTATTATCATTGAGTGAAAATAACAGCACCAGATTTCGCTTGTTTAATCAAACGTTTACAATTTACTGAGAAATTGTTCTCGAAACGTTATTTGTGCAACCAAAACTCTCAGACTTTGGTACTTTGCTTATTGTTATATTTCCACGTATTCGGGAAACGATACACTTCCACTTTCACGGAGTTTTCTACACTTCCATGGGCCTAACTACCTCTAGAAATTCCTTTTTTCGCCTCTGCATACGATCTGCCCTTCTTCATCCCGTCCATGAAACCTATTCACTTTCTTTCTCTTCCCCGCTAGCCCAACACTCTACCCTCTATCAAACTCCTGAGCAACCCGTCGCCCCTTATCACATCCTCCATCTATCTACACTGCTTATCACGGATTACACTTAGTTGTTTCCTTACCTCGTCTTCCATCTCAAGCACATCCTCGTTAGTCTTCCTTTGCATCCACCTCACCTTATCCATCCATCTCCACACCCACATCTCAAATGCCTGCTGCCTATCCTCGTCCTTCTATCTGAGGGTCCACGTTTCTGCTCTACCAAGCTCCTCCTCCCCAAGCTTCACCAGCCTCCTCTACACATCCTTACCTATGGTCCCCGTCATCAGTTCCCTTTTATTACTAAACGTCTCCTTAGCTAACACTATTCTCCTCCTGATGTTTTTCCTATGTTACCCATTTTATTCAAAAGATAATATTTCAAAGTAATTTCGTCTAACTTTTGAATTCTGCGCAGAAAATTCTAGTCATTAAATACTTTTACTAAGGAAAATATTTTAAACTACAAATCTTGTACCGTTTCCAATCCCGCCCGAATGGAACATTCCGACACATAAACAGATAAACTTAATTAGTACTTGGAGTCTCGGACTGCAGTAAACTCAAGGAAACCCAATGGAGTCATTTTGACTCCATAAATAACTTTTTTACCTTTAGGTTCACTATAAGAAAAAACATGATATTCACGTAAGAGTTGTGCCTTATTGAGATGATAAAAGATTATTTCCAGGGATTTATGACACATGCATATACTTGGAGAACCATTATTTTTACTGACAAACATTCGGTACATATCAATATTTTTTTCAAGGAGGCCTCAGAAAAATGTCATATCAAGAATTCTTTCAGGTTTAAAAGTTGAAATACAAAAAATGGAAACATTGTTTTGATAAAACAATGCGATTCAAAGTATATATATTTACATGATGACATTTATAATTTCTATTTATGACTACAGTGTGCACAAAAGTAGAGAATTTTTTATGCATACATGTCCGGTATAGACTTCTGTTGCATGCCTCGCAAAGGCCAACGATCCGATTTTTATTGCATTTTTTTCTTAACTTGACAATGCTTAGTTCTTTTTATTGTCGAGCATATATATCTTCCTCATTAAGTTTTGTTTCTATTCTTCTTCTCTTTACCACAGTTTTAACTATTACGTCCTCGGATAATTGCGGGATAAATGTTTTCTTACAGTCTTTTCCCCAGTTACTGCTTATAAAATTATCCAGACATTTATGGCAGCAAGAACAAGTATGTTTTGAAAAGAGTTTACTGGCCAGCGCCGAGTGCAAGATCTCACTGTGTACCTTTATGTCATTTTATCCCCTATATGAACTCCATATTTTGTATCGTAGTGAAACTTAACAGTTTCCGAAGTTCTCTTTACATTATTTCCAACATCCACACTGGGATGTAGATATCTCAATTTTTCTTTTACTTTCTTTGGTAATGGTCAGAGTTATTTTTTCGTGCTTATAAACTTAATCCTCTATCATCTTCATGTTCCCCACAATGTTCGTATTTTCATCCTTAAGTTTTTTTGCTAGTTGCAGAGAGGTAAAGTAATTGTCCATAGTCTCATTCCTTCCTATTCGTAAGTATTGTTCCATTAGCTTCATGACCACGAAGTCAGACACTCACTCATCTCTTGGACGGCTGTCGTCCTTTCCCAAGTAAGGAAAGCCATTTATGACGTATTTTCTCTCTTTATCCAATGCTAGTCAGTATTTTTGGCCATACTTATCGGGTTTCTTAGCCATAAATCGAGACAATGGGCAACGGGCTTTGCTTGGGAATAGTTGCTCATCATATTTAAGGGCCAGGAAAATAACAAGCATGTCGATAAAACTATTCCAAATTACCGAGAATCGAGAAAATGTTCCATTTTTAGCCTTTCTGAACGAGTTGTTTTTTCATCATGACGTAAATATTTCCGAATATCTAAAAAGCGATTCCGGGATATTGCTTTCTTAAAAAACTCCATGGTTATCCCACAATGAACGAAGAGATAAATTACTCCTATCCTGAACCTCGCGGGCATATATTACACCAAAAAAAGCTTCAGGTTCTTCAATACTAAGGCTCCAATCTTTATTTTTTAGCTGTCTGTGGGCCTCACTATCCGTGCATTTCTTTATGTATTTCAGCATAACTTCATCAAAAAGCAGATACCACACACTCACCGCATTACCAGAATTCACAGCTCTCTTAGCATAACTTTTAGGTCCAGGCATTTCCTTCAAGACTTTATGGCGCGCGCGTCTACCAGCATTTTGAATCCCAACATTTTGATCAGAACACATAATCCCGTCTGAAACCTGAGGATTTTCACTCAGAACCCTAAGAAACTCCGAATCTGGCTCGTCTACGTTCTCCAATCAATCAGAAATTAAATAGTCACCAGCACAATGCTTTCTTGAACAATGATGATGGTGAGTTATCACGCGCTGCAATGGATTATCCGAGTTTCGTGTACTGCATCGTTCACGTTCAGTTGCTGTTGCTGGGGTATTTCTTGTACAAGTTCTGGATACTCGCTCTCCTCGAGCGCGAATACGCCTCCCATACACTCGACCACGCAAAATTGTGCATCAAAAATATTAGAGCCAAATAAACATTTTTGACAAAATTATTGCAGGGACGAAATACTAGATTCATTCGTAAATAATTAAATATAACTCACCATAATTCGAATATTTTTTATCCCGGAATCTTCCCGCAGTTGGTTCTGAGTCTCTTGACGAGCTGCTGTCGGGGATGAAATCCTCATCATTCGACTCGGATTCCTGCTCCCTATCCTCCCCTTTAGGCACATCCTCAGGCAGGTCATTCTAAATAGGAATTATATCTTCTGGTGGTATGACTCTTCTTTCGGACATTTTTCGTGTTGTTTGAACTTCGCAAACAAGGTAGCTTTACCCTTCCACTCAATAAGTTAGACCCACCGACTAAGTCGTGACTGCTGAAAGCTACCACCTACTACAGTTTTTATAAAAATGGAAGGCTTACTTTGTAGGAAAATGACTCGAAGTGTCCCAAGAGAGTACATGTATATATAGAAATGGAAGACCTAAAACGTAGGAAATTGACTTGCCGTGTCGCAAGGGAGTACATGTCGCCTGCCGGATCGGCACCACTGTGCTGGCTGTTATTTTAAAAAGAGCAGGATAATATTCATGACATTCGAATAAAGTTTTCGAGAATTAAACTAAAACTGTGATACAAGGAAGCAACTTGCACAAGGCAATGGCACTGCGAAAACTCTCTCCGAGGTGCAAGAAGTCACAATGACTCTATTGGGACTTCGAGGTAAATCATGAAATATTTCAACAGATTTTGAATTAATGTCTTTGTATATCAGACTGCCAGCACTAATCACAAGACCAAAAGTCACAAAGGGAAATATTTTAATGTATCACTTTATCGAAGATACACCATTCTTAAAATCTCAAGGCGTCATTTGGACACCCACTGGGACTCCGAGCGTTAAGTGAAATGTGGTCCAAGGATTTTTTCGACTTACTTAAAAAAATATTGAAATGTGCAGTCAATGACTAACAATTACCTCTATATCCAGTGAGATAACGAAGATGAATGTATGCTTTGGCCATTCGTTGAATGGATTTCACATCAGCGGATCTTTAGAATAACTGATGAAATACTTGTATTGTCCACTCCGCGTAGATCTCAATTCACTATGACCTTATGCTAATCATGAAGTTTCTCATAATCTCCGAGTTACAATTATCGAAAACTCCCAGTCAAAATTTGAAAATACTTCACGAATATTCTTTCGAAAACTATAAATGGGGAGAGAGTTTCCCAAGCCTGGTCAAATTTCATGCAAAGTTGGCTTTGTTGAGGAATGCAGGAAAGACAAGTCACACCGGGCACAGTTGTCTAATTGACACCTAGAAGTCATTAAACGCTTTTTCGTTGAAAGCTCTAAGTTTCAATTTGGTCGAATGTATAAACGGCCGCTCCCGACGTGTGGACCGACTTTTGGAAATGATTCCTAAGTGAATCACAGCTACTTTTGATACGCAACTGTTTTTGTAAGATGTTTTAGAGACTTGGGTGCTTGGAATCTGGTGGTATTAAAGCATAGTATGAAAGCGAGGCCATAGACAGCCTCGTAATGACAAACCTTGGAGGGATTCCAATAGGGAACGCTAAATGGTGGTAGTTTGACAGTGTTATCTTGTTTCAATTGAGTATTCCTCCTGCTAATTGGTAGATTTTTGGACGGTATTCATCCTGGCATCCTAATTTCTGGTATATTTTTCCGTTTTCGTTCCAATGCCTTTGGATCCCCCTTAAATTCCTCATATCTTCTATCACTTTTTATTTCGTCTAGATTTCCTATCATATTCCTTCCTCTTCTACGCCTCCTGTGTTCTCCCCTCTATTACCCTCTTCAACTTGCTCCCTCCTTTTAAAACGTTCTCCATTCATCCCTTATGCCCTCTCCGAGCCTCCACCATCAATTTCTCTCCTCTCCAATCATATCTAATACCTCCTCATTCGTCCTTCTCACCACCCAGCCCACCCTCTCCATCCTTCTTCAAACCTACATCTCAAACGCCTAAAATTTACGCATATCCTTCCTTTGCAATGAACAAGTTTCCGATCCAAACAGCGCCACACTCCATATTAAAGTTTTTGTCAGAATTTTATGCGTCTTTTTTAGAATTCCTTTCATCAATTCTCTTCTGCTTTAAACTGCATCTTTAGCCAGATCAATTCTACACCTCATGTCCAAACCAATGAACGTATTATCATCCAAAATACAACCCAGAGACGTTACCGCTTGACTTGCTCTATTTATTTCCCTCCTATCCTTATATTCAGGCCTGCCTCAAATCCTGGCCAAATTCTAGGTTTCTTTCCTCTATCGTCCTAATCACTCCTGTAGCGTCCCACGTTCCCATTCTTCTCCTATGTTCAAATTTTTCAAAACTAGGTGTTTGTTAGCCATCTTCTCCAGCCTTATATTTACAATAATCATAACTACCACGTGGGAAATTAAACGTAGTGTCCTATGGTCTTCGCACTTTTTCCCAGGCTCTTTTTCGGTACCGTAATCGGTATTATATTCATGAAGTCCTCCGGCCAAACTTCTTCCTCATAAACCCTATGAATAAGCGTAACAATCTTCCTTTCATTCCCGTACACTTTAGAGACTCTTCGAATGTCTATCCATATCACCTTACTCATTTCCATGTCTCGTAGCACTGTCAATTTCACAATCATGGATACCTGGTCTGATGCCGTCCTCCCTTTTTATATTTAGCGTCCTGGGGCATATTTCCTTACTATAAAGCTCTTCAGTCTATTATTTTCACCTTTGCCCCTCTTTTCCTTTAATTTCCTATGCAGTACATTTGCTTTTATCCCTTTCTGTTATTTCCCCTTGGTGTTGATTTGGATTCCCCTCCATATCTATCTCGTTTTCTTTGTTTCTCTTCGAAGCCTATTGTTTAGTTCCCGGTATTTACTCTTTCCCCGGTATTTATTCTAAGTTTACGCTCTTCCATTTCCTTCTCTCCTGCAATTTCATTAGCATCTTCTTCGTGAGCCCCGGTTTTCTAATTTTAGTTGCACTCACTAAGCACATCGATGCTCTCGCCACTTCCTCACATCCTCATTTCAAACATCCCCAATTCATCCGACCTCAATCTACGATAAATAGGTACCCATGATTTTATTACCCACCTCTATACTCCTTATTGAATACTTCCCTCTTCAATTTTCCTACCCTCCCACCTCATCTATTCCTTTTGAGTTTGATGCGGCATTTCAACTCTAATTAGTTGACATCCGAGTCTGCATCAGCCCCGGAATAGGTATGCGAGTTTTAGCTCTATTTATGATTTTGTTCATCAATATAATAACCTATGTGGGACCTATCTATTTCTTGCAGCTTCATTATGTGTACGTACGTCGAGGGCGATGCCTAAACCATGCATTCGTGATTTACAGGTCTCCAGAAATACTCTGCAGCTTTCTCGTAGCGGGTATTTCTCCTTCTTACCCCAGACTTGCCTACTACTCAACCAATTATTTCCTAGATTTGATCGTAATTACCATGTAACTCATCTTCTCTATGAATAGATTTAGTCATAAAAACCTGGTTTATAACAACATTCGTTGAGTCTACCTTTAGCTCACCGACTATTAACCTATCACTCGCCTATTCTGCATAGACTACGTTTTTATCAAGTTTCCTATTCTCTACGAATGCAACCCAACGTCGGCTTTTATCCACACTGCTACATATCACTCCATAGTCATCACTCCAAGAGTTCCCCATTTTTCCATATTTATTTGCTCACACCCATGATGACTACATTCGCCTTCTCTATTACTTGCGTTGTTTTCTCTAACACTTCCGCTCTTAGAATAGTTCTAATATTTCACGTGATTTTTCCAATTGTTGCGTTCCTCTTCAGTATCTTCTTTCCTACTCTTGCATTTACCTCTAATCCCAGATTAGGATTTTGTGTGATGACGACAGCTAGGGCTTTGCTCTGTTTGCTGCCGGGCACGATGTCTGACCCCCTGGGCCGAGTCTCGTTGTTACCAGGATTCGCTTTCGTATAACATTTTTCCATGATGTGAGATGTTATTTGTAGATATCCAGCCGCCTCATGAGATACAGACGCTACGCGGACTACCATTAGTCTGTATCCAAACCGTCGGCCTCTCTGGCTTGAAAGGGTTCATCTGAAGCATTGCTCCCCCCAGTTCCGCCCTATGGGTCATCCGAGTACACGCGCCCTTCAACCAAGACAACGTTGTAGGAAGGATGGATGTTACGGCGAATGAAAAATATAATGCTACTTTGGAGCAATTTGAGTGATGATAAAATTGCCCTTACACCTAAACGCTCATGAGTCTAGCGAAAAATTAGGGACGAAAGTGAAAAGGCTTGGACAATAGTATTCTAAAATTTTTTCAGGCACTAACTTTCCCATGATGAGGGTATGGCATTCAATACTAGCATGTTTTGGAAGAACGGAATACGTGCAAAAATTTGGGACTACTTGGCAATCACGGAAAATCTAACATTCGTACGCAGAAGCTCTAAATCCAATATCTTACTGTTGTACATTCTCTTCTTTTAAAATGTTGTAACGGATTTAAATAATAATTTGAGACCTGTGCACTAACTCTCCGTGGTCATAATGCGTCCGCTTTGAGGTCATTCTCCCTACACATTGCAATCTCTGGGGGTTTGTAAACATTCTTCCTGGGTGTTGATTTGTACCTTGATCTGCCTATGAATATTCACCACAATAGGCTAACTAGTGCCAAAACACGCCAAGAAGGTACCCAATAATAGCCATTGCAGAATTCGTGCGAAAAAGGACGACGAGGGTTTGAAAAATGGGACGAATATAAAACTTCAGTTATTCCATACTGTATGTTATGTGAGTGACTACCAGTGATACGATAATACTTTTAACACGTCTGCAACGAGCCAAAACAAGCGGAGCGCGGCACATATAACATTGAATTGAAGGAGAAAATGGAACTTTTGACCATCGAGCTGATAGACAATGATATCAAACCGCCGTTATGGACATCGCACACACACGAAACATCAGACTGTCCTGCAGTTAAAACTCATCATACCATAATGAGTAACTAGGAGTCGTGCGGTATGTAGAAACATATGTCAACACCATTTGGCGATCAAAAAACATTTTAACCCATGAATATATCATGTTTAAAGCATTTACCATAGGTATATATTGTTTTGTAGTTGAGTGGAAAATAATATTCATCCATCAAACTATTATGTATGATACTTTAAGCAGCTTCCTTCCCATATTTCCCTTGCCGAATAACATTGTTTTCTCATCAATGCTAAAGCGCCCAAGTGTCACCACCAGGTTTAAATGTTAGAAAACTTTACCCATTAAGGTAGCTTCAGTGAAATAGTTCCTTCATCGTAATGGTGACCATATTAGAATAATAAGTTTAAATTTCAGCAGCTGTCGGAAGCATGAATTAAATATAGCATTATTAATGGCGCAACAAAATACTTTTATATGACTGAAATTCTCAGCAATTAAATTAAATATCTATATCTAAAGATGTTTCCTACCACGGACTATAGCCATGACCTATTGAAAGGGCGTGCGCGTTCCAATGACCCCAAGAGCAATTTATATTGCTCCCGGTAAGGCCACCCATTTCAGCTAGGTCGAATGGTAGGAGCCAGATAAAAGGTAGTCTAGTGAACGTGTCATGTAAAAAACATAGTAGGGAAGTGGGGGTGGGAGTCCCTCCCAACTTTCAACTACCCATAAAAATGAAAGTCGTTGAAAGGGAAATTAATCCTGGCAACTACAGCACGTCGTTCACTCCGGCGGGTGTCGGGCCTGGCAGCGGTGAGATGGAAGGACAGCGGGGACTATTTGAGTGATAGGTACAGGATAACCTATAGTGGTGTGTTAAAAGTCTTCTTAAGTAGCTATTGTATTGACCGCAAAATTGGGGATGAGGGTTGTAAATATTGAATAGGTGAGTGAGAGGATACTAGTAGTAGAAATAATAGCACGCCAGACAATTTTCGTATAGATCCAGGCATACATGTTCACAAGCAATCATATGGAGGAAGAGGTGGATGGTATGTGAGCACAGATGGAGGAAATCGTCATAAAAGTCCCGGGAAGGAAAAATCTAATTGTAATGGCCGACTGGAACGCAGTAGCGGGAGCAGAGGGAAGGAAGACATGGGTATGAAGTGGGAGGGTATGAATTAGGAACGAGGAATGATCGCAGTGAAAAGGTAGTTAAATTTAGTTGGAGCTACAAATTAAATAAGGCAAACATTTGGTTTAAACACCATCATAGACTGGAGCTGAAAAAATTCAGGGAGATTGGCAATCTCAGTAGCATTAGCATATGATGATTGCGATGAATGAGAGATTTAATTATAAGGCGATGCCGGTCAGTTCTGCTTAAAAACGGTGACTCCAGTTCAATCGTTGCACAAATACCATTTCGTTTCTGACGTAGATTTTTCGTGGTGATCAGGTTTGCAATTCAGAAGGTTTCCGGGCTTTATCCGCGTAGGCATCATTCTTGATGGCTACGCGGACAACCCGGAAACCTGCAAAACTGCCAACCTGAACTCCGCGAAAATCTACGAAGGGAACAGAATCCTCAATCGGAGGAAGCTATGCACAATCTGAGGGAGCATTTGGCTTTGTTCAGACTCTCGTTTCAAAAAAGGGAACGCTGAGCAAAAAAGGGGCGACGAGGTCCGTCAAAGGTGAGAATCTTGTTACGGGCCGAAATAGCTAATATCGTTCTTGACCTTACCATGCTTTCTCTAGCAATCAGCAACCGAAGATGAGGATGGAGGAGAATTATCTTCTGAACTATTTTTTCGGAGACATCAACGCGTGTTCCTTAAGGAAAAAAGTTAAAGAAAAATGGTGTCGATATGCTTTCCATCGGGATTGTACCGCGGTTTCCAGTTGCCTATCACATTGTCTTAAAGCAGCTATCAGGGTTTGACCTTTGTCAGATATACACTGCGACGGGTAAAGATTTACCCATCCGCCACCTATTCCGGGAAAGAGGGTCGGCTGTACATAGTTTGGCGGAAACTACTTTACAGGCCTTGGTGTCTCCGTATGATTTCGTTGCAATTTTAGCATATATTCCTCAACGATGGCTATTTTTACGCTCAAGATAGTATTTCCTCTCGGTCACGGCTGCAAAATTATTAAGTGAATGCGATTATTTTAGAGGTAGCCTCTGTAACAAAAGGTCCATCCAGCATCCTCAACGTGCTAGATACACTCGGTAACTTGATCATCTTGGCATTGGAAAATCGATGGTACAACGGAGTTAGTATAAAAAGGCTCCCCGATATGGAGAATACTATATCCAGGACTGTTCATGAAGACACCAGCTACATCTAAATTCTAATTTATATTTTTAATCAATTTTGATGGTTTATTAAATGTTAATGAGAGGGAGGTTATTTTGTATTAATGCTGTGTTCTTCCAAATATTTCTTTTGAAACGATTCTTTTTACCAGGAACTGATTCATAGCCATTTAATTGAATAAGAATTAACCATATAGCTTAAGTTTTAAAACCTTCCCTTTTTGCCTTTAACTTTTTTCTTTTTCATTTTCTTGCTACGTATAGGTAAGCAAGTTTTATAAGCGTGATCCATTATCGACAGTCGTGATAAAATACGATTACTATTAATTAATCGAACATCTTCATCTTTAATTTTTACTTCTAAAAATTTTATTTTAATGCTTTTGGCGTGAAAACTTCAACTATTTTTTCATTCCGCGCTATGCAACGAGTCTCATGCTAGTTGATCGCTTGAACACTTGCTCATTTTGGAAGCAAAGATGAAAGTACTCATTTTTATCTGAAAAAAGCTTATCATAGAAATATGTAAATGACTGAAAATACGAAGTAATAGAGGGGAAATTGTATTAATATATTAATGCCCAATCATTTGTTAGCGGTTTTTGATCCACTGCAGAACACACCATAATACGAATTCGTAATATTCATATTAATTCTGCTGTAGTAAAAAAATCAACTATATAAATCCGTTAAAAAGGCCGATATAGCAAAGCTGTAGTGCCACAGCTTATGAAAGTCATACTAACTTTATACTAACTAGAACATGTGCTCCAGTGTTTGATATTCGCCTCTTCTCTGTCTGACTTAAATTGGGAAAAATTGTTTTATCCTTTACTTAAGTTTTTAGAAAGACCAATTTGGATACAATGATTGGAAAAAATATTCCTTGGAAGGTAAACATTTTTGCATGCAACTGATGCACTCGTTGCATTACCTCTAACGAATGGTTTTTAAGATACAACGACAAACCATAATATTAAAATAAATCACTTTTAGCTTAAAGGTAGTTGAAAATAACGAACGAAGTTAAACGTGTATGCAAATTGAAATATAAATATTGGGAACTAAGGCTCCCTTAGACATAGTCATAATAGCATAGTGTCATTCCAAATAAATAAACGCTAAAAAGATGCGCTCTCGAGGTTATACCCAAGGGATGGATGGAAACGCGATTTTATCTTCATGAATATACTTTTGTTTTGTCAGTCCCATGTGCCATCACGCTCAATCTTTGAACAAAACATATAAAGATTTTTAATAAAGTTTTTTCATGAGTGTTTACAGCTTATTTTTTCAAACATTATGCATTTAAAATGAAACTATAGCTTTATTTCGCTGTATTTCGCTGCATTTCAAGCTCAAGAATGCTACTATCTTCTTAATGTTTTGCAATGCATTCCGCTCGTTTCATAATGAATCTCATATCCCAAGGGTTAAAGAATAAAGAGCGTATTTATGGACTCTTGCGTTGACTGAATGAGTCAGCAAACTGCAGGTGGTTGGGTGGATGGGATGTACCAACCTCCCACTCAGAGTTTGCGAGTTGGGATTATGAGCATGAAATTACCACCGCGAAGCATTAGCTGTGACTGCTGAAGTATTATTCCCCGAAAGCTTGAATAAAGCAGCGTTCAGTAAATATCTAGCTGGAGGATTACTCAAACGAAGTAAAAAAGAATTATGATGTTAGAATTCGCATATTTTTGTAAGAAATCAGCCTGACTGAGGGGTGTCGACAGTTTGTGTTTGTCTAGCAAATTTCAGAAACATTTTCTGGTTGCCTTAAAAAAAGCCTTTTTGACCCATCTTCATATTAAGATGAATAAATACTCAGGTGAAAATACTAAAATATCATTTTGGGTGAAATTTCTTTGAGCAGGAAGTGACTACAACTTTGATGATGGGGTTCCAGACCCGGTCCCTCCTCTTAAGGGTTATATTTGACAGAACTTATGAGTAGCGTAGAGTTCACAATACCTCTAGCAAAAGTCCAGTTACCAACGAGAAATAACCACATTCTTATGAAATTTGATGATTCCAATAACATACCTTTCCAATAACAAAGATGAGGTGCTACACTTGCAGAGAATCGAGAAAAATTTACCAGTCCTCGACAAAAAGCCCTCTTTTTTTAACAAAAATATTTCTATTATAATCAAGAGACCGTACGCGACCATAATCCCTGGTCCCACAAGATCAATGAGAGTAGCGTCAATGTTAAAAGCATGCAATGAATAAATATTGTAATTTCTTTCAAATATTCTATTTTGCTTTTTGACCACTGTCTGAAAGTTTTCTTGAGATTTTTGAGGTTTTTGATCAAGTAATTACACTTCATAATAATTTTTACCAACGTTTTGCATTACTTTTCATCCTTATTCAGGGCTAATATTAAAAAAAGAACAGAGATTGATATATTTCAATGAAATACATAAACTTCAACTTAACTTAAGAAACATTTAAATTAAAAATATATATACAATTCAATGCTGTTTATACAATCATAAAAATTTCTTTGGTCATTTCTTTTAAAAATGCGAAAATTAACAAAACTAATATTAACAATAATCATAAAAATGATACCAAGTTATAAAAATCACTCACATTAATTTGACCATCAAACAAACAATACCTTAGGTCAAAACTTCGCAAACGATATCAAACTCAATAAACGTGTAATGCTTTATTATACCAAGAACAAAATATCATCGATGAAAATCAAATGTAAACATGACTGTGACAAAAAATTTCTATAAATTAATCAAAACTTTTTTTACTATTATTTTCTCATGAGCACTACTTAACTTTACAATATCTGTTTTCATTACATGTTTTTGCCTACATTTTAAGAAATTTATAGTTTTACTAAAGATTTATTGAGTATTTTCCCAAAAATAAGAAATTGGCAAAACCACAGAAGTGTAAATTAGCAAAGGAATGTTGAGCGAGTGCACATGAATACTTATGGTTCTTTTTTAAATCGCTTTAATGCTGTGAAATCCCGTTTTTTTAAATATTGAGATGCTTGAAACGTTGTCATACATTAATATATTGTGTTTTTATTTCACCAAAAACTTCAACCTCGAGGAAGTTTTCCTATGAATATTACTTTTGCTACTATGGCTTGCATGTGTCGGAAATGATATTTTTAAAGGAAAATAAGGGAGCTCCTGACTTGGAAGCACTTCTCGACCCAACGTGGTCTGGAAGAAATACGCACGATCTTATCGCTCCGCATGGAGTCGATGTCCACAAAGAAGCCACAAAGCAAGACATTTTATTTTCTTTTGTCAAACAATGCATCTAACGCAGAAGGGCGCATTGGATGGGGTCAGTTGGCCACGATCGCACGCATCGGCGGGGAATCGATTGGATGCGGTGGGGGGTGGGGGAGGTGGCGAGGGGAAGAGATGGGGATGACTGGGCGACCACTTCGTTTTGAAGTGAGAGGAGGATGGGGGGAGGAGGAGTGGGGTGCCGGGGGGAGGTAATGAACGTCCCAGGCGGCGGTCGCCGGCACGAGGGACTGGTACATCCGCCGCCTCGTGACTCGAGGTGGGCGGACGGCCCCGTGCGCTCCTTGCGAGCCTCTTCGCGCCGCCACCCACCGCCGTCCCAGTGCCATAAGCTCACCGTCAATCACGTCGAGGGGGATGGAGAGGGTAGGGGGAGGTAGATTGGGGGAGGTTGGGAAAGGGGGTGGTTGAGACAGGAAAAGATGCGAGGCAAACTGCTCGCGAGGGCGTCGGGAGAAGACTGGTGAGCCTGCAGGTGCAGATTCGCTAGTTTAATGAATCTCAGAGTTGAATGGAGTCCCATGTGTGACGTATAGCGGAGGGATACCTGCCCGTTCGTCAACTTTCGTGTTTGCCCACCTTGGACTTGTGATTGGGATGGACTACTTGACACCTCTTCATGTATATATGACCACTTCGCGCTTCCCCCAAGTATCTATCTATGTTCCCTTGCTCTATTTACTGTGTAATGGCGTTTAATTTCTCAGCCCCATCATTATCCTAACCTTCCAAACCACTAGTTTAAGGTAGTTTGAGCGCAAAATCATTTTACTAAATTTGGTCTCATTTTAAAGAAAAATATATCACCCTTCCATTGACACCGAAAATTAAACCCCTTACCACATTAATTTCTGAGATATTTGCCAACAAATATCAGCCCTTTTATATGGGAAATGGTACGTGTATGAACTCCAGAGAGATATTTTTTTAACAAATGAGCAATTTGTAACACCTATATCTCGTCAAAAATCAACAGTAAGTAGTGTATGTGTTTTCTCAACTATTTTTTAAAATTAATCATATTGTCAGTAAATTCTTCGGAATCACATTAAACCTTCCATTTTGATGGTGTTTCAAACGTACCGATTGAAAAAAATGAGTCAAGTTAAAGACTTATTTAGATATTTTCACTTGAGTACTTACAATTTCTGTCATGTAAAACTATATTATTGCACCATTGATAATGCAATACTTAATTCGTGTGTCTCACAGCTGGTGAAATTAATACGTGTAAGTCGAATATGGTCTCTATTATGATTAGGGAACTATCTCGCTCGCTCTACCTTAAGCGCTGCACTCCTCTTATTCTCCTCTCTCACAGTCCTTGAATCCTCAGATGAAGTTGCAGCGCAAGGAATACATGTGGCGATGACCGCGCAGGCCTTGTCTTCCCGCTGCCGCGCACGGCACCCGCCCTAGTGGGTGGCGTCCAGTAGCTCTCAGGATTCAATTCTCTGCGATAGACTTGCATGTTTAGCATTTTTGATTGACGGGAGCTTTTCCATCACCGCTTCCCAACAGTAATTACAGATGACGCAGAAGAGTATAGAGAAATCCATTACTATACTGACGAGCAAGCGCTAACAAAGGACCGCAAGGCAGTCCAAATGTGGTGTGATACATGTCATCTCAAATGAAAGGAAATGTGCCATATAGGGTTTCTGTGGTAAGTAAAAATTCTAATCATTCCACTTGTTGAATATGGCATGGCGAATTAAGGGGCGTATAATCTGTTAAATACCTAGGAGCCAAACTTAGAAATGAACCTAAATATGTCGTAGTCAAAACATATTTGCGAAATTACTGATCAAACCAATCGCAAATTGGTATTTGTTTAAAGAGTACCTGGAAAGTATGATGGTAAAGCTAGGAAAATCAGCTACTTCTCCCTTATCTGGCCTCACTTGGGATACTTTGCCAAAAATTGATATGCTAATGAGTTTGGTTTCAAAACTGAGTTCGAACGCGTGTAGCAAAGAACTCCAAGATGAGTAAAATGTCGTCATTTTACTCTCGTTAATTTTAACGTTAGTTACAACGTTTGTGTCAAGATAGTGCGTGACAAGAGAGGAGGAGTAAGGAGGAGCTTAGTAATGCTGACGAATTATGATGAAAGAAGGAATTATTTGGAGATGATGAGCGAGCCCCAAAACAATGTTTCGGAGGAATCACCACCGTGGAAACCTGTCTGAGGACGGAGATACATAAAACCATTAACGGATAAAAACAAACGCCTGAGTCGGAAAGGGGAAATATTACGTAACCCTACCGCTACCGGGGCCGAAAAAGCTGTGAGAGCATTTGAGGACGGGAGAAAGATCCCCGTCGCTGAGAGAGGTTTGAACCTGGAGGGCAATTGTTTACGCAACCTATCACGGAGAAATTCCGGTTTTTTCGGCCCTGAGCTTTTGTTGTAGTTTATATGTTTAGTGAATGCACGGTTATGAGTATACTCATTTATGGTCAGGTTTATTTGTGAGGTTTGAATTTGTACACTTCCGATAGGGACAGTTCATGACGCACCTTGGGAACACGATGATTGACAACGCTAGGATATTGGTCTTTCATCTCTAATATCCAAGAACGAAGAAAAATATTTTTTGTGAGTCGGCCGCATTCTAGCTCTCATGGTGGGTATATAATTACAGACATGGTCTATTATATTCGTTATCCTGCATTCAATTGGTATTCGCAATGGAAATACCAAATAAAGTTATTATTTTTCTTTATGATATACTTAGTAGGTTTGAATACTCGGGTAGAGCACTATCATTCCATCCCGAGACCCTAAGTTTGAATCTTGGCTACGTCAGAGATGTTTCACTGGAATACCAACCCTAAAGCTGTATCATCCGGAGTGTACAATGCCTGTCCCAACCACTTTTCTAGTGAGGTAATCCAGACGCCTGGTTGGACGTTACATTGTCGACTACGTGGCGTATTTCTTTCAGAATAAACTACTGGCAACTCTTCCTCTATTTCCTTATTTATTTTATTCTTCCCTTACTATTGAAATAAATTATTATGATGCATTTGAGTGATTTATTGTGAAAAGCAGTCAATATTTTGGTTAGTGACATTCGGAAACAACAAGAAATTGCACAACTCATGAAAGATGTGGATAAATACATTTAATGTAGCGCCGTTTTGCTCGAAATTTGGTAAAAGAGACAAATAAAAAGAGTGCAAATGCTATATGCATGGAGATGTATGCTCGTTTTAAATTCAGATATCATTAATATCTCGCATAACTTTTCCCAAACATACTAGATAGAAAAACTTCTTCTATTCTTGATTAAATATAGGACAGTAAATTTTGAATATTTTTGCACTTCAGAAATGTAAAAAAGTAAAATTATTAAGATGGAGTTTTGAACTATCTTGGAAGAGCGTGGACTCAAACTGAGGTTGATTCTCGTGCCGTGAGAGACAGGTGCTCCAATTGAGGGAGACGCCGCGAGGGGTATGGCGTGCCAAGCACGTGACCACAGTCTGTGGTATTTGTTATACCCGCTCTGTTCAAACATGGATCAAAAGACTCGTTTTATAGAGGGGTATAAACTGACTGGAGCTGGGGGTGTACCAGAAGTGGTAGGGATTGAATGGTGGCTATTGGTTGGTCCCTGGGCCAAATTTAACCTAGGTGTTTCAAATGTTTGCGTCACCCATCCATAGGCTGTTTCACTAGTCTTCAATACGATACCAGAAGTGAATTCTGAGAGGGCTTGACGTATAGAGAGTAAGAACAAAACACTTGTTGAATGTTTGTCAATGTAAGGGTTTTGTTTGGAGATGGAATTGAGGACGGGTAGACATTTATTGAAATGCCGGAAACCATTCATCCGGTTAGAGAGAGAAGCAATACATTTGCTTATATTGAAGAAAGGGCAGAATTTACATGGAGGATGGTGGTCGATACACTACAGAACTAGCTAATGTCATAAAAAAGAAGCTTAGAAGACTTCCTTTCTCTCATTTATCTTTATATTTTTTGTCCTTTAAAAGGAAAGCATTTATTCCGTTATTTGTTTTCAGCAAATTTTCGTTTTTACTGAGATAACTAATTTTTTGGTTGAAGTGTGTTGCTAAGTTCCGTTGTTAGGTAGGGAATTTTGCTAAATTGTGTCCCATATTATTTTAGAGCGATGATGATAGGATATCGGGTGATTTGAATGATATTGAGCTTTGGAGTTCAAATTAGGATATCAACGAGACGAAGTCAATTCGCTGGCAACATTCTCAAATATCTCACCTGCAATTAAAGAAGAGGAACATCCAATTCTGGGATCTTTGATTAAGAAATAGGCATATGGCTTTGGCAAGCATGGCTTCATAATAGTTTTTGTTACAGGAAATAATTTTTACCTGAACGTTTCCTGGTGAAGTTTAGAATATGTATTTATTTACTTTTTCCAAACTCAGCATTTTTTTCTCATAAAATTGAGTAATTACTACTTTGTAAATGTGAGAATCTCAGTACAATAATTTACTGCGTGAAATATCTTCCTCTATATATCTCTTTTTAATCAGTTATCAATTTATAGCTTCCAAATACACTCAAAACACTGCTTTTTTAAAAATAATTCTCAGTGACTACCACGTCAATTCTAAAAATGTCCATGATTCAAAGTATCGAAACCCAGTGCAAAGGAGATTGCTTGCTATGAAAGTTTATATCTATTTAGAAATGATTCATACAAAATGAACTGAGGGTGAAACCATCTACTAAATCCTACGAAGAACTTCGGAGATAAGACGCTTCATGATATTTGCAAAGCACCGAGTTCAAAATTTTGAATATATTCTTAGAAATGATAGCCCCCTGAGGAGAGAGACGGATGGAGCAGCATGAGGGAAGAATTACTACGGAGAGCCCAGAATGGATTATGTCATGCTAAAATGCTTGGTTGAATGCAAAGTACCGAATCATGAAGGAACAAAGCGGCTGGCAGAGAGAATGGAGTGGAAAGGTGAAACAAATCGGACTTCAGCTCGATTTCCACTGGCGATGAATGTAGACTTAAAAACAAGCGTTGGAATAAGGCTCCTGTTCTGCCGGGAAGCACGGATAAGTGATCCATTATTCTTGGTAACTTAGTTTACAATTTGCGACTTAGTTAAGGTGTGGCCATTGAAACCTACTGTTATGATTGTTTAGAGTGACGAAGTGAGTAACAGGGAGGCCTAATTCCTCCGAACAGTGCCATTTGATGTCCATTTATTTTACAAGATACTTTTGAACTATTTATTGTTAACATAATTATTTCAGAAATTGCATGAACTTCTCTGGCAAACTCACTGGCCGTGAAATAATTTCGTCCTCGAGTAAAACCTTAGGTGCGCTTGAAGGGTCTGGAGCATCCTGGAAAAAACCGGTATTCTCCTTGATGTTGATGGCCGTGTCTAATCAGACTGCCGATCAACAACTGCCTCTATCAACCTTCGTCAAGATAATGTGAAAAAGAAAAGCTCAAGCTTACAAAGAGAGCCATCCGCGTACAGCCATTCCCATTAATGGTCAGCATTTCTGAGATAAATTTTTATAGATCCCTCCGAGAATAGGAAGCCATGGGTTACGCAGGGAGTCTTTGACCCAACAGATGAAAGAAGAAAACGCAGAAATTCATAGACAAAGGGGTGACTACAGATGTATAGAATGACAAGTGAAGATAAACTAGTAATCTCTTGTGGAGGAAACATATTCGGGAAATAACTGGTCAAGCTAATCGTAAATTGTGATTTGCTAAAAGAGTGCTCGGAAGTTGCGGAGGTAAAGTCAAAGAAATCGGCCTCTTATCTTTTGTTGATCCCTCTGGGAGTAAGCTACCAGTGTTTGGGATCTTCATGAGGCAGACTTAAAAACAGAGTAGGAACGCGTGTAGAGAAGATCAGCAAGACACGTGAAAGGCCGTTATGTTACTCTTGTTAGTGCTTTGCTTACCTCTTGCGACAACTGGGATAGGAATCGCTTTCAGACCGTCGAATTAAAATTCGACTCAGTCGTCTATGCTAATTTACAAACAATTTATTTTCTGACGAAGTTATCAATATCATATTAAGTCTAACATATGCTTAACATGCGCTTAATACGGTAGACCAGATCATGAGAATGAAATTAGTGAAATAGACTGCGGAACAGGCAGGTTTAAATTGTCGTTTTTCCCACAATCGATAAGCGATCATAGTGGCTGTCTAAAGACTATGAAGAAGGTTAGTTGAGAAGTATTGTAGTTCATAAATTGATCTGATCCCTATTATGTGTTTATAAATTTACCACTTAGTGCTAGTGCCATGATTTGCATATTTCCTGGATGAATTTTGTATTACGTTTACGTAGTTGCATTAAAGATTAATTTGATGGTTGCGGTAGAATTTGTATCATACTATACTACGGTGAATGTCGGTGACAGTTAATTTCTGCTCTGTAGAGCTTGTTTGTGATAAGTCAATAAGCCACCCCTTGCGAAACACCTTTGAGGTGGCTAGCGGGTTAATATAAAGATGTAAATAAGAATAACCATTAGCCATGAAAGAAGATATGGTCAGGAGAGAATGGATGAAGGACTTATTTAAATAGGCGGAAAGCAATCTCTCCGATAACAAATAATTGAAGGTACTTGTGGAACTGTAATAATTTGAATTCTAATTGAAAGTGGTGACAAAGCGATGAGGTGGATAAAGAACCTGGTGAAACGTCAAAGCGGCAAAGCACTAAGTTGAAGGATATTAGAGGATGAGGACAACGTTGATGAAGATGACAAAGGAAAATTCACATAAAGATCAGTTTATAATGCTACAACAATGTATCAGAGAGAGAGAAATGGCTGTGGAGTGATGAAGCTCCCTCATAGCCCCTTAAGTTGTGAGGACTCTGGATGAGATGTATAAGTATGTGAAATTGATACAAGTGAGTAAATTGCAACGGACTTCAATAAGTTGGTAACCACCCCTATCCCTGAGAAGAAAAGACCCGAGAGATACGAGGACTTAGAAGAACTGGCATTACAGAATAAGCATCGGAAATTCGGAGCAGAATTATCAATAGGAGGGCGGGGCAGACAGAAGAACTATCCTTGGATAAAGACCAATTTGAGACCTGGAAAAGCAAGAGAACGAGAGACGCCATTTTTATTTTGTTATAATTTCTTTTGTTGAAAATATGTCCATCTATTGCAAAATTCCTTAACCTTTAAAATGGGTTCCTCTAAAACTGCTTTCCGTCGCTCACATTACTCTATCGTACTTGGTATTTAAAATCAATTGGTCGATGTACGTTCGACATGGAATGGCTCATCAACTTTACATTAAACCAATAAACTGAGGCCGTCACATATCACTCACTTTAGTAGAAAAACAGTCCTTTAATATTATTCAAGTCTGATCCAAGTGAAATAAACTCTTCAGACCAGAGGAAAGAATTTATCCTTAACATAATCGCGCTCGTGACGTAGCATATAAAATCTTAACTTTTAAAAAGCATTGTTGGAACAAATTGGTGTAACGTTAGCAAGCTACATTATTAACTACTATCTCATAAACTTTAAACTCTTAGAATTGTTTTCTCTCATTCCTCGCCAGTTTTTTTGAAAACCAGCACTTCTTCACCAATGGTGTGGACGCTTCTTCAGAATCGATGAAGGCTCAAAGCAAGGGAGGAGAAGTAGTTAAACACTGACGCGAAATAAATTAAACGGCATTTTAGCATCGGCATTTTTTTTAACCTTTCGAGGTTGCGACGTCTGGATCCCGCCATTACCAAGGCTCGGAATTTCCATACACTTCCTGACTTAGGTACCGGTTTGATAGGGATCGAAGGGGTAGGATCATCATCAATGGTCGTTAAATCCTAAGGTTAATTGTCTGCAGCCCTCCATCCTTCCCTGTCTGATGCTAGTTTGCTTATTCCCTGGCAGTTCTTGTGTGCTTTCCTCTTTATTTGTTCTATGCATTAATCTCTTGGCCTTCTGTTTGGGACTTTTTACTCGATTTTTCCTTCAATTACATTCTTTACTATCCCATTGTGCTTCAGTGGGTGCCCAATTTATCTTGTTCCTCTTTTTAATTTTTTCTTACATTGGGACCTTTCCTATTCAACTCTTTTGTTTCTAATCCCAATAATTTCCTAAGATACCTAACCTTATTCTATTTATTTATGACGAATATGTTTCTGGATAAACAGCCATCTTGGTTGGATCTTTAGCCAATTCTGAAGCTATTTTTGTTAATAGTTATTCATGCAGGACTTACTGGTATGCTGGGGGTATTTATTCCCAAATGGCAAATTTCCGGGAAAAAAATTGTGTGGAGAATGAACATGTGACGGAAATAAATGAAGAAAGGAACCAAAACAATGAAAAGTAAAACAAAATTGATGAGGTTTTTGCGGGAGGGGTGGGATCAGTAATGATTGATGATGGGTGACGTGGGGTATGAAGAAATCGATCGAGAGGTTGGATGACGAAATGGAATGAAGACATAAGGTGTGGGGAAGAGGACGCAGAGGGATGTGCAGTGGAAGTTGTGTGGTGAGTTCAGTGGATGACGATTTTGCGAGGAACATCGCATATGTGGGAATAATTATGATGATGGATTGTGGTATAGTTGTAGCAAATATTCCTGGCGCAGTGGACCAGTTTGAGATATGAGCTGCGGGACTCTAAAAATACAGTGAGGGGAGGAAGGTTTTTCAGTGGGAATGTCCAGTCAGTAATCCTATATCCTCCTGACACATTTTGTCCAATTTGATGGACAAGCAAGTTTAACGGGACAATATTTGAGATTAAGGTTCCTCCGTAACAAATCCCAGTCCTGGTTGACAGCATATTGTTGATACCTAGAATGCTGGAACCCGAGCACAATTTCTTCAACTGACAGTCTACCATGCTTACGGAGGGAAACGTCTTTTTGGTAGCACGACAGGTACCAATGAAACTTTTTCAAGTCTTAGGAGGATAAAACAGTCGCCTAAATGGATGCAGTGGGAAGTGTAATGACTCGCCACTATCAGTCGTACCATTCCGACTCCTCGCAAAAACTCTTTTCAAGATGGGGTCCCAGGTAAAATCATAGTGATGAGTGATTTTGACCACTAGTCTTGCATGGGCTGCGTCAAGTGCTTCGTGTATTTTTTGGCGAAGAAGTTTGGTTCCCCTGTTTCCCTCTCTCTCTCTTTCGCTTGCTGCCTCCCTGTCTTCCCCTCCGCTTTAACCCCCGCTCCTTGCTGCGCGGTGTTGCACCAGGGACTTTGCGGGAGCTATACATCGACGCCGACTATTCCGAGTGATTTCGAGCGAAAAATGAATAAGCCAAATATTTTGGATCGGTGTCTTAGTTTTTGAGGCTAACGACCACTGAAATAACTATGAAGGAATAGAATTTCCGTATTAATACGGAGAATGCCCTAATTATGATTTTTAGAGAGAAGTGAAGAAGTAAGAGCTACTACTAAAAGGCATCAAACAGACGAATAATCTAAAAATATCCAGCAACGCTGATCGCTTTGTACATTGAATCTAATTAAAATACCATTAAAAGTATGAATTATGTCTCTTATTACAACGAATTGCACTACATTACGCCTGGATCTTTGAACCATGGAAATATTGCGATGCACGGGAATAATTACCACCAAATGAACGGAAGGTGTCTCTTAAGTTGAAATCCTACAGCAGAGTTGTGCTCAAATGGTTTATAATGGACAAAATGGAAGGAAGAAGAGCCAAACTGATTCGCCAAATTTTGCGACTAAACAGGCTCTTAAAAACAAAAATGGACGGAGAAATGCAGGGGTGGAATTACCGAGGAAGATTAAGGATGGAAATACACGAGACAAAGTAGTAATTAGAGGAAAGTAAAGACGTCGTAGAAACGGAACGGTTAGCTGGCAACTGAGAGGATTGGAGAACTGCAGAGATAAAATATTCAAAATAGTGACGGCTGATGATGAACAAAAATTGGGGCGAGTATCCCTAATAATGACGGCTGTGTCGGTAGGTAGGGGGAGTATTATCGGGTGCCAAGGGGTCCACGCAATGGAAGCGTCCAGTCTCATGTGATGGATGGAGTGCTGCGTTCAATATGCTATCATCGTTGCCACACTAGCGACGAAGTGTTAGAATTTAACTGGGCCCTCGAGCTGGGAAGGCACAGCAATAGCCTTAGCGCCAACCCCATAGAATAAAAAACTGGTCTATTCTTGGAGTGTATATGAACCCATAAGTGATATCTCGATTTCTTTTTAGCATAGAAAGCGGAAAGATGCATTGTCTTCGCCTGTGACCCTTTACTTCATTTCACCTGCCACCATGACGTTCGACATCCTATGGAGTTAGGCCGGCTTCATATGTCGGCGGCGGCGGCGGCGGAAGTGGTGGTACTCAGCCAATGAGGACACATCTTTAGAAATCATGACGTCAGGCCGATGAGCTGTGCTATGATGGCCGCAAATATTCACACTGACTGAATCTGGACTGAATTCTGAGGCGGCGGAAGCTGGCCGAGTAGCGGGAAAACCCACTGCCTTTCAAAGATGAATCCTCTTTTGATAAATAGCGAGCCCTTCAGTTTCAGTAAAAAATTCTTTAAGCAATGCGTATAATGTTTAAGATATATTTAAGATGTTATGACTTTTAATTTATAATGGCTTAAGAAAAAATGGCCTGGTATCCAACGAAAATAGCCTTTCTTAAGGTTATATAGCGTCATTGATCTACTAGTGTCAACCAGAGAGTGGCTTAAATCAGCCAATTCACAAATATTAAGGCGAAATATTAGTTATCCATTTTTGATGCTGCAACCACGGGGAGAAAATTTTCAGGCTGTGGTATTTGTTTATCGCATGTTCGGACAGTGGAGCTGATCACGCATAAATGCAGATATGACATTGCCTAACGAGTTAAACAACGACCGAATTATTTCACTCGCTCGAATGTAAGGATCAATGCACAATATAATTCTTGAATTGAGTGGCAATGCTTTTTCTCGATTTATTTCAATAAACATTTGATGCCGATTGAGGCGTTGCACGTTAGCTTGACGGATATGGTTATAGTGGAACTACTGCCATCAAATAAGCATTAATAAATAATTACTTACTAATCTTTAACCAATTCATTCATTAAATCGCAAGAATCATACTCAAAGAGTAAAAAAATGTTGCTTTTTCCGATGACATGTGAATACTGCAGAGTCAATGTTATTGTACGCCTACCATCTTTCATTTGTTTTCTCGCCGCCGACCTATGAAGGGTCCACCGCCACCGTCCGCGGCGAAATCCATCGTGATACCCGCCGCCGCCGACCTATGAAGCCGGCCTTACGCGAGAGGGGAGAATTTGGCGTCCCGCTCCACCCCCCTCCCGAGCATGAGCGGAAACCCTTGATGTTGTATTAAAATCCTTTACGTCACCCTTGCCCTACAGACTATAATGCTACAAAGGAAGATTGGGGATTCTGTTCTCGGGAGTAGTGGCGTCATGCTCCACGCATCCTAAGTCTCGACATCATGCAAAACTGACACGGACCTCCGACGGATGTTAGCCCTCGAAAAATTTTCATACAAACGGTTTGAGGAAGCTGTCCTCACTCCACCCCTCTGCATGGCGGTGAAGGGGGTGGGGGAGGAGAGTCGTCGAGGGGTTTTTGGCGCGTGCAGCCGGAAGTACGTCAGAGGCCGCCACGGGGTCACGCGCTGTCCGGTGGGGATGGGAGCGGCCGCCGTGCCTGCCTGCGATGGTCTTTTGTCTTGACGAGATAGTGCGCTGCCCAATCTCCCCAGGACCTCTTAAAGACGCCCAAACTCTCTTGTCCATCGAGGAGGGACTGCCGCTGTCCGCGAGTGGCGTCACGTCCGACGGCCGAGCAGCGCTTTGGCACGAGACAAGTCCCTTGTGGGACTCCACTTCCTCCTGTCCCTTCCACCCACTCTCGTGTCGCGTGCTCGTTCCAGCAGATGTGGTACTACGGTGAGGGGACCATTAATGAAAATAATGATGGATTTATTTGAATCGCAGCGGTGATTTTCAATTTTAAGAAACATTACGGTCCTTATTTTGTGCCGTTGGGAGAGCATTTCAAATATAGGATTTCTTCCATCTCTTGTTAAATTAGTTGAACCTTTTTATTAAATTTTATATTTTAAGTGTATATCTTTACAATTTTATCCGTACATTTCTTGGAATGTATAGATGTTTAGTAAAGATTGAAGATTTTTCTCTCTCCGATTTCGCTGGAGTGATCCGGTTTGTCTAAATTACAGTCTCCTCATTCCAATTTCCTGCCTTTGCTGACCTGCAGATTTGGATATAAATTTGAGCCATACCAATCCCTATTTTGAGACAAGCATCCCAAACTCGTGAACAGCTCACAGGTAGCAGGATAGAGTTTATCTAAGAAAAAGGGAATACCCTTTCATTAGATGTGTAAAATCTCTTCACCTATTTAGGGGATCGGAAAAAAATGCTTACCAAATGAATATTATTGCTGACTTCACTAGTTTGTAAGTCTGGGTTACAAGGTTTATTTCTTTGGTAAATGTATATTTTTAGTTTTACTCTTTTCAAGAGCAATGTGTGTTTTTGTTTGTTTAAGAAGGTAATCTTTAAACAGGTAATAACCTTTCAAGGTGACCTAAGCATCCCAATTCATGTTGTTGCCAATATTTTTGTACCATTGTTGGATGCAATGAATATCTATGTATATGAAAAATTGTTTCAGCTCATGTTTTGTCTGAGAGAGTGAAAATATTACATAAATATAACAGTTTCAAAAAATATTGTTAGAACCAAATATTAATCTGGTAGCATCAGTATCCCATCATTTTGTAAGCGCCGTGGAACCATTTTCCTCATTTCCGATTCTACCCGTTCATTTGATCTTAAAGAGTCCTCAAATGCCAGGGTTCAGTGGCGTTAACTCTTTTCTGATCCATTTTCCCGATGGTCCACTTATGTGATTTTTAAAGTACAGCTCCTGACAAATTTTTATATTACATTTATTGCTAAATGCTGGCAGTTGCCTTATTTAGATTGCATCAGTTGATCCTCGTCATAAATGCACTCTTTTCTCAAACTTTCCTGCTCTTGATATCAGGCAAACTTTCGCCATCTCATCTTCATCTATATCTACAAAGTACACTGAAAGCCTCAATATGAGTGCGTGGCACGGGGTGATTCCATACCAGGCGTGAACTCTTCTGCCTAGTTAAAATCACAACCTCCCACGTTCCCCGCTAACCACTCGGCGCAGACTCAAAAGCTGTCCGGAGAACAACGGGCGGTCAAATCAGAAATTAGGAGTGTCCGCGAAGACAAGCTAACAAAGACTGGTCAAGAAACAACTACTGGTATCATGAATTCTCATATGTAGTTGTCACTGTAAATACTTCCCAGTAGAGATACTAGGTTTTGTTCAGCGTATAAGAGAAAGGTCCTCGGTTGAAAAAGTAAAAGAGAGATGCTACTTCACTCTGGTAAGGCAACACCTCGAATATGCCGCGAGCATTGGGATCCTGGTCATAAGGATTTAACAAAAATATTGCCGAACAGGCAGGTAGAAAAATTTGTTCTTTCCGCGCACAATAAGCAGCCGCAATAAAAACTAAGCTCCACAATATACACTCCCATAATACGCGTCACCATTTCACCTCCCAAAACCTTACATCTTTACACGGCTGGTGATATAACACCCCCTGCCACACGACCATTCTGCGGCTCTCAGGATAGTATATAGATGTACATGAATAGTATTTATGAATAATTCTTCAAAATTCTAATTCATGCAGGAAGTTAAATCATATCGGAAAATTCAAGCGGGGTGAGCGGCTAATTATTGTTGTAAGTTATTATATCTAATCCTACATACATATTGTGACACTTACGAAGCCTACTTTGACTTCCGTAATTCAGCGCCGCGACCGAATGCAAGAATTCCACTCTTTCACGTTTATACGGCTGTCCATCCTGAGCCGATCATCGTAACATGCGCAGTCGGTGCTTTTTAGTGAAAGTGCTGCCTCTCACCGGTATTACAGCATTGTAGCGAAGTATCCGATTTGAACTGTTTTTATCCACGACTTTAAAATACAAAACTTGTTTATAGAGGCTGAACACAAAGATTTCATGAAGGTAGTTTGAGCGAAATATTATTTTATTTAGAAATCAATGAATTTGGTTTCATTTTAAAGAAAAATATCTCACTCTTCTAATTACACCAAAAATTCAACCCCTCACCACATTACTTTCGGAGGTATTTGCCAAAAATTACCAGCCCTTTAACATGGAAAATGGGACGTGAATGCACTCCAGAGATACATTATTTACAAAATGAGGTATTTCCAGCACTTAGATGTCGTAAAAAAAACTAACAGGGTGTAGTTTTTATGTTTTCTTCACTACATTTGAAAATAATTCATGTTGTGTCACCGCAGTGAATTCTTCGGGATATCAAAAAGCCTTCCGTTTTGAAGGAGTTTCAAACGCACCGCACGAAAAAAAATGAGTCAAATTAAAGACTTATTAATATATTTTCATTTAATTACTTACAATTCCTGTCATATGAAACTATATTATTGCACCATTAATAATGCAATATTTAATTGATCTCTCCTACAGCTGATGAAATTAAAACGTATAATTCGAATATGTTCTCTATTATAATTAGGGAACTATCTCGCTCGGACTACCTTAAGCTTGTACATTGAAATCATTTCTTACGTTCAACGACTCTGGCTAAAAAATCATAGACTCATGTTTTGATTGCAAAAGCTCTTCAGAAAAATATGACTTTTTCCACGCGGTGGTTAGCGTATTAAAGGAGTTTATCAGAGCTGCTGAGAACCTTTTTTCCTACTATTCAACTATAAACGCGATTATTTTTATTCCGATTGGAAATGCTAAAATAAACTACGTATTTTGCGTGAAAATCGAAATTAATGTATTCTCATTTGCTGCCACAATATTCTAAATGAAGCCTAAGACAAGAGAGGAGCTATGATTCCTAGATGTCCATTGGCTGAATAAATCGCATACTGCTCTTTGGTCGATTATTTTGGTGTTGTCTCCTAGAGTTTCTTTGGTTGGTCCGTAAGTTTTGCCATTGTTGATTTATCGACGGCAAAGGTCATGACTCAACATTTACCCCTATTCGAAACTGGGGACAGGTGAAAAAGATAATGACAAAACTTTGCCGAAACCATGGTCGAAGTGAATAAAATGGTGTGGAAAGTACAAAGCAAGTTCTCTTTTCATGTGTCGCATTTCCACAAAGTGAAGCCTGAAACTATAACTTGTGATGGGGACAGGGTTGCTAAAATGCGTTGATTTTATGAATAAAATTCTAAATTCATTACTTTATAATACTTTAAATTCATATCTACTTACATTTTCTTCTAATATATAAAAATGAATGTTTGTTTGTTCGTCTTCTATGCGTTCCGATACCTTTCATCAAATTACGATGAAATTTTGGTGAATTGTTGTAAAGGTTTCCGCAAAGGTTTCTAAATTATTAAATCCATTGTACAATTGGTGGATCGTGAGTCGTTTAAACATTGATTGTTGATACGCGAGCTCCTCAAGCAAGCGAGGAACGACGAGCAAGCAACGAAGCAGATCGTTTATGAGTTGCTCAAAAACGTGTATCAGAATCGTATCAGTGAGACATAATACCGCGTGCATCTTAATCTTATCAGTGAGACGTAATTTGTATGGAACGGTACGTAATTTACTTGTACGTAGAATAAGTTTTGGTGCAGTTATCTCTTTGTTTGCTTTTTTTGATTCTGCATTCGACTTTCTTATACGCTTCGCATTTTCCTAAAATTGGATTTTTAAGCTCTAAAATCTTAAACTTTTGTATTACTTCAACAATGGAATATTTTATTTAAATGGAAACCGCAATATAGGCAAGGAATGGAAACTCATGCCATAATTTGTGCTTATGAATTACTGTGTAGGTACGAGGAAATCATTGGAATAGGTTTCAAATTCGCATAGGGACCGAGTTTGAACCCAGAGAAGAATTGTAAGCAAAACCGTGAAAAGTATGGAACTCAATGGAGACTTCTGGATAGAGTATTTCATTTTGCAAATTTAAAATATGATAAAATGCCCTGGAAACAATAAGGCTTTGTAGTAAATTATGGGCTGAAAAAGTCGGCAATTGGAGGACTTTCAATGTGATTTTCAGTGATGGTCCGAAAATTTGTTTAGTACGTGCGATTTATTCAATTCTTTTTTCATGCAAAAGAGGAATTGCAACGCATGCCGGTCGCAGCTATTGTTATTTAAAAACCACCAATTTATTTTAAGAATAAAATCACTAATGGGATCAGGGTTGTCCCCTCTTACTTCAGTCTCTTTTGATGCCTATTCTGAAGAGTCTATGCCGTGACGTCGTTGGAAAGAACGGAACACTCCAGCTGCGTGCGCCTTATTGTCATGCACATCATCGCGACTCGCAATTTTGTGTCTAAATTTAATTTAAATGAGATTATTTATCCTTAATTTAGCCAAATCTAACGTTCATTCGTATTCATGGAACCAGAAAGTTACGAGAAATCACCTTGGGATTTAAAAAATATCAGAGATGAAAAAAACATTTCTACAGCTGGCCAAATATTGGATGCTGACGACAGAAAACACTGATAAATTGTATGAAGGTATAACATTAGCAGTTAGTATTCTTAAATTTTGCTAATAGCTTTACTTCCACAAATATATGGAATTCCACACTTCCGTAATTTGAATCTTAAAAAAATTGTTATAATGAATTGTAAAAAGTAATGTAACTTAAAATAGTTGTTAACAAGTCATCATATTGTTACCTCCTCACAGGTTTCTTCCGAAAGGGCAATCTAATTCTTTCACACCTTAATTATAATATAAATGCAATATGATTATGTAGTAGTTTGAAGCTACAAATTACTCGCTTACTTCCTCCAGCACCTTCGGACCCAGCACAGTCGTGCATTGGGCTCCACCTGCCGCTACATAATTTGAGCTGTGCTCATTCAGATCTCTTGATAGTGAATCAGTGGTTCTATTCACCCCGTAGATTTTAGGTTTTCTACTGGTGCAAGCTTTGCTGTGGACACATGAATGTTTAACGCTTCGTTTTCAAATGCGTAGGCACTCTCACCTCTGACTCCCCTCACATGCTCAAGAATCTACTACAACGCTCATACGTTTCCTATTGTGTGGTATGATATTGTAGATGAGGTGAACAATGAAACATACTTTTCTCTATATGGAATCCATTTTCACATGATTTTCGCCTTGAACGCTCTTTTGTGAGATACACGATCTGGCCATTCTTCATTAGAGCTTATAGTGCCTAAAATGGCCCTTTCAACGCGATCACTCAACTACACTCAAATTCATCATACAGTATTTCGCGCGAATTATAACCTTCAGAGTAACTTGTATTTAGCTAGTAATATTTTTGATAGTAGAGGGAGAAGGATAATTGTCATCCTTAATTTTATCTTCGCTATGTATTGGAATATCGTAGATATGAAATGCGGCCAGAGTTTCGCCCTATCCTTCGCCCTATCCTTCGCCCTATCCTTCGCCCTTTCGTTCTATCGTTCCAGAGAGATACAACTTTTGATAGAGATGTACTGGAAGATATTGTCGCGAGAATAATCACCCCTCGGATGATTGTTTTCTCACTGGCGGCCCATTATGCTAGTATAAGGGGTGAGGTTTAGTACTACATGCGCTTTACAGTACGAAAGTCAAATCTAATCGGGGGCACGTAGATATTTATCTAGGAATTTCTTAGGTTTAAGGGTTTGTTATATTTTCTGTTTCGCAATTTGAGATAGCAGTTTGCATCGTTAGACCCTAGACGAGCTAGTACTAAAAAGATGCAATGAAGAGGCCAGCATAAAATTGTTAAAGGATGAAGCGATTGAATGATATTCCCCGAACTCCTAAAACAGAATCAGCATTAAATATTATTCCCAATCCGTAACTTATTTTTATATTTAAGAGGAAGCCATAAATCAACTTAAATTATATAGACCATTGCCTCGGCAGTTAATAGTTCTGTGGAATGGAATTATTCCCGAAATTGCAAAACAGCCTCTTCATAATGAGAATATCCACGAGAAACAATACTGAAGTAACAAATACTGCCGTTTAAGTTAGAAGAATATACGTACTTTAATTATTCGCCGACATATAATCATATTCTGCAAACCAAATTGGTTAATTTCTTCTAAGCTTCATCTTAATTATGAGACGATGATTCCAAATCATTGCGTTGCACGTAACAGGTTATATAAGCTTTTTAACGCTTCCAGGACCTTCTTCACCGCGTTTTGACGCACATTTGGCCGACAGTCTGCCAACATACCAACAAGTATGTTTTCTGGATGCCCCCAGAAAGCATTATTTTGAAGACAGTCATAGAGAAAACTCTTTAAATCGTTTGGTAAATACTCCGTTTTCTGTTATGTTAGCCACAGGTTTTTTGACGCGTCCTTGGTAGTTCCATTTCATTTGATGTGAAACCACATGGGAGCGTAAACTTAAACGACAAATTTTGTCAATGTCTTAAGAGTAGGTGATGGATTTGAGGTTGCTACATACTGTTGAATGATGCGCCCTGCAAGAGTCAGCCATCGAGCATGGTGAATGGGCCCAAGAAGACACATTGCAAGATCATTTGGGCACACTCCACTGTTTGCAGCCTGGCACATTTTGTAGAGATAAGCCTGGTTTTTGCTGAGAACATCAACGTCAACATCAGGAAGAACAACTTCAATTTTTTTGAACCAGACGATGGGTCGGCCTTGGCATGTAGACAAGGTCTTTCCTACGTCGCCATGACGTAGGAAACTACTACGTGACTACGTCCCTTCGGGCCGGATGTTTTACCATCAATTTTCTCAAAAGAGTGTCTAAGAGGCAGTTCATTAGAATGCAATTGACACAGAATCCATTGGAGAGGACGCTGGATATATTCTTCTAAACGCCAAATGATGGCGGTGTGCTTCTCCGTGTTCTTCCTCTCTCCGTTGGATGCTATGCACGATAATTCCGTCAAATCTATGCATTCTTCGCTGAGATAGATCCAAATCGCGGCATTTGATCCTTCTGCGTCGGCTGTTTGGGGCGTAACGGTGATAAGGTAGAATGAACCAGGTTTCTCAATGAGAGAAATGTGCTCTTCTAGACAGGTAAGTGGCGCGGGCAATGATGCACAAGCGATGGGAGCACTAGGGTGATGTAAGATGAGTCCTACCAGTGCAAGATATAAGCAACGCACGCTCTGGAGTTATAAATGTATTTGTTTATACCCTTTCATGATGAGTGTTGGATAGTCGATTAGTCAATTAACTAAGAGCTGCATTTTACCTCCTATACAATTACCTTATTGTTCTTGGTAAATTTAAGCCGGTGGAGTCGAGTTATTATAGCGGATTATTGCCTACCTAACATCGCCACATTTCTGTATATTTGGCGTTTTTTGACGATTTTGGACGAAATATTAAACCATTTTGCTTGATTTAAACACACCCAATCGCTAATATTAAGCAACATACAAGCAATATATGTAGTTTTTTACCATAAAATTATTCCGGGAACATCTAGAAACTATCAGGAAAATTTGAAAATTTGGTACTTTTTTCGTAAAAATTTTAAATTGTCTCTGAAAAGCGCAGCCTGAAGATATAATCCGATCGAGTTGGAATTTTTTGTGGGTGATAAGGACCACCAACCACACACTTTAAGCACTAGCCGCAGACCGATTTCGATAAAAACGTTTTTTCGATCCACCCTAGCATGCATGCCTCTGATGTGATTAGAAATGATTGTAAAAATATTGATTGATATTCTGAATAGTGAGTAGGTTATTTTCGGTAGACCTTCTGTTACTATTATTTTTATCCCTGAAAATTTGATTGAATCGGGGTAACTTTGGTAAGGTAATATCGGGGTATGTAAGCGGAGCTTTTTAACTAAATCCTCTACAACTATCATTATATTACGATCATTTGTTCAGTGAACAAGAGGAGTAAATCGGCAAAACACTATCTTCCACAGATTATCAATAATAATACATAATGCGACTATTGTGGCTAACATTTTTACCTAGCGCCATTGTTTGAAATCTAAGCATTACTTTGCCACATGTAACCCTAATTTAAAACAAATAGTCTAATTCTAAATAATTGTAGAGAATGTTTCGCTATATTTTAAATTTAAAAAAGGGTACATTAAAAGGCGAGGTTGAACCCCACGGTAGTGACGAGAATCATTCGGAAATGAGTGGCGACGTTGGTCTCCTGGACCGATTTGGACTTTGGATTTGGATTGAAAAGTAGTGCGATATGTATTACCCATATTGTATTGCTTGTCATGTCGCCGATAGGGTTGGAACTAAAAATTTGCACTAAGTTTCAACTGTGTGCACGCAATTCATTCCTACGCAGGTTGGCAATTGGAAAGCCTCAACCCGTGTCAGATTTTATTTTCATGTCCAAAAGAAATAATGGATATAAGTTTTGAAGTTCTTCTCAACTCCTGGCCAGAGCCAAAACATGCGGCGACGTATTTATTGCGTCTGCACTCTAGGAAGAGATCGTGACACCACGACTAAAATAGGTACGAATTTTTGTCGTACCACTACGGTCGGTGGGTGCCGGGCACCCAGCCTTCCAATAATTGTCTTTTTTCAAAATGGAAAAGAAATCAACCTTACATATCGTTCAATAAATCATAAGCAACTAAACATTCAGGTGCTAGAGGTATGAATTTGAGAATGAGGGTGAAATCAGCGACATGGTATTTTTCAATCTCTCTTGGTGTTAAACACCTTGGCAACCGCACTCAAGAATTTATGAGTTCCAGCAACTCACCATGGTGCCATGTTTTTATTCTGTCGCGCACTTTCCTCCGAGAATATTATGAGAGAGTTTTAACGTAGTAAGCGGCTTGGTATAAATATTCAATATCCATACTGGTTTGAATGAAAAGACAATATTAAATTTCCTCACTGTTTAATAAGCACCGAACATGGTCTCGACACTTTATGTCATTCTCAAGGTGCAAAAATTCAATTTCCAGTTCTATGTATACCCCTTAGCAAAACTGGACTAGAACAGATACCAGTATGGATCTGAGAATATTATCGCATGTTAATTTACTTTGAATTTTGCTGCAAAAATGTTGCCAAGTGTTCCAAAAAATCGTGAATATTAACAATTTTACCAACTCACTCATCTTCATAAACTGTCTCATGCCGTGCATTCATCATCGTAAATGCCTAGTATTATCGTCGAGGGAATCATGAACTCTCTTCGTTATCATTCCTTTCTAATTATTTCGTGTGTCACAGGACTTTTAACTTCACAGTCTCCTCCCTAGAATTGACGTGACGTCTCCTCATCTACAGCACATGCAATCACTCGCGCTGGCTTTTAGGTTTTTCGCTACATTTTGTCGCATAGTCCTTTCGCTTTGGTCACTTGTATCAAGAGGCAATATACCTAAAGAGGGATCTTTTGAGGTACGTAAGGACATTTAATTACTTTTCAGCAAATATTCAATCATTAGAATTTACCCAAAAAAAATTGCAGTAACTTTTTAATTGGAAACATGGCAAGGAACACACCCAAAATATATCGTAATCATCAAAATACGAGTTATATGTAGTCTTGATTAGGTCCGCAATTTTTTTGGACTATTACAAGTCTTCGGTTTGGTATATCTGAGTTAAACATCCGCCTTGTGAAATAGTTACATGACTTGTAACTTGTAGACTTGTATCTCTGAGAAACATACCCCTGGTCTTCTCAGCCGCAATATCTCTGCCACATATCTCTCTCCCGTAGACTTACTCCTTATTGTGGATTTCATATCTTCCGTTTGGGTTGGTCTAGTTGCGTCGTGTCATTATTTGGGAACTACTTCCAATTAATTTTTAGTCAGCACAGCCTGGGCACTTGAATCCCATTAATTTTACAAGTCCAATGACATTTAACCAACCTCTTTTCAGCTACAATTATTTTCACTCTTTTAAGTGAATCGCGTTGCGGAATAGCTACCAACGAGTTGCATGAGAAGTTAATAAGCCATGTTGTACATTTGGTACAGTAATGATCAAGTAGCTCCCTCCTATTATTACATCTTTGGTCTGCACTATTTAATAGAATTAGAAAATACAAAATCGTTAAAGGTTAGATCAGTAAAAGTACAAGTTATGTATTTCTGTATTCTCATTTGGCAACAAAAGTTAAACAAAATTCGGAAAAATGCGAAAATAGTAAATATTCTTCTGAAAATAAAACCAACACACACGTGTATCTAAGGTTAAGCATTCTACTTTAGATGAACAGCTACTGTGATAGTTATAGTCTCTTTTAAGGAAAAATGTGAAGCATTAAAAACGTTGTGGTGCAGATCTTAACTAAATGTTGAGATATTGACGGAGATAACCTTTTTCAAGCGCTCTATTTCTGTTTTCTTATAAATGGTGTGGCACACCTCGTAGCGTTATGAACCACTGTGTATTTTGAGAGAGACCTGAGTCCACATTTCAGAAAGCGAACCTAATCCACTGGGAACAGTCGAAGAGCAGTTGTTGTGCACTCCTTGTGCCAATGTACTATATTGCCTATCATATTATTATAATGATACCAATTAAATATCAAGGCATTATGTCGAGTGAAAAATGCGTATTTATACGAGGCGTGTATTTCAAGTAAGTACAGTTTTGAAATTCGGCCACTGCAGATCTTCGGTCGGCATTTGGTGCTTGCGCGCTGTGTACCTACGTCTGTTAGGATGCCACAGACGACATTACGGAAACATTCGACCGTGTTTACGTTTGTATATGAGTATTAAAAATACCTCCGCCGATTGAGAATCCTGCCGACTGTGAAATACGCATTGTGATTCGTTTTCTTAATGGTAAAGGCGTGAAAACGGCTGAAATTCATCGTCAGATCAGTGAAGATTATGGAAACAAACACTATGAGCGATTGAATGGTCCGGACATGGGTTGAAGATTTTAGGGAATCCAAAAAAAATTGCATGGCACTCTGTGTAAGGGGGTCGTTATGCTCCTTGACATTGCCAATCCACACAGGCCCAATCAAACTCAAGATCTCATCGGATAATTTTGCTCGGAACAACTTGATCACTCTTCGTACAGTCCCGATTTAGCGCCCAGTGGCTGCCACATGTTTTTGCACATGAGGATGCATCTGAGTGGTCAGCGCCACGACGACGATCATGAGGTCAAAGCGACCGTGTTGCAGTGGTTGTCAAATCAGGCGGCAGACTCCTATAAGAATGGGATTCAAAAGCCGGTTTTACGATGCAATAATTGCCTTAATATTAAATAAATTTATGTAGCAAAGTAGGTTAAGGTTCAGATTTTCATGTAAAAGCAAAATTGTTACGAAAAGAGTACTTTTTTATTTCAAAACGATACTTACTAAAAAAAATCTCGTATGCGGTTTTTGCTTGAATTTCTATTTCCGCGCCGTGAAGGTCAAGGTAAGTAAGATAAAATGCTTTAATTGCGAAGGAAATTTGAGAATATAAGTCTTGAATCGTTTATATTACAACATGTCTGGCTATTTCCTACATATAAAATGATGTAACTAAGCGAATTGCAGTCCAGAATTGTTTTTCGACTTACTTGAAAAGTTATGAAAATGTGCACTCAACGGCTCACGACCCGTGCTACCACCACCTTTAATGGTTCAGTTTCATCGTCGTACATTGAGGGAAAGGAGTGATGCAGTCGCTCTTGTGTCCTTAGAAGCTGGTATATCCAGGACTCTATGACTTTTCCCACACGAAAAATTACAAAATTTTCCTCTATTTTTCTTAATTTTCCATTAATAACATTGATTGCTAGGTACACCAAACCCTTAAAACTTCCACCTTCTCTGTTTTCTCTGGAGTGGGGTTACAATTGATACGTTTACGCCCTATTAATATTACCTCATGGTTTTATATTTGCAAAAGTTACTAGCTTGCTTTTAACTTTCGAAACATTGAGGCTATTTTTTTCAAAGAATCAAGTACACACTTCGTTTTTTGACTATACACTCGATTCCTACTGCCAAATGTAAATTCAGACTGTTGTTAAAAATGGTGTGGATTGAATTGACGTTTTGTGATTATCATTGGACACCATTGCAGTGCAGACTCAGCTAATTGCTGCCCTCCAAGCCCTCATCTCCCTTGATTGGACTCATTCGATTACTGGTCCAGACCGAATTTTTCTTGCGGAAACTCGAACGTATTTCACCTGCTATGGCTTGAATACTTTACCCTGGCCCAGCACGGCATTAGTGTTGGTTGAAGGAATCTGTCGCTTGAGTGAGGCTTCTTTGAAGCCCTCTTCTCCCTTGCGTTACCATCTTCGATAGACTGCAAGGACCTAAGATCTAGTTCGCTTGCATCCGCCAAAGTTTCCGCGATAATAAGGAATTCTGGTTAGCGTAGTGGTCTGGATCCAGCAAACTAAAGATACGTTGTTCGATTCCCGGTCTGGGCCACATTTTTCTCGTGGCAATTTTAATGAAGGTTGTAAACAAATAATACCCTGTAATGAGGATGCTGTAATAATTACTTTGATTGGGATTAATGTACGCATTGGTTACCGAAAACGCTGGAAGATAAGGTGAAAGGGTCGATGTTTTTAAGAAGGGAATTTCGAAGAGAAGCGCTTGGTGAGTATCATCTGGGAGTAGGGATATTATGGAGCAAAGAGTGGGTCCTGGTTCGTCGGGTAGGTATTTTGAAAATATGTAGGAAACAAGGCCAGGGCATCAATGATCGGGTTCAAAGTGCCATGAATGATTAAAAGATCAGTTTTAAGGGGGCCGTATGCCGCGACTGATAACGTTTCCGCAGACGTCAACGCGCTTTTCCTTTACGACTATGCTCTGCTACTTAAAGAAAATCTGTTATTGTAAGCCTCTGAAATAAGGGTTCATGCTTAAATTAAGTTTCATAACTTTGCTTTTTGCTCTCTACATAACTATTTCAACCGCGGAAGAAGCGTGCATTCGTCGAAAATCAGGCGATCGCCATGACGAGTCAAACGACTATTTTAAAAATATTTGCACTCATTGTGAATGGGAGATGTTCATATCTATGGAGGGTCATCTAAATTTTGAAAGTTGAGTAGCGATGAACTTTCTCCTATACCCTAGTGACGCATTTTTCTCTGAGCCACCAGTGGCGCTGTTTTCCGGGGCGGAGAATGGAGGTGAAGGATAAGATCTCCCCTTTGTTGCGGCAGAAGCCAGAACTAAAAGGGCGTATTTTGCCGAAGTACAAAGCCCCCATAAGGAGGTTCTGTTTGTAACGGAGAGTGAGAAAAAGACAGAATCAGCGGGTAGGTTGCGGAGATGAGGCACTATGCTATAACAATATTTGCGAAGAAGTGAGTCGTGTGTTGTACAAATTTTGCCTAACATCGACCATATATGAGAGGACATATAAGAGTCGGCATCAATTGGTTTCTGGTCCATTTTTAAACCAAGGTCTTAAGTTTATGTTAGTGTTCATTGGATAAGTTCCGAGACCACACTTTATAATTATATCTTATTACTCTTGAAAAGTGTTTATAGCTGTTCCAGGGACTATGCAAGTCCTATCAAGAAGACACTGGCTGAGATTCTTTTATCTATCCATCCTCAAAATATAAATTTCTCTATCATATAGAGATGCAATAATGTTAAAGAAAATGAAGCAACGACATGTATAAACAAAATTATTATTTTTCAGGGCCATCGTTTCGCTGTGATACAATATAACCAGGTGTGCCTATTATAGCCGTCTACTAATTTTTCTAAATTCCGTCCCTGAGGAAAAGAAACTACCTCTCACAATCTAATGAAATGACTGAAATGAAAGTTTTTCGAAATTATTCTACTCTTCTTCAGAAAGCCAAGAATTTCTCCCATGAATACGTTGTGCACGTTTTCTTTCCAAACTCCATGCGGCAGAAAATAAAGTAAAATTACTACAAGTGCAGTTACTGTCGCAAGGGATTATGCATTTTAAGGACATACATTCCTTTTACTCCACATTTAAAAAGCTGTCAGCATCAGAGAGCTCAAATTAATTCCGGCCAAAAAAAAAACAGATGAATCAGCGACCAACGTTATTACTTGATAATAAATAAAGTTAGAAGTTAGTAGTTGAAATAGTTCTCCTTTTATCCTCACCAATATTTGGTGACTTGACGCCGTTTGCACTGCATTCTGGAGAAGAGCTCGAGCGGCCAAAAGAGGCCCCCGATCAATGTCCGAAACAAATTTCCCCACGGAGGCTCCGGCCCTCCTTTGGATTCTTCCGAGCCGGCCAAGGTTTTATGCTCATGTTTAATCATTCGCGGAGCATCGCCATCCCTCCGTCTCCCTCGTGGGCAATTTCTTGGTCGGTCTTTTCTGGGAACGGCCTCCAAGCAGCCCCGCCGCCCACGCCACCCCCAACAGCTAACGCGGCAAGCGCAATGCTCGGGCGGGAAAAAAGCCGAGGCCGCTCTTTGCGCAGACGTTTCGCCTCCCATAATATCGCTCTTGCGTGTGTGTGTGCGCGCGCGCCTCGTCACCGTACTGATACTCTTATGCTATTACCACGACTCGTATGAAGGCCCGCATTGAATGTAACCTAAGGCGGGAGAACTAGAGAATGAGTCAGGTAAAGTGTCTGCCAGTCCAGCCCAGGTAAGTATATAAAGTCCTCGACTTACGTCGGAGGTGTGTGCTAAAGAAAAGCGACGTGAATCGAAGCGACGTAAAACGGATCCAAATATTCGAGAACACTTCAATTTCATAATATACCCAAGCGTTCATTTCCAAGTTCGTTTTTGCCTTTATTCTAAAGTACATGATATGGGTGGATATTTGGGGAGGCGACCGACGGCTAAGGTCATTTGCACCATTGGGGTTAGGTAAGGGATTAAGGGTGGATAGAAACCCGGCATCGGCATTTGCCTGTTCCTAACGAAAGGCGCCAAGGGGACCACGGTTCAACGTCTCATCCGACAGACGGAGTACTGCACTTGAAGTGCCCTCCACAAGACACTCAAGTAGTGATCGTGTTTCCTCCGAAATACACGCTCCTCTGTAGGGATTTGAACCCTAGCCGTCCGTATGGTTAGCCAGTACTCTAGCCACCACACCAACCCGATCCCCAATAAATTACTTTGAATGGCTATTTAGGATAAGATAAATATATCTAAATCATCAAAACACTCAAACATAACGGACGTGTGCTCCATTTTGTTGGCATTAAACCGGGAAAAATTTTCCGACTGTTCCGAAAAATTTGTGAGAAGGCTCGTAACTTCGAATCAGACGTAAATCGAAACGACGTTAGTCCAGTACTTACTGTATAGTAACCCTATACTTCTGCTCTGGATGCGAGCCTTCTACAGCCGTTGTGTAGCCGAAGGTGCATGGGAGATTCAGGGAGCAGGGTTCGGGTTCGGTGAGAAAACAGGGGAGAGTGGAGCAGAAAAAGGGACGAACAGGAAATGCTGCGGTAGCCGGGTGATGAAAATCAATGAGCTTGAAGATTGGATTGGTGCATCAGGATAAAATGGCCCACAAAGCAGAAAGTTCATATTTTTTCATTTCTCTCTCGTTTGTTTGTATTTATAAAAGTATTATTGTGTATAGATATTTCTTTGTTGATGTCTGATGATCGCTAAAGAAAAACTACCTTTTTTTCTTTAAATACGAGGTCCGTGGATAGGAAATGAGATGGAAAAAAATATTTTTCTTCTAATCCAGTGGATTCATGAGCTACCAGATCAATCACTTTCGATCGCAAATTGAAAGCTTAAATAATTTTCAGTAATTGGAAAAAAGTTGGGTTCATAACGTCTCTATGACATTTATTCCAATAGGTCATCAATGACCAGTTGCAGAAACGACACATATCTATTCCATAAAATTAGGAGACCCATTAACCATGGCAACCAATTAATAAGTGTTGCAGAAAGATTCGATAAAATTTTGGTTTCATAACATACCGCATGGAGTTATGAGTTCCACAAGTAGCAAAATGCGATGCAATAAGATGCGCAATGAACCACTTGTAGAATTAATTACTTCATATTAGAGTTGTTTTGATACAGATGACCAGATTGTTTACTATTACTGACTAATTATTATCTGCATGAGCGACTATTCATCGGCTAAACTTTTATAAATTTTATCCGATGGTGAAAGATTAAATCGAATATTCGATGTTATAAACTATTGGTAAATAAGTCAAGCACCTAGTAAATGTGTTCCTGCAACCCGAATATATTTATGAGATCTATAAATTGATGGATCTCATGACTCTTGATTACGTAACTAAACCGGTCATAGAAGGTTTTCAATTGCCGTTTTTCCTCGAGTGATCAGGAAAAATTTTGTAGCAAATTTTACATACGCTGTGAATCATTTGGAACGAGTGGAAAAAGTGTGATTTGAACATTACACATGGGAAACAAAATGTAATATCATATTCAAAGAACGCTTAAAAGATTTCAGAAGTGATTTTGAAAATATGAGAAAACTTACTGCACATTTTTTTGAAATTGCCATCCAGGTGGTTTATTCAATTGATACTTTTTCCAATAAGACGATAACCAGGAGCCTGATGGCTGATAACAGCGGAAAATTTCTAAGATACAGAAAGACCCAGCGATCATTCCGTGAAATCAATATTCGCAACCCGCCTCTCATCCGGTCCTTGAGACCATGTTACACGATGTACTTGATGCACAAACAGATGCAGTGAAAATTTGGTTGTGTTAAGCGGCTAATTGCTTGCGGCATTGCCAAAATGAGAGATGGAACAACTTACCCTGCTCTAATTCCGCGTCTGCCTTCCCGCATTGTTAAAACTGATGCTACCTCAAATTTTTCAATTAAGTGCCTCGTAAAATACGGCTTTTACGGTAGTTTCCCAAGGTTGCATGGTCTCCCGTACTGTCCGGGTTTTCCAATAATTGAAAGGTTTTTACGTTTGATTTTTTTCTAGCCATGCTATGCTCTAATATATACGAAAATCAATGGTTTTCCGTGCATATTTACAGAAAAGTATGTGTCGAGAGAGGCATGAAGGCAGAAACTCAACCACATTTTCAATTTAATAATATGGTACCCCAACGGTTGCCGTAAGAGGCCAAATCTCCTTGGCTCTTCCGCGGCCACATCTTCCCTTCCCTGCTCTTAAAACCGAATGTCGTTAATAGAAACACCCTGTGATGATGACAGCCCGTTAAAACCCGGGTCGTGAGTGAAGTTAATCAACATACTATCATGCAATAAAATCATGTTTAGGGAATGCCGCTACTTAACTATGTACTTAAGTTTAGTTTACTGTGGAACGAGAAGTAAAATTTGAGGCTGTCAAAGAAATACCCACAACGCAGTAGTTTCCTGTATTTCCAATGACTTGGGCGGTACATTGTATAAAGTAAATCTACTCACGCATTTAAAAGAGCAGAATGACGTATTTTGTATGCACGCAATTGTTGGCATTACTTCAATAAAATCCTGGTTATCAGTTAAAAGGAACGTACTGCTTTAGCATTAGTTAGCACTGCACAACGTAAAAACATTTCGCAATGTTTTGGTCAATCATATAATTTTAAGGTTTATATATCAATTTGGCGAATCTAATTATGAATATAAAAGTATTTTCCTCCGATGTCAATGTTTTGGAGGCGATGATGAATTTTTCAATTTTCTTAAAGGCTATTGACAATGAATGCTCAGTACAACTAGGGTCATATGGAAAAATCAAGCATTTAGTACTTCATAAATAGCTAGTAATAAATACAAAAAAATGATTAACAGTGAAATTTAATACAACACTTGTCTCGTTTAAAAATGTATATCAGTAGGGATTTTTCTCTCATGCTCTGCCGATCCTATCTCTTGTGCTATATGTCATGCACACTCTGCCATAGTAGCTTAACCCCAAAGTCCCTGATATCTTCTTCACACATGGTGAGCATGAAAGCGTTCACAGTGTGTCTCAAATAAAGCTCCTATACAGCGTCTAAAGAGATCAAAGTGGGTAAAATAACGAAATCTGTCGATATCTAGTAACTAGGGACATATTCGTATACAGCACGTAGCTAGTGTACAGTAAGCAGCGACATACGATAAGGAAAATATACAAACACTTTTTGCTACATAGAGTTATCGACCGTTATATAACACGATCAAGAATTAATACTAGTACTTCCAATAACATATTGTTACGACTCCGGGGGTAGGGGTTTTATAATGGATGGAAAGCCGCATAGGATTCGTTTTCTCCTTTTTATTTTTCTCTTTCCGTACACCACTATCTTCGGCCTCGCCACGCTCTGCTGTGCGGTCTCCCACACAGTCGAGCAATGTTGCGCGATGCTGCACACTCTCCAGTCACGCCAATTCCACTGCCTGGTCTCCCATGCTGATGCGCGAACACAGACTCCTCGGCTGACCTTCCGACCTGACCGAATGAACCCCAGCTTTTGGTTGCGCGGCGCTTTTGTCCTCACCCGTAGTCCTTCTGGAACTTTCCACGGGTTCTCGAAGGTTCTAACCAAATCGCTCCGATCTCCTCCCCCTCGGCTCGTAACTGCCACACTGCTCTGGAACCTTCTCGAACCCGTCAGAGACTCCATTTGACGGCCCGCGGTGTTATCGCCCGCACGGGTTGGAAGGCAGGGAAATTCTCGAAGCGTCGAGTATAAAAAAGGTAAAACAGGCATTTCGGGTAACTTGAATATCTAACAGAGTATAGCAAAAGCGCCTGATCACATGTTCCCCAGACCAATTCGGGCCAACGTCTGCTGTGGCGATATCGCAAGTACAGGTGAGCAAAACTGGAGTAGGCATCACATAGTCCTTCAGAATTAGACGTCCAAGGCGGACAAACACTTCATTAAGCACACTTTGCATTAAGCACGCCATCGGGGCCGACAAACACTTTGTCGGCCCCGGTGGCGGCGGGATAAAGTCCTCGCCTGCTAACCCGAGGGTCGCGGGTTCCAGTCCCGCCTGGGTAGAATATTGTCTGCCCAGGACATGGGTGTCTGTGTCTCGTCCGTTGTTACTGTTGTTCACCCGACGTAAAATGGCCAAATGTGCTGTATTCGGGGCAGTGAAAATAAATAAATAAATAAATAAATTAAACGATCGGATAGGTGTTCTTCCGTTCTTTATAACTCAAATTACTCAATGGGAGTCCATTTAACTTAAAGAACTCGTTCTAACACACGTAACAATATGTAATAGTAAGATCGATGAACCGAGAGTTCAAGTAAGAGAGTTGCGGAAGAGAAATTAAGTCCTCTCAGCAGCCAAAGGAAATATCGAGGCAAAGTGAGGTGGTGAGTAAAACATTTAGCTAAACGTTGAATGCAATGGAAGAAGGAGGGATGGTAATGAGATATCCACCTCCGTATCTCTGATTTTTCCCCACCGTTAGAAGGGTGGGTCATTATACACTGGGTAGTCAAAAGTAAGTTAAAGGCTCACCCCTACTAACGACTCTCATGGGGTGAATATTATGTAGAAAATAGTCCTTCATCATTAGTCGTTCAATCCTAAAATTGGTTGACTGCGGCCCTCCCGCCTTTCATATCTAATGCTACTTCCCTACTTCCTGGTAGCTTTTCTTTCTTTACTTTCCTCATTATCTGGTCCATGAACTTATTCCTGGGTCTTCCTCTGGGGACTTTTCCCTCCTTTCTACCTTCAATCATGTTTTCAGCAATCCCATTGTGCCTCAAAGTGTATCCAATCCATCTGGTTCTTCTTTTCTGTATGGTGTTCCATGTGGTCCTTTCCTCGTCTACTCTTCTTTGAACTTCGTCTTTCCTTATTTTGTCCGTATATTTCATCTTCAAAATTCTCCTCCAACACCACGTCCCGAAGTCTGTTCAGGTCAGCTTTCCCAATGATCCTTGCTTGCGATCTATGGAGTGCCACGCTTCACATGAACGCTTTCACATATTGTCTCCTAATTTACAGCCCTATCCTCTTTGGGCACTGCAGTTGTCCTTTAAGCATGAACGCTTTCTTAGCTAATGCCTGAATCACACGATCATTTTTTCCGTCCCTTTTAAGGGATAGCTCCAATGATAGCTCAAATGATCGCTCGAAAATGATCGTGTGACTCGAACAAAGTCAGGGGTGGCTCCAGGGATCCCTATAGCTTTTTCCATCCCTGGGCACGTCCCTTTTTCCGTCCCTGGAGGCATCGCTGACTCCATCATTTAGCCAATCAGAGTGCTCGGGCGCAAAGAGCGACTCTAACGCCACGTTCGGCTTTCAATGGAATTAGAGTAGTAAACGTAGTAAACATATAGAAATGATGCGAAAAGGGACGGAAAAAATGATGGAAAAAGGGATGGCCAAAATGACCGTGTGATTCAGAAAATGATAGCTCGAGCTATCATTGTCACGGTCCCTGAAAAGCTATCATTGGAGCTATCCCTTAAAAGGGACGGAAAAAATGATCGTGTGATTCAGGCTTAATGCTATTCTTTGCTTCATGTCCGTTGTACTTGTCCCGCCCCACGCGATGGTACTTCTGAGATAGAAGGAATCCACTTGCACTACTTTCTCTCCTCTCAGTGTAATTTCTGTGGATATACCAGTCAAGAAGGAAGTAGAACCAATCAGTCGCAAAATGGTACACTACGCATCTTCAATGAGGTTTTCGAGAACTGTGATTGAAATTTCTCGTAGTGGTCTAGTAAACTTGTGGGAGTCTAATAGACCAAACATTTTTGAATGTTGATGGCAGACTAGTGTGGTTTTTTTGGTGATTGAACATCAGACTTTTAGGACTAATGAAGGTTAAGGTACAGACTCATGATCTACTTAAGATGAGATAATGAACGGCATTTTCATCAGGGTGTGTAAAAAAGAAGTGCTCGTCAGGAGCAATTCAATGTTAAGTTGTGAAAATTATTATTAAAAAACCCACGGTGATAATTATTTCAGACAGTATTTAAAGAGTCCCGACAAGTTATTTATCTCCGAGGAGAAGGAACATTATAATTTCTCACCCACGTTTTACATCACTGTTAGGGACAATTTATGTATGGGGACATGCTGGTGCGTATGGTGAATGGATGTTTTGAAATAAGATAGCTAAAAGCTCGCTGACTTCTCTTGCTATCTTCGCAAATTGTTTAATAAGTTCTTGAAAAAATTACCCTTGAATATATTCATTCCATACAATGGATAATTGTGCAGTATTGGTACTGTCACTCAGCGATATTCGATGTAATTCTACGTGTAAAAGTTTTGGCGTTAGGAAATTTTGTCAACCTTTCAACCAAGCAAAACAAATTATTTCGGAAAAGGCAAAATATCGGATGCAGGATTAGATGAAATTTAACCCTTGGGAAATATGACACTAGAAAATTTACAAGAAACAATCATTTACTCAAAAAGAATAAGAGGCACTCAGGCACAGGTACAAAAGTAACATATTTAACACAAGAAGCTATTTGCACGTTATTTTGCGACAAACATGACGTAATGCTGGTCAAGTTTGCAAAAAATATCTTGCTTGAATTTCTTGTTAATTAAATGTTTTAGCCTTGGTCAATTGAAATTTTGACATGAAACGGGAGTTGAACTTCTCCCATGGAAACTTTACGTTAGTATTATTTGCATTTGATGAAAATATGCACCCAATGTCGTTTATCCGATAAAAAACCAAGGCTTTGCACGCTATCGTAAAAAGTATTCGAAATACAATTCACGCAGTTATTAGTGAAGAATCGATTGAAATAACATCACTCTCCTACTCTTCATTGAACCAAGGGAGCTGCCGTAGCGCTTCAAAACCGGGATCTAAATCCTGATGAAAGCTGTGTACCAGTCGTGATTTGCATAACGAATACATTTTTGTAATTTTGAATGAATTAAATATATAACTAAAAATCGAAAACTTTAGCCTTTGAATTTAACAGCTACATCAACTAATATATCTCCTCAAGATTCATTCTTCTTAAGGTCAGATACACATCAAACTCTCGGCTTCGGTTGCAATTGAGTATAGTCCTCGCCTGATACTCTGAGGATCACCGGGTCGAGCCCCGTCTGAGTGGATTTTTCACTGCCGAGGTCACGGGGGCCCATCAATTGTTTTTTGCTGAAACATCCGATGTAAAATGCAAGTGGTGCTGTTTTTTGGATTGTAGAAAGGTTAATGATGTCCAATTTCTTGGTTTGCCGACCACGAATGATTTTTTTGTTTTTCATATATCATTGCACTTACAAGTGCCCGAGGTATGATCCGGAGTTTTGCGTCCTCGCTAATCTTACGGCGCTAATGTCCAGGTGCACTATTTCAGCAAGCCTTTGAATTAACCCGTAACCCCAGGTACCTGTTTTATAACATGATCACTGACATGCGGTATCTCAGACCGCCAGTCTTTATTTCCTGATTCCATGTTACATTATTTAACTACATTTTGTTAATTTACTTGCCATGTTTGTTTAAATTAAGTTCACTTTTACCATATTGCCAAATTCATGTAAAATGTGAAAGAAATAGCGACGTGATGGTTTTTCAAAATATGTTGTGCTACTACCGAACGTGGATTTACATACATATGAATTGGAAAGCAATATTATGAATAAGGAAAATGTTCATTTTATATTAAACTGTTCAAAATAATATGAAGGTCCAAATTTATGGTTAGAAGCGGGAATAATTTGCAATATTTTTAAATGTTTGAGGAATGGGATCAAAAATATTTACGTAATCACGGACATGAGGTCTGACAGACCACGGACATTAAAAAAAATAATTTACTTGAAAATCTGTCGCAGTAACCATTTTTGGCGTTAGATTCCTCAAATGCTATCTTTTTTGGGTAATAAATTTTCTAAAACTTATGAAAGAGGTAGGGATGGAAAATAGTTATGCTAAAAATGAATGCGATCTGTGAGACCGCGTGTTTGTGGTGACGGGTTGAAAAATTTCTCAGATAGAATCGATAACGTCGAAACCGATATCTGGGCCAGTTCTTCTGAGGTTATATGGTTTTATTCTTTCTCTATGCATAACCATAATTTCCTTCATGAACGTAAAGCTCAGCGCAGGGATAAATATACAGCGGGGGCCACCGAATGATTTCACCAATATTTTATGTATTCGGATGCAGTACATGACATGCTTTAGGGATGTTTTTTTAACTAGAACCGATTGAATCATTTGCGTAAATAATGAGATAAACAGATGAGTAATCAGTCATTTATAAATGCAATACAGGAGGTACTTAAACGTGCAAGGGTTTAAAATACAAAGAAAAGGTGTACTTATATAGCAGAACTATTTTTATTCCTGACATAAATTGAGCAAATATGTATATTAAATAAGTGAATATATTTCGGTTGCATCCCCTATTTATTTCATGAACAAGTACCTGTACGTTCAACACTAATAAAAAGAGGGATCTTTGAGTAGGAATTTGGAGCAACTCTAAGAAACCTCCGCAAATCTAATCCGATGATTATGCTTTTCCGCACTGGTTTTTTCTTGCGATCTGTTGGATTTATCGATTTATTTTCCGACAATCGATTTATCTAATCACCGAGATAGTCCTGAGTAGCTTTTAGCTCATTGACTAGACTCACATGTCATATATATTCTCATAAAATTTATGTTTACTTGAAACTGGCTCAACATATTGGAACGGCCGCACTTCACCTGTATAAATTTCTTGATCTTAGGATTTCTATACCTGATTGATGGATGGTAACTATCAAGCATCTATTTTAGATACAGGAATTTTGAGGAAGTGCCATTTTTTTCCAATGGAACTGTAGACAGGATGCACAAGCATGTATCCGATTAATTTGTAACACGCCAAGCGTGAAGGCACAGGCACATTTGAATCAACAAATTTACCTAGTTCTGGTCGCCTCACAGTAAAATCTCGCTGACATAAACCCTAACTAAAACACTCGGTTAAAACTAATGATTTAAACATTTTTTTTCTAATTTTTCACTTAACTTACTTTACTATCATTCGTCTAGACTTAACCGCATCACACTTTGTTCCTGATTACAGTTGCCTCAAGACACGTTGAATAAAAATAATTCAAGGGGATAATTGCCACAAACTTGCTAATTTTATAGGCACGCTTCTAATTCGATACAACCTATTGGAAAATACATAATCTACCCCCCAAATCGAATCGTTCCAAAATTAAGAAACGTGCTTTGGAGAAAGAATGGGCAGTCAAATCAACATTCTGCTTTGTAGAGTGCACTGATGTGCACATGGGTGATATTTTATATGTAAAAATGATGAAATTCTGATATTAGGATGAAATTAAAATAATTACCTTTTATGAAGGCACATAGGAAATCAAAAATTATGAGAGGGTTATATGAAATCCATGAAGTAAAATTGATGGATAAACTGATGCTGCGAATGGGTCTTTTATTTGAGAAATGCAAATAACAATGTCTTCTGCATAAGATATTTTCATTTTCGCCATACTCATTAATATCTAAGCAATTGCATGAGAAACAAATGATTCTGTTTGTAACCAACGCAGTTGCACCAATCAGAATGCAGTGCGGATGAATCTTCAGATCATGTAATGTGCTTGGTTATTTATAGGTTTAAATGAATCCATATCGATCCCCGATATATCGATCCCGTATATTGGATCGTAACTTAATCGCAATTAAGATATAGAGTAATGTGCACGCCAAAACCAGAGTCATCGGAGTAACTCCCGAGAATTTTGCCATTCCGAGCATAAAGTTTCTGAGGACAGTCGACACAGGGAGAACTTTGCTTTAGATATTCTTATATTAGAGACCAACTCAGGATTTAGTTATGAAAATATACAAGGAGAATCCGCTTTTTGTGATGGCTGGAGTATTATCTTCCCATCCTTGGGTTCGGGTTTGAATTTCAGTCGTAGTGGATGTTTATTATAAGGAATCCCGATACCTAATTAAGTGCCTTTTAGAGGCCACGTTATGTACTCCTCCGTCTGTGGGATGGAATGTTACCCAGTGGTCTCTGTTGTGCCTTTCGTTATGAGCAGGCTAATACCGACACCCGGTTTTCCTCCACCATTTCACAATTCCTCTACGCATGTATTACAATAAAAGACCCGTCAAATTTCAAAGAAAAAATAAAATAATCAAATGCTTTCTTAAATTATTGTTCGGACTCAAGAGTCTCGGGGATAATCAATGAGTTCAGTTTTTATGATGAAATTTGGAGAGTTGGCAAATTCTTTTGCAAGGTAATGTTTGAACTTCCTATTAAGATTCTTAATGATCAAAGTTTGATTGAATGCTTTAGTATAGGACGTATTTTTACAACCTCTTATACCATAGGTCTGATTTTTTTGTCTTCTCTTTCTCTATGTGCTCCCTTCATCCCTTCGCTTAAGATAATTTCCCTTTGTTTGATCTGTATTCTCTCACTATTATGACCTGTCTTCTTCAGGTCAACATAATTATATCATAACGGAAAATCCAAGTCTTCTACATCTTCATGAAAAAAGTTCATATTAATAAGCGGCCAAACACAGCTAAGTCATTGCCTTTTCGGTGGTAGTACTCGTAGATATATGAATTACAACCCGGACAGCTAATGTTTTGTAATTAATTTTTATTTACGAATGATGTATTATTTTTTGCCAAAAAAGGGTCACCAACAATGAAGAAACAATTATTTACAGTTCATCTGTAGTAATTTTTTATCACCGATTCTATGAGTACCATCTCCCAAAAAATGAGGAGATAATTTTGTCATATTCAATTCAACGTCACTCTATCCCATCAAATATCAGCCCCAACGCGAGACATAATATTTAATCCTAAAATTACTTACGTATTTGTTTTCGGGAATTACTGATATCTATTATGGACTCTATGATCCACCTACACAAAAGAAGGGTTGTTTATCTCTAAGTTATTTGAACGTCAAGGTTGCATGAGCGCACAAACCCCTCACGCAGCATCCTCGTCAAGGATGGGGCTCGAATTTGCAATCTTCAGGTTACCAGATCCGTGCATCACGGACTTCACGACCTCAGTCGCAGTAGAGTTCGCGAGAGGCCACATTCGGTTCGCTATCCCGTTTCCCAGGTGCCGAACGATTTGAAGGAGGAGAACACAACGACCCGTACGCGAGGAGGAGGTGGGGTTCGAAGCGGTGACCTTTGGCGTGGAGGGCGCTCCCCCGCCATCCTTGCCTGGATCTCGTCGGGTGGCAGGGGGTGGAAGGAAGGAGGGTAGGAGAAGGGAGGAGGATGAGGCATGGGGTCAAAATTGCCGATTAAGGGGGTCACTTAAAGGGAGTGCGTTGCCTCTAGCGTTGACTATAAAAAACCTTGGCCGGCGAGGGTAGTGGAAAGGTGAACAACTTCTATGACGACCGGTGAAATAAAATTTTCATCGTCGAGCGACCACATGACATCTTCGGGGCACCGTGTAATCAAAAAAAGAAAGATTCCTCGCTCAGGAAATCGGTCGAATAAAGTTTTATGAGGTTAGAGGAGGTCATACTTTCACAGAGATGAAAATCGGCGTTCATCCTCCCGAGAAGATAAATGGTGAAGCATTTTTTTTTCCATTTCTTCCTCAGCCCTGACCAGAAATAAAAGTAATATAATTTCGGTGGACTAATTCGCCACACAAGAGCACCTTGGATCTCGGAGCGTCAAGGAAAATTCTGCGGGTCGAGAACACGTTTTACACCGATGGGCTCTTCCACTCTTAATACCCATGCAAAGCCGTTCTTTTTTTTCCTTTCTTCTCATCCCTGAGGCTGGCGCCTCCCCTACCACACACAAAGGCCCCCAGCCACCGCCCCGGGGGCCGAGGACACTGGCGCGGGACGCCTCACAGGCGCGCGGAGTAAATATTTAGAGTGCGCGAAGCAGAGGTCGCGGCAAGGCGACTGCCCGCGGATGGAAGAGGTGAGGGAGTAATGCACGCGTTTGCTTAGGGCGGGGGGCGAGCGGGGGCGCTGGGGGGCGGAGGAGGATGCAAGTGGAGGGGCGGCGGGGCGGGGAGGGGCAGCGGAGGAGGAGAGCGCCTCGTGGCCTCACTCACTCATCGCCAATTCACTCCCGCCTCCCCCCCAGCCCCGACAACCCCACGACTCTGCCCCCCCCCACCTCACGCCCCCGGCACCCCCTCGCCTCCCCCCCATCTGGCGTGGGGTGGCGGCTCCGGGGGTGGTGCGGTGGTGGGGGCAGGGTGAGGGGCGGCGGCGGCAGGATATCCCACGCGGCGGCCGGCGTCTCCTCGCAGCCCCAGTGGTGCCCATGCCGCGTGCCCTTGCGTGTGCTGGCAGCGTGAAGCGACGTCGACGAGAGTGGCTCGTGGCCGCAGCGACCCAGGATGTGGCCGCCCGCCGCGCTCGCTTCCGCCTCGCTCGTCTTGGTGCTGATCCGCGGCGCCGTGCGGGCGCCGGCCGCCGGCCTGGCCGCCGCCACCAACGTTCAGCGGCTCTCCCGGGCACACTTCGAGTTCACCCTGGACCTTTACCGGCACCTCATGGACGAGCCGGGCGGCCGCGAGAACGTCATCTTCTCGCCCTACAGCATCACCACCGTACTCTCCATGTTGTTTCTGGGCGCGGGCGCCAACTCCAACACATCCCGGCAGCTCCGCGAGGCCCTCCACTACAACAACCTTAGCTACTCCGAGGTGCACAATGCGTTCAAGTTGGTGCTCGAGAACTTCCACGACTCATACTACAATGACACTGTAATGGTGGCCAACGGCGTGTTCAAGCAGACCGGCGTGCCCGTGTCATCATACTACGAGCGCGCCCTGCAGGAGTTCTACAAGACGCAAATGGACGTGGTGGACTTCAAGAAGGACGAGGGTTCGGCTCGAAGCGTCATCAACAGCTGGGTGAGCCGGAACACGGGGGGAAAGATCCCGGAGCTGCTCCCGCGGCCGCTCCCGCCGGCCACGAAGTTGCTGCTCGTCAACGCGCTGGCCATGCGGGCCCGCTGGCTGCTGCGCTTCGAGGAATCGCACACCTTTGCCAAGGGGCTGTTCTACACCCACGCACAGAGAAGGTGGGTGACTCCCCCGGTCAAAGCCGAAGTCCCTTCCCCACCGCCGACCTGGTCCCGCTGCCCTCCGCGCCGTGATGGATGAAAGGGGGAGTCGGTGGCACCCCGTGGTCTCGCCCTCTGCACTCCTTCCCCCGTCGCGCACACCTGTTCGAAAGCTCGCTGCTGCCCTCCCTCTAGCAGTCCGCTGTTGCTCCTCCCGGTGCTGTTTTTCACAGCACGAGAGGAAATCCATTGCCACAAATCGAGTGGTTACAGTCCTCGGGAGTACTCAAGGAAATAATTTGAGAGGACTTTCCGCGGGGAATCCATTAAAGGATGTAAAGTCCGTCTAAACTCGATCTGCAACACTGTTTTTATATTCATTCATCTGGAGACTTCAACATCCGACAAGGCTTTTGCGATATGTTATGAGGAGTTGACACTCAACGCACCTATTCCCCACCATCAGTACGCATAAAGAAGCTGTTCTCTATCATTCTATTTTTTCACTCACAGCTTACCTGATTGTTCTCCTTTTTCGAAGTAAATTGGTGGAATGAATGCTCCACATTTCTTTACTTCAAACTACATATTTTTCCCTGGGCGTTAGGTTTTCTCATTAAACCACGCCTTGAAGTAGGCTTGCTTTTAAGTAATTGCGGTATGGATTGTAATTTAAGACTTCATCCCGCTCCTAAACCAAGAAATAGTCGAGAAAAATATGCTTTCAAAAGCAATCGCATATTCCTTAATTTTGTAATAGTTTAAGGTTATAGGAAGTACAGAATATTTGAGGTACCGCCAAACTTTTACAACAATGTATATTTTAAAAAAGGTGGAGCTAAGTTTGGTGTAAGAATGCCTATGACAGACCAGTTACGATGATTGGAGCTCCGAAATTCGACACTTCCTGTGATCGCCGTATTATTATCAGAGCTATTTGGAGTGCATGCCCGAATACATTAAAGAAATTCATCGGAAACCATAAATGCCAGGACAAAAATAAACCTTTTACTCTCCAAAGGAGTTATAGCTGCTATATATAACTCACAATACCCTAGCATAAATTTGGACGTCTTAAGCACCGCAATTCGTACAACAATGGCGCCTCAATAGGCTGGCCTCCATTCCGGTTATTCAAGACACATTTCAAAATCTATAAATATAAAACGTTGGGGGCTAATGCGATAAAAATGAATGTTTATTGCATTATATTCATGGAAATCTTGATAAAAAGGAGATGGTTCGTTAAACTGATATTTTAGTTGTTGTCAAAAAGAAACCTCAAAGTTCTCTCAAAACTTTTCATTTACAAAACTGTGGCATCTGCTATATTTTATTATCAATGTCAGTCCAAAAATTACACCAGATTAATATTGCATACACCATTACCCCTTACTTTCGAAGGTGGGGTGGTTAGATTACTCGTCCACCATTCAGATGGGTCCATGTTCTATCTACGGCAGAGATGGCGAAGTTTTCAGTTAAAATTCGACTGAAATTTTGTGCTATTTGAAGTTCATTTTTGTGCAGTACTCCGTCCATCGAGAGGAACGTTAAACTATGAACCCCTTGGAGCGCTGAAGTGTAGGTACGTGCCGAAAACCAATTTATTTTAACTTATAATTCATTCCCACAACTATCTATTCCCTCCAGCCTGTCTAAATATCTTCAATGGCTCAATTACCTTGACTGTCGGTCGCTGTCATGCATTAAAAATTCGCACTTTTGTGCTATTTTATTTGAAACTTTTACATGTAGCATGGCTGCCCCAGACCATGATATATTGTCGTGTTCTAAGGTGAAAAATCAATGACCAGTAAACTCATTGAAATTAAACCCCACTGATTAACTGTCCTCTCTATCATTATGCAGAATTACCAAATTGCCGAATTGGGACAGAAGAAACTACTTTACTGGGTAGAAATTACAGTTAAAGAGGCTTTAAATTCACTTCTAATATGATGGCGTACAAGTGGCGTTAGACTGACGGCTATATTTGGCTAGCAGCCACTTATTTACATTGGATATTCATTAAAATATTAGGTTTTTACAGATATATAGTGAATTAAGTATGCGAGATTTTGCAGGACCCTCAAGAGAAGAGTTTTGTTTGCATTACGTTTGAACAGTTTGCAAATGTCAGTAGTAAGTGTTCATTTTACATGAACGTTTACTTATTAATATTGAACAACTATTCCGAGAAAATTAACGTACGTGGACGTAGATTTCTCCAACATGGAATTAATTTATTTCATCTATTGCAGCATGTCATCCCACGAATCTTGAAAGATGACATGTTTCCCACCAAAAACCTCTTAGCATCGGACTATGGAAAATTTTCAGATTAGTTCTCCTTCGTAAGAAAAGACAGCGTGATTTTATGCCTCAATATACAAAGCCAATAATGACCGACATCGCCGATAAATTAAGCGCACCGCCGCACACCGGCCTTCACCTCGTAAAGACCCAAACCCTGAAACCCTTACTCCGGTATAATCTAGAGCGAAGCTGCCTTACTTCTCGCCACGACCGGAATAGACCTTTCGATCAAAGCGCTTTCCCATTCGTTTAAATTTCCATTTATATCATTGCTTAAGCATTGGGCGTCAAAATGTGAGTCACCGAAGAGGCAGAGTAATACCTTACGATGATTCTGAGAAGCTGTCGTCCAAGCAAATCATCTAAGAGAGAAGAAAGGACCCGATAAAGTGAAAGGACGGCGGAGGACAATTTATTGGTCAATTACAATTATGAAGAAAATGTATTTTTTGGAATTAATTAAGGATTTCGTAAAGTACACTGTTTTTGCAGAATAAATCAAATAAAGCGACAAAAAGGCTTTGAAAGAAACTACTCCAACCCTGACGCAATCTTTGTCCACTGTCAGATAGAGGAGAAAACATTGGCATATAATTATTCAGCATTTCTTTGGTACATTGACCTGTCCATGATATTCGACAAAATATATTACATATACACATAATATCGTAATGCGTGTCAATCAGCATCACATTCAATTTTCATTATATTCAGCAATGTGTTTAACTTTTATTTATGTATTACATAATCTATATATGTGAGTAGAGTCCGTATCACAACATATTTGACTGGGGATTCATTATGAATTACGTAATACTTCTGCAGAACATTCTCTACCCTAACTCCACATATTTCAATCTAATATTAATCAAACTACTTTAATGATACTGTCTTTATTCATTATTCACGGGCTTCTCAATTGCGTTTGATTTCATAAATGCCATGATTTTTTAATGTAAACCTGACTTTTATTTTTACAAATAGCTAATTTCACTCTGACTAATTAGAAATGACTTTTAGTTTCGTTAAGGGGAGGATGACAGCGTTCAGGTTAATGGTCTACGGTTTTTATGATATAGAGGGTTTATTAAGTTAAAAAATTTTTTAATCATACGGCTGGAATTGAATATTAGTTGCGATAGATTTACTGTGAAATTGGTTTTTGTAAATGTATGAACAAAAGGAAAACCTATTGCATCAAATTTGGAGGGTAAAATATTCACACAAGATTCTACGTCTCAAAGCTACGTGGAAATGCGACTGCATTTAGGTCATTGAAACCCAATGTACACATAAGGTTTTTAGTGCACAGTACAGAGTTTCTTTTTCATTTTATTCACTGACATGTTGCGTCATGGCTTCCCGTGCTCCTTCTGCTTAGTGCCGATCTTTGTTCGACGCGTATATTATGGAGTACGACTCAAAGTGTATTGATCCGGCCGTCGGATAGGACGTTGACTTTGGACCTTTTGACACTTTTCTATCAGAATATGGCCGACACCGGTTTCTCTCCACAATTCCTCCCTTTCCTCATCCCATATCTCCTAAATTGGGAAAATATTCTCAGTCGTCATTTTCCTCCACAAACGACCAATCGATGAAATTTGAACGATAACGGACGCATGCAAACAGGGTAATTGGAGTCTTACAAGTAATTTTTTAATTAAATTAAACTAGTAAATTAAAAAAAAAGTATTTTGCAGTTCCTACGGGCGATTTACTGTAATTATAGCGTGAAATTTGGTGTTTATACCTTTAAAAACAAAGTTATAGGATTCCGTGCCGAATATATAGATAGAACTTCACTTTCTCTAAGCTTTTTCACCTCTAATCCAATATCCATAATGGGGCGAATAAAAGAATTCAGCTGTAATTTCTCTAGATTTTTAAATACAAACCGACAATGGTTTCGGAACTTCATATCAATATCAAGGTATCAAGGTATTTCTTCTAGAAAAGGACACATTGTGTCGAAACCATGGTTGGATTGTATTAATTAGAGTGGAGAAATTACAGCCGAGTTCTTTTATTCGTACCAACATGGATAGAAAATATTTTTACACAATAGCGCCTGCAATGCTTTCATACATTCTAATCCAATAGTTCCGTTGAATAAACATTTTGACGTACAAAACTCGTTCTATGAATTAAATATATTCCACGAGTTGATCAAAGAAAGGGAAGACAAAAAATATAAGTATCTGACGATAGAAAATACACAAATGCGAAGAACTTTGAATTTCGATATTCGTGTCGAGTTTTTTTTTAATAATCCAACAAATTTCATTTTTCTGCCATCGGATTCAACTTCTTGATCAGGTCCAAGGTCTCTATTTTACTAGCGCGTAGGATGAATTTGCGCATGGCGATCAGAATTATTAGGCCTATCCTTTTTGAAGTTAAATAAACAGCAGAAAGTAGAATTTGCGAAAACTCAGTCTTCATTTCAATCCATCACCATCACCATCGTTTCTAATGGCTGCGGTCAGTATTAGATTGCATGTGTTTGCAATGATTACAGGAGTAGAGACTCATCTCTAAAATTTTAGAGGCGTTAGTAAAAAATATAGTTCTTATCAGCTAAAGTACGGATTGAAAATGTGTGAAATATTTCGGAAATCCTGTGACTCATCTATCTACTAATTGTGAAGAGAGGATGAAATCTGCATTGAAATTGGGATACGGGAAAAGAAAGCAATTTATAATGTTAATAATTTCTTTTTAGGACTATTTTATGCTTTTTGTATTATTTTTTCACTGAAAATACTTCTCTGCAGTAATTTGATTATCTCTTGGATGTAGCAGGAATATCGCATTATCAGACTGCACATTAGTGCACTAGCAATAATAACTTCCAAAAATTTGCACCAGTGGGGTTTCAGTTTAAATTTACTCCTTTAAATAGCTTTGTTTCGTAAAATTGGAGCGAATTTACGGTTGAATTTGACAAACCACATCCACTGGTGTGAGTATTAAATTATTATGGCGTAATCGTTCCATCAATTTTATCATCCTTTTATTTGAGGAAGCGCACATGTTCTCCTTTATTAGTTTAAATGATCATAAAAAATTCTTTCTTTAGGCAAAAACCTTTTAATTCCCGTTACATTGTTGTAAAAATGAATTACGCAAACTCCAGAAGCCCTCATTCGATACGTATTTTTAAACTTTTAAAGATAGTCATAAGGTTATTATGCAGGAATATTTCACGAAGAAGCCTGATTCAAAATGAGGGAAACTATGTCAACAATGGTGTTTAAACACTCCCTCTCTATTTTATTAACCATTGGTTTTCCCAATTTTACCCACTTGTCACCCACTTGATTCGGTTCTCGACAGATACGTGCGGCCGAAAAACAGTTGAGGCAAATGGAAGTCTTATGGCTAATTTTAAAAATATCGCCCTTCTGCGCCCAACAAACTCCATCGTATGCAATGATGAAAAGGTTGAGGTGAATCTGTACATTGAATTTTGCAATTTCTCTGGATGAATTTTACTCAGGGATAGGAAAGATAATTTTTCCTTTGTTCGCAAAACTGACCAAATATTTTCAAGAATGAGTGGACAAGATATCGCATACTGCTCAAAGTGCCGATAAAAGCTTTTCCAACTAGAGGTTTCATTACGCGGACTCCATCTGTTCTGTCTCTCGTATCGAGAGAAGTTCGTTGCAAGGAATTTATGTAATAGATGCAATGTTCTCGAGAAATTTGTGATCCGCTGCTCTCCCTTCTTACCGCATGAGATATTGCAACTGGTCTGAGTCTTGTGGAAATTTTACTGTTTTCTAAGTCTCCTTCACTTTAAATTTTATACCATCTCAACAGTCTCATGGTGCCTTGTTTTTCCCGGTTTTACCCCGCTACTTTTAATGAAATATATAAATTCCTCATTTTAATATGTAACACTGGGTCAACTATATTTATACATTTTGTCATCTGTGAGCACACTACCCCTTCTTTGCTACCTGCTACTGCATAAAATAAACAGTAATTCCAGTTCAACAAATCGTTGCGATACGGAGTCACAGGTTTAAGAGGATTTAACGCACTTATCAACCCATTTCTTGTAGCAGTCTTTCAGAAGTTCACCCAATCGCAAGAGAGCTTTAATTCGCCTTGTGTTTGGCTCTGAACATCCCTCAGTTACTATTTTGATCTCTGTCTGCCATCCCGTCTTCACCTCTTGCACATTTATTTATGAATTCTAGCCATTCATAATCTCTATTTGATGTAAAATTTGCCCATGGGTCGCAAAGTTCCCAGACTACAACTAATGGGTTTCTTTCAAGAGAACTTAATTTCCAACGCAATCCCATTTTATGGCCCCTTGAACTTTTTATATGCATTTGTGCTCAAGTGTATCATTTAACGCTGACTTTATGCTTTTTCTCTCTTTTGATTTAAATAGCTTGGGAAAAGGCAACACGGGGAAAATCTGAAGAAAGATGTAGTGTGTTCTTTGATTGTATGAGGAGAATCTGATTGAAGATTGAGTGTTTTCTTTGATTGTACATGGTTTGGTCAGACCACAACTTACAGGGTTTTGTACTTATAGAAGGTATTAAAATTGCCAAAAAATCCCATGTTGTTCTCCCTTAAACTTTTTACATGAAATTTTTTTATAAAATCATTAAAAACTATGATGCTTGATTCTTCAGTGATGTTAATGTCTTTCAAAAATGTATTATTGCTGAAAAAGTCCGATCAACGTCGTATGAGCGAGTTCTTTTATAAAACTTTGCTATTTCTTAGGATATATATTATAAAACTCTGCTATTTTTAGGTTTTCCCTCATGCAAAGGAACTAATTTATTCATAGTTAACTTCCACTGAATTTCGCTAAGCACCTGAAGCTGGTATATACATAAAGCAATGGCACTGCTCAAAAGTGTGTATTTCTTAACTAAGCTCTTCAAAGGAATCAGATTCCTAGCAATTAAAGGGACCTCTTAAAACTAGCCTTAGTACTTGATCTCCTTAATTTTTTCAGGATCTACTGTCAGCGTCTTCAGGTCAAAGAAACTGTTGTCACTATCCAACAAAAAGACGAGGTAGATCCCGAAGAAATGAAGGAGATCAACGAAGAGCACCGCGAAAGCCTTCGTTCTCATAGCCTTAGTACTGCAAATTGTTCGTTGCTCTCTTCTTGGTGGAGCTGTAAAATGCGATTTAACTCATTCTCCTTTAAACGTTTTTGAGTAAAGGGGTGATTCTAGCGTGTAAGGATTGTGGAGTTGAGTTGTTTGTGTTTTAATATGTGATCTTTTCTTCAATTGTGTTATCGTATGGTTTGCTATGGGAAGACTGAGAGAAACATAAGAAATGACACCCAATTCACGTTGTGGATAGAACTGCTCGAAAGTATCACCAAAGATAATTAAGGGTATTATTGGTTTTTCACTCTTTTAATATTATCAAGTATGAGATACAAATCAAAACACAGCAGTCGACTTCCGGTCAAACCGTCTTTTTAGTGATTACAATGAAGAATCTAAGCTTCCTACGAAAGTAGAGAAATTGTTTTGGTATAAAAACTACCTAGATAATTAACGTTTAAGTACACTACCCTTACAGGTAGGGACACTTTTAGGTGACAATTTGGAAATTTCCAAGCAAAGTTAATAGGTTAATTACAAATACTCGGCATTTCTGCTTTCTACAAGGAGGCCTGCGGTCACCAGCCTTCACTTTTGGTTCCTGTGCTCGGTGGTTTTAGGGATTAGAAAAAAACTTTCATGATGGTGGAAGTGTTTCCAGCATATTTCCATGCCGCAGATGCTCAACTGACTACATGTAATGCGCGAAAATAAATGACCAAGGGCTACCTGTTAATTAAACTTCAATGGTTAGCTAGTGGCAAGTACTAGAGTCTTAGGACAAAAAAGATATTATCAATGATGACCTCTTCACGCAAGAATCAGGGCATGCCTGTTCAATTACGAGTTTCTAGAAGGCATCAATTTTTGCCATTTTTGTTTGCTATAATTTTCACTTATATCATGAATAAGCTCTTTGAGATCATGTGACATAGCCCATTTATTAATAAAAAATTTAAAAACCCAATCAAAAGGCTTTGAACTAATAACTTTTATTATCAGAGATATTACTTCTCAATTGTGTATGATTTAATAAGCGTGCACGTACCGAAGAAGGAGATGATTTACCCCATTTCTTGATTTTTGTTTGTTACATATGCGCTATACACTATGCCAAATTTTTTCACACAGTTTACCTTTGTTCTTAATGGTGTTATATGCTTGACCGTTGCAATGATATTAGTATTACCTAAAAGGAGTACACACCATATCCGAAAAAAATTTATTTTCATTTTCTTATAATACTCAATTAAAACCGAATAAAAATAGAGTACTTGCATGTTCCAGATTTTATCAAATAAGCCTTAATCTCAATAAACCATATAGTGCCCTTTGGCTTATTGGCAAATATATATGACTTCGCTTAGCCCAGCCAGTCTAGTGTCATCCAATGGCCCTTTTGTCTAGTATCTTGTCCTGTCGTCCTAATGGCCTTGAATTTGCAGCATCATTATTTTCCCAGGAGAAGGGTAAGGTTCCATATTACACACTCCAGTCTAGCATATGAAGTTTTAGGTAGTCAACGAAGCCATTTTTATCTTCTCTCCATTGGAGTTTACTCTCTTTATTTGATTCTCTAACTATACCTTCAAGTGTTAAAAATTAGCCAGTAAAATTTACATTCGAAGGTCTTCTTTTATTGCTCCGACCTCTAGGCCATTTTGCACGTCTATTGCAGGTAAAATCGAAATAACTCATGAGGTATCTTGCGTATTTGAATTTCATTTTAAAGCTTAACGTTTGAAGTTTTTGCTACAGCAGTTGATAATTGATCTAGAAGATCGTCATTCCTTAAAAATCGTTTTACGCCTCTAGAATCTGAAGGAATATCCCCTCGGATGTATCCTAGGACAGTCAAGGCATAACGCATAAAGCAGTCTCCATCGTATTCCGATATACAATATGCGTGATTCTATGAGAGTTGTCGGAGTCATCACACTGAGGTGGTATATTTGATGGCATCACGAGTGAAAGTGGGTGAAAAGACAGTGCCCTATCTTCAGTCGTGTGATGAATATTTTCTCTCATCGATCACCCTAACGGAAGAGGGCCAGACTGAAATCACCTGTTCAACCTTAGGTAACTTTCTGATGAGTGAGGTCCTCCATGCCTTCCTCCACCGCTCAGGGACTACATATCTTCCTTGGAGCCTTAAGAGTTTTAGTAACACCGCTATCACCTCAGCCTCCGCTTCACTCTGGCCTTTCTTTCTAGATGCATCTGATCTCTCATTTCACGTAATTGCCAACGCACCCATGGAGTATGAACGCCATTTATAAACGAAAGGAATTATAAGGGGCCTATGATATTTCCCTGGGGTACACCGGATTTATCTTATACTGATCTAAATCAACGCCATGCAAAACTACCCTCTGTTCGCGGTCACCTGAGGACTTTTTTGATCAAACATAATACTTCGTGGTTCATTCCATACTCTATTAGCATAACAAGTAATTTCGAATGGGGGACCTGAGCGAAAGCTGTACGAGATCTATGAATCGTCTACCCCTGCACGAGTACAACGGAGAACTCATGCCTCCATTTACCTTCCTCATATGAGAGCAAATGGTACTATGCGTTTTCAGGTTTTTCTATGATTGTCAGTCGACCTTTAGGCAGTATAAAAAGGAAATTCTGTGACTTTATCTCTCATGCATTTCTCATGCAACTAATTTTGTTTATGTCCAATAAATACATTTTGAGTTTATTTTAGAGCAAGGCCAGTGATAACATTTTCGCAGTACTATTAGACGTAAAGATAAATAAATTTCGGAATTCGATGGAATTCTTCAATCTCCCAGGGAAGGATTTCCAAACTCTTTCTTCAGTCATCTCTTGAATTATTCAAAGCAGTGGGCTAGGAGTGTTGGTGAAAGAGCTACTTGAATTTTTAGTGAAGATTGAAGAAAGAGCGCCGGAATTATTTGAAGAAGAATTTTCTCTATTCTGGGATCTTCGGTGGTACTCACTTTCTTGTCCGAAAATATATGGAGCTTCAAAAAATGTTTTATCCCTGTTCTTTAGCAAGAAGATGTGAGACAGAAACTCGAGAAATGTGGTAACAATATGTGAGGAATAATAATTGACTAACAGTATCTTCCTGATCAATAAACTTCAGATGACACGCTAAGATACTAAAAACCGGGTTTTTGGGTCTCGACATACGTCTTGGTTTATGTCAGAGGCAGCTAAAAGAGATATTTTTTAAATAAATCTAAGGCCGATTTTAGTGAACTCCGAGCTGGGTTGAGGCTACGAAATATTCAGCATTGAACAAATATATATATTTTCCTCGTTGGCGAGGAAAAATACGTTCTCTCTCTGAGTAAGTGAATGAGATTTTTGATAGCATTGAAGGCTAAGATAACGAATGCAGTTTGCGAACAAAGAACTAAGTTTTAAGTGACGAGATTTTTTCAGCACACTAAGTATATTTCTGTTGATAGAGGGAAAATTGTGCTAAGTTACTAGCATGCAACCGTCAAGAGAGTTAATGGTGACGGATTACCCCAGTAAAGATGTGAAAAAACAATCAGTTGCAATTTTTAATAACCTAACTTGGAATGAATAGAGAGAAAATGAGGATTCACTGTATGCGCTTGAGATACAAGTTTGCAGAAGAACAAAGTAAGTAAAATGAATGAAAATTGAATGTGATTACGGATTTTAGGGCACATTCTGAGAGGAGTGGAGTCCATGGGGACATGAAGGGGATGCAGAGTAACTGGACTCTTTGGTTAAGAATGTGCTAATGTTACACCCTTCCTCCTTTCCCTAGGTAATCCTTCTATTGCATCACTTTACATCGGATCGGCAACGGATCACTTTACTCCAATGGCGCGAGCTCATGATCTCCGCTGTCGGCCGCCTTACCAAGCTTCCTTCTGGATATGAGCAAGGGGTATCACGCTTATCGGCCCTGCTCGGATGGCATTCCATAAGATGCTACTTTATATTTCCGGCACTCTTATATGTACCATGCACCATGGTTTTGACAGTAAGGGCAACATCAAAGTGCGCTTTGTATTAGGTAATCGTTATGGTGAACGGAGTGGTATTGCCGCTCATGGGAGTTTTGCTTTCCAACGTGAGTGATGACGCCGACCTTTCCTTGGTTTGGTTATTGATATCAGGACATAGTGGTTGTGCAAGTTCTGGTCGTTCACTTTCTGCGTAAACAATTTATAAATAGATGAAGTGTTTAATTTTTAATCATTATTATTTAACTTGCATAAGAGTGGGAAATGAACAAAGTCGCCACTAGTTGAGTACGTGCATCAATTTCACAAAGTTAATCCGTAACCTTCGCGGGAATCGGGTTGGTGTGGTGGCCAGAATACTGGTTAACCATACGGACGGCCTGGGTTCGAATCCCTGAAGAGGAGAATATTTTTCAGAGGAAACCCGATCCCTACTTGAATGTCTTGTGGAGGGCACTTCAAGTGAAGTACTCCGTCTGTCGGATGAGACGTTAAACCGTCGTCCCCTTGGCGCCTTTCGTTCAGAGCAGGCTCATGCCGACGCCGGGTTTCTATCCACCCTTCCTCCCTTACCTATCCCCTATGGCGCAAATGTCCTTAGCCTTCAGCCGCCTCCCCAAATATCCAAGCCAACCGAAACTTTTGCTTTGAAGCTACTCTCGCCTCCGTCTTTGCGGACTTTCTTCGCTCATCCTCAGCTTCCCTCATTCATTCTCGCAATAGAATATCTATTTAGTATTATTTTTCAAATAGCAACCAATAAACCCATTCCAAAGACCCTGTAAGCCCATAAGGGTCCATGTTATATTGACGTCAGGCGATTTTGAACACACTTAGAACCCTCTATAAGAAGAACGTGAGATTTCATGAACTCAATGTGGATTAATTTTTATTCCGCTTGGAAGCATGACTGTACATTAAATTTTCACATGACCATGTTTACTATTGACTACCAAGTGATACATCTAGTGCATGATGTTAACATTTTTATTATTTGCATTGCGATTAACAAATGTTTGTAGTCTGCTGCGACCATAGTGGTGGCGGGGGAAAGTCCCCGCCTGATACCAATAGCGTTGCGTGTTTGAGTCCCTCATAGGTGGATGTTTCACCACTCGGAGAATGCCTTTGTGTATTTGCTCATTTTTAACTGCTAAACGCCTCTATGTAAAAGGCTATTTGTAACATTTTCGGTAGGTATGAAAAATAAACAATATTTAGATGAATTCATGCAACCGGCGGGCGCATAACTTGTTATATGGACCATTATTATAACGATAAATCTGACTCAACCACAGCTGTTGTTTATAGTGCTTTAGGGTACGTTAACTGAAAATATCCTTATGCCTTTACTAGCCACTCCTTACTGGAAAGTACGCGCAGTTATCACAGGTACAAACTAAGCTATATCGTCGGCCAATTGTTAAAATATTGATTCAAATTCAACCTCATTAATGATAAGAACTGTACGTAGGATGACATTTAATCAAAGAATCCCCTACTAGCAAAACATCAAAATGGTAGCTGAACCCCTCTTCAGACAAAACTTCTAACGTTATACTTAACTGGCCTCCCAATACCAAATATATTGCAAAATAACGCTGTTAAACATTGAAATCATAAGGTTTTATCACCTTTTCTACAATTATCACCAGCCAGCGGTGAGGTGGCTTGCAGGGTATCATGTAAATGTAGACACCGCAAAGGTGTTCTTGTCTATTCCTTGTCAGAGCATTGAAAACTTTACTTCCGCTCCAATTTCAGGAAACTTGTCATCAAACTGCGTACTTTGTAACTGAAGATATGCCACTGATTCAAGTGGCATCTCCGGAATTAAAGGCGGTCAGCTCACCTCTCATCTCCAAGCAGTTACGTACCTATTCAGTTCCCATGGCACAAAACTCTGTTCCCGTGTCCCGCATAGACTATGGAAACGCCAATATAACCATGCCACTGTTTAGCAGCTCTAGGACGAATTCTTGCTGTTTGCGCCGACAGTGTTTATATGTGGCCGGTGTAAAGGAGAAAATTTGTGAAAGTTAAAGCATTAAAGATATAGAAATGAATTTAAAGAAAGATTATTGTATTCACAACCAATATTAACCATGAATACGCCATTGTCAGTCAAATGGAAAAAATGATAAAAATGCTCGGTAAAACATCAGGAACGCTAAAAATGCTTAGCCAGAGCAACAGGGGGACAGTTGTGTCATGGAGCAATTTACAGTGAAAGCGTTAACCATAAGTGGAATACAAAATGTGAGCGTGGAATTATTACCCTTCTCGAAATGAGCCATCTTGTAGCATCAATAAATTGATCGTTTCTTGAGTCAAAAAAGGTTGTGAGAACAAATCAGAGATTTATTTTTCATTTTCTCCGTTAGGCATTCCTTAAAGTAATCTACCGGTGAAATGTAGGTTTTGATGGAAGTCAGAGAGAAATCCTCCAGACTTTTACACGTGTAAGGTATCTCTATCTAGTATTTCTTTCTTCATCCCAACACATGTCCTATCATTTACATCCTGTCCATAAAGCCTATCCTCTTCCCTCCTCTTCCACGCTTGCCCTCCATGCTAACAGGCCTATCACGGGCATTGAGCATCCCATCGCCCCTCATCACCTCTTCCAGTCACCTACCCTGCCTCCCCCTAATCTCTTGCAGAAGTTTTCTCACTCACCTCACCAAGCACTTCCTCATCTGTCGTCGTTTCTATCAACCACACTTCCCTCATCATCCACAACCTCATCGCGATCGCACCTGCAGCTTTTTATCGTCACATTTCCTCAGAGTCCACGTTTATGCCCCATTCAGAGCTGGACTCCATATTAAACTCTTCATCAGTCCCTTCTTTAAGTCCTAACCCAAGGTTCCCGCCATCAATTCCCCCAATTGCTTAACACTTACTTTGTTACTACTACTCTCCTCCCAATGCTCTTGTTGCCACGCCCATTTTCTTCTCGCACTCAATCGAAGTAATGAAATTGTTGTATTTGTGAACCTCGACTTTTATGATCGGCACTTTCTTCGTCCCATATAATCTCATTACTTTTGTTTTCCTATGACTTATCTCTACTCCATATTTCCCACATTGAAATTCTAATACAGCTACTTAAGCTTGCAATAAATTCCATGATCGACTAATAAACGCCTGGTCGTCCGCGAATCCAATCGACTTTATAAGCTGACCTCCTACTTTGATTCCGACATCCAGCTCTTGCCATACCTCTCTTGCCATTTTCTCAGCATTCATGTCAAAAAGCAAAGGTAACTACGGGCACCCTCGCCTTACACTGCGACCTATTATTTTCTACCCTGATTCATCGTGAGTCACGCTCATTTGTACTCTATGGGCTGGTAATAGGTTCGGATAGGTCTCCAATCTCACCAATCTAACTTACTTTCACTATTATTTGCATTAGTCTTCCGCATCAATTAACTCGGCCATACAATGTAATTGAATACACAAACCAAGCAAAAAAATTGATAATATATCCGATTGAATATCTTTTTATCTATAATTGCCCTCATTTCTGGAATCGCATCCAGAATTGCTCTCCTCTTCCTAAACCCAAAAAGGTCATCGTCCAAATGGTAATTTGTCCTACTATACGATCTTTTACTTATTTTCTGATGAAAACTTGGCAGCGGGAGAAAGTTAACTATTTGTTCTATACTCCTCGCATTCTACCGCTATCTTCTTCTTCAGGATAGAAATCAGGACTGTTTTAACGTAATCCTTTGTCCACACTCCTTCAATATCTTCGAAAAAAGATCGTCTTCTCTTATTACCAAGATTTTTTATCGATTCCAAAGGTTTTTTATGTTCTCTAGCGGCTTCACTTGCCTAATATTTTCAAATGCTCTTTCTCTTTCACCGCCAAATTACTTTGGTCTGAAGTTATCCATCTATCGTTCTCTTTAGCTGCACTTAGGTCTCTAGGACTATAATCACTCTTATATCGCTCCCCCCGAGTTCATTCCACTTGTATGGGATATTATTCTAATCGCATTGTACCCTATTTGTTTTTTTTCTAAGCGTTTGGTGTTGTTTTTCCTCTCTTACCGCCTTGTTCCTTTTTTCCATTTAGCGCCTAGCGCACCCCTTTTCTCCTCACCCTTCAGCTTTTCTATTCCCTTGCATTATCATTGCCAGCACTTGTTTTCATGCGATTGATTACTCGCCGGAATTTAGTATTTAATTCCTTAAATTTTTTTACATCCTCTTGCCCAGATCGGTGTTAAATTTTTTCTACTTACTTGTCTCCTTAACTATCCTCCTCTAATATCTGTAAGTCACTGCTTATTTACTCTCCTCGTTTCGCAAGATCCCATTTTTTCTCTTCCGCTAACACTCTGTCTGTTTCCATAATCTCCCTCCTTCCCTCAATCGTCCACAAACCCCTTGCTTATCTATTGTTCTTTTCACCAGCTCAAAGTATTCCTCCCTTTTCAACCATTTCTTCCACATCCCTCTTCTACATCCACCTACTTTAACGAAGCACTTTGAGCCTAATATTGCTGTCCATCAATTATGATCTGAGTCCGCGTCCGCCCCCAGAAAGCTGTGCTTGTTTTTTCCCTTTGTTTTTAAATTTCTGCCTCACAATGATGAAATCCATTTTTAATCTCAGGGTATCACTCGGCATTTCTAAGTGTATCTACGCATGAGTTGACATTTAAACTAAGTGTTTATTCCTACTATGTAATTAATGCCAAAAATCCCACCACATTTTTACCATGGTCATTTCTTGTCCGTAGCCCGTACCCTCCTTCAAATACATCCCTTCCCTACCCAAATACTACAGTGCAGTCCTACATTGCTATCACATTTTTCTTTCTCGGGACTTCTCTCAATACCTCTTTTATTTCTACCACTAATATTTTGTCGTTCATACGTTCAATGTTTACTGCCCTCTTCCCTTATTTTGCATTCAGTTTCATAACTACCCCACATTCACTCTAATCTACATTGCAGTAGATGTACCTTGTAAATGCATCTCCAGTACTCCTCGTTTTCCATCCATCTCACTTTGCACAGCCCCAAAGCATCTATTTTTCCATTTTCTGTTCATAAACTTCTAGCTTTCCAGCCCTCATCGTTATCCTAACTATCCAAGTTCCAATTTTTGCTGCTGCTTTCCTCATCCTCCTATTTTATTCTTCTCTTTTCTATTCCTTGTGTCCTTTGATGATTTTGCTGAGCAAGAGATGATGCATGATTGCAACCGCTGAGGTCTTTCCTCCTCCGCTGCTGAGCACGTCACCCGAGCTAATAGGTGGCGTCCCATAGTTGCAATTCTCAATGACTGACTGTCGTATTCCGTGAGTTGATAGTGGGGAGAGTTTCCCTCCTCCGATTTTTAAATTAGTATGTAACACGACACCATTAGTTTAACTATCTTTCTTTAATTTGGCTCCTACCCTTCGATCTATCTGTCATTGGTGCACCTATATAGAGCAATAGAATGCTCCTGTCAGTCCAGTTTGAGGGGATGAGGGGGGTAGGGCCGTCAACTTCCTCAAAATAAAGCCAGATACCATTTCCTTTGGTAGAGGAGATTTTTAGAATTATTTTTATCTTTATTTCAGCAAGCATGAAGAGAGTTAAAGACTTGAAGAACAATATTTTTTTACTCTCTACATTCATCAACACTCCAAAATCAGAAACGCCCTGGTAAACTTAACCTTATCGTAGCACAAAAGATGCCTTTGACTCAAGTGTTTACATTAAAACCATAGGTTCTTAAAATTATAGTGTACTATGAGCACAGTTATTGGCCACTAATAGAAAATTCCGAGTTTTAAGTGCAATAAAAATCACCACAAAATTGAAATCAATGGTGCACAACATATGACTACAACTGAAAACCCCAAGTCATTTCCTCTTAGGCTATCATTGTGTAACAATAAAAAGAACATTAGATGAAAATAATTTTGAACTCAGAGTTAAACAATGCCTATTAATATAGCCTTTGGCCAACTCGCGCATCTATTGGCCAGATGACAGAGAGTTTTTGACCAAGTTATTTTTTTGCTTTCTTCAAAGTAATTAATTAATATTGCTATAACAAATTATTGAAACTTAAAAATTAATACCATGAGTTGTCATACTTTGTCATTCAATTCTTTATTGCAGGCATGAGCAGTTCATTTACCTCTTCGTCATCTTGCTTTTATGACGTTTCTTTAGAGCATTTTCCATGACCTTTATCCTTCACTTACATCTTTAGAAATAGTTAAATACAATCGTGAAAAAAAAGACTTTACTGTCGTCGATGTTTAAAATGTTATGGCTGTGATGTTTTGCCACGCATTATTCATAATAGAGCCTCTGACACTCTAAATCTCTAAGCAACGAGTCTGGTCCACTTTGCTCTCAACATATGTCGCAGCATGGATTATCAAACAGTTTAAACATATCCCTGCTGAGTTAGAATCCTTCCATTTGATTGTCTTTCAATTTAATCCTTTTTCATCTCTTGTTTCTTTGCATTGTTCTCCAGTATTTTGTCTCCTGGTATCTTTCTTCCCCGGCTATGCGTTTCTTTTCAAATATCTCTGAATATTTGTCACATGTAAAAACAAACATTGTATCAATATGAAGGTGAAATGTGACTCTTATGAATGCCAAACAATGACACTTTCATTTGGTCGCAGTGGCCCTTTTAATTACAAACCGTTCCTTTGAAATCAGGCTCTTTTTACAATTTAGCAATGTGTGGATTTTACGCTATTTCGCATTATTAACCTGAAATTGTTTCTTTTTTAAAATAGAAGACTGAATCACTCCATTCATTCGTCCCTCTCCAAACTTGAAGTCGATTACATCTTGGCAGTGTAATCAAGAGCTCGTGGCCATTTCCTAGGCCCAGGAGTCCTGGGCCTAGGAAATGAAAGCCTCTGTTCTTGAGATAACTCTTTTTGGCCACATCTTTTATCCACCTATACTAACGTGAATAGTGTATTTTAAACGGATCTTACACTCAATATGATGACCAATACATATTTTTGAGTATTTTTACCGAACGAGCGTGCTTTCTAGTAATATCTAAATTGATAGAGTTGGCGATGGCCTGCAAGTATTCACTTACCCGGACTTATTTCAGTCAAATCGTAGTCTTGATCTTGGAACTCGATATGTTTTGACACTGCGGGATCCATAGTCTGGCTGTTTACATAGGCGAGTTTTGCCATTCTATGTGTTTAAAAAGTTAAATGTTGCAGTTATAGGCCAGGTGAGCAATAGTCATTGGCCGGACGGCCAAATGCCGTTTCGATAATTTTGATAAGTAATAATTATTTGGATTAACTTTATTCTAGAGTAGTTAATTAACGTCAGCATGCCTAGTCACCATTTAGTAGATAAATGCTATGGTCATTTAGTAGATAAATGGCCATTATCTCTACTAAATGGCCATGAACTTAAAAGGAGCTCTGAAGTTATAGTAACAGGCCTGGTAATTATATATATATTTGTACATTAGGACATATTAGAACATTTATATATAAATCAGTTTATACTCGTGGGAACAACTTAAGTAGAATTGCCAACCAATAATGACGAGATATATCACGAGAAGGAAAATTACGAGGACTTAACAGGTAGTATTGGATTACGATGTGAAATAACTTTATTTTTTACCTTGAAAGTTTTACTCTTTTTCTTTGAGCATACTTTTACACAAGTTTATCACCAGAAGTGGAACTAGGAGGAATAAGACCACCATATTTAATCTCACCATTCGACCCAATCACATCAGTAATCACAGTAACATGGGATTAATAGAAATTTAGATATAATAGATTAATAGAAAACAACCATTCACTAGCAATTTCACCTGGACTATATCTTAGTATACTATTAGGGTTAGGAAATTAAAAATGAAGAAAAACTTTTGGCAAATGGTAGCCAAGAATAAATATTAAGACTATTGTTACGTAATTTGAAAGTTTTGATTCTGCGCCATGCGTCAAAATATGAAAATTTTGACGTTTGTAATATGCTTATTGGCCGGGGTGGCCAATTACTGAAAAAGAAGTAAATTAGGATTAGTTATTGGCCACCATCTGTTTTGGTTACTTGACATGAAAAGTGGCATTAATCACAAATAACCAGTTAGATAGTGCCCAAAACGTAGCTCTCAAATTGTTAAAGAAGTGGATTAGTATCTGAGAGAGCCGCAGTGACGCATAAATGTCTCCTATTCCCAGAAGAAACTGTGACGAAACTCCTCCCAAAAAGTACTTGCTTAAAAAGACCATGCCTCACTGAATTATGTGGCGTGTGGTGGTCATTTCATGATAGGTGTAGGAACAGAAATATCGGTTTATCACATGCAGGGCGATTCTTGTAAATTTGGTTGAACTATGGTCTAACTACGGTCTTCAAAACAGTAAACGACCAATAATTGTTGGGTGGCCAATGCCTCTACGGTTTACCTTACTTTGACGCATTGGTGACAGATTCACATCAAGGCAAAGAATGCATAAAATTTTGGCACGAGTGGAAAAAACCAAGTAGGCATTCACTATAATTATATGCATTTTCTAAAACTAATACTAGGTCAATAAGTTCTTTTGGAAGTATTTTTAGTGTATCAATCACATTACAGTACGTTTCATTATCTATGTTTTTACGATTATAGTCCAACTTGATCGATTTCCGTTACACGGTTTCTCGAAGTCCTTAGTTCTTCATTCTTCTCTGGTGGCACACATGCAAATGGCTTCTCGACTCTGTCACACGGTGCGCTCTTGAGTTCCCGGCACGGAGTGTGGTGGCGACGCACGTGACATATTTGATGGAGGAAAACGCGCGTCAGCGCACTACGGACGCGACATGAGTTATTACTTTTATTGGTCAGATAAGGAGATAAGACATGGCGTGGCAGCGACGAGACATCCTGCATCTATAATTCTACAATCACCGCAGAGACTTCAAAAATAGGTATATGAATTTCATTTTTTCTTTCAATCAAGACTCCATTTCACTACCTGAAGGTTAGTTACCGATGAAATTCGACTGAAAACCCTAACCATGGACTTGATTCTAGTTTACGTTGGTAGGCAATTGTCGTTCATCTTCACTGGTGAAGGGATATTTGCATGATAAAGCGCCTCCTCCTTTGCAGTTACCACGGATAAGACTAACTTATCATCGCAGTATACAATTTTTTACATTTATATTGTTACATATACATTATAATACAATTTATGCTTTGGAATATACTGCTTGTAGTGAAGGAAATGAGAAAGTAGATTAATCACCACATTTTCTACTCAAAATAAAAACAAATTAATAACCTTAATTTAGGTTTGGACTGTGCATGGTTTGGCATAAATCGTAAACGTAAGAGTTGATGCTGGCTGATCTTAAAAGTTTATGATTGGTACCTTCATGCATAGTTATGATTTCATACATTTATTTACAATTGTTTCGTTTGTAGTTGAATTGCTTAGTGCTCCCAAGTCACATGTATTTGTCTAATAATTGCTTTAAAAAATAATTTTACATTTTAATTCGGTACATTTTTTTCTTCATAGGTGAGTAGTTTTTCATCCACCCGATGGGAAAAGTGTGAGTAAAATTCAATACTTCCAACTTACAGGAATATAAATGTAAAAAAAATGTGGGTAGAAAAAACAAAACTTTCTCCTCTCAAGGAATTTGGGCAGTTTAATGAGATATATTGAGAATAAAATTTAAATTAATCCCTATGAATCAAGTTAATGTATTTTAAAGTACCTATATAGAAAAACAGAGTCAATGGGCTCACTGAAGTCTTAACTATTTATGGAGAAGGTGGTTTATGGTTTTTAATCTTTTTAATATCAACGCTCAGGGCATATTTCATATTTCAAAATATTTAAAATGGACATGGGCAATGGATGAACGATAGTGGTGTGATTGTGAGGGATGACAGCTACGTATGCGGCTGTTGGAGGGAGTATTTGGAACTATTTTTAATAAATAATGGTGAAAGCAATGAGAAAAATTCTTGCGAAATAATAATTGAAAATCTTAGTGTAGAAAAATAAATAAATGGGAATAAGGTGGCAATGACAGTGAGAATAATTAGGAATATTGTGGGTGTAAGTGAGATATTCAGTGTATCTCTAAAGTGTGGGTGTAAATTACCCATAAGTCTCTTGTGTGAATTATATAAACTATTTACAATAGCTCTTTTTATCCCTACGAAATGGAAGAATGTGACAACAAATCCATTCTACATTGGGAATGGTGGGGAGACTAAGAGTAAAAATTATGGAGAAATTAGTTCACTCTAAAAAAAAGTTCTGGGGAAACTGTCCAGTGGAATAAAAATCAACAGAGTAAGAAAGTATATTGTCGACTGAATCTAGGAGGTACAGTGTGATTGTATGCCTTGAACGGAATTCGCTGAACAGTTTGTCGCATTACAGCCAGTGACAGAGAAATGTTCAAAAGAAATTACATCGTACATACCTGAGTGGAATTATAATTGGAAGGCATTTTTTAACGAGTGTAACTGATTAAGCTATTACCTATGAGTGTAACAGACAAGTAGAATAGTTTTTTTTTACCTTGCCAGATGTTTGCGAAAGTTAGAAGGGTAGATTAAGAGATTTCACGGCTTCCGATTGGCGGCAGGAAAGTCGCAGGTGTTATGCAGAGCACCCGATTTTGTTTAACACTTAACTTTTTTGACCCGAGAATAAGACGACCGGACGAAAGGACCCATCTTTTTTGAATTTGTTCTTTTTTGTAGTAGTAAAATGGCCACTCGCAACAACCTTGGCAAAAATGTAATCCTAAGGGAGAGGGGGGAGCAGGCCAGTTGAGCTTGAGACTTGGGGTGACGGTAGTTGTTTGCAAGCAATTAAAAAACGGGTCAAAAAAGACCCGAGGTTAGTGTGCAAGTGACTAAAAACTATGTTAGTATTTAAAGGTTAAGCAAAAATCACCGTGCACAAAAGTGAGGAAGAATAGGAGAATTTGTTTGATGCATTATATGAGTGTGAGAGAAGCGAAAGAGGTTTTTGAGGATCTGCGTCTACACCATATCCTGCAAGCCACGTCGAGTGAGTATGGAAAGGCATGACATATCACTAAAATGTGTGGCACCGTATCACAATTAAGTCAAGGAAGCTACCAACGTGTTTCACAATACCACAGACATAAACTTCTCCGGTGGTGTAATTTTACGCTCAAGAGGGGCATCAACAATAGGCATGCCACCTAACTTAGAAAAATAATTCGTTTAAATGAATTTTTGGACATAATTGGACATGAGTTATACTAGAAATATGCGCGGCATGATGTAATTACTGGGTAGCCTAAATTATTCGGAGCATTATAGAGTAATTCAACTAAGTAGCTACGCTGCCTATCGACAAAGGTAGTAATGAGTCTCATCTCTTATCGATTGCGGGAAAAATGACTAAGGGCATTAAGTATTAGGTCATATGGAGGAAAGTATTGCAAGGCATTCAGTATATTTAGAGCAGATGGGAAAAACTAAATTTTTTGATTTTATCCACTCCAAATGGAATGGCTTGGTAAGAGTGTAATTATCCTTTAATTTCAATATCAGTGTGTACTGTATAAGTATATCGAAGTATTGTTGATCAACAAAAACGTACACAATAGCACCGCATAAATTTAAAAATATTACAAGCCACCCGCATAAACTGATATTGTTCAAAGCACAACATCTTTCAAAGCACTTGATTGGTCTAAATATGGGCTAAGTTGTAAGAATTTTAACATTTTCATCTTTCTTTCCACTGCATGTCTCACGGTCTAAGCCTGTTACGACCTTCTTAGTCCATGTGTTTTCATATCTTGCGTGGACTTCCCTGGGATCTTCTGCCTCTCGCTCTAAATTTCCTAGTTTGTTTTGCCATCCCCTGTTAATCCATTCTTTCTAGGTGTTTTCTCCATCCGTGTGGTCTCTTATCGTTTCGTCGATACTCTTCACACCAAGTTCTCGTCTTATACATGTACTTCAATTTCTGTCCGTTTATATATAGCCAATTGTTCTTCTTAATAATATCATTTCAGATGCTTGTAATCTTCGAGGATTTGCCTTTGTAACTGTCCATCCTCACTAACATATATTTAGCAGTAGTTTGCCAATGTTTTATAAAATTTCATAAAGGCGTCTTTCCAAATCCTATTTTTAAAGTTTTCTTTATTTTAACATTGATTTAGTTGAAGCTGGCAACTTTCATGAGGATGTCTATTCTATTATAATGTTGATAAAACGATTCTAATACATTTTAATAAGGTCGTTCCTAAAAAGTAACATGTGATTTGTTCAGTTACTAGATTATTTCATATTATGTTGGATTTCACCATTTCATCGCCTTTGAATGTCAGTACTTTGGTTTTATTGGTCGAGATCTTGACGTATTCTTTTGCTGTCTTGAGAAGTTAAAAAGCGGATTATAGGAGTGCGTTTTCATTATTGGCGATTAGTCCTTGGTCATCTACGAAGAGCAGTGGTGGCACATGATATGTTCAGCAATACCTAATCGTTTTTTCTTTGTACTTTTGCATTTGTCGTTCTTAGTTTGAGGCGTCCTACCCGAGGATATATTTTTTAAATTTATTTTTTTACCCAAACAGGTTACTGGCCGGATACAGAACCCTTCCTCCTTTATCTGGATTTAGGGCCGGCAACGAAGGCTTCTAGGGTACTCAACCCACTCATTTTCACCAAGAGTTTTGAACGTTTTTGCAAGGTACATCAAGCCATCAGAGTCTCTGTTGCGTAAGTCGTAATGAATTTGGAAAGGTTTTAGAGGCTCTAGATTAATAACATGAAAAAATTTGTTTTTAGGGACGATTTTCCACAACTTTATCACCAGTGGCCAAATAAACTCGTTATTATTGAGTTCTGAAGCGAAGGAATTTATTATAGTGCCGCTTTGATGCGGCGAAAATTTTCAAAGCTCTTAATTCTTTCATCTTTAAACCCTTTTAAAATCCTTTAAACGTGTAGGAAGAAGATTCAACTATTTCTAAAACAATACTTTTTAGTCACCTTTCTTCAACCTGTATAGCTCCATTCAGAGTTAACTCTGCCTCTGTAATAATTTCATGAAAATGAAACCTATGAGTTGTCCCGGCTGACAATTCTTCCGTACAAAATCACTATTTTTATGTTAATTTTTCTGAAGTCTCATAATTCACGTTATATCAAGATTCTTAATGGTATACACAAAGACCTTTAATATCTAAGGCCATGATTCTTACGCTTTGCTCATTCACTACAATGGACTTTAAAAAAGTCACTTAACACACGCCTTGGTGTGTAAGAAAGAGCTGAAATCGAATAGTTTTTCTTCAAAAACAATCAGCTGGGCATCTGGGAAACAAGACGGTTTAAAATCCACCTTGTTTCATTTCTTTATGATATATCTAAGATAGAAATTACGTATTTACTCTCATTGATGTTAAGGAAACATTCAACAACGTGCTGCATGGCAAATATATGAATCAAATATAAAACTTACAGGCACTCAAAATAAGCGACAGAGGATATAACTGTATGCGGAAATCCCTGTCCGATGAGAAAGAAAACTATTCAGATCGAATTCTTGGGTTCTCTATCGTGTGTTAGCAATACTAGCACTACTGGCAGAAGCTTCGCCAATTCCACAGGTGGCGTCATCAAGCCAAAACGAAAATGTATAGTTTTGGTCGCTAAAGGTGCTTCTGGCTTGTGATTGGTTGATTTTTTGCGGAATATTTTTCCCACAGATTATAAAACAGGTTTTCATCTTTTCGATAGAAGTGGTTTGAACGCTTTGTCAATGGCCTCAAGTTTAATTCTAGAAATATAACATGAAGATTCCATAGAAATTCACTGCCGAACTAATAAGTTTGAAACTTCCCTCATCTGAAGCGCAATTATGAGTAAATTAAAAACATTGCAGAGCATCAAGACTCTCCGTCAGCATTCAATTCACTTTCGTCCTTTCTCTCTTTCAGTCAATTTTCTCTCTCTCCTGTTTTACTCACGGCCTCAGGCAAACACCCCCTGCCACAAATTCGCCTGGTTTTCCGTAGAAATGTATGAAATCTTTCTCATTATTTCTTCTGAAAATATTTTAAAGGTAAACAAGGTCACTTTCTTACACTCAGGGGACACGTTACCATGTGGTCTAGTGGGAAATTCTAGTGAGGTTTTAGCATTTTGGCATTTCGTATATATTCATATCAGTATGTTCTCAGGTACGGCACCACTCAGGTTTCCACTTTGAACAACTCACTCATATGCATTAATCCTGTTTAATTAATGCAGGTTTTGTAAGGTTGGTGTCTTATGTAGTACCTATATTAGTTAAATTAATGCACTTTGAATAAGTATTTTTTTATTTAATAATCATTCAAGTTAATAATTATTCGTAACTAATTTAATAAGTATCCAAGTATTTTTTCCTTTCATGGCTCACGACCATACACCCCTTTCCACATACTACCCCTTGCTAATTACACATTTTAGACACCCCTGTGTATTTTGATGATCATAAATCTCATTTGTTTCCATTAGATGATCTCTGAATGATTATGACTCCGTACTTGATACTTAACCATTGATAATTCAGTGATTTTTTGGCAAGATGGATTAGATTTTCTCGAAAGAAATGATGACTTTAAGAAATTTTGAGCCAGAGTTAGCAATTGATTTTATCAATTCCTACTTTCTAGGAATTACCTACATAGATTTGATTGGCTATTCCTGTAACGAATACTTTTCATGATTGTTATTAGAGGCGCAAAAATAGGGTTCCGATGTAGCTTTTCTTTCTAGTTGGAATGATTTTGGGGGTAGGAGTGGTTTGGTAGTCGGAACAAGAAGGTCAGCGCTCCCTTGGCAACTTAAGAGTGCTCTTGCTTTTCATTGGTCTGAGGCCCTGTGAACTCGAAAATGCAACTCAAACATTGATGTGAAGTATGCTGGATTTACACTTGATAGCGCTTAAGAAGAAATAAATTAGGATAATCTCATTCGTGGTGTTTGCTTTCGCGCTGATTTTCAGTGGAGACGTAAACATAAGATCGTATAAAATTGTAAATTATTTGCCGTTAAAAACATCTTTTTCAGTAAGTAATGAGAGAAAATTAATCAGCTATTTACAAAATATTCGCCCGTGAGTTTTGAGTACCTACAGAATGCTACCTACCGGCTGGCTGCTGAATGTTTCACCTGCGCTCATCGTTCCATAAATAGACGTAACTGCGCGCCGCGACCATGTACTCCATTGTCCGCACAATCCATCACCGTCAATGGAAAGCTCTCACCAATTTACTAAGTCAATTTGGGAGACCTTCTTAATTGATGGCGGAGTCACCATTGACGGAGGTAATTGAAAACAAAGGGCTATTTTAGCCATTGATAATAATTGGGAATATACTTACTGACGATGTGATCTTTTGCATTGTTTGAAGAGTAGAAGATTCGCCGTTAATGCTAAGTGTGTGCGGCCCCGGTGGCGAATGGGTAAAGTTCTCGCCTTCTAATCAGAAGGTCGTGGGTTTGAGTTCCACCTGGGTGGATTTTTCCGCACTCGGAACATGGTTGTTTGTGCTCGTCTGTTGTTGATATTTATCACCTGATGCAAAGAGCCTATTGGGAGATGTTTTTAAAAGTTTTGGAAAATAAATAAAATTTATAAATGGATCCTGTTAATATCCAAATTTCCAAGAGCCCGTAAATTAATATGCGTGCTCTGCAGTTAGTTTTGACAATTGACCAATATTCGTGGTGAGACATTGGCGCTCAGATAATCCTACTTTGTATTACCCCGCTAGCCGAGACAGGTGTGTAAGTAGAGGCATGGGACGCAAAAGAGCATGTCTTTTATAGAATGGAATCTCCATCTATTTTTTCCAATCATTGTTGATATTTAGAAAATCCATTTTTGAAACCTATCCGTTTGACTGAAAGTTTATCCCAATTTGTTATTTTTTCTGTTATACTGTTGTAGTACCGGGATAAAGAATATTTAGCATGTTGACCATAAAGTACTCGGATACAACTTAAGCTGGCATTTAAATTTTTCTATCGTGTAATCATCAAGCCTCCAGCGGCTCCCAACTCGGTCGGATAAGTTTTGTCACACATAATGTCCCCCTCTGGCGGCTGTTTTTAAGTAAAACGCACGGCTGTATTTTTTTCATATTTTTGTAATGATTGATCGAATCTCTTAGTCCTGGATCTCATACTTTCCTTTGGTCCTGTCGGGTAATATAATAAGAGCAACAATAATTCCATTATTGATACAGCTATATGCGAGCTGTTTTCCTTAACTTCTCTTCTCTCTGTAACTCTTACTAATGAAAAGTAACGAGAAGGTATTCACTTAATAAAATGAATTGGCAAAATGAACTACAATTCGTAAATGATGCAATTTTATTATTCTCACAGGCTTAGGTACCAAGTACTTACTTAAGCTAGGGCACAGTATCTCATCGTCTTCTTTCGGGATTTGGCATTATTATGTCAGTAAGGAGTCCAATTGGAACTGTTTAAAAAATAACCATATAAACTATAAATTCTACGGCAAATTGTGAGATGGTTGAAGGAGAAGATACATGAGTGGTGTACAATTTACCAAAATATTGCTCAGTCACATTTGAAACCAGCCACGAGGTGAGAAAAAGTAGTGCAGTGGAAGTTCAAATGTTTTGAATAATCTCCTGCAAGCGAATGCTATTGTGTCAAAGAGCTTTTAGAGGGACCATAATACGTTCCACTGGAGAATTAGGCAGTAGGATAGCTTCCAATCGTACCAACAATATACTGATGCAATGAACATTACAATATTCTCAACCCATAGTGACCAGGAGGAAGAAAAAGTTAGAATTCGTCGTGATGAACAATAAAATACTATCCACGCTTTAGTGTCAGTTTACTGATCACCTACCGAGGATATAATAATAATATTATGACATTTTTCTCGCTTCTAATGGCATCTTCTTCAACATTTACAGAGTACTGTGAAAGTCACCAGTAGGGAGTGTGGCTAGAGGTGATTCGATGCAGGTATGCAATGTTTGTCCAAGTTCAACGCAACCCAATATGCATCCTTAGTCGTTTAAAAAAGGCAAATAATCGGACAGGAGAATAATTTAAGGCGAGAATATGGTCTAGAAGAGTGAAAAATCACTGAGCAAGCTTACGAACTATACATTGATTAATGTACTAATGTTAATTACTAAGAAATCATTCATGCGGAAAAATTTCATGGGAGAGAATTTTCCTGTGGGTTAGGGTGCTAGTTCTAATATTAATAGAATGTTAAACACTGCTTATATCTCTAGTCTACCAACCGAGAGTAGTTTTTTACTGGCGTAATTAACCTCCCATGGTGTACTTTCGTGGGAACAGTATGGTGTCTTGTCATCCTCGGAAAGAATGATAATTTAAACCTTTGTATTCTATTATATCAATTTCTCTTCTCATAAACTACGGTCCATTTCTTCCGTCGTGTCATAAACCAGGGTCCTATGAGTCCTTCTGTGAGCATGACAGCCACGGCAATGCAAGAAACTGTTTACACGCACACATCCTCATACTCTTAGATCTAGGGGACAAATGCAGAGATCTCCATCACTTAATCGCAAACCTTAAGTTTGACCAAAGTTTCAACGTAGGCGTCCTTGAACTCCTCCCACCCTCTGATTCGCTGCTCGAATTCCAGAACCATCAGGGCAGTTTGAGCAAAATGTCATTTTACCAAGAAATCACTGAATTTGATCTCATTTTAAAGAAAAATATATCTCCCTTCCATTAACATAAAAAATTTAACCCCTTACCGCATTAATTTCCGAGATATTTGCAAACAAATACCAGCCCTTTTAAATGGGAAATGGTACGTGCATGAACTCCAGAGAGACCTTATATTAAAAATAAGGTATTTCCTACACTTAGATCTCGTCAAAAAATCAATAGTGTTTAGTTTGTGTGTTTTCTCAACTATTTTTTAAAATTAATCATATTGTCACCGCAGTAAATTCTTCGGAATCACAATAAACCATCCGTTTTCAAGGAGTTTCAAGCGTGCCGCGTGAAAAAATGAGTAGAATTAAAGACTTATTTAGATATTTTAATTTGATTACTTGCAATTTCTATCTTGTAGAACTATTTTACTGCACCATTAATAATGCAATATTTAATTCATGTGTCTCAGTTGGTGAAATTAAAACGTATATATCGAATATAGTCTCCGTTATGATTGGGGAACTATCTCGCTCGCACTACCTTAAGGCTCTTCTAAGCTTCCGATTCCTGTAGTCTCAACAGGACTTAATGATCTCGGCCCATTTGTATTCCGTCAAATCCTCCCCCTCCCTCGGTCACCCTCTCACTCCTCCCCGCCCCTCCTCCTTCATCCTTACTTCCTCCCCTTTCAGCTGCTATCCTATCTTCATTGAACACGGCCAATTTTAAAAATTCAGTGGATTCCGTTTAGAGAAAAATGTGGTTTGTAGCTTTAACATACATCCTTTAGATATGTCTAGATGTCAATTCGTCATGGGATTGGCACAAAAGTGCGAAATGAAACAGAGTCAAACTCTTCCAATGACAGGTGTAAATTACATAGTATTGTACACAATGTCTTTTTACCTGTGCTTCCTTTAATCGTGATACTTGTGACGCACGTAAGTAATAGGTGGACAGATTAACGAAGGAAAGCGTGCAAGAGATATTTTTGCTGCGCGCTATGTATGACCATAGCTCCCGCAAAAGTTCCTGGGGCAGAACTGCGCGGCAAAGAGTTAGAGTTAAAAGTGAAGGAGGTGAAGTGGGAGGACAAAGGGGAAGACAGAAAGGCAGCAAGAGAGTGTGAGAGAGAGACAAGCAGGGGAACTAAACTAATTCGAGAAAAAAACACAGAGCACTTCTCATAGCCCATGAAAGTGTAAGAATAGAAAGAAAGTCTAGTGGTTGAAATCACTCATCCTTATTACATTACCTGGGATCCTATCTTGAAAAGAATTTGTGCGACCTGTCGAGATGGGTCGACTGGTAGTAATGAGTCATTACTTCTCCCAATTCACACATGTTGGCAGCAATGGTAAATGGTTTTTGACTGAACCTCCGCACTCTCCTCCCTCATTTAGCAGTATTTTTTAAGTTCCGTCGCCCACATATCAAACTCATCCGCTGCACAGCTCCGGGAACATTTGCTAGAATCATACAAGACAAGCTGAAGTCAACTGCTTTGGTCTTTCTTCCTGCTTTCCTATCCTTTTTTTCATTTTTATAGCTGGCCTAATAGCACTACGCGTGGTTGGGGTGGCTGGTCGGCAATATCTGAATGAAAGCGTTTCTTTCCGCTTTTCTCTCCCATTACATAATTTACTGCTCATCATTTTGTTGCTGTAGGCAGCACATCTTCTGGTATTATGATGACGTGTGCTCTGTAATGGGTAAACCCGAGCACTTTGGTCGATCTCAGTCGATAAGGACATTGAGTTAATAAAAAGAACCACTTTAAATTAGTTACGTTATCCCTTAATGGATATTATTAAGTATTAAAACGTAATATCCGGCCCATTTGCCAAGGCTTTTCAAACGGATTCGTGACAGATACGAGGTGGATCCGCCGGAATCGTGAAACAGGAAGAGTACCCGCACACTTATTTGCTCACCCAGTTTGCCTCGTCACCTCGAAGTCAGATGTAATAATTAGTATGTAAGACGATACATTCGTACTTGTAACATATATCAAGCACTGTTGTTTTTACAGTGTGGTAAATTTTAAAAACTATTTCCTGAGCCTAGTAGTAGGTTCCTGCTATCCACCTTTGATCTCTCAGCTCCTCAAAAATACGGAAGAAAACTGCACAAGACCGAACTCATCTGACAGTATAGACCTTGCACAGATAAATAGGCTTTACCTTGTGGTTTGGCCCTTCGCTTCACCTCGGTGCTTATTCATATCGGATAGACTCGCTCAACAATTTCGGCCATATCAGAAAAGATGTCTCAATAGGGAGCACTCTGATTTAATTTTTATAGGTATGAGTTTTTGGTCTCACTTGGATTATGGTAGAATTGCTAGTGAAATTCATTACTTCCTTCAAATATTGGGTTATCGGAATGTCGGATATTTCAGGATATGGGTATTTGATGGGGGTTCGAGGCCATTTTGGAGGTCATGTATTCCGATAAATCGTGTTGTAATGAGAAAGGAAAGTATATTTTTGTATGTATCAACACCATTCAAATATATTTCTGTATTATATTTCCCTGCGTGACGACTCTTTCTAAAGGCTCAAATAGTTACCCTAATACTTCAACTATCACAAGAAATATCTTATTTCCCATCGTAAGGTAGTTTAATTACCATGTTCTGATATAATTGCCGAAAACTGAGGAGTTTTTGAGAGAACAACTTCATAAGCAGGAAAGACCCGCGGTAATAGTACATAAAAATGACCTTTTGAGAAAAAGTATTTAGTAAATCTTAAATGCAATATTTTCTACCTCCTCGTAACATTAGAATTATACTGAAATTGGACAAGGGACATCTTATTGATATTCCGAGGCTAGGTATTGAGTCTCAGCTAGACGATTTTACTCGAAGCTATGTTACCAGTCTACGAGGCGTATCTGATGATGTCACCTTTGCCATCAAATTTGTTAGCAACTTATAAATCTATTTTGAAAATGTTAAAGTTTTATTTTGATTCCATAGAGTGGCTATAATTATTTCAATCCAGTTTTTTAGTTAAAAAATCGATTTTCATGGCTCACCTTGCAGCCAACTCTCTCGCACCCGTATCCGACACGTGGAGTGGTTATTTTGTTAATTGTGCTACTGTCTGGCGATGTGAACCTTAACTCTGGCCATCCTTTATGTAATCCCCCTTTTTGTGTGTATTATCAAAATGTTAGAAGCGTCAAAAGCAACTTTCAACCTGTGAGTCTCATGCTCACGAACTGTCCCTTTTTATGCTATTGCCTCCACAGGAAGCCGGTTATTTCCCTCTGTCAGCGATAGCGAGTTGTCTTTCTCCGTATCTCATAAAATTTACAGCAAAAAAAAGAACCACCCCAGGTGGTGGTGTATTTCTCGCCATAAACTCAAGCTATGTTGAAGCATCGCAAGGATCTTCAGACGGAATGCGAAATTGTGTGGTGTGAAGTCTCCCTTTCTACACGCAAGCATATGAAATAAGGTACTGTCAAACGGTCTGAAGTCGGACAGGGGGTGTGGAGTCGGACACTGAGCAGCCCTGTTGTAACAATGTTGTGAAAATCTTACTGCTCGTGCCATACAAACCCATTATATCGGATTGCATAGCATATATTTCATTCTTTTTAGGCACATCCGACACTATCTGTCTCCATTTCATTGGACTCAAAGTTGAAACAAAGTATATTACCTACATCTTCGTAAAAAAATATTCACTGTCTAACTTTGAGTTACAACTCCCGTAAATTTTATCACTATGAATCGAAAGATGGATAACTCCCGACACGGAGTTGTGCCAAACAATTGCATGTTAGTTAAAATGCACACAAATCTAAGGACTGAATACAAAGTTAGTGTCTCGTCATTCCGTCTTGAGTCGGACAATGTACCCACATTTCTCCACCTGAAGTTGGACAGAGCGATGCTGGTTGGAGTGAGTTAATCATACTG